>NLAF01000305.1:0-600000 GCA_002374645.1 Metschnikowia shivogae | reverse complement strand
GGCAAGTGCTTCTTACCTCGATGCAATCGGCATCTTTCGCACCCTGTATTATGCACGAGGTGTAACGCAGCTAGAGTAAATCACTTAAGATGGAAAACTATAAAGTAGCTTGTCTTTCCCTGCTCAGTCTTCATCTATCACAAAATCCACTTACTATGGCCGCTCCAAAACAATCTTCAAACTCCACTTCTGCTCCAAAGGACAACTTCTGGACCACCAAAACCAAATACGGGTGGTCTCCTGCATGTGTGATTGCTTGAATCATCTATATTCCCGGGAACTCAACTCTAAAAAGCCTGTGGTGAATCTTCAGGCCTAAACCGGCGTGGCTTACATGCAGTGCATTTTATATCGCAATACAAACCATGCCAAACCGTGTAGGCAGCCTCAGGCTGCGCCGTAAACTGCAGGGTGGAACAAATGGACTGCCCCGAAGGAGCAAAACCAACCATTCAAATGATGGTATTGCACATAGTGTCTGGGTCTGCGTACAGGCCCTCAAGGAGAACGCCTGCAGCCATTTGATCAGAAGCAGCAAAATATAGCGTTTCTAAGCCTCAAGCACCGTCTGCCGAGACATGTACAGAGACCACAAAGCCTCCGCTATTTTGGAAATACACGTGTTTCAGAACACATAATTAAATTGCTTTTTCACTAAATTTAGCGTTTCGGCAACAGTAAACCGTTTCAGTTCCGAAGCGATTGAACTAATTACCGAAGCCCAAAGAGAAATCAGGCCTTGTATATTGATAACATGAGGACTACATTGTATCAAGCTTACCTCAAAAGAAAGTTAAAATGATCAAAAATATTGTTCTTACAATGGGCTCAAGGTTGTTTCGATAATGGTTCAGGGCGATTTGGCATCTGAGCGGCAACAAACTCTTACTGGTATGATAACAAGATTGCGAGAGCAAATCTATTTGGTTTTAAGTCCGATCTCGTAAACACTTTTAGGGGTTTGCATCAGACTACCCCATCTTATTTGTCGCTGGGTAATAACCCTAATGAGTTGCTAATATTCAATTGAATTCCAAACGTTACATTAGTTTTGGACGGCAAAAAAATATATACCGGGTTCGCTTTGTTAACTTCTTACAAGGATCGGATTTGCCTTGTTTACATTCTTCGTAAGCGCGTAGTACTGCAAGACGTGTGTGCGCGCGTAAGCTTGAACGTGTGTGGCAGCAGACGTGTGCGACTACAACCGTTAGCCTCTATGCATGCGACATTTTTGATCGACTACGCCAGGCCTTTAGATAGATTGGATCTACATTAAACTCGTGTCGAAATTGTGACGAGTCTTATATATAATGTGCCTTTACTGTAGGACTGATACCTTCATGATGACATCAAAGTGAGAGGGGTTTTATTTTTGAGCATTACGCTTTGGTCAATTCGTCTAGGCTTTAAAGTTCATCAATATCACAACCCGATATCGGGCGGGCAATTGTATTTATTTCATATTTGTAATCTGCGCTTACGCGCTCGACGCGTGCTTCGCTCGACGCGTGCTTACCCGCCCTCAGACAAGCCCAAGCCTTCGTGTTCTCTCTTGGGAGAAATTTCACAGCCAATCCGGCTCACATGGACTCAGACTGTCATTCTAGAATAAGAGATCGGAGGAAGATTAAGTGAGACTGTGCTCGAATTAATTTCATGGCGCTGATAGGGATACTTTTTGTGATGATCTGAGACCTTTCGGTAGGGCTTCGTACACGCGTCGATCATGCGTGTCGCATTTTGCGCGGCATGTCGCGTCAACGCGCCCCTTGTATATATATTCCTCATCATCCTCTTCCTGACTTGTTTTTTTCTCTTCCATCTGTCTTGATTTACACGAAGAAACTTAAAACATGTACGTGTTTAAAAGAGACGGCCGCAAGGAGCCAGTTCGCTTCGATAAGATCACAGCAAGAATACAAAGGTTATGTTACGGTCTCGACACTGACCATGTCGATGCTGTCGCGGTCACGCAACGTGTTATCTCAGGTGTTTACCAAGGTGTTAATACCATTGAATTAGACAACTTGGCTGCTGAGACAGCTGCATACATGACAACCATTCATCCCGACTACGCCATCTTGGCTGCGAGAATTGCTGTCTCTAATTTGCACAAGCAAACAACCAAGCAATTTTCCCAGGTGGCAAGAACATTGTACAACTACATCAATCCAAGAACAGACTTGCATTCGCCTATGATATCCGAGGAGACCTACAAGGTCATTATGGAGCACGAGAATGAGTTAAATTCTGCGATTGTCTACGATCGTGATTTCCAATTCAACTTTTTTGGCTTCAAAACTTTGGAAAGATCCTACTTGCTCAGAGTCAACGGAAAAGTTGCCGAAAGACCTCAGCATTTGTTGATGAGAGTGTCAGTGGGAATACATGGTAACGACATTGAGCGCGTCATTGAAACATATAACTTGATGTCCCAAAGGTTCTTTACCCATGGCTCGCCAACATTGTTTAATGCTGGTACTCCATGCCCTCAGATGTCCTCTTGTTTCCTCGTCGCTATGAAAGAGGACTCGATTGAGGGTATTTACGACACCTTGAAAACGTGCGCTTTGATCTCTAAGTCGGCTGGAGGGATTGGGTTGCATATTCATAACATCAGATCCACTGGTGCCTACATTGCAGGTACCAACGGTACCTCCAACGGAATTATTCCTATGGTGCGAGTCTTCAATAACACTGCTCGTTACGTCGATCAAGGTGGAAATAAGAGACCTGGTGCATTCGCTCTTTACTTGGAGCCATGGCATGCAGACATTTTTGACTTTATCGATATCAGAAAGAATCATGGTAAAGAGGAGATTAGGGCTAGAGATTTGTTTCCTGCTCTTTGGATTCCTGATTTGTTTATGAAGAGAGTGGAGCAAAATGGGGAATGGAGTTTGTTTTCTCCTGATGAAGCCAAAGGATTACCTGATGTTTACGGAGACGAATTTGAGGCTTTGTACGAGAAGTACGAAAGAGAGGGTAAGGCAATCAGCACAGTCAAGGCACAGAAGCTTTGGTACGCTATTTTGGAAGCTCAAACCGAGACTGGAACACCTTTCATGTTGTATAAAGATGCATGCAACAAAAAGACAAATCAGAAGAACTTGGGTGTAATCAAATCTTCTAATTTGTGTTGCGAGATTGTGGAATATTCTGATCCAAATGAGGTTGCCGTATGTAACTTGGCGTCCATCGCTTTGCCTTCTTTCATTGAGAAGGATGCCGAAAATTCTTGGTACAACTTTGAAAAGTTACACGAGGTGACCAAGGTGGTTACAAGAAACTTGAACAGAATCATCGACCGCAACTTCTACCCAATTGAGGAGGCAAGAAGATCCAACATGAGGAACAGACCAATCGCTTTGGGTGTTCAAGGTTTAGCAGATGCTTTCATGTTATTGAGATTGCCCTTTGACTCACAGGAAGCTAAGGAGTTGAACATACAAATTTTCGAAACAATCTACCACGGTGCTGTTGAGGCTTCCATCGAGTTGGCTCAAGAAGAGGGTGCTTATGAAAGCTACGAGGGCTCTCCTGCGTCCAAGGGGTTATTACAGTATGACATGTGGGACAGAAAGCCCACCGATTTGTGGGACTGGGAAACTTTAAAGGCAAACATGGCCAAGCACGGTCTCAGAAACTCTCTTCTCGTTGCGCCTATGCCCACCGCATCTACTTCTCAGATTCTCGGAAATAACGAGTGTTTCGAGCCTTACACCTCAAACATATACTCTAGAAGAGTTCTTGCTGGAGAATTTCAAATTGTCAACCCTCACATGTTGAAGGACTTAGTTGATTTAGGGATTTGGGATGATTCAATGAAAAACAGCATCATTGCTAATAATGGTTCCATTCAGGGTTTGCCCAACATTCCTGACGAAATCAAAGCATTATACAAGACTGTTTGGGAGATCTCACAGAAGCATATTATTGATATGGCAGCAGACAGAGCGGCTTTCATCGATCAATCTCAATCATTGAACATCCACATCAAAGACCCAACCATGGGCAAATTGACATCGATGCACTTTTACGGATGGAAGAAGGGATTGAAGACCGGTATGTACTACTTGAGAACTCAAGCAGCAGCAGCAGCCATTCAATTTACCGTCGACCAAAACTCTGCGTTGGCAGCAGGAAAGAAGGTTGCATCTTTAGACAAGTTGAAGCAGAGAAAGTATGTTACGAAGACAGCAACGAGAAGCGGGACTTCATCGCCAAGGATTGAGGAAGTCCCTCCTTCTTCCACAGAGCCTACATCTTTGGAGAATTCTCTCAACGATTTCAAGATTGAAGAAAAAGGCAAGAGCACCAAACATGGTGAGGAAGTTGGGCAGAACGAGATTGGCGAGACAGAAGCAGACATCTACAGCTCGGAGGTTATTGCATGCGCCATTGATAATCCTGAGGCCTGTACTATGTGCTCTGGCTGATTATCCTCATACGTAGGATTTGTATATTACGATTTTAAGAAGACCCCCAGAAGAACTGAGTCAATGTAGAAAATCGCACGGAGTTTCCAAGTTCCTGGTTATACTTTGAGGGCTACTTTCTCACCAAACAAATAGGTCGCTGCTCAAATTTCTTGACTTCACCCTTCTCTCTCATGCCTTTTGTTGGATTGTGAAAGTGGCCGGAGTCTACATTAATTGTGAACTCGTGAACTTAGTTTAAAAGTGAAGCAAAAGACTGGTATTGAAATGGTTGAACCTTAATCAAGAATCAAAGACGACATCATTATTCAACAGAGGCCAGGTTTACACATGTCTCCTTTTGAATGAAGCGTAGGCCAGGATACAGTTTTATCCTTCTTTTTTGCCAGCTTTGTGGTTTGCTCTTCGATGTTACCAGGTTACACAATTAAGAGCATCTACAGGATACCAATCTTCTAGAAGTTTCTGTAATTTCATGACAAATGAAGTGGACACTCGGGTAGATGCATAATATCACAGAATTTTTGTGGTCATAAGTTGATATAACTTCATTCAGACTTGAATCACTCAAATCACCACGCCATTATACCGGCTCCGGACAGTCTGTAGATGATATCATTCAATATAAGAAAGAACAGAAGCATCCTATACTGATGCATGTCTGCACGGTGAGAAAATGAGGACTGTCCATTTTGTATGAGTGTGTTCTCTGATCACGTGAAGCTAATTGTAAATGCTTGAAGCACAGATAAGAAACTCTTTAGTTGGCGCTTTACCGAATCGTAGAATTTATGACGATTTCGTTATGAAATTGATAATATGTTAGTACATATCTCATTCTACGTTCCTTAAAGCTTATCTTATATTAACTGTTAGACCAGTACATCCCTAAGTGACCTCGCGCTACGCGCGTTGACTCTTCTTGGGAAGGGGCTATTGATTGATCAGCGGTGATGCGATCAATAATACCCACCTGAAAAAGAACCATGCGGGCAATATGTATGTGGTGATGAGTCATGTTAAGCCAGGCGCAGTTGTATTGGTATGAGAGACTATCTATCTCACGATGAATTTGGAATTATGGTCACGGTACTAGGAAATGTTCTATGCACGCGGTGAGATGCACTCAAGGCTAAAAGCTAACATTAGATTTGCGGTTGCTCACTCGCTCAGTTGCCAAAAATATTGTTTGAGATAAAGCTGTACCTGCACCTAAACTATGTGCAATTGTGTGAGTAATTAAGACTGTGGCTGACGCGATTGCACGGCGGCTTCGCGGTGGACATCTGCTAAGTTAGCAAAACTCCTAATGGTGATTGCTTCATGATTGGTTGCTACTAAATTTGAGATATCTTGCTACGTTGTCTTTAATGACAATGGAAAATCAGTGCTCCCGTGATCAACTTTGAGGTCGGAATGTCGGGGTAGAAATGTCAAGTAGTGCATATAATCCTTTATTCAGGAGCCCAAGCTTTTGTAGATAAAAGTCCGTGAATAAGAGAATTCTGCCGCAGTGCGGCGAGTTTCTATGCAATCGGGTTGGTTCCTGGGTTATGAGCTTTTCAAATTGCCTTCAGTATGGATAACGTGTTCATTAGAAATTAGCCAATAAAAAAACAAGGAGATCAGGTGCTTACGGATGTTTTTATCAGTTGCATTTGAATATTTACGCTACCTACTTCTCGCGCATTGGGGGACGTATTCCTTGACACGAGTACGGTTGAGGTCTTGGCCTCACGTACACGCCTTCTAGGCCGACGCTTAGTTACGATATGTATCAACCTGGACCTGAAGTCTGTCGTTGAGTGAGGTTGAAACTGTGTTTCGAGAGATTTAGATTTTCTCGGGGTGATGTGATCATATCGGAATCAGTTGATGCTCCCCACACTTGTGAAGAGACATCATATCTCCTCAACTTTCCATAAGCAGTAGTTGAATGTAAGCGCATCAGAAATGTGGTGTATGCAAGTGAGAGCCGGGTTCAGTATATGCAGATATGCATAATCGAATGAGTGCCGTACGGTCAAATGGCATTCCCTACTGTAGGGAAAATCACCATTTCTCGAAGGATGATTTCTTAATCTTGCAGTTCCGTTTAGTCGATACTTTTTGAATCATTACTTCACAGTATACCTCTCAGCCATGGGGAATTTGAAATGAGAGAAATCCCCGCTAAACACCGGGACTTTTGTCGGCGAAGGCATCCTCGGCCCGAAGCCGCATTGGTCATGCCGCGCAGGTTAAAAGATGCGCTCTTGTATGCACTATGTCATTTCCGAAAGATGCACTAAGGTACACTTGAAGAGTTGATTTTATGTAGAGAAAGAAGAAGGTGATCAAATCTCTGAGTTTCTAGTGCTTGCCACCTTCACAGAAATAAATCCTTTCATAGGGATAATTTCCCTGGTTAAAGTGTTATGCTTCTCCCTCAAACGGCGAGGCATCAGGCATCGCGCAGCATGCACTACTGCATTGCATGCAAGCTCGGTTATATCTTCTGTTGGACCGGCGACTCCACGACAAATGCTGTGTATGCAGTCGCACGGCAGCCGTGTGATCCGTGGGGCCCATTCTGCGTCGTGTGTGGCGGTAGAAGTCTCCCTATCTCGTATCCGTAAATGGTTCTGATAAGGTCCACAGAATGCATGACTACAATGCATTTATAAGATAGTCTTTCGCCCGAGTCTGTGTCTCTTTTTTTTTTTTATCAAAGAGCGTCAAGAAGATTCACATAATAGTATTGGATATACTACAGCTCGATCATTTGTATTCAATATTTTGATATATACCAAGGATGGAGAAATTGAAGAATATAGTAAGTGAGCGTATCTATCACGACGAGAAGAACGTCTCTTCTGACGATGGTGTCGACGATCATGGGCTCTCTGCAGTCAAGTCGGCTGAGTTTGACCCAATTACATCAAACCTTGCTACTCAGCTCACCACAGATGACTACGCTGGTGTCGTTATTGAGGATGATTCTCCATATCCCGAGGTGAGAGCTTCCGTTCCATCTTCTGATGACCCAACTTTGCCACAAAGCACACTTCGTGTCTGGTTGCTTGGATTCATCTTGACTACAGTGGGATGCGCTTTGAACACTTTGTTCTCGTTGCACAGTCCTTCTTTCGTCATGTCAACGTATGTGACATCCGTTTTGGCTTACCCTCTCGGTAAGTTTTGGGCCAAGGTTGTACCTGACGTCAAGGTCTTTGGCGTGTCTTTGAATCCTGGTCCTTTCAACTTGAAAGAGCATGCCATCATCACCATCATGGGGTCTGTTTCTTTTGGTGGTGGTGCCGCTTACGCTACGGACATTCTTATTGCTCAGAACAAATTCTACGGCTCTGACTATGGTGTGGGATTTGCTATCTGTGCAATTTTGTCTACCCAAATCATAGGTTTTTCGTTGGCCGGTTTGGCTCGTCGCTCTTTGGTTGACTCCCCATCTGCTGTGTGGCCTTCTAACTTGGTCACTTCTACTTTCTTGACCAACATGCATCTTAACGAAAACCATCCTGCTAACGGTTGGAAGATTTCTAGATTGGCTTTCTTTGCTATTATCTTCGGTGGTTACTTCTTTTACAACTTTTTCCCAGCTTACATCTTCACTGCCTTGTCCTACTTTGCATGGCCAACATGGATCGCTCCAAACAACACTACTGTCAACCAAGTGTTTGGAGCTAGTACGGGAATGGGCCTCGTGCCAATCACATTTGACTGGAATCAAATTGCTGGCTACATTGGTTCCCCATTGGTTCCACCTGCAACCACCCTTATCACTATTTTTGCTTCCATCGTTTTTATTTTCTGGATCATCGTGCCTGCTGTGTACTTCAGCAACACTTGGTATTCCAAGTACTTGCCTTTGTCTTCCTCTGGTTCCTACGACAGATACCAACAAGCTTACAACGTTTCCAGGATCGTCGACAAAGCGAACATGAAATTTGACGAGAAGGCATACAAGGAGTACTCGCCATTGTTCATCTCCTCCACGTTTGCCATGTCTTATGGTTTGTCTTTTGCATCTATCATTGCTACTTTGATGCACACTGCCTTGTTTCACGGGAAAGATATTATTCAACAATTCAAGGCCAAGGAGAAGCCCGATGTTCACTTGCGGTTGATGAGACAAAACTACAAGAATATCCCAGAGTGGTGGTACGGTATTGTTTTCCTTATCTCTTTTGCTTTGTCGATTGTTACTGTTAGGGTCTGGAACACTGAATTACCTGTTTGGGCTTTGGTTGTTGCCTTAATTATCGCTATAATTTTCTTGTTACCGGTTGGTATCATCTACGCTAAAACCAACATTGCTGTGGGTTTAAACGTTGTCACCGAGTTCATCGTTGGTTACATGCTTCCAGGTAAGCCATTGGCCATGATGTTTTTCAAGACTTTCGGTTACATTACGAACAACCAGGCCGTCACTTTTGCTCAAGACATGAAGTTGGGTCACTACATGAAAATCGACCCTCGTATTCTTTTCTGGGCCCAAATGAGTGCCTCGATCTGGGGAGCTTTGGTCCAAATTGCTGTCTTGAGATGGACTTATGGAAATATTGACGGCTTGTGTACTCCAGACCAAAAGAGCCACTACACGTGTCCTGGTGGTCGTGTTTTCTTCAACGCCTCTCTTATTTGGGGTGCCATTGGTCCACAGAGAACTTTTGGTTCTGGTGCTGTCTACAACACGTGTCTTTACTTCTTCCTTTTGGGATTGTTGCCACTTGTCAACTGGTTGGTTTTGAGAAAGTGGCCAAACTCCAGTATTAAATGGTTGAACTGGCCTGTGTTCTTCTCCGGTACCGGTCTCATTCCTCCTGCCACTCCATACAACTACGCTACATACTGCATGTTTGGAATGTTTTTCAGCATCTATGTCAAGAGAAAGTGGACTAAGTGGTACTTCAAGTACAACTACTCCCTCTCTGCAGGTTTGGATATCGGTCTTGCTTACGGAACCTTGATCGTGTTCTTATGTTTGCAATTACCAAACGTTGATTTCCCAGCTTGGTGGGGTAACGATGTTGTCAATTCAACTCTTGACACCAATGGACTCACCATTACCAAAGTTTTGGCCGACGGCGAGTTTTTCGGCCCCGAGACTTGGTAAGTCACAAATTGATAGTTCAATTCTTATAATGTATTTACAGCACACAACTTCATCTCGCGTATTAAACTCGCAGCACATGCATGAGCTACATTGTTCTCTTTGAGACTGTGCAGGTGCAGCAGGTCAAGCTAGCAGCACTAACAAATAAGGCAGGGTCTCGGTACTTGCAAAATGATATTCAAATCCCGTCATAGAATTTCGCCGAATCGGTCTGTTCCGCAATGAACTGCGTTTTCGCGGAGATCGGATTTTTCTCCCGTATTTATGCACCTACTTCATGCCGACTTATGAGCTCTCGTACATGGACAATCTGGAGCAAAGCTCACGTCCCAGCTCAATGTCGATGTATCGGGACTCAGAGTATTCTGAAGCTCCGTCTTATGGGCCGAGCACAGGAAAGTTTGCCCTGACAACGGACTTCATAAGAGATCTCGCTGTGTATATATGGCGAGGGCCTCGAGTCCCACTGGATTTGCCGCCGAGTACCCGAGAAGGCCCGGTCAGGTTCGAGAATCTTGCTCAAAAGTTTCGTCGGCGTTTTTCCTTGCGCCAACAACTCGTCACTCTTTTGTTGTACTTGTCTCTTTGGATGATATTGTGGGCGCAAATGCTTCTTCCGTATTTACGAAATGCACCGACGGTGTCTGATGGGAGTCGAGTGGTGACATTGTCCTGCCAGGAAGCTCTTTGGAAAGGCAAAAACGATGCATGTGGTCTAGACGCTGCTAAATGCGTACCGGATCAGGATGTGATATTCAGGTGCCCTGCACTATGTGACCGTGGCAGCTGGCTCTACTCTCTGCGTGCTGTGGGCCCCCTGAACGTGAAATATAGAGGATTTTTTATCGGCGGTGGTAAAACAGAGGCAAAGTCTGGTCAAGATGCTCTCTCGAAGCCTTATCGTGCAGACTCGTTTCCGTGTGGAGCCGCGGTTCACTCGGGCTTGATATCACCCTTTTCTGGTGGATGTGCCCGCATCTCTTACACGGGTGCAATTAGCGATTTTCCCTCAGCAAAAGGATTTTACGGCGTTCTGGACTCTATCGCTTTTCGCTCGTTCTTTCCATTTGCATATTTCTTTGCGCCTCTCTCAGAAGAAATAACTAATTGTCACGACCCTCGACTTTCGGTATTGATTCTTAATATACTCATGGGTATCCCAATTATGGTATTGGGGTCTGGAACCGTTGTTTATTGGGTCGTTGCGACGGTTGGCTTCTGGACTATTCTTATGGCCACGGATCCGCCGATTGATGTGGACCCCTTGGTGGCAGAAACTTACTACCTGCTCATATCTGTTGGGCTTGAGCGATTTCTTCCCACCTGTTTTGTCCTCTATGTTCTTTGGGTGACAAGTGTCAAGAGAACATTTTCCAGTCTTGAGGGTGACTCTCCCATGGCTTGCATTCAGGAGTATCATGCTGCTAATCACAGCACTCCGACATCGATGGAGATTCCCCGGCCCAATAGTGCTCGTTGGTATGCTACCATTCTCTGGTATCCGTTGTTCTGGCTTGGCATTCTCAATAATGTGACTTTCGACCGTCTACCCGTGGACAGGCTCACGTGGCATGATCTCCAAACGCAGCCAGGTGCGCTAATAACTGTTGCAACAGTAGCACTGGTGCTAGTGGTGTGTGTGTTGTGCCAAGGCTTCTATGTGTGGCGTCTGGGCAGGTTCTGGTCACTTTTGGCCATGTATGGCCTCATTTTCTCGCTGTTCATTATCTTGGCTAATTTTGAAGGCTTGACGCTCAGGATCCATCACTACATTTTTGCTTTGGTGTTTATTCCCGGTTGCTCGACTCGTGGCAAAACCGCTCTCATGTTTCAGGGTATCTTGCTTGGATTGTTCCTTCTGGGTGTTTCCCGCTGGGGTTATGCCCTGATAGCCGAAACCAATTTGTCGTTGTTACGAGGCGAGCCATCGGGCCAGATTCCTCCTCCCGTGATAACAAGCCTTGCTGGTGGAATTTTGCTGTGGCTGCAAAATGTAACGCAAGCTGATACACTTAACGAGCCCGCGCGAATTTCCATCATCGTCAACGATATCGAGCGTTTCAACGGAAAAAACAATGGCACGTTTGACCTCGGCCATTTGATAAAGAATCACAAAGAGCTTCCGGCTTTGGTTGGCATGGATGAGTCTACACACCTTTACATTCGCCTTGCCAAGTACAACAAAGACGGCAAAAATCACGGTGACTACACGCAAGCGGCTATACTAGAGTACCCGAGCTTCAAGTTCGAGCTCCCGCCGCCCGGTATCACATGATACAGTAAAAGTAAAAATGGCTATTAGATTTTAGAGTTGTAGCCGAGACCTGCTGCACCAGCTGAATTGAAGAACACGAATAGAAGTGGTGCTCTTCAGACCCGTACACCGCTTTGCTCGCGCGGACGCGGTGACGAACACGCCAGTGACACCACGTACACATCAAGCTCAAATGGAAGACTCAGCCTCCGGAGAACTATTCACCCTCAGAAACCAGTTCTACACAGGTCAGCACCGCAAGGTCATTTCGTATGATGTGGCGCTGTTCTCTCAGCCTGTGCAACTCAAGGTTTTGGAGCTTCAAATCAGATCCACCGTGGCCCTTTCGCAGGACGCCCTGCAATTGATCGAGCTTGGCAAATCCTTGTTTCCGGAAAACGAAGGTTTCTTCCAAGTTTTGCAGGCCTGGGATGACTTGAAGACCTTTGGTACCGATGATTCTACATACTTTGACGATGTTAAAGAGGCTCGATTTGAGGCAGAGGCAGTGTTGACTGCTCTTTACTTGGTGAAGTTTCGCAAAGATGTGGAGCATGCTATTATTTTCTTGACCAAGTTTGTGAAGAGAGGATCTGAGAACCCTCTTGAGTTGGAGCCTTATTTGCTCTTGGTGCAGTTGCACTTGTACAGAGAAAACTTCTCCGAGGCGTATAAAATCTACGAAGATTTCAAGTCGTTCCCTTACAGCTCTAAGGACGACATTGTCTATCACGTGTTGGAATCTTGGATAATGGCAGTCAAGGGAGAGTCTGACAATATCAGCAACTCCTACTACTTCTACGATGAGTTATTATCCAATGACTTCGATGAAGACCCTCAAGGTAAGTTAAGAATCTTGAATGTTCTATTCGTGATGACCTTGCAATTGAAACACTTCCCAGAGGCCAAGGAGATCTTGGACCAGATTTCTGCATTGGACTACAAAGATAACTCGGCCGCAGATTTGATTGCAAACAAGATCACTTATGAATACCTCACCAACAGTGGTGCTGATGTGGCTCTGTTATTGCGTGAGTTGGCAGCCACGGATGTGGACCACCAATTGCTCAGAGATTTCAAGGAGAAAAACGAGAGATTTGATGCTATTGTCGAAAAATACCAAGTGGCTTGAATAAACAAATGACCGATCAAATTATGCTAGTTCTTGAAAAATTTACACGCTTATTGGGTTTTGTAAGAAAAGCTCTGGTTTCGATGTATTTGTCTGTCCAGTTAATCCTCTAGCTTCACTACCTCGCCAGCCTCGTTGAACTTCAAGCCCTCTGCTAGCAATCTCTTTTCGATCTCCTTCAATTCGTTTTCTCTCTCCAAGAGCTCTTTTCTCTTGTTGATCAAGTCTTGGTGTACTCTTTCCTCGAACTTTTTCAAACGTTCCTCCTCCAACTTGATCTGCTCCTCCTTTGCCAAATAATCCGAAGACCCGGACTCCCCTGGCTCCTTCTGCTCAGTATTGGATTTCTCATTGTACTGGAACTGTTTTCCGGACAACGCTTCCGTTCTGTAGTTTTCATAAATGACGTCGTGTGTGATCTCCTTGAACTCGTTCAAGTGCGTAATTAGAAGCACATTCTTCAAGATTGTGAAATCATTTGTCTCTGGCAACTCAACGTTGATTGGTGCAGCATACTCAGGGTTTAAGACTCTCAATTTCACCATATCGTCATCCTCTTTGGACTCCTCGTAGGTGTTTGCTCCAATCACAGCAAAAGGAATTAACAGGTTCAAGTATTTGTTGTAGGCGATGATTTCATCATCTATGTAGTCCTCCTCGTACTCGTACTCGTTAAACTTGTAAAAGTTGATATTATAATTTGTCAAGTCCTCCAAGATCAATCGCTTGTTCAACTGCAATTCTTCTGGAGTTAATGCATCAGCTTTTGAGATGACAGGGATCACATTCACAAGGTTGCTCACGTGTTGCAAGAACTTGACGTCGATTTCAGATAAGCCGTGGCCCGTGGCGTTTATCATGTATATCATGACATGAATTCTGCCGTCTTTGAAGCGGGGATTCCTCTTGACTCTGCTTTCCTCTAAGAGCACTTCGTCATACTGGTGTCTGATGAAGTCAACCACGATCTTGAAATCGTCGTCGCAATTGATGGCGTTGGCAAAGTTGGGCGTGTCAATGATATTCAATGAGATCTTGTGGCCGTCATTGTCCTCCAACTCGACATTCTCGTGTCTCAAAGAAAGCTTTCTGGATGACACGTCCTGGTTGGCTGTAGAAGACGTGGGCACAATCGAGTTGCCGCCACACAAGGAGTTGATGAGTGTAGACCGTCCCAGGCCACTCTCACCAATCACCATGAACGAAAAGTTGATGGTTTTCTTGATGGTCTTTCTCTTCCTCAATGCAGCTGAAGAGGTGTTGTATTCCGACATTCTGGGGTCCGATGTAGCGATGAGTTTATTGCCTGAAAGCGGAAGTAAGCGTCTCGAGTTCTGAGAGGAGCCACCTTGTTTATGCGAATTTGTTGTCAGGACACGTCTAGGGACGGGGTCCGGCATACAGGGCAATTAAGCACTTGAGCCAGGCGTGCGACTGCACGAGGCACACCGCCAGATGTTTCCGGTAAGAATGTGAAAGCGTAACGAGTAGTAGGTGTGCCGATTGCAGCCGCTAAGCTATGCTTGGTTTAAGGTTGTGAATTTTCCTGGACCAAAGAAACTAGCGCTGCTAAAAAAAAGACTCGGTTGTGAATTATTTTGATAACTTTTTGACGGTCACTAGACCATATTTTACCTCGAAGCCGTCAAATAATTTGACATTCGTCCTCGACTGTGACTTGGTAATACATATCATACTCTTGGTCTGATTCAACGAAAATGTTCAAAGAAAGTTGATATAATATGGGCATCCTCGCACTGCTTAAACAGAATGAGGATTATGTACTGGATTCGTGGATCACAAAAAAATTAAAAACACTACTAAAATCAAAAAGTCGTCGAAAGTCCTCAAAAAGTTTAGTCAATGCACAAAGGATAGCTCTCTAATGGTGCTATTAACGGCCCTCAATTAAATTGCAACAGCCTTGAAAAATCCCGACGTGACGTATATGCAGTGCATACCACCGATCTGCTCTACATGCACAATACAGTTTACTCAAGCTGCATGCTCTACAGGAAAGTCGATAAATTTTTGAATTTTGATACCAAACAGCTAACTAGATCCATCTTTTCTTGTTTGCACTAGAAAAGGAGGCAGCCACAACCCGAGACGAGGCAGCGTAGAAATATGATGGATATGCGGCCACCAGGGCAGTGTTGATCTTGGACGCGGGTGAATAATCCCATCCAGCGGTTTTTGTAGAGTAGACATTAGGCGATGGCCTCAAAGTCGAGTAAGGCGTGTAGGCCGAGCTCTCGTGGCGACTCGACATCAGCTTGTAGGAGATGCTGGGGCCCGGTTGCGTCTGCATAGGAGCATACCTTGTTTTTCCTGTTTGCTCCGTGTAAGGGACCGAGAAAGATCTGGAGTCGATCGAAGTGGTAGCTGCATCATCTCCAACGTTGATCTGTGCACTTGGGCCATCTCCAGTCACCGAAAGAAGTGAAGCCTTGAAAGTCAAAGTCGAATCGTCTCCCGACATACCCTTTAGAGTGAACCGCGGAGAGTAGTGGATAGTATAGCCCAGCTTGAATTTGGCATATACCTGAATAAAGTAGACTCCATTGGGATATTTAGATGACGAGAACGAGGCTGTGTACGAGGTGTCACTCTTGCTGACACTGGTGGAAAGGGAGTCCACGGGTTTGATACCACTGTTTGAGCCACTGCACAAGACAATGGCATAACTTTGCACGTTAGCTAATGATGCATCGGCGGAGGATGAGTCGCTGTCATCTTCCCACTTGATCGTGACGGTGACATCGCCCCCTGAAGGAGAGTAGGCCTGGCCAATTCCCGGAGAGGTGATGGAGACATCGGCAGCCGCCAATGATAATAGCGAAAGAAGAATCGCATAAAAGATAGGAGAAAACTGCATGACGGTTGGAATCTAAATGCAAGGCGGTGTTTGGAATTGGGGAGCAACTAAGACTGAAAGCGGAAAGCAGCACGGGTGAGCTAGAAGTGTTTTCTGAGCTGAGAACCAGAAGTCAAACAGTATATCAGATGAAGCGAGATAATCTGCCGAGGTGGATGCCGAACAGAAGTGACAGACGACGTGCTTGGAGAAAGAAAATTTAAAAAAGACTATGGCTGTGCGAGCAGGTGGTGCTGTGTGCAGGTTCGCGTTTGGCGACTGTTCTTTCCCGCGAAATGATTATATACAGGAAATGAGTGCCTTTTCGCGCGCATGTTAGGGAGTGTGCTTCAGTTGTGAGACGCATCGAATTCCATTCATTATGTTGGCCAGAAGCGTGTTTCGAAGTCAGGCAGTGCGGCCGTTTACCATGGCACGTCGTGTCATACCCAAAAAACCTGCTCCTGCAGGAGGGGTTTCGGAGTCTACAGAAATGAAGGAGGCAAGCCCGCCAATCTCCACAACTAGCTCCGCTGTTGCGTCGGACATCCCTAGGTTTGCCTTTGGCGACTCCCCAATTCCGAAAGGAGGCCAATCTATCGATTGGTCGGACTCTTTCCATGGGTTGGGACAGGCATCTTTTTCCAAAGAAGCGAACGAAATTCTCTTGGCTCCTATCGAAGAAACAGATATAGAAATCAAGCCAGACGGGCTTCTTTACTTGCCCGAGATCAAATACAGGAGGATTCTTAATCGGGCCTTTGGCCCTGGTGGTTGGGGTTTGGCTCCTCGGTCGGAAACTTATACGACACCTAAGCAGGTCAGCAGGGAGTACGCCTTAATTTGCAGCGGGCGATTGGTGTCGGTGGCTCGTGGAGAGCAAGATTATTTTGGTGGCGAAGAAAAACTCACGACAGCCCTTGAGGGATGCAAAAGTAACGCTTTGATGAGATGCTGCAAGGACTTGGGTATTGCCAGCGAGTTATGGGATCCATCATTCATCCGCAAGTTCAAAAAGAAGAATTGTGACGAACTCTTTGCAGAGCATGTGGTTACAAAGAAGAAGAAAAAGCTCTGGAAGTTGAAATCAAACTCCTTTGACTACCCCTACAAGGCATGCTAGACCAGTTGGCGAGGCGTCGACTTCAGCGTGATAGTTCTCATGTACATAGCCTATAATATCTGCAAAAAAGTTTTACAGCAGTCGATGTTTTTCTGTATTGTTATATGATGCGATTATTGTTCGAAAATGCCTCTTCCGACACCCAAGGCATTGACGGTTTGAGACAACGGTCTCCTCTTCCAAACATCCCAGAATCCCTGTTCTGGCAACTCTTCGGTGTTTGCAGGGGCGAATTTGAAGTCTTTGCCTGCAGAGGACGTGGACTGGGCCCAGAGAAGCTGCTCTCCGAGAGCAGAAACCACAGCTCCGGCCAAACCGCCCATGATCTTGTGCTTGACAGGAATCTGCTTGAATCCAACCGTAAGAGTTGCGACGTTACCGGCGGTCACAGCCCAGAACGTGTTCCAGCCGTCATTTTTCTCTCTCAAGTTTGTGAGCATTCCCTTGACGGCAACAGTGACCGTAGCGAAACCAGTGATGGCTAAAGGCAAACCGACCTTGAACGTGGTTCTCTTCCAAATGTATAACCATCCGTAAGCACCGACGGTGGAGTAGAATCCGAGCTTGAACACTTGCGTGGTCTTTTTCTTGGTGTCCACTGGCTCCCACTTAGGATAAGGGTATGCACTAAGGAGATTTGAAAACGGAGTTGGCCATTTGTTAGTTGAGTCGGGGTAAACTCTCTTGACTTCCTCTGCCATATTGTCTGGTATTGTATGGAGTAGTCTTGATATGAAGAGACCAATCAAGTTGGGGGGAAAAAATGTTGCGTTGCGCGCAGGACACCCGTACACCAACACAGAGGGTGTCGTAGTGTTCTACTGGTTCCAGGAAAATTACAGCCGCGAAAAGGTGACAAGGAGTAAAGAGTGCTGTAATGTAGCGTGTTTTGGGCCGAGGTGTCTGGAAACATTTTGGCATGAGGCATGCTGCATCTGTGCAGGCTGTGATGGCCTCATTCATGACAAATTGAGCCCGGCACGCGACCAGAACGCACGGCGTGCTTTGGCAAAACCTCGCGGTTTCGAGTCGCGTTGTTCAGATAGCACGATACGGGTCATCCTTCATACAACACTGGGGATGTACGGGTGCGAGCTCTGACCGGGTCGCAGTGCTCTCAAAAATTTTCATACACTATTGCCACCACCAAACAATGAACAAAGGACTCACATTCGCCTCCGTCTTAGCGGTCGGATTTCTTTCATACGCAGCATACTTCGACTATAACCGCAGAAATTCGTCTGCTTTCAGAAAGCAGTTGAAGAAGAGCAATGCCCACGAAAAGAAGCAAGCCGCCAAAGCCCAAAAAGAACACAGAAAATCCAAGATGGTCGCTGTCAAGGAGGCTTTGATTCTGGATTTGGCCCAAAACCCTATCCCTAATGACGAGTCCAAGGAGGAGTTTTTCATGGAGCAAGTCGCCAGTGGTGAGCAATTGGCCAACAACGAAAGCACAAAGATCAACGCTGCGTTGTGCTTCTACAAGGCCTTGGCAGTGTACCCTAACCCCACTGATATTATGGGTATTTACCAGAAAACCGTGCCCGAAGACGTTTATGAATTGTTAGTGATGATGATCGCCATCCAGCCTCCTGCCACCATGTCTGGAATCATTGGTGGGGCCGCTGGTGTTTCTGGAGCTGCATCTGCTGCCGCTGCTGCTGCCCAGGAGATCAAGCCTACCCAGGAAGATTTGGATTAACGAATGACGAAGTCTATGTACATAAGTTTATTGCTGATAAATGCTGAGCTGGTGTAGAATGAGCCAGCGCTTTGAAGAGACGCAGTTGAAGATCAAGCGACGGCCCGAGAACGGATTTTCGAGCTTTTCCCGATTGAAATGCCCTCTAGCAGCGTGTCGCGATGTCACATGATATCGCACGTGACACCAACGCACTTGACTCATGCTCGGCCACGGTTTTCCACCACCTCAACATGTCTGTCAACGTTGCCATTATCGGAGCCGGAGTCGTGGGCTCGGCGTTCATTAGCCAGCTCAAGAACTTGAAGTCGGCAATCAAGTTTGACGTCGTTTACTTGGCCAGATCGTCCAAGGAAGCCGTGATTTCCAAGGACTACAAGCCAATTGACTTGACTTCTTACAAAAGTGCCTCCGCCTCGCCGGTTTTGCCTTTGGACGACTTGGTGACTTTCTTGAAGGCTTCAAGCAAACCTGCTATCTTGATTGACAACACTTCCAACTCGACTATCGCAGACTACTACCCCACGTTCATCAAGCAGGGAATCTCTATTGCCACGCCCAACAAAAAGGCATTCTCGTCTGACTTGAAGTCTTGGAACGAGATTTTCGACAGTTCTGCCGTTCGTGGTGCTGGATTGGTTTACCACGAGGCTAGTGTGGGTGCTGGCTTGCCAATTATCGGACCATTGAGAGATCTCATTGCTACGGGTGACAAGGTGGAGGTGATTGAGGGAATTTTGTCGGGATCTTTATCTTATGTGTTCAACTCGCTCTCCACAAGCGAGCCCTCAACCACCAAGTTCTCAGACGTGGTGAATGTGGCTAAGGAGTTGGGCTACCTTGAGCCAGACCCCAGAGACGACTTGAACGGCATGGACTTTGCCAGAAAAGTGACAATTTTGGCCAGAATTGCGGGCTTCGAGGTGGAATCGCCCTCCTCCTTTTCCGTGGACTCGTTGGTGCCTAAAGACTTGGAGGCTTGTGCTACTGGAGCAGAGTTCTTGGAGAAGTTGCCCCAGTACGACGCAGACTTCCAGAAGAGAAAGGACGAAGCATTGAAGGAGAACAAGGTTTTGAGGTACGTTGGAAAGGTAGACTTCAAGCAGAACAAGGTTTCGGTGGGAATTGCCAAGTACGACTTCGACCATCCATTTGCTTCTTTGAAGGGCTCTGACAATGTGGTTTCCTTCACCACTGAGAGATACCCCAACCCATTGATTGTCCAGGGTGCAGGAGCCGGTGCCGAAGTTACTGCCCATGGTGTTTTGGCCGACGCTCTCAAGATTGCAGAGAGAATCGCCAACTAGATACTCAACCTCTAACAAATCTCGGCGTATTCTGATACTCAACTCTAACAAATCTCGGCGTATTCTGATACTCTGCCAGCCTAAACATACTGGCAATATGCTGCGTTCAGTGAACAGTAAAATAGTTTTTTTATTACATTGGTGCTATTGATACAGGTAATTCACTGAATGTGTGGATACTGCTATTCAGAATAACTCGCAGTCTGACTAGTATCTCTAGCTAAGTTTTTGCCCTGGATGTAACTTTATGGGCATATTATAACGTAAGATTTACATAGCTAAGCTACCAAATGCATCGGGTGTTCAGCACTAGGACGAAAATTCATGATATCCTCACGAAAAGCCGAATTCCCATGAGCTCTCCAAACAGATGTTTCTTTACGTCGAACGAGTCTCGCAATACTGGCCTCTGTTCCCGAATTTTCCAACACCCAAAACTCAAATTATTTGATGGCGCAGCAAGACTTCTTCACATGCCGTCGACGTAGGCAGCATCAAAGTCCTCGCTCAAATATTTCATGGAATCCCGGAATACTTGTCTTAGAAACGCCTCGTTTTTACACGAGTCCCGGAACTTCAACATAACCTGCTGTGAGTCCAAAAATGAGTTGGACGTGTCAGGAACCAAATTTCCCATGGTGCTGAGCCGGGAAATGTGAATATTGTTGGGAGCCAAGAAAAACTCGCCGTTTTCCCGTAACTCCACAATGTAAGCGCCGGTTTTGTGGATAAACTGGGCGTATTTGAACTGGGATTTTCCCCAGCTGTAGCAGATTTCAATGGAGTCCTTGGCGAAAAACGACGTGCCTCTGTTGTCGAGGAAAAAGTCCGCCACTTTGAGGAAGTGCAAGTGAAAATAAAACTTGTTGGAGCGAAGAATGTCACAGTCCTTGAACTCGTCATCCGTGAGCGGGTTAACTGCCAATTTCAAGTCCACAAACGAGTGAAAGGGACTTGACTCTGGAATTGTACAAAGCTCCCGCCACGGTGTCTCCACCAATTTGAGCCCGTACCTCTCACAGAACCTGGACCACCCAATAATCGTCTCATCGATAAATTTCATGGTGGTGTTGAGCCACTGGAGACGAATATGGTAGCAGTGCTCGGGATTGTGCACGCTATCGTAGTGGATATCGATGAACTCGGACCGAAACGACTTGCCAAGCGGGTCACAGTTGTATTTGACCTGCTTGCTGATCAAGAACCGTTTTTTCTTGCGGATTTTCTGAGACTCACTGAGTGACGACGACTCGCTGTGTTCCTGGGCCAAATGATGCGAGATGGTTTTGCGGAGCTCCATGCTTTCGTGATGCATAAGTTGGCTTGGGATGTTGGAGTCCACGGAGTTGTTGCGTGTACCTGGTGGGGAGGACTCGTTCAACTTGAGCGGCTCTTCTTCTTTCGTTTCCTTCTCTCTCTCCTTTTTTTCCTTTGGGCTTTTTTGGCTCGTCTCCTTCTCGTCAACCCGCTTTCGGAACCAGCTCTTGGAAGCCGCCGATTTCTTCATGTACGAGCTATCCACGTAGTCCTTCGTAAACTCGTAGAAATAATGACCATCCAAAAACCCATGGCGCTCCTCCACGTGATTAAAAAGGCCCAGGTCCATGAGCGTTTGGCCATACTCCGTGGCCGGCTCTCTCTCCTCGAGATCCTCGAACGACTTGACCAACCAAGTGACCAAATCGCTGCCCAAGAAACAATGGGGATGCATTTTGAAATGCCACGTGCGGTCCACAAGTTTGATTCCTCCAGGCGACTGAAGCTCCGATGCCAACTGCCCCAAGCGAATGTTCATATTGAACCGCAGTCCGATCATAAGTGAGTTGGTTGGTTTTTGGCCCGAGAAATCAAAGTACTCCGCCTGTTCATGGAGAAAGTCATGGAGATTGCCGGTATAGAAATGGATCTCCGGAAGAACGTCGCGTTTGACGCCCTGACCGCAGCGTCCCTTCTCAATGAGCGTGATCAATTTTCTGAGGCCTTCTAGCCGGATCTCCTCGTCGCTGAGCCGCTCGTTGTTGATGTGGTATGCGTTCAGCGAGATTTCACACGGCAAAATCACAAACTTCATTTTGTGGAGTTCCTTGCTGGATCCCTGAAGCGCATCTTCGTATCCGGCAAGCAATTGGTCGTACTGATTCCAATTTAGGCTATACGACTGCACTTTTGAGGGGTCGATGCGAGACGGCGAGAACTCATCAGCATACCGGGTTCGGATGAGCGGGACGCTTATATTTTGGGTCCCCAAGCTGATTTTCTTGGGCCCAGCGTCCTTCTGTTTGCGGAAAAGCTGCACGTTCAAGGAACCATTGTAGTCGTGAAAGATTCGATGAATTTCCTCATTGAGAGAAAGATAAATCCTCACGCCGGAGCAGTCTCCCGAGGGAAAGTACTTAACTATCCCATCCGGCGAGCCGCCGGTCCGCTGCTCCTCGATTGCCCTGACCTTATCGCCATAGCAGATCTGGAACCCGACAGCCAATCTCAACCGGATCATCTCACGCATCAAGTCTCGGGTATTCTTGAGCTCCAAGCGGTTTTCAACATTCAAAGAAACAACGTAGATCTGAAAGATGTAGTCGGAGTCAATTTCAGCGCTCGTGGGAAACAACGTGGTTCCTATAGGAAGCGCAGCAGGTGCTTTCAAAGATCGCCAACGAAACATTTTGCGACGTATTTTTGGCGGAAGAACATCCAGCCAACGAGAACACGAAGTTTCTCCAGCCTGAGGCCGAGAGGGGTTTTGCACTACCATCCAGTAAGGGTTGTTCTTCTCACGCTCGGCCTTTTCGAGCTCAACTGCTGAGGCACGTTTCTCGGGTTTTTTGGCTTCTTCTCTGAGGGTCGGGGATTGTGCCATGTTGAAGCGGGGCGAACCCCGATTACTCTTCAGGGAAGTTTCTTTGAATGCCTTTGAGTTGGAAACCGCATGCTTATCCGCATTAGGATGTTTCACGCCAGACGCCTTTAAATCGGGTTTCTTCACTGATCCTCTCACATTCGCTGGCACATTCGCTGCGGAATTCAAGCTGGAGGTTTTCAGACGGGAACTCAAACTGGAAGCCTTGGACGTTCCCGGCTTTTCCTCGCCCGCCTTATTGAGCGTGTACAAGGATGATAACGCAGTATTGGCCATAGATGTATTGGCCACCAATCCATTCACAATAGTGTTCGTGACCAAGCCACCCGCCGAAGTATTGGCCAAGTTCGGATATGTCAAAGAATAGTTTGGATTGGGCGGATTGAGGCTGGAGGAGTTTGGATTGGAGGACGTGGCTTTCGAGAGATCGACTTTCTCTGAGACTGGTTTGATGAGAGAAAGTGTGGCATCATTGAAATCAATCCTTTTCCGGAGAACCTTCCGAACCGGCCGGAAAATGTCATCGTCGTAAGCGTCCATGGCCTCTATGATTGGCACGTTATCCTTGAAGTTGATGCGGCTCAACTGGATGTCCTTCAACTCATTTTCCATGAGCCCCATCATCTGCAACTCATAGATTTTGCACCGTGAAACCCACTGCGAAACTCCATTTTTTGCAGCAGCATAGAAGGAGACATCACACCATTTCGGCACCACGTGACAGATCTCTCCGGCAGCGTCTTTATACCGGAATAGCGGCACCGTGTGGAGCGGCGGCTGCGAAAGACACACAATGTCTAATGCACAGTCCAAGCTGAACATTTTTCTGGATATTTCGAGCATCAGCTCATACTCCACATCAAAAAGACCCGTTCCCGGTGAAATCACCACCATATGATTGACCAGGTGTCGGAGATCCGTCTCCTTGTTTTTGTCCGTCACCTGGGCCAACCCCAAACTAATGGCCTCGAGCAAATTGCCCTTGACTGCAGGACACGGCTCGCCCTGGATAAAACTCTTGTCTTGCTGGCGGTTTAGGAGAATATCGCGCTTGAAGTTGGCGAACTCAAGACGAAGGTTGGCCATGATTTTGTCCCAGATGAAAACACCCACCTGGTCCACCACAACCCGGTAATAGTGCTGGCATTTTCGGGGCCTTTCCCCGGGCCCAAGCGAAATCCACGGCGAGTCAGTAAGATCCACAGACGTGAACAACACAATGGTGAGCGCATGGTGTGACGCCTGCGTCCGCCATTTCTTGAAAATCATCGGGAACAAGTTGTTGACGAGCTTGTGGAACATGATCTCGCCATTCTCTTCAAAATGCCACATCTCTCGAGCCAACTGGATGAGAAACACCATCTTGCCGCTCTCGCTGCGGAAAGTCACATGTGTCCGCTGGCCTATGTAGCCACTGGCCACTTTTCGCCCGTCCTTGAAGAGAAACCGTACAAGACCAACCCGACTCCCCAAATACAGAAGCCGCTGGTCCACGTGGCAGCACGTGCCCACAAGAAGCGACAGGAGGCTCCACTGCAGGTCCCGAGAGAAGTTGACATCCTTCAAGTACACCTCCACGGTGTCCAACTCCACATCGGCAACATTGACCACGCGACGCACCATCACGTTGGTGCGAGGCGCTAGCCCAAGCACTTTTTGAAGGCTCAGGTTCAACGATATGGACTTTTGCTTGGAGTTTTTGAGCACGAGGTGTCGCTCAAACACGCGGAACACAAACGGACGGCCTTGGCCCTTGACTGCCACCATTTCATAGACTTCGCCTGCACGAAGACCGGGGATTGAGGGGTCCACGACCATTTCCTCCGAGTAGGCGCTATATTCGTGATACCAGAGCACCAAAGAGATTTCCGCCATGCCTTGGGACGCCGAAGACCCGCTTTCGGCGCTTGCCTTGGAATAGCCGCGTTCCCGGGGCTCTGCTCGGATCCTGGCTGATTTTTCTGGCATTTTTCCTGCCCGGCGGCCCACCACCAAAGTTGTGCCGACATTGTTCATGTTTCCACTTGTCATGTTGCCTTTGCGCTCGCTCATGTAGCGCGGAACAGCATCTTTTATATTCTGCCGTAGATATTGTGAGAGGTCGTCGTCTTGGCCTGTTTTGGCGTATCGTGCATGTTGCATCGTTGTTGCAGTGATGGTGAGCTGTGGAGTTTACATCGCACTGCGTACGGCGCACTGCATATAACCCACCACAGGTAGTTGATCGTCAATTACAAAGGTCTCGGCCGTTTGGAGGCGTATTGGAGTCACATGATCCACGTATTGGCGCTATGGCAGTTCCAGACAATAATGCTCCAACTGGGGTGCAGTACCAGCAGACGCGGTTAACCAATGCAACTGTCAGTTGACTAGAATGATCAATAAATGCATGTGATCTATGCGCTAAGCTGGTAGACAGATGAAGCTTAACGATGGACTTCACTCATTGGCAAGTTTATGTCAATGAAAAATCACATCAGTTCTTTCGGAGAAACTCCCGGAGAAACCAGCCATGAAAGCTCACATCACCTGAAAGCTCCGGGTGAAAAGAAGTTCCCAAAGTGTGACCCTGCCTTACCGCCACAACAAGTCCGCTCTCCAAAGCATACAACACTTTGACCGGCTCGCTACTAGCCGCAGGAAAATCAATACCTTGACCACTTGAGGGCATGTTTGGAGGGCCCACAGACTCACGGGTTCCCTGCAGGAAGTTGATGCCATTCACCACGGGGGCCCGGATGAAGACAGCTTTGAACAGTGTGAGCCCCGGGGCAAATTGGCTAAAGTCACAACTTTGCTCGAACAGATCCAACTGCCTGCCAAATGCATTTCTCACCACGGAAATATCAAGCCCCCCAAGGCATTTTTGTTGCGGTTTTCCGTTGTCTATGTGGCTGCTGAGAAATATCAAGCCAGCACATGTACCCCATACGGGCTTAGTAGCGCAGAATTGGCGGAGATCATCCAAGAGCTCACTTCTCTCGGCAATGAGCGAAATGCTAGTAGACTCGCCGCCGGGAATGACCAAAGCGTCACAAGCTTGGAGTTGTTCCGAGGTTTTGATTTCGGCGAATTTGAATCCTAGATGCTGTAGATCTGCATCTTGTGCTGCTCTCTCGAAGTATTGTATGTGTTCAATGAAGGCACCTTGAAGAGCTAGAACCCCCACTATCATGTCCGGTCTGTTTCTTTTTTTTTGGGATAATCCAAAATGCTGGCGGATGAAACGGATGTCCGGGGTATTCAGATGACTCATGCGGACTTAGTCTTATGTGAATCATCTCTGTGTACAGGAATGCAACATGGTTCTATGCGTGCTTGGCCTATGGGATTGCGGCTGGGATGCAGAAAGTACGCCATGAAACAGGAGATCCGACTCCCTCCTCGCATTTCCCTGAGGCAGTCATGTAAACTTAATCGGTGACTCGTGTCCTTGGCTTTTGTGAGCAATATAGTGACACGCAAACCCTTATCCTGCATAGAACCACAACGAGACCCTTTTTGACTGAGATTTCTCCGCTGACTGCGCCGCTCAAGACGAGCTGCATAGTACATGCAGGCACACAATACCCCATAAAAACGTGGCAAAATTCGTTTTCACCACTGAACATCGAAAATCATATGAGCGATTTCAAAATTAAGGCCGGGTTGGCACAGATGTTAAAAGGAGGCGTCATCATGGACGTTGTCAACGTGGAACAAGCTGTGATTGCAGAAAAGGCAGGTGCCTGTGCCGTTATGGCCTTGGAGCGTGTTCCTGCCGACATGAGAGCATCAGGCCAAGTCTGCAGGATGTCAGACCCAGCAATGATCCGGGCTATCATGGAGGCGGTATCCATTCCCGTCATGGCCAAGTGCAGGATTGGCCATTTTGTCGAGGCTCAGGTTCTTCAGGAATTGGGCGTGGATTATATCGACGAGTCTGAGGTTTTGACTCCTGCAGACTGGTCCCACCACATCGAGAAAACCGAATACTCTGTCCCATTTGTGTGTGGTGCAAAGGATCTTGGTGAGGCTTTGAGGAGAGTCAATGAGGGCGCTGCCATGTTGCGTACCAAAGGAGAAGCGGGCACCGGTGACATCTCTGAGGCCGTTAAGCACATTCGCAAAGTCAAGGCCGAGATCGATGCGGTCTTGGAGCTCAAGGGCGATGATTTGGCCATTAAAAACTTGGCTTCTGATTTCCGCGTGGATGAGCAGCTTGTGCGCCAGCTTATTGAAGATAACGGCAAGCTTCCGGTGGTCAACTTTGCTGCAGGAGGCGTGGCTACGCCAGGTGATGCCGCAATCTGTATGCAGTTAGGATGCGATGGTGTTTTCGTGGGGTCGGGAATTTTCAAGTCGGAGAATCCCGAGAAGTTGGCAAAGGCTGTGGTAGACGCGGTGACCCACTACCAGGACGCCAAGAAGATATTGGAGGTCTCGGAGGGCTTGGGACAATTGATGTTTGGAACGAGCATCGACTCCATTGCCCAAGAAAACAGATTGGCTAAGCGCTAAGTACACGAACAGTCACACTGGAAATCTGAAATGAAACCCCCAACAAAGGAACAAGATGAAAACACCAAATAAAAGCTCATGCCTGGATCAAGGTGGATTCAACCGTAGTCAATTGAACTGCTCTTATTTAAGCTGTTGACTACCTCAAAAACACTTTGGATAAAACGCTGGAAACGTGCTCGCTGTTTTGGTCGAGGTTGACGATTTCCTTGACAAACCTGGCCAAGTCTTTTGGCGCCGACTCGGAAATGCCCAAATCCTGCGGGCAAACAAACAACTTGTCAGGGCGGAGATTTTTGATGATGTTAAAGTATCCGTCGATGTTGGAGCATTTTAAAAGCTTGTAGTTGTGAGTGACGGAGCGAGGGACGGCTCCATTGTCTTCGAGCTCAATTCTCTGCTCAAGATCATCGACCGAGAGATGAGGGGGAAGAATAAACGTCACATTCTCAGCAGAGAGAAGGATGTCAGAGAGCGGCAAGTCGGAGCTCAAAATCGAATGCAGTAATGTCAACGCAATCGATTTGCTTGGGTTGGCAATCCTCATGCCCGAGTCCGTTTCCTTCTCTTGCTCGTCGGGGTCCTCCTCCTTGTTGCTGAATGTGTCGTATGTCTTGTATGCAAGCGCTGCTAGAGCTGCCACTGCCAAAGCGGCCACGTATAGCCCGGGATTTTTTCTTCTGGCCATTTGTTTAGCACTGGACGTTCACGAAACGTGACTATGGGTACCAGAGCCGTAATGAGGGCAGTAAATTAATTGATGTCCTTTTGTATGATGACAGTAGCTTCGATCGCCCGATGTAAAACGGAGGTTCAGTGATATTCCCGGTTGCTCGATGTATGGAGGCCTGAACTTTTGTGGCCGTTTTAAGTTCGCGATCTTGCGGGGAGCCCTGCGTCAGTGGGGCTCTCTTTTCTACCCAAAACCAAGGCTCAGTGGCTGCTAATGCGCATCCCTGACGGGTGCCCAAATCCGCGTCATTGGTCAAATAAAGCCTCTAGAACATCATCTTTTTTTCAGGGCATTCAAACTGATAGTTCATCCTGTGGGTTTGGGCTTTCCAACTGATACGTAGTCAGCGGTATTAATCTTAGGCATGCTCGGGTATGCGAGTAGCACTAGTCGTCTTCTAGACGTCGTCACAGCCAATGAATTGAATGGGCGAACAGGAAGGAAGTAGCTTCAAGCCACAGCTGAAGGAGCCATGTCAACAGAAGGATGCGTCTTGGCAAATGCACCAGTATTCGGTGAGTTGGTAGCATCATAGTCGACACTGGCTGCTTGGATTGATGTCTCCTTCAATTGATATCTCCTTCAATTAATGTCTCCTTCAATTAATGTCTCCTTCAATTGATGTCTCCTTCAATTGTCTCCTTCAATTAATGTCTCCTCCAATTGATGTCTCCTTCAATTAATGTCTCCTTCAATTGCTGCCTCGACCTGACAGTCTCTTTAGGTTGTTTCAAAGAGCCGTGTTTCACTCCATACCCAATAACTGTTACAATTGTTCGTGTGTTCAGAGTACTTTTGGGGAATTACGCACTTATATACTTCTTGCCGTGTTTGTGCTGCAACGCACATGAAACACGACCACGTTACAGAGTTGCAGAGGTTCTTCATTGTGCAGGCACGTCTGCATCAGAATTCTATCACTCAGTTGCTGGCCAAAATGTTCACACAGTGATTCATTTCTCCCTCATCCAACGACTTCACATAAAGACACTTCCGCAATAACTCCTGGTCAATCTCAAAGTCGTAGTTTGCAGCCCATTCGATCGACTGCGATAATGACTTGACTATATGCACGGATGTCCGGAAGCGGGCGAAGTTGATCATGGTGGAATCATCCTGGCCTGCACTCCCAAAGCTGGTTTCGATATTTTCCGTCTTGGGCTTGATGAATTTCGGCCTCTCAGCGTTGAACACCAAATCAGAGAGATACAAGCCCACAAAAGGAATGCACCCTTTGGACGGCGTGATTTGGTTGGTGCACAACCGGATGTTGACGAAGTTCTTCATAGGCGAGGTCAACTGTTCCAAGTGTTTGAGCGTGAGAATGTCTCCTGGCGGCAAGTTCTTCCACGTGTCCTTCAACTTGCTGACCTTTTCGCTGGTGATGGCCAATATCAATTGCATCAACGTGGAGAAGTTTTGCATTTCATAGCAGTGGTATGCCACGTGAATCATGCGGGAAATAATGATGCGTCTTTCGTCTTCACGTGCGGTCAAGAGAATCTCGGATATCACCCAGTTGACCACCAAATTGAACCGCGATATCACCAAGTTGACTCCCTTGTTTTTGTGATAGTAGTCTTCGTTGACCAAGATGCCCAACCAGCTGTTAACAGGGGTCAAGTCTTTGTTCCACTTGAGTTCGATCAACTCCTTCCAGTCAATTTCCTGGAGCATATCTTTCTCGATTATGGTGAAATGCTCTGCAATGGCGCGGGCATTGTAGCTCAAGATGAACGAAACATGGCTCTTCTGCTCCATCACGTGCTCGATGTTCAATGCTGAAGACTTCAATGAGTAGCCATCAAGTACAACCTTGGGGGTCAAAAACGAGTAGGGGCTTTCGTTGTTGGAGTGCAGAGAGAACATGGCGTTCAAGTTGGCATGCTGAGACCGCTCTATTGTTTTTATGGGCGTCACGGGTCTTTGTCTCAACTCGTCTTCAATTTCAGATGAATAGTCGATTGCATCCTCTGTCACGGCGTTGTTAATTTCCTCGAGGATCTGCTCGGTGTCGACAGTCTTGTTGGCTCTGGAAACCTCTACCGGTGCCTTCATCTGCGAATCCAAGTAATGTTCTGCCTCCCTTCTTTCGGCGTCGAGTTTGATGAGTTCATCGTTGCGGGAGACTCGGTCGGAATCTCTCACTGTACTAGACACTTGACATGAAGGAACAATGTTGCCTGCTGAAGTGTTGGAGATCACGGTGACGTTTTCGTACTTTTCGCTCCCCATACCCTCTAGCTTGTATAACGCATACTGCACTGGGTTTTTGTTGCTGAAAGATTCGTCTGGAATCGATGCTAACTCCTTCAAGACGTGGTTGCTGATCCCGGGAATTGCTACCGACGTCAACGACGATTTCACCGATGTTTCCTTGATTGTTTTGCTTTTCGTTTGTCTCATTGTTTGTGAAAACACCGAACTGTCAGATAGCTCAGACAGTCTTCTAGAATCTTTCAAGGCTTTGGTGGCACCAATCAGAGTGTGCTCCATTCCGGAGCTAAACGGCAATTCGGTCAACGCATAAAGCGTACTTTGTCTGACGCTTTTTTTGGCCGACGACGATCTGGAAAGAAATGAGTTCCCGGATGCTCGGATGTTTCTGCTACAAGAGAAGTTGGACACCTTACTCAACCTCACCTCGTCTCTGACATCCGCAAATTTCCTCAAGTCATGGTAACCATACTTTTTCTTGAGGTTCGTGTTTTTGGAGGCGTCATTCGTTTTGAGATCACTGAAAACGGAATACGCAGAGTCATAGCTGACGTAAGACTTGACCGACGAGTCTCTTTTGTAAAGAGAGCCACTAGAATTTCTCGAGACCGCCGATAATCTCTTATTCATGAAAGAAGAGGCGATCTGCTCGTTGAGACTAATGCGCTGCACCAATTTGTGGCGAACAGATTGAGGACTCATGGCGATGCCCAAATCATCAACTTCTTGGTTGAAGCCTTCCAAATCACTGGAGTCAAACTCATAAGACTGCGAGTTGCGGGATTTTGCTTGCGAAGCAACGTCTCTTTCTGAGGTGAGATCAAAGTACTTTGTTCCCGGCCTTTCTTCGCCGTCGTCTTCGCCATCGTCTTCGCCAATCAGAGCGGAATTTTCAAGAAGTAGATGGCCTTCGTCGTTCCAGTTGATGCTGGTTACTCTTCCGAAAGAAGAGCGTTTGGAGCTAGTTGAAATCCTTGAGGTTTCCGCAATCTCGGCCGCAGACTCCGACTGTGGCAACGTTTCGCTCTGGTTAAAGAGATTATCAATCTTCTGGATATTGAGCTCAGAAATGTCTTGGATCGACATGTTTTTGGTCCCAGTGGTCATGTTGGTTCCAGCAGACATGTGTTTCAAAGATGCTTCAGACACGATTTCCGGCAACAAGAGAGACTGCTCATCCGAACTCTGGCGCTTTGGCGAGAACTCGATGGCCGACTTGTTGATTTCGTCGTAAGTGTTCTCGGTTATGGTCTGGCTGGAGTCGTTGATGTAGTAACGAATAACATACTCCAACTCATCGATGATTCTGGCACTGAGAATATCCACGCGGTCACCGATGTCATGCTCCGGCACACGGTCGGCCGAACAGTCCAGTTCGGCGTCTTCGTCCGCATTATCGTCTTGATAGTTGAATACTGCCGTTTCCAGCTTAAGATCCGGAGTATGGAAGTTCTTGGTCCAGCTGGCCACAACCTTTTTGAGCGAATTCTTCCGGCCAACTTCCTGTTGAAAATGCAACGGCTGTGGCGGGGCGTACGCAGGCTTGAAGCCCAGGGTCTTTTTCTTTGAGGGCGAGTACTCGATGAGGTTTTCGTCCATTTTCTTGACTGGAGTGGCGGGGATAATTTCCTGAATTCTTGAAGACGGGAGCGAGATTAGGCCACTGGTAGAAAAACCTGTATCGGGATGAGTGGGGTTTTTGCGCCAATCTTCGTTTGGCTTCGTTTTCTTCAATGCTAATGACGAGTCCGAGATGTTCATATAAGTATGCTTGACAGCAGTATTCTTGGCAGGCGGGTTAGGCTTTTGGTGATTAGGCTGTTTTGAAAGCCGCTGCCTGCTGCCTACCGGCGTATTAAATGCTGCATTATTCAGGTTCATCGCATCCTTGAAAGAATGAGGAGATACGTTCTCCTTGTTGAAGTCCTCAAGCTTGATGTTCAATGATTGCCGTGAGGATTTGTGCTGTGTCAACAAGTTGTTTATCGATAACTGGGGAGTCTCATCAACGGGAATCTGGTCGTAGATCAAAACCTTGTGGTGAGCTTTCTGGTCGTATAAAGACAACATGGCCGACCGTCTGTATGAAGGATTAGTGTGGATGGAAGCTTCGGTAGGAGATTTGGTCAATTTCTTGGTTTCGAAAATATCTGAGGCCAAAGGCAATGGAACCAGCTCAACGTTCGAGACTGAAAACTGCTCCTGAGGAAAGAATTCATTGAGTTGCGTGAGCCAGTGGATTTTGAGATCCAGAAGGATTTTGTGCTCGAATTTCATGGTTGGTTTGACCAAACCTGAATCCATGGTGATGGCATTGATGTTGGTGGTAAAAAAGTCACACAATCTCTCGTCTGATTCGAAGTCATCCACAAAATAATTAAGAATCCAGTGTCTTAGCACGACAAATGTTCTTAGAAGCACCAACTTGCCGAGTTGCTCAGTCTCCGCTTTCCACGAGTTTATGTACTGTAAAGACCAGATCAAGCGGGTGATCAACAACCGGAGAACAATGTGTGGTTTGGTGAAATTGCGGTAGGTCAAAAAGAAGTCACAGATTAGGTTGTAGTCGATGATCTCGGGCGACGTCAACTGCACAATCAAAGCCTTCAAAGTGGCGGAGGCAATTTCATCTGGAGATTGCGGGTCGAATTTGACCACGCCGTCTTCACTGCCGTCGTGCTTGAGAGACGGAAAATAGTTATAGTCATCGTAGATGCACTCATCATGGCGGTTGTAGAAGAAGTCGTCGTGTATAGTACCCTCAAAGATGGTGTGTTCCGGCTCGGATTCCATTGACCTTTCAATGCGCAGAATGTTGGTTCCCAGCTCTGTTTCGGAAACGTCGCTCATGGGGGTTGGAAATTAGGGGCGTGTTTCAGGTGTGTATCAGGTGTGTATCAGGTCTGGATCGGAGTATTATTGGTGGGACAGCACTGTATAGGTTGGACGAAACTGGAAGAGAAGTGACCGGATTCGGCGACGCCACTGTGGTTGCGGGACGAGAACGAAAGAGCGATTGTTGTAGAAGGGGATTTCGGCGACTTGCGTGGCGTGTGTTGTTTCTTGGAAGCGTGTTTCAGCCAATGACAGTGAAGCGGGTTGTGTTGCAGGAACGATGGCACCAAAAAATCTCAGTAGCTTTTCTCTCGTGATGGGGTGTACCGTCTGTAGCCGATTGGGTGGAGTGTCGATGTCGTAGCACATTGTTCTTGTTTGTTTGTTTTTTCCTTGTCGCGTTGGTACTGCATATAAGCATACTGTACACAGGCCCCGTTTACGAGATCCGCTCCCGTGCCAGCGGCGCCGGCGGCGCGAGCAGGGGTCGGGCCTGGGCGTGCTTCTGCCGACACGCCGCCGTGGCGGCTGGGGCGCTCGTGTGCAGTACGGGGCGTTCGCCGCGTGGGCGCCCTCGCGCGCCCATACAGCCGTCCTGCACACAGGCGAGGCACTACGCTGCGAAGCTACACTGATTTATTACTACCTGCAGGTCACTTGGTCCCGTTGTTCATGTTGGCCTCAATCACCGACTTGAGCGTGGCGAACGGCGACGCTTTGAACGACTCGTTCTTGAGCACGGTCTGAAATCGGGCGTTCTCCGTGCGCAAAATCTGCAGGTGGCCCGTGTGCTTCTGGGGGTTGGGCCGGTTGACGCCGGCCGCCTTCTTGGGCTCCTGCACATAGGAGGGCCACTGCCGGGCTTCGCTGGCGGGAACCACGTTGACCGACTGCGGCAACGTCTGGAGAAGCTCGGACATATCGGGGCGCAACTCCGTCCGCCGCCGCTTGTGTTCGGCCTTGGCGACTCCACGGGCGCCCGACAGCTGGACTTTTTGGCTGAAGTGCTCGGACTTGTTTCTCTGTTTCTCTTTTTTGCTCGTTTTCGAGAGTTTCAACATGGGGTTTTCGTGGTAGGAGCTGGAGGAGGTGGGAGCCTGCATATGCGTCTTTTTAGGGCCGCCGCTTTGGGCTGCTCTGGCTCGAAGCCCGGGTTTCTTGACTGCCATTGTGGTGCGATGAGGCGAGCGCACTGCGAGAAGTAGGCCTGCACCCGTACACCACACGGCCCGGCGGTTCCAAGCAGTCCTGCATGGCTGGTTTCGTTTGAGCTCTTCGCCATTTCGTGTTTGCGGCTAATTGCTATTGTTTGCGGCTAATTGCTGTTTGCGGCTAATTGCTGTTGTTTGCGGCTAATTGCTATTGGTTTGCTTGTACTTGAAACACGTGGAGCCTGAACAGGCCCGCTATAGCGTATCGTGTGAAATTGGGCTGGCGCCAGATTTCCCCATAATACCAGCGCACCGCGATTCCCCCTAATACAAGAGCACCGCGAATTCTCGCGACAAAGCTCGTTTTCCCCAGCACTTCAGCGTCCACGTGTGCCTGCACACAGCGAGATGACCTTGAAAACGCGACACATCCAGACACCACACACCAACCTACTCCCCAGAGCCACACGATAAGATGAGCTGGCCAGGCAACGGCACTGCAAACGGCAGCGCGGGGCCGAAAGTCCGAGCCCCGGCAATGTCAGCCCCAGCGCCCGAAAAGACGCTACGAGTGCCGCTCGACAGCCGCGACAACCCCGAGATCGATGCCTCCAAAATCTCCGCCTACGCCCGTCTCGATTTCGACAACTACACCTTTTTCGTGCAGACGCTCCAGGTTGTGCTAGGCCGCAAATCCAACAACGAGCTTCTCCTGGCGGCGCTGCATTCCGTGGATGTGCATCTTTCGTCAGGAAAGGCAATTCTGCGGCGGCACGCCAAGATCTTCTACAACTTCGGCACTCAGCGGTTCGAAATCTCTGTTTTGGGCCGTAACGGCGCCTTTGTGCACAACCAGTTTGTTGCCAAGGGGCTCACAGTGCCGCTTACCGACAGTACCAAGATCCAAATCGGCGAAATTCCATTCACGTTTGTGTTGCCGTCGATAGAGCCCACCGAGGACAAGAAAAACGGCGTGCCGCAGTTGTTCAACCCGCTGGATGCGTTGAACCTCCGAACCAATCTCTACACGTCGCCACGGAAGACGCCGGAGCCGCTGGGCACGGCCACGGCCGAAAAAGTGCCCGTCGCGGCAAAAGAGCCGGAAAGCCGCAAGTCCGGAGCGGGCCTCAAGGCCGATCTCGTGCGGCGGCTCTCGATTGCGCGCCGCAAGTCGCTACTGTCAGCATCGGCGGATGAACTCAATGCCCTCATCTCGGAACTCGAGGCCGACCCGCTCAACGACATCGCGGAGTTGGACGAGGAGGTCCGGCTCTTGCTCAACAACTCCCGCCACATGCTGCGAGACGAGATCGACAAGGAGGAGGACGAAATCGACCGCTTGGTGCAGCAGCACAACATGCAGGACGGCGGCGCTCTCGCGCCCGACTTGGACGTCAACGTGCTCGACCAGGAGATAGCGTCGCTCGCCCCGCTCTTGGACTCGGCCAAGCCCGCCAGACTACCGCACGAGGACAAAACCCGGCCCCGCATGGGAAAAGCCGCCACCATCCAGCCGCCCGCCAACAGGATCTACGGCCGCGTGCCGCCGCCCTACGCAAACACGGCGCCGCATTATGGGTATCCTGCATATAACCAGCGGCCGCCGCCGCTTCTCCAGGTGGCGGTTCCCGCCATCGCGGCGGGCCCGGCGCCGCGGGCCGTGGCGCCCTTTCGGGCCATCTCCGTGGACTCCGGGTACGAGCCGGCGCCGGTGTGCGTGCTCAAAACGCTTGCGCCGGCCAACACGCCCAAGCACCCGCTCCGAAAACGGGAACAGCCGTTCCGAAAGGCCCGGGTGCAGAACCTCAAAGACATCCCGGAGCAGTTCAAAACAAAACCCGCCACTAGCATCCTGGCGATGGTAAGCGCGGTTTTGAAGGAAAAGCCGCTCACATTGGCGGATATCTCGGAGGCCATTCGCGAGCTCTTTCCCTACTACAAATACTGCCCCGACGGATGGCAGTCATCCGTGAGCCACAGCGTGCGCTACAACAAGATGTTCTGTGCAGTGCAGCAGCCGGAGTTGGAGGCCTGCTGGCAGTGGGCGGTGGACGAGAAGTACTTGGCGGAGAAGGAGAAGACGCGCAAGCGGCAGCATGAAGTGGCGATGGCACGTGCCAAGGAGGCGGCGCTTCGGTCGTCGGAGTTCCGCCTGCGCAACGGGTACCCGGGCCAGTTTGGGCCGGCGTCGCCGAGCGGGTACGGGCCCAGCCCCCGGTATCCTGCATCTGGGCACGGCAGCCCGAAGCCCAAGTCGATTGCGGAAATCGCAAGCGAGATCAAGCGAGATCCCTACAGCAAGACGCCGCTCTACTTCCAGCGGCCTGAGCGCCGCGAGGACGAGTCCATCAAGGCCCAGTTGGCTGCAAATCGGGCCAAGCCGCAGCCTGCAGACAACCCGCCCGGTACTGCAGGCAGTCTGGTCCGTGCGGCAGCCAGCGCAGAGCCGGCGCCGGTCATGAACACCGACACGAAGAAGTCTTTGACGTACCTCCAGAAAGAGCTCTTCACGCTCTACAAAGCCCGCAGGCTTGCATACAACACGGCGGTGACCACGGAAATCATCACCAAGGCGCTAGCCACCACCATTGCGCAGGTCAACATCATTGGAGCCAAAGCGGGGTGTGGCGACAATGCCCTCACGTTTTTGGTTGAAAAGGCGCCTCTGCAGGTCAGCAAGATTTTGGATATCGCCTTGACGAAATCCATCAAGGAAAGAGAGGCGCAAAACACCCCGGAACTCCGGGAAAAGACCGGGGTTTCCGAGGCGGACGAGCCTCGTGCTTCCACTTCAGGAGGCAACTCTCCTCGCGCAGGTGCAGGCCTCAGCAAGCCGTCGTTCTCGGGTGGCCTCAGCAGGCCTGCATTTGCCGGATTAGGAAAGCCGCAGGGGTTCAATAAACCCGGGGCCTTGGCCAAGCCGCCGCAGTTTCTATCGAACAAGCCACGACTCGGGGAAAACCCCGGCGAAAAACGGGCCGCGGACGAGGAGAGTGGCGCCCGAAAAGTGATCAAGATCGATGAGGATTCCTGAATCCAGGCCGGAATTGGAGCAGTTGAGAGAAATTGAGTGATGGACACGTTTGGAATGCGGCTGAAATTCGTCTTGTAACCGATCCGGTTGAATTGAAGTCGTTCGGTTAGGATTACCACATGTGGCATGAAGTCGTTCGGTTAGGATTACCACATGTGGCATGAAGTCGTTCGGTTCGGATTACCGCATGTGGCTTAAAGTCGTTCGGTTAGGATTACCACATGTGGCATAAAGTCCTCTGGTCTTGTCACGTTGACATCAATTGGACCCGGCCACCAAAGGACCAAGGGAAGCCGTCACCAGAGTTTCCACTAGTGATCATGCGGACACAGTACACTGTATGCCCATTCCCGGTTTTTAATCAGTAAAAGCATCAAACAGACAGAATTTCCTGTATGGGAACCAACCGTCGACACAGCTCATCTGTGCAAGCACGCCCAGCCGGGCACGTGTCCCGGTCCGTGGGGAGGCCAGTTCCTGTATAGAGCCCACCAGTGGTTGTTCCTGCAGACAGCGCAGTGGCGTCTCAGCGAGCGCACGTAAAACAACCCCCATACTAACACATCTACAAGCAATCACCCAAACACATCCCAGATACAGGAAATGAACGCCCTTGCAGAACAGTTCACGCAGGCCAGCCAGCTGAAGGTGCACAGCGAGTACACAGCCGCTTTCGGCCAGGCACAAACACTCCAGCCGCAATTGGCGCCATCCATCCAAGTGCCGCCAATCTCCATGCCCACCGAGTTCTTACGGGCACACACTGACGACGCCAGCAACCCCGACTGCAAGATCAAAATCGCACACGGTACGACCACGTTAGCGTTCCGGTTCCAAGGCGGCATTGTGGTGGCGGTGGACTCACGTGCCACGGCCGGAAACTGGGTGGCGTCTCAAACCGTCAACAAGGTGATTCGGATCAACCCCTTTTTGTTGGGTACCATGGCGGGTGGAGCTGCAGACTGTCAGTATTGGGAGACGTGGCTCGGAACCCAGTGCCGACTCCACGAGTTGCGGGAAAAGGAGCGGATTTCGGTAGCGGCAGCGCTGAAGATCCTCGGCAACTTGGTGTATCAATACAAAGGCATGGGTTTGTCCATGGGAACCATGGTGTGTGGATACACGAAGAAGGAAGGGCCCACGATTTACTATGTGGACTCGGACGGCACGCGCTTGAAGGGCGACGTGTTTTGTGTGGGATCCGGCCAGACTTTTGCCTACGGTGTGTTGGACTCTGAGTACAAATGGGACTTGTCGGTGGAGGATGCGTTGTACTTGGGCAAGCGGAGCATTTTGGCTGCCACTCACCGAGACGCATACTCGGGAGGCTCCATCAACTTGTACCACGTGACCGAGAAGGGATGGGTGTACCACGGCAATCACAATGTGGGCGACATTTTCTACGACATCAAGGAGACGGAGAAGTCGTTCAATAATGTGGATGGGTGAGGGTGTCTATGTGGGCTATCAAGACCGACTTGACTGGGCATCCTTGCTGCCGGAAGGCTAAACAAGACCGACTTGAATGGGCATCCTTGCTGCCGGAAGGCTGATCAAGACCGACTTGACTGGGCATCCTTGCTGCCGGAAGGCTAAACAAGACCGACTTGAATGGGCATCCTTGCTGCCGGAAGGCTGATCAAGACCGACTTGAATGGGCATCCTTGCTGCCAGAAGGCTAATCAAGACCGACTTGAATGGGCATCCTTGCTGCCGGAAGGCTAATCAAGACCGACTTGAATGGGCATCCTTGACTGCCGGAAAATGGGCATTAGCAGTCGGGAGGGCCATGGAAACGAGATATTTCGCAAGGCTTCAACCGAAAACACGCTCTTCTATGTTCTAGAGCACTACAATTACAGAGAAGTTGAATTTCTATACAAGAGAAGAGCACTCCAATTACAAGTTGAATTTCTATACAAGAGAAGAGCACTCCAATTACAAGTTGAATTTCTATACAAGAGAAATTGGTGCAAGAAATGGTGCGGACCGAAGTTCAAGCAGTGATACATGTGAGTGCTTGAGGTGGTTGCGACCTCATCGGCAGTACTGTGCAGGTCCAGCACCAGTGTGGCAATTGATGGAGTATTTCGAATGGCAGAGCTAAGAAAGGTTAACAAATGACGAATGGAATGTATCATATTCATCAAGAGTTCACTGATATATGGTATTGCCAGCGTTACATGTGTTGATTATTTGTTGATCATTTGCGAATAAAGTATGAAGGCTTACACCTTAGCATTCGTATCGTTTGGGTTGATCGTAGTTCAGTTCATAGCCCAGTTCATTGTTCATGATTAATAGCTCATAGTTCAGTTCTAGCTCATAGTTCAGTTCTAGCTCATAGTTCAGTTCTAGCTCATAGTTCAGTTCTAGCTCATATAGCATTATCCATTGCTACTCTTGAAGTGTATGAGTTGAAAGTGGCGTATGCCAATGATTTCGTCATTGGCTCACGTCGGCGTGGCGACTGCTACATACAAAGTTGGTACAGGCGGATCGGACTCTGTTTGGGTTAGAGTCTTGAACAGGTGTTCCAGACTGGTAGTATATGCAGTCACTGGCGCCTGGCCTTGATAGATCGGAATTACGAGCCTTGTGAGTAGCCCGGGGATTAGGGAAGCACCACCCAAGGTGCTGTGTGCAGTCTACTCCAAAGAATGTGGTGCAGTGTACTGTAGTACTACCGGCTGTAGTGTATAGTCTGTGGTGTCAAGTCTGCAGTGTACAGTCTGTAGTGTACAGTCTGTAGTGTAGTATATAGTATATAGTATAGTATATAGTATATAGTATATAGTATATAGTATATAGTATATAGTATACAGTATATAGTATATAGTATATAGTATACAGTATATAGTCTATAGTATATACTCTGTAGTGTATACTCTGTAGTGTATACTCTGTAGTATATACTCTATAGTATATACTCTGTAGTGTAGTCTGCAGTACTGGGAATTGGATCAGCACCCAAATCAGAACACTCAGCCGCGTACCCGCCCGGTCTGTAAGCCAAAAATACCGGACGCTCCAACTGCGTCCTGCATATTGCCCCGAAACCGACTGCAATGCTGTGCTCCTGCATATTGCTCGTGGCCGCGCGGCCGCCGCCAGGGCTGCTGCCCTAGTCGTGCCGCGCACCACTCCGGCGCGCTCCCCTACCATGAAAATTTTACTCCTCCAACTACATACTACTACAACCATCATGTCTGCTCAAAACCCTATGCGCGAGTTGCGTATCGAGAAATTGGTCCTCAACATCTGTGTCGGTGAGTCCGGTGACAGATTGACCAGAGCCTCCAAGGTCTTGGAGCAATTGTCCGGTCAGACCCCCGTCCACTCCAAGGCCAGATACACCGTCAGAACCTTCGGTATCAGAAGAAACGAGAAGATCTCTGTCCACGTGACCGTCAGAGGCCCAAAGGCCGAGGAGATCTTGGAGAGAGGCCTCAGAGTCAAGGAGTTCCAGTTGAAGAAGAGAAACTTCAGTGCTACCGGTAACTTCGGTTTCGGTATCGACGAGCACATCGACTTGGGTATCAAGTACGACCCAGGTATTGGTATCTACGGTATGGACTTCTACGTTGTCTTGGGCAGACACGGTGCCAGAGTCGCCAGAAGAAAGAGAGCCAGAGGTGTCATTGGTAACTCCCACAAGACCAACCAGGAGGAGTCCATTGCTTGGTTCAAGCAAAAGTACGATGCCGACGTTTTGGAGAAGTAAGCTAGAATGCATGTCTTGAGATCCGTACACACCCGTAGTGAAGATGTAGACGACCCCGGAGGCACGGGTCTGCGCCCGGAGGCACGGCTGTCTTCCCTACACATCGCACGCTGCGCTTCCTCCACCGCATGCTTCCGGACCACCTACCGAGTACGTTGGCGCCCGAACCGGCCGTGTGCAGTATACTAACACCAGGCATTGACAATCCCGTTTCCGTGCAGGAGCACGCTGCTGCCGAGCGGTTGGTGGAGGCGGAACTAGCGCTGTTTCCACGCCGCCGGCAACACGCCCCAGAAGCCCTCTCCAACCTGCTCTTGATGCAGGAGGTCCAGAGGTACGAGCAAGGTGCCGAAAACGGCAGTGTTCCCGACTCCATTCTAGCGCCGGCGATAGATCTCCGCCGGTACCACGAGTTTGCGCCGGAATCCCCCGATTTTGATGCCATGTACACCAGCTTGTCGTATGCAGTCCTTCGGGAACGGTCGTCGCGGTTGCAGCTCCAAAGCGTGGACAAGATGGCGGAGGCTGCCCTGCAGCTATATGCAGGAATGGCGAAAGTGGTCGATTCCCAGGAGGCCGAGATCGGGAGAAAGAGAGCCGCGTTGCAGGAACTACAGTCGCTCCGCCGGTCCAAGCAGCAGAGATTTGCACCGGTGCAGAGCCACTTGGAACAGCGCTGGAAGGACGGCTTGCGGGCGTTGGTGGACTGCTGTATGCAGGACAGGTGAGTGGAATTCCAGCTGCCTCCAAAAGGGGGTCCCTGCTGAAACGGGGCCCCTATAGCAGGCGGCTTTTCGGCTCTTTTCTGCAGGCTGTTTTTTATTGCATCACTTTACGCTTTTTTCTTTTTCCTTGAGCACAGTTGCGAAATGGAAATGTAGTGCACAAGAGAAGAATTCGGAAATCTGAATAGATAATTTAAATTAAGGCGTTAATGTATCGTTGAGAAGAAATTGCCTCTTTGGGCACCATCGTATGTCAATCACAAACCCATCTGTGGCACTACATCCACACGTGCACCTGAGTGCACACTATGCCTTAGATGGCCTGCAGGTGTGCTCTTCAGATCGGTCTTGACAGGTTCGGAACGAGCCGAAATACAGTCCTGAAATGTTCCCGCCTCGATGTCTCCGGCATATAAGTCTATGAGTTCACTGAATGAGTCAAGGCAGTCTACATTCACTGCCAATGTGCAGTACAAGGCTCCGGGCTGAAATAGCCAAACCTCTTCGCCAGATTGTTGGCGTTCCTGCATACTTGGCCCAGCTCCATCATCCTGAAACCGCTACACAAGTATCGTTCGATAGCAGATGGCCACTTTTCACTTCAGCCAAGAAACCTTCATCCATTCCCAGAAACCAGTTCAGCCAAGAGACCTTCACCCATTCCCAGAAACCAGTTCAGCCAAGAAACCTTCATCCATTCCCAGAAACCACTCCCGCCAAGAAACCTTCATCCATTCCCAGAAACCACTCCCGCCAAATGTTCCAACCTTTCAGCCAAATGTCCCCTAAAACCTTTCAGTCTTTCTCAATTTCACATCCATTTTTGTGCTTCCCACATTGACTATCCGGGGACAGCCCTCCCGATGCTTCTCCTGCACAACACACTCATGGCAATAGTATGCAGGCGACCCCAGGTCCGGACCTTCGCCAAAATGGGCGCCGCAGAGTATGCACCGATGGGCCAAGTGGCCAAACGAACATGCATCGCAGATGTGCACTTTTGCGTGGGGTTTGACAAAGGAATCGCATATCGGACATTTTCCATCGCACTGCACACAGAGCATGCCCACGCTGCTGCCCGGGCGCTTCATGCACTGCACCAAGTCATACTGGTGGCGGGACATGGCGTTGAGAGAAGGCGGCAGGCGGAAAGTGCGCGCGGACACGTGATTGGCACGTGCACACCCCTTATCACGCGCCGCTCACGTGCGCCATCGCAGGCAATCGTCCGCCGGCAGCGATCGTGTGCACAAGACAGCACCACGCCAAAAAAGAGTGTTGGTCCAACCGATTTCGGGAGGGTGGCACAAACTTGAAACAGCATTCAGACCTGTCAGCTGTGGCACAAACGCGGATCGATAGTGTGTCAACGCAGATCGATAGTGTGTTAAACGCAGATCAATAGTGGGCCCAAAAACTTCAAGCTGAGCGAAAGTGACCCCAAAAACTTCAAGCTGGGCAAAAGTGACCCCAAAAACTTCAAGCTGGGCGAAAGTGACCCCAAAATCATCGCTTTCGACAATTCTCCGGAGCGGAGTTCCTTTGATTTTCAATCTTTGCCAGAGGACCCTTGGCTCTTGATCTGAGCTCCATTCCTCAAATCACACTGAAAACTCGGCTAATTGATAGCCTTCTTGACTCCACAATTTCATCAATTGACTGACCGACTTCACAATCGCATAGTGAGTGGCTTGATCCCGTGAAGCTCAAAGTTCCAGATGGAGTGCCCGATTTGTCTAGAAAACGTGGCCCAGGACGCACTCATTGGACAGGTAAGTCCTTGTCTGCACTCCTACCACTCCCAATGCATAGAGCAGTGGGCGGCCCAGTCAAACCTGTGTCCCACGTGCAGGAAGCTTTTTCATCGAGTGGACGTGCGGCGGCGCTTGCTGAATCGGGTTATCTCGTCTTTCCGCGTACAAGACCGCATAGCCGAAAACGCCGCCATCGATGATATTCCGCTGGAATTCGTGATCCCACCTGCTTCGTACTCTGCTCCAAACGCCCCTGACGTGCACATAGATGCAGGCGTCTGCATCATCTGCTCCAGCGCTCAGATCTCGGCACTGGAAATGTTTTCCTGCATGGCGTGCGGCGGCACTTTCCACAGCAGCTGTCTTGGCTACCGCCACGAGGGGTACTGGTTTTGCCCGGTATGTGATTACCAAATGGAACAGAGAGTGCCGGAAGGTGGACCAGGGCCGAGAAGTCCGAGTTTATCGGGCCGAGCCTCGGGCCTACTTCCGGGCCAGGCTCCGACCCAACTTCCGAGATCCGAGCTCCTGGGACAGGACCTTCTCCGAAGCCTCGGCCGCCGAACGAGACCCAAACCCCGAACGCAAACTCTTCGAAATCACCTGGGCTCACAAAACAGCGTGCACATAGACGGTGCAGACGAGTTCAGTGACGACGAGTCTACTGTGCAGGTCACGAGCTCCGGGCGGGCCCGGGTCCTTTCCAACGGCGGGGTCCGGCTCCGGCGCCAGGCCCGGGAAATGCAACAGTTGTCGGCGGAGGAGGTGCAGTCGTGGCAGATTTTGGAGAGTGCACGCCAGGGAATGGAGGCGTGCGCAGACCAAAACGTCACTGCTCCCAGCGGCACCAGGAAGAAGAGGAGACCGCCAGAGAGGGAGGGAGCTCGCGGGCAAAGCAGAGACTTGCCAAACCCTCAACAGGGAACTTCCCGTATAGCGAGGTTGATGTCGCAGATTCAGTCACACAGGGGCACAGTCACCCACCTGATCAACCCGGGGACTGCAGATAGCCCCATCGAAGTCCCCGATGCAGTCGAGCAAGAATTGCCAGAAGCGGCAAAGAAAGAGACCTGTCTGTCCAAAGCGAAAAGAATTGAAAAACAGGCGCCAAAAAAGGAACAGGCAGGCAACGCTCCTCCAGAAGCGCCAAAAAAGGCCGCTCCGGCGCTCACTCTCGAACAGAAACGGCTAGTGCAGAGTCACGTGCGTGGCCTCTTGAGGCCCCACTATCAGAAAGCCAACACCACGCCCATTTGGTCCGAAGAAGAGTATATTGCCATAAACAAAACGCTATCCCGCCAGATATACAAGCGAATTTTGGAACTGGGTCGCGAACTTCTTCTCGATGCCAATGTTCACCACTTGCGTGACTTGTGCAGGCTCTGCTGGACAGAGTACCAAGAACAATCCCAGAAATGATGAATGGAATGCTTTGTTTTAGTCCAATTATTCTGCGGCCGAAAGATACAATATCTTCGTACCTTGGGCACCACCCAGCAGATTCAGGATCCTTACATCTCCCACAGACTGACTTCATTGGCACATTTCAGTATTAAGAGACTTCGATTCGCCTTCAGAACCCACAAACACAGATTTTACCATATCCTGGTTTTCCTTCACTTCTCTATTAGGTATCTCACTTGAAGATCAATTTAGTTCCTTTGAACTCTTCCAGGACGACAAAAAATCCGGGTTTTACCTTCTCCTTGGCCCTCTTGGCTTGTTGAACTTCAAAGTTCCGGTTGTCTCAACTTCCTTCTTTGGTTCGAAAATGCCCACATCAAGCTCGTCCAAATCTCCCACCTCAACGACCTGCGATATTTCCAAATTATAGTCGGTTTTCAAATGGTTGAGCAATCCCTGCTTGTTGGCAGCATACATGATTCTGGCCTTGACCTTGCATCCGGATGGACACGAGTATATGAAGGCCAGCAGGCCAGACTCCATTCTGTAGAGAATGTAGACAGGCTCGGCAGCGGATCTTGAAGCCAAAAGCTCGGAAAGCCCCGAAGTCTCCACCTCGTCCACGTGACTGGCTAAAACAAGGGTTTCTGCATCGACATCGATACTCATCACCACCAAACGCTTTCCCACCGGCTCACGAAGAATACGGTCAAGCTGCGGCTCTATTCCAAAGAAAAGTGACGTATCCGAATTCATTGACGGCAACTCCCTCTTGTATGTCGAGCCTTGGGACAACGTAAGATTCTGCAACGAGTCTAAATGGTGGAGATCCCGCTCCTTTTCGGTCATGACAGTCAGAGAGTCTGATAAATCCACACTAAAATTCTTTTCCTGGATTTCCTCCGTCTCCGTGAAGTCGAGCACGTGTCGTTTGCTGAACATGGAGCCGAGTTGCTGGAGAAGCGTGTTCTTAGTAGAAGCATAGAGCATTTTCTGGCGAATCGGCGCCAGATCAGGAATGAAACTGACGAAAAACAATTCAGTATGGCGGACAATGGCGTAGCGGGGCTGGGGGAAGATCTGGGCCAAGTAGTCGTGCACGGCGCCAACGGTGTCTGTGCCAGCCACAAAATCGGGGTCCTTGATGAGCGTGGTGGAGTCTGGAGAAAGCGTAATCATGAGAACCGGCTCCTGCATGGAGCGGCTTGCTTCAATGACCTCTTTGGAGGCTGTGATTCCCGATTGATTTGACATGAGTAGTAGTGTCGTGCGTGTATGAATGAAAAGCTCAATCAGGGACTGTGCACAGCATTCCTAGGACTGTGCAGGAACGACCCCCCTCAACCAACCGTGCAGTACTCACAATACACCATCATGCTTGCCAGAAGAGGACTCTGCAGTTCGCTAAAGCGGGCCAATCTTTTCGGCGGCGGAAAAACCGTCCGCCCACAGCAGGCCCTGGCGCCCGGGAACAAACTGGAAACCGTCAGCAACCCCGTGGATCTTCTCAAGAAAAACGACATTCTCATGTACTCACAGAAGCCCATCAACTATATCGAGAGCATCAAGCCTAACGGCTTCCATTTGGCAAACAGCGTGCTCATCACTTCGCCCAACGAAAAAGGACACGTGATCGGCACCATGCTCGTGGAGAACGAGAGTTTCGAGGTCAATCTTTCCGATGGCGGGTACAAGATCGTGAACGGGTTCATCGTGGAGTTTCACGACGACGTGGTTGAGGTGTTTGGAAAAATTCACCCGAAGCCCGAAATCTTGGTCGTTGGTTTAGGAAGAACCTCCCGCATGCTCCTGGAGAGAAACAGAAAAAGCCTTAGTGCTTTAGGAATTCAGTTGGAGGTCAGCGATTCTCGAAACGCCGCCCGCATATATGACCTTTTAGCCACGGAGCGGCCGAAGGTGATTCTGGCGCTTTTGATGCCCCCCAATGCATAGTGTATATAGACAGGAACGAATGATATCATGTAATGACAGGAACGAATGATATCGTGTAATGACAGGAACGAATGATATCATGTAATGACAGGTTGTTATATCGTAGCATTACTTTCAAAAACAATGGGGTTGCCATCAAAGATTGCAGGACCACAATCACCCATGTTCTCCCACTGCATAACTGGCTGTGGCTCTCAGTTGCTTGACTAGCGTATATCGGACGGGAAACAGTATTTTCCACTTGTATGGGCGCAACCGGAATGGCCACCATGAGTGACGTCCCATGGTACAGAGGGTGACATCGATTGGTTTCAACAAATCAAGCAGGCCCCTCTGTTTTTATCATAAGTGAAAGTTCGGATCCTGGATCACGAATACTCCCTGCTGAAATATGAGAACATTAACATGGAGGTTCTGAATGAAATCTCGAAACGGTCAATTTGAGGACAAGCAGAAAGGCTCTTCAAAGTAATGCCTCAAAGCACCGTTAAAAGAGTTTCACATATTTCTATATCCTGCATCGGTGCGTCAGGACGTCTTATCGTTATCTAGATATTCGTATCTTTTGTGTGGTGGAGTTCTATCGCTCACTCGGGGGACTGGCGTTTATATATTGACCATTTTGTGGTGAAACATGTGGCGCCGAAATGAAACACAGATGCGCCTTGCATGATCTGTATCAAGAAGTAGATCCGCTGGCGGGGAGACTGCTTCTTTTGGAACCGAACGTGCATGACATTGCATGTACAGTGATTTTACGTGCTGTTTCTGCAGGCTGACGCATGTAGCTTAGTGATGCAGCGTAGTGAAGGATGATCCGTTCAATTATCCGTTATTTTTCCGGTCACTATCCCCATCGGTCTACTCCATTCTTGCATGCATTAATTCACTTGGCGCTCGCTTAATTTACAATTATTGTGTTGGTGTAGTGACTATCGGCATCGATAAGTTGCCATAAAAGCTGTTTTGTGAGTGGTCTGGCGAATGTTTATTTTCAGTAGCTGAAATAAGTAATTAATTATTAGTTCCGATGAACAACATCATATAAATGCTTTAGCTTGCCAGCTCGCTATGCGTAGCTATATTAAGTCTCTTCCGAAGTGTGCCTGGGGCAATTTTCACTCGGAATTTCCGGACATACGAAGCTCACAACTCAACAAGTTGCGGCCATGGCTTGATAGATCGCCTGAGTGATTCAGGCGTGGTGAAGTGAAAATTCCCCGAATCCGATCGCTCGCTCCTGCATACAGAGCACCCACTGTCCGAGTAGGAGCCATTCATCAGCCACTGTTTCGGTGGCAGCGCCTGGGCACTGCTGCAAACAAGGGGCGGCGTGCAAATCTGAAGATCAGTGAAGATCAGTGACGGATCACGTGCAACCTGAAAGATCACGTGAACATCAGTGACAGATCACGTGCGAACCTGAAGATCACGTGAAGATCACGTGAATACACGCAGCGCTTCCTTCGGCTCTCCTGGGAGCACCGCGCGTGGTTAGGTGCTGGCCAGCTTGCACATCACGATGTCCTGCACACAAGCATCCTACCCCTTCTTGCCCGGGTACATCAGCTCGGGCACGTGGTGCATACGCAGGTACAAATAGGCCATCTCCCTGCTGGAGGGCAGCACCGAGTCCGGGAGGTACGGGCCCAGCGACGGGGGCATGTACTTCTGCGGCGTACTCATCAGCATATTCATCGGTTCCGGAAACAGCCCGTACGGCGGGCGGCCGAATGCATGTTTCGGCGGCGCCATGTAGTCCTGCTTGTCTGCAGGCTTGCGGCCCACCGGAGACGTCCGCTCGAAGGAATTGTCCAACAAAAACTTGTTGGGAGTGGATACAGAGCCGGCGTGCATGAGTTCAAAGGACGCATGGTCTATGCTGGTCATGTTGGTGTGGATGGAGTTGAGGCTGAACTCACGTGACGTATTGGAGAAGTTCAGGAACTCCCGGGAGTTGTTGATGGAGGTGTTGTAGTCGGGGCACCCGGTGTACGGGTCTTTCGCCGGCGCACCCGTACCTCCCCGTGTCGGCCCGTGGCCCAAAACGGCGCCTTGGCCGTGGCCCGGGCCCAGAGCCTGGCCTCGGGTCGGCCCCATATGCAGCGCCTGGGTCTGCACGTGAGCCTGCGTCAGACTGCTCTGCGCCGGCCCCGTTTTTCTCCGTTTCTTGGACTTTTCCGCCCGTTTCTTCTTGCTATTCATCAAGGTATGCACGTCGGTAAGAACAATTTGGAACCGGGACGTGCCGGCGACCTGTTTTTTCGGGCGGGCCGGCCGCGGTTCGTCCGACGCCCGTTTTTTCTCGGAAAAAATGCCCATAACCGGCTCGGAAGTGTCGATTTTGGCTTCTTGGTCCTTGAGGGGCGTCGGGCTGGCCGCCAGGTTCTCCTTGTCGTGTTGTGGCGATTTTACGGCGCTCGACATGATCACTGTGGACGGAGAAGACACCGCATGCGCCGCCAACGGCGTCTGGAGCGACTGGGCGTCCGAGATGGCCCTCGAGGGCGTGCGGGCGGGGTTTTTGGCGGCGGATTTCTTGGACGGTGTGACGAATTCGTCGGCGAACTCGTCGTCGTGCCTATGTGCAGGTTTGGCTCCATGGCCCGGGTCGAGCCGTTTTTTCAGCGAAGCCACGTTCAAAAGCGGCTCCAGCGACCTCACGGACGAGTCGGCCTGGATGTTGAAGCGCGACGGCGTGATGGTTTCGAGTTTCAGCGGTGTACGGATGGGCAGGTCCATGAAAAAGTCGCCCAAGTGAATGGACTTGTCGCAGAACGGCGTGAATCCTCCATGGGCCGAATAGTGGCCGGCACTGTTCGGATGCGCCATTAGACTGAGGTTGTGGTTGAGAAATGGCGTTAGACTAAGCCCTGGGTACTCTTCATCGGCGCCGGATGACGCTCCGGGGGCGCCATTTTGCTTGTAAAGCGACGAGAAGATCTTGGAGCTCGGCGTGGAGTTGTAGGAGTTCATATCGGCGGAGATAGTCCGGGAAACAAGCGGCGTCCATCCTGTTGCGGGTTGTGTAGAGGGGGGAATGAGGTTTGAAGGCGCCGGAAGCGCGGCCGGTTGCAGCTTCGAGGGTGCCTTGTTGTTCTGGTCTTCGTAGATCAACGGGTCGATGACATGGCGGGAAGGAGAGGACATTGCGGAAGAGGCGTCGAAAGACGTCGGGAGATGCTCACTTTCGATGCTGGGACGTCAACGTGCGCCGAGAGGCAAGGGAAAACGCTTCTTTCGACGCGGTCGCAATTGTCTGCAGATCTGGCAGATACTGGTACGGCGCAAAGGTGAAGGGCGGGGGTGGACAAGCCAAAATAGATGGGACGTGGGTTTCACAACAGCTTGAGCAAGGGCCTAAGGAATGTGATGTTTATTTTGCGAAACTGCCTCATGCGTCTCCTGCGTCTAAAGGTCGCGAAGAAAGCGTGAATTGCTATCTGCAGTACAGACACAGCAAGCCATGCGCGTAGCCGAACGCTCCTCTAACGAAGAGGGCTTCTGCATTGCTGGTTTTGCGGACGTCGTGGGCGCCCTGGGCTGCATGCTGCCCCTGGTTTTTGCGATCCTGCATATAGGCATTATTCCCTTGTGCGGTCCCGCCTGTTCGGTTCGCCCGTATACGCGGCGCAGTCGGTCAGCGAAGAAGGGTTCTTGCGTACGACCGGGGCGTTTCCGCATACTCGGCTGATCTGAGGACAATGGGCACGCTAAGTTCGATGGCTCTATGTGCAGGAACCACAATTGTTTTGTTATGGAAAAAATCAATGTGTGCAGTGCGAAACCACGCAGTATGCAGGACAATGTCACTGCTGTCGCCATGACTTAATGTACTGCATAAAACCTCAAGATGGAATAAGATGGATTCTAGGGTACTGCACAGTGTATACTTACCGTCTTTACTGCCTTGTTCGCGATTGGCTGAAGTGTATTCGTGTAGTAGGATCAGTCTAAGGCTCTAGCTGTTTTGGCAGTGCATATAGAAGTGATAAGAAGAAAGGAGTGTATATAACGCAGGTCCACATTAGGTGGTGTATATAAGGCGGGTCCACATTAGGTGGTGTATATAAGGTGTGTATAAGGTGTGTATAAGGTGGTGTATATAATGTGGTGTATATGATTTGGGGCTATTTCAACCTGGCTGAAGAGTGTAACAGTGTATGATGTGTAGTGTATATAATAATGAGGAGTGTATATAACAACGAGAGTGTATACAAGAACAAACAATTGCAGTAATACATAATCAAAAACGACTTGAATTTCCATCCTGGTCAGGTGACCACGGCTGAAAACGCAGTGTCAGATTAACTCTGCTCGAGTTTTCCAACTTTCAGATTAGCAGAAAATCCCGGGGTTCCAAACATTATTTGTGCGTCGGGGCCGCTCGGCACCTTCCTAATGGGGTAATTTCGCGGACACTCCTATTTCCACTTTGTGTCCGGTTTCCACTCCATATTCCCGAAAGGGATGATCCTGCATACAGCTTAACGGCACCCCATTTGCTTCAGAGCATAGCGTAGGTTGCGGTGCAGGGTGGAGCTCAGCGTGGCATTATTGTACACTTCGGTCGGATTGGCGTATGCAGGCACCAGTATTATATGCAGTACACACGTGTTTATCCCGGAAAAACCTGTTCAGTTTAGCGTGAGTAAAGCTCAAAGACTTGCTATGTGCAGTACGTTTGTTCCCACATCGGCTACAGACTACGCTACACAGGCTAGAGCCAGAAACTGTACTTTTTAGCGCCACGAAAACGCAGTGCCAGCAACTTCAACATTAAGCATGGACCTTTTGGTCGTCGGCCCACTGGTCCTCGGTTATCTTCAAGTTCTCGGCCTCCTCAGCAAACTCGTCCTCATCGTAGTCCTCCTCATGAGCAGCAAAAGACAAAGTGGGCTTCACCACAGCAGAGTCAAAAGTCCACGAAGCCAAAGCGTTCTCGGCATCAACAATGATTTGCTTGGAAGACTCGTAGCCGTCGTATGCAGGTCTGGTCTCGCCTGGAGTCACTGGAGACTCATCCAACAACTCCAACAAAGCCTTACCGTAGCCAGCAATCAAGGCAATCTTCTCAGAGTGTTCGCGCATGGAGTCGAACTGGTAGTTGAATGCAGTCTTCAACTTCTCGCGTGTGATGTTGGACAACTGGGCCTCAGCAACCAAGGACTCAGCCTCGGCTCTCACCAACTCCTGCTCCAAAACATTGATCTTTGGAGATTGAGGGTCCTTGTACTTCAAGTACGCAATCTGGTCAGTAATCTTCTGCTTTCTCTCCCGAGATGGTTGCACAGAACCCTCGATGTCTCTGATAGACTTCATGGTAATTCTGTACTGGTCGTATCTGTCAATGAACTGGTCCTCCAATTCACCAATCTCGTAGATCAAAACTCCCAATTTGTCGGTGATGTCAGAAATGTCGTCGTCGTTGCCCTCTCCCCAAACCGACAATTGCTTGGCCACCTCCTTTCTCTCTCTGGCAGTAATTTCCACGGATCTCATCAAGTTCTTCTCCATCTTGATCAATTGGGCCAATTTGCGGGCCATTTCAGGACCCATGGCGCCGGCTGCAGATCTTCTGATCGAGTGGGAAAGAGATCCGTGACCAAAAAACTTCGACTTGGTCGAAGAAGGAGGAGGAGGAGGGGCCTGCATCTGGGCAGCAGTGGGTGCCCGGGTGGATCTCATGGAGTAGGTTCTATGCATCTTGTTTTGGTGTTGTTGTTGGGGGAAAAGAGTGGGAGGATTTTTGGGATTTTCGGGGGTGGTGAGGCGGGCGTCGTTTCCGCTCCTGCACATGCGCTATCTGCCAGCCAGCCACCCACGTTGTGCCGAGATTTGTTCCTCTCATTTCTGCGCTTTTCGGTATTTTGGTTGCATCAGTCGTCTTGGGGATGTGGGGCTGGGTTGTCTAGGCCCTTGCCCCTGAAATCGTCTCTGCTGGTTTGGGATGGTTCTTGCCTGTTTGGGTCCACGCACAGAAGCTTCCGTGTTCGTGCAGGTTGTTGTTCCATCCGCAGCGCGGATTGCTGAATTGAGCTCCGCACGTCGCTCAGCCGCGCTCGCACGTGCCGCTTGTGCCGCCCATTTTCAACCTTTTTGCGCACGTGACGCATGCGCCGCCCATCTTCAACCTTTGCGCACGTGAGCTCACAGCCGTCACGTGAGCATCGCTGAAAAGGGAAGTTTATAGCGAGCTTCCCCGAGCGACCAAAATCGTCTCTTTATGTCTCTGCTAGGCTGCTCACACAAGCCGCTTCGCCTGCTGCCACAGTGGCAAAGTTTCGTTCTTTCGGCAAACATTTGCGAAAGTGCGCTATGCTCGGCAGTTAGAGTCCGCGATCGCGTACTCCTGCTGCTTCAGCGTAAACAGCCAACTTCCCCGGCCATTTTCATTCGGAAAATTTTCGAACTCCTCCACCGTATTCCAAGACTTGAGCTTCTAAGTAACGGAGTGTCTGCTGCTATTCTTTGTTCCTGCAGTCACAGCTTGTCATTCATTGTCACCATTTCCATCTTTTCAGAGGCTTTTATACTTCACAGACATGACTGGTTTCTTCAAGGCGTACAACCAGTTGCTTAAGCAGCATCCATACAAAATGAATATGCTCGGAAGCGGCATCTTTTTCGGTCTAGGCGACTCCTTGGCCCAGTACTTGTACCCCCATCACATAAATGACGATGTTGATATGCCCACAGAATACCACATCAACCGTACGCTCCGGGCCATGACATACGGAAGCATATTCTTTGCACCAGTCTCAGTCAAATGGCATGGAAAAACATTGCCTCGGCTTCTTTCGCCATTTCTCTCGACGCTCCGGCGGTCCACCATGAAGCCCTCCTCCATCCATATCCACGATACCTTGTTCCGGCTCACGCTTGACGCTTTGATCATGCCAGGTTTTGTTTGGATTCCAATGTACAATATTGTCATGAGCGCCCTAGCATTTCACCCAGACCCATTGGCGGTGGCTGCGGAAAAGTTAAGAAATAACTGGTGGAATGTGCTTCGGGCAAACTGGACCATGTGGACGCCTTTGCAACTCTTCAACTTGTTCTGTGTGCCAGTGCACTTACGAATTGTGGTAGCTAACTTCTGGTCAATTGGCTGGAACTGCTTTTTGAGTTTTGTGCACAACACGAAGGGACACGGCAAAGGCAGCGGCAAGGTTTTGGAGGAGCTTGTGGATATCGAGTCTGCAGACGAGGAACAGACCATGGTTTATGCGTGATTGCACAGTGAGCGATCAAGCTCGAGCCAGCTGACACGGATTGTGTTGCAAGTCACTGCAATTTGGCAAATTTGAGGCATCTGGATGATATGATCTGTGCGTCGTGACAAGAATAAGATGTTCTATTGTGGTATCCTTCTCAGAAAATTGAGTCAAGGTGCCATCCTTGGAGACTCGTTCCTGAGACCTGAGGTCAGGATCCATCCTTGGAGACTCGTTCCTGATAGAGACCTCACTTAAGACATCCTTCAACTTATCGATATGGCCATAGTGGTGTTGTTAATGTGTTGGGTCCCCAAATCCTGTTTCTGGCTGCTTCGTTCGTCATAAGCTAAAAAATTCGGAATGGTAAAAAATGGGACGGAGGAAAAGTGGTGCGTGGCTGCCTTTTATAGAGACCTCGCGTGCAGCGTGTTTCATATTTGCAGCCACAAAAGGAGCGAATGCCCAAGTATTTAAGGCGCTCGCCCCCCATTCCCCCCAGAATCCGCATGATAACTATTTCTTCCAAGTCAACCAATTTCAATACACACTCATTCATGTTACAATTCCAAAAAAGCCCAGAAAGCCCGTGTTTCAAAACAGCTATAAAAGCTACAACCCCGAAGGGAAATACAAACATACCGCTCCACGTTCTAAATCAGGCTATAGTCCCACGAAAGCTGTTTACTGAGCGTCTCTATTCCTTAGCAACCCGAAGAATTAATAGTGCACTTGGTTTCACTTCCAATGGGGAAAATTGGCAAGATTTCCTTATTTATGCTCAGGAGCGCAGCTAAAATGCCTGGGTAGAACAGGGCGTTGTATGTGGTGATACAAGATGGATTGAAATTGGATTAGATGAGCGACTTCAATTTGTGATCAACTGGCATTCACGAATTACGGAATCGAGCACAGCTTGGAAGGGAATGGATAGTGCAACCGTGTACTAACACAAATGCAGCCATATTGAAGCTTGCACATCCAAACTGGAACACTCAAACTGGCATCTGGCCCAATCGAAGACTACTCTTGACCATCCAGAGATGATTACTCTTGCTCATGCGTGAACGCCCGGGTACACTACGGAAATTCATGATGTCGCCCACAGAAGCAAAGCGCATCTTGCTTCATGGCATCGGAAGCAGCAAGAAACGTGAGCTGCATCTCCAGTGACAAGACTCAACCAGGGTCTGGGGTGAATTGCGGCGTCCTGCACACAGGCGATCTAACGCACCTTGCTAATCGATGGTTGCGGCTAAAATGCCACGGACCAGCAACATTTTCTCCTTGATGTCTGCCTTCAGCCGCTACAGCGCCCTTGTCAGAAAGAGACCATTGGCCACGAATATCCTCTCCACCGGCTTCCTTTTCGGGGTCGGCGATGTCTTGGCACAGACCATCGAGAACCAAACGGAAAAGGACCCCACCGAGAAAGCAGAGCCCGCTGCCAGCTGGTACGATCCCCAGAGAACAGCACGCGCCTCTTTATACGGGGGTATAATATTCGCCCCCATGGCCGATAAATGGTTCAAGTTCGTCCTGAGGGTGAATGTGGTGCCAGGCTCCAAGAACATCAACACGTTGGCCCGTGTGGCCATGGACCAGATGGGGTTTGCACCATTTGTGGGTATTCCACTCTACTTTTCCATAATGACGTGGATGGAGAGCATTATGGCGCACGAGGGCAATGTCGCCGACAAAATCCAGACCAAATTGCGTACTAGTTACTGGGACACACTCAAGAGCAACTGGGTCGTTTGGCCTGCGGTGCAACTTGTGAACTTTGCTTTCGTGCCCGTCAGTATGCGCTTGTTGGTGGTGAACGTGGTGAGTATTGGGTGGAATTGCTTTCTTCTGTTGCAGATGAACAGCAAAGAGGTGATGATCATTGATTGAAGGAAAAAGAAAAGCGACACGCCCAAGGATACAAGCGACACGCACAAGGATACAAGCGACACGCCCAAGGATACAAGCGACACGCACAAGGATACAAAGCGAACAAAACACAGGGCCACAGACAAGCACCAGAGAAGAAGGACAGCACAGAAACAGGACGGGCCTTTTTGTGAAGGGACCTGCACATAGCCCAGTGCCCCTGGCGCAAAGCCAAGCAGACTCAAAGGCCGAAGCCGTCCACAAACCGCCGGAGCCAGAGAAGCCACGGCCCTGTCGCCACCGAATCCCACTTCTCCGGCGGCCGTTCTCCCTTCCACGGATGCAGCGGGGCGCGGCAGCCGCACGACCTCCACGGCAAGCCCCAACCGCCACGACCCTGTTCCCAAACCACCCGAAAGTCTCTCACATACAAGCCCCTAGCAGAATCCGGCGCCAGGCTCGGTGCTGCGCCAGCATATTATCTGCCCTGACGGGTCTGTGCGCACCCGAACAAAAACCCCCGGAGGATTAAATAATAACACCCGCTTTTTTTCCTCAGAAAAAAGGCCCACCCTCTCTTGCTATCGCACACCCAACACTCTTTCCACAACCGCTCCTAGCACGTTTCATCCGGATCCAACCAATCAACCTCAAATCCCACACCACACAGACATCCTTACCTCCGAGCCCCGTCCCGCCGCTACCAACACGTACCGCCACGGACCTTTCCCCGCTCAAGCCCGTCCCACCAGCGCCAGATTCAGCCAGAAAACCAGGCCCATTTCTCCCTGAAAGCTAAAGCGCCCAGCAATCCAAAATGATGAAAGGCTTCAAAAACAGGCTTACCAGAAACAAGGGCCAGGCGGCCAAAAAGACAGAGCGAAAAGACGCCAAGGACGGAAAAGACAAGGAGGCCCCAAAGAAGCTGTCGTTGTCGTCGTTGGCCAAGGCCGCTACAGGAGCCTCTCTGCCGCTGAAATCAGCGTCGCCCCTGCCCTCCAAAAGCGACCAGAACGAGCCAACTCCAGACGACAACTTGAATCCCGCCGCCGTGGCGCAGTTTGGGTCGCTGGCGTCCAGCACGTCCCACTTGCCAAACCCACATACCCCCCCTCCAGCGTCTGGCGGCTACAGTGAGGCGAAACTGGATACCGCAGACTCCACGTCTTCCATGGACACTGCGGTACCTTCCAGCACCAGCACGGGATCGCCGAAAATCGTTATCGACGCTCCACAGGTGCAGACGTCGCTTGCCAACACGACGCCCGTGACGCCTACGCCGCAGGCAAATACCGGGGGATTTGGCAATTGCAACGCCAGCCCCAGCAGCTCCAGCAACGCCAGCAACTCTGGTTTTGGGATGGACGGAAAGTTGGCCGCTCGGGCCCCGAACAATGCCCTCACACAAAGCATGGGCTCGCCCAACAAAGAGGCGTTTGATATCGACTTGATTGCGTCGCCAAAGAGACACCTGTCGCTGCGGTTCGAGCCCACGAGCTCGGCGCTGCATCGGGAAATCGTCAAGTTGCCCGGCTTCGACGAGGTGGCGCCGGAGGAGCAGATCTCGTTGTTCATCCAGAAAGTGGACCAGTGCAATATTCTCTTTGACTTCAACGACGCCACGCAGGATATCCGGGGCAAGGAGATCAAGCGCATCACCTTGCAGGAGTTGATCCAGTTCATTGTCAGCAATCGCTTCAACTACACCGAGGAGATGTACGAGCACGTGATTGGCATGTTCAAGAAGAACCTATTCCGGCCCATTCCGCCGCCGGTCAACCCGGTGGGCGACCTCTTTGACCCCGACGAGGACGAGCCCGTCAGCGAGTTGGCGTGGCCGCACATGCAGTCCATTTACGAGTTCTTCTTGCGCTTTGTGGAGAGTCCCGACTTCCACCACCAGGTGGCGAAGCAGTACATCGACCACGAGTTTGTGTTGCGGGTTTTGGACTTGTTTGACTCGGAAGACCCTCGCGAGCGTGACTGCTTGAAAACAACGTTGCACCGCATCTACGGAAAGTTCTTGAGCTTGCGTTCGTTCATCCGGAAGTCCATCAACAATGTGTTTTTACAGTTCGTGTACGAGACGCAGCGGTTCAACGGAGTCGGCGAGTTGTTGGAAATCTTGGGCTCCATCATCAACGGGTTTGCATTACCCTTGAAGGACGAACACAAGATCTTCTTGATCCGCGTGTTGCTTCCCTTGCACAAGGTGAAGTCGTTGTCATTGTACCATCCGCAGTTGGCATACTGTATAGTGCAGTTTTTGGAGAAGGACCTGAATTTAACCGAGGATGTGATCATGGGCCTCTTGCGGTTCTGGCCCAAAATCAACTCGCCCAAGGAGGTGATGTTTCTCAATGAGATTGAGGACATCTTCGAGGTCATGGAGCCGGTGGAGTTCACCAAAATCCAGATTCCTCTCTTTGCGCAGTTGCTGAAGTGCATTGCGTCGTCGCATTTCCAGGTATCAGAGAAAGTGTTGTGTTTCTGGCAAAACGAATACTTCTTGACGTTGGTGACGGAAAATGCCGAGGTGGTGTTGCCCATCATTTTCGCCTCGCTCTACGAGTTGACCAATCTGACCCAGCCTGGAGTAGCCAATGGCCAGCTCCAGCAGAAACTTTTGGAAAACCCCAACTCCGTCACGGACGCCAACGGCAATTTGATCGACCAAGGCCTTTTGATGGGGAACCACGCCGGCTTCGAAGAGTCTGCTGGTCCAAAAATGGACGACCACATGATACACGATATGACGGATGAAGAATACTACGACTCGTTTTCTTCGCCACAGCAGAATATGGATATGGACGAGTACAACAACATGCCGGCGCACAACTCGGCCACGTCGAACTGGAACAAATCCATCCATCAGTTTGCATTTGGCGCATTGAAGATTTTCATGGACCACAACCCGATCTTGTTTGAGCACTGCACCATGTTGTATCACCAGTCGGTGGAGGAGCAAAAGATGCGGGAGATGAACCGAAAACAGGGCTGGAAGCGGATCGAAGAGTATGTGGAGAAACGCGCCCAGGCCAACGCCCATTGAGCAAATAGAAATGTTTGAATAAATCATTGGAATGATTAGGTAATGGCGCTGAGACAAACTGCATGGAGGGTGCTGAGCCTGGCTGCATGCATGTGCGTCGAGAGAAGTTTTCTCCTGCATGTGCCGATCTGTTCAGCTTGTGCACTGGTTATTTGCAGGACGATGAATATCCCTGTCTGCGCGGCTGGCCGCCCGAAACCAGGCAGACAGATGTGCCGTATATGCAGGACGACGACTATCCCTGGCTGCGCGGCTGGCCGCCCGAAACGAGGCAGACAGAGGTGCCGTATATGCAGGACGCCAATGATGGCGGCGGACACGGAAGGAGTGCATACAGCGCGATGCCCGCGCGCACCCGTGCACCACGAGTATATAAGCGCGGCATCGCCAGGCTTTTTTTTCCGGCCATCTCAGCCGCAAAATGGTTTTAGATTGTTCGACCGCCTCCGCCCACTTGAAGTCCTACGCCAAAAGAGACGGCCTCGACGTCCGTTCCCTCGTCGACTCCACCAACTTCGGTGGCTTGACCTACAACGACTTCTTGATTCTCCCCGGCTTGATCCAGTTTCCTTCGCACGCCGTCAATTTGGAGACCCGCTTGACCAAAAAGATCACGCTCAAGTCTCCATTTGTGTCGTCGCCCATGGACACGGTGACCGAGGAGAACATGGCCATCCACATGTCGTTGTTGGGAGGCATTGGGATTCTCCACCACAACTGCACTGCAGAGGAGCAGGCGGAGATGGTCAACAAGGTGAAGAAGTTCGAGAACGGGTTCATCTCCGACCCTTTTGTGGTGGGCCCCGACGCCACCGTGGCACAAATCCGCGCCATGAAGGAGCAGATCGGCTTCTCGTCGTTTCCAGTGACAGGTATGTGAAGTCAGCTTTGTGATGAACAACTACAAATAACTTTCGTTCTACCGATACCATCAAACGATGTTGTGGACAAAACCCCCTGAAAAAGCTCTGTGCAGTACTAACAAGCAGCCAACGGCCAGCCCGGCGGAAAACTCGTGGGTATCGTCACGTCGCGTGACGTGCAGTTCCACGAAAACAACTCCGACACCGTGGAGAAGGTCATGACCAAGGACGTGGTGACCGGCGTGCAGGGCATCACGCTCTCCGAGGGCAACGCCTTGTTGCGGTCGTCCAAAAAGGGCAAGTTGCCGATCGTGGACAAGAACGGCAACTTGGTGTCGATGATCTCGTTGACCGACTTGCAGAAGAACCAGAGCTACCCCGACGCCTCCAAGTCGTTTGCCTCCAAGCAGTTGTTGTGCGGAGCCGCCATCGGCACGCTTCCTGCAGACAGAGAGCGCTTGAACAAGTTGGTGGCCGCCGGCTTGGACGTGGTGGTGATCGACTCGTCCAACGGCTCGTCCACGTTCCAGATTGACATGCTCAAGTGGATCAAGCTGACCCACCCGGACTTGCAGGTGATTGCGGGTAACGTGGTGACCCGGGAACAGGCAGCTTTGTTGATTGAGGCTGGCGCCGACGGCTTGAGAATCGGCATGGGTTCTGGTTCCATCTGTATCACGCAGGAGGTCATGGCGTGTGGCAGACCCCAGGGTACTGCCGTTTACAACGTGTGTGAGTTTGCGTCGCAGTTTGGCGTGCCATGTATGGCGGACGGAGGAATCAGCAACATTGGGCACATCACCAAGGCACTCGCTTTGGGCGCCTCCACCATCATGATGGGTGGTTTGTTGGCCGGAACCTCCGAGACCCCCGGTGACTACTTCTACCGTGACGGAAAGAGGTTGAAGAGCTACAGAGGTATGGGATCCATCGACGCCATGCAGCAGACCTCCACCAACGCCAACGCCTCCACCTCGCGGTACTTTTCCGAGGGCGACAACGTGTTGGTGGCGCAGGGTGTTTCTGGCGCTGTTGTTGACAAGGGCTCCATCACCAAGTTTGTGCCATACTTGTACAACGGCTTGCAGCACTCGTTGCAGGACATTGGGGTGAAGTCCATTGACGAGTTCCGGGAGAAGGTGCAGACCGGGGATGTGCGCTTTGAGTTCCGGACTGCTTCTGCCCAGTTGGAGGGCGGAATCAGCGGCTTGCACTCGTACGAGAAGAAGTTGCACAACTAGATGTATAATAGAGGACGTGCAGCGCTGGATATCCGTAGAAGCTGGCCTGTATGCAGTCTATCGCTTGCAGGTGTAGTGTCTGACTCGGCAGCACTGTACGGTAGTGTCTGCACCAGTTGCCCCCAGCGGAGCAATGTCATCCACATACTCGCTGTCCACCGGAGAGTGTATCCAGTAGTGTGCGGCTGAAGTACTTACGACGCAGGTCCGCGCACAAGTTGCCGCGCATGGAGAGATGTAATGCCCTACCAATCCGCCTCCTTATAAACGCCAGCCGCCGCCACCATCCAGGGCAATGTCTTCCGCAAACATCGACCTGGAGCTCCGCAAATCGCGCGCCGCAAAATACAAGGATTCCGAGACCGAGGCCATGAACTGGCTTTACGATACCATTCCGGTACCGGAAGCCGACCGGGAAAAGTACCGGTCGCTCCGCACCGTGGACATCTTGAAGGACGGCATGTTGCTTTGCCAGTTGGGTGACTTGTTGCAGGTGCCAAACTCTCCCACCAAGAAAGCAAAAAAGTCGACCATGCCTTTCAAGCAAATGGAGAACATCATGTTCTTTCTCCAACTCTGTGATCGAGTCGGAATTGCCCACGATGAGATTTTCCAGACTATCGACTTGTTTGAGGAAAAAGACCCGTATCAGGTGATTGTCACGATGATGGCGTTTTCCAGGAAGGCCAATGAGATGAACCCGGCGCGCTTTCCGAAAATCATCGGGCCGCGCATCAGCCGCCGCGCCTGAGCCGGCCGGTGGCTGCGTCTTCGGCGGGGCCGGCGTTGTAGGCCCTGGGCCTGCATACGAGCTCCCCTCGGTCTTTCCTCCGACTACCGCCGCGCCCGAGCCTGCATACAAGCTACCCTGGTCTTTCCTCCGACTGCCGCCGCGCCTGAGCCTACATACAAGCTCCCCTCGGTCTTTTCTCCGACTGCCACCGGCGCCTATGTGCAGTGCCGTCGTTCGATGTAGTCGTCCAGCAATGGCGCCCGGTGTGGCTGGCGCTTTGCGGCTGCCCGAAGCGTGCTTGATGGCCGGGAGGTACGGGTGTACGCTGTCTGGCATGCTGTAGAACAGTAGTTTTATACATGGCTTTATCGGTAGATGCACGCAACTGCTAGACTGGGCACGTGGTTCTGATGCAGGACTCGGATGTCGAACACGTGATCTGAGTTCCGAGGGCTGGCGTAACGACCGCACCCTGCTACGGCGTGCCAGTTGGCTGCTGCTGGCACGTTGGACTACGCCGATACAAAATGCCATTTTGCCTGATTGACAATGGGCCACAAGGTCGGATCTGCATACAGTGCCCGGTTAATGGTAGGGACTGCATATAGTACCCGGTTCTGTATCGACCGGAACGGCATATAGTGCCCGGTTCTGTATTGGCCGGGTCTGCATATAGTGCCCGGTTAATGGTGGGGACTGCATATAGTGCCCGATTCTGTAATGGCCGGGACTGCATATAGTGCCGGAACGGACTAGTCACGTGCACCCCGGCCTCAGACGGCCGGAACCATCGCTGAATGACGCCACGTGACGCGCCGACTTGTGACCTCAGCGGAGCAGCTCATCGCGGCCTGCACACAAATACACCCGTCCCCGGGTGGCAGCAACGGCGGCGAGATGCAAGCAGTGGTGACACTGCACAAAAGCAGCCCCCGGCGCCCGTCCCCGTGTGCCACATCGGGCCCAACGTGATTGGCGTAATGTCGGAGGTACGGGTGCGCAGGGCATCTCTTCGCGAACTTTTTCAACTCCTCATCCCACACCACCATGTCAGACGAGCTTATCTGGCTGTACATCAACGGCAACTTCTGCTCTTTCAAGGTCCGGCCCGGAAACGGCCAGGATTTCTGCAGAAACGAATACAACGTCACAGGCTTGTGCGATCGCAAGTCCTGTCCGTTAGCCAACGCCCGGTACGCCACAGTCAAAAACATCGAGGGAAAGCAATATCTATACATGAAAACCGCCGAGCGGGCTCACATGCCGGCCAAGCTCTGGGAGCGGGTGCCGTTGCTGAAAAACTACACCAAGGCATTGCAGCAGATCGACCACCATTTGCTCTACTGGGACGAATTCAACATCAACAAGTGCAAACAAAGAATGACGAGGTTGATGCAGGTGGCGGTCACCGAAAGAAGACTTGCCTTACAGGAGGACGAGCAGCACATGGTCGGAAAAAAGCGGAAGGTCCAGAGACGAGAGAAAACACGAGAACGGAAAGCGTTGGCGGCGGCCAGAATCGAAAAGGCCATTGAGAAGGAGTTGTTGGAGCGGTTGAAGAGTGGCGCCTACGGCGACAAGCCGCTCAATGTGGACGACAAGATCTGGAAGAAGGTTCTCAGTGGAGTGGGCCAGAAGCAGGAGCTTGACGAGGCCGACGACGTTGTGTTGGAGAGCGGCGACGAGGAAGGCTACGGCGAGGTGGAGTACGTGGAGGACAGCGGCGACGAGGAGTTGGTGGACATGGAGGACTTGCAAAAGTGGTTGGGGCACGACCTGCAGGCCGACTCCGACTCCGACTCCGACTCCGACGCCGCCGAGGCGCCCAAGCTGAAGCGGCCGCACGTGGAGATCGAGTACGAGGACGATCTACAGACAAACATAGCATAGCGTGGGCACAGCGCAACCGGAGCATCATGGTACTGTATAGAGCTGACCGACCATACAGGAGCTCGCGTAGCACATGGGAGCGGCTGGAGGGCCCGATCACGTGACCCGGCCGCCGCGCACCCGTACCTCCCACCATATGCCCCTCCTTCCCCTATGGGCCGAAGCGAAATGTCGGCCGCTGCACGGGTGCGCATTGCGAATGCCATATGGGCGTTTCAGCGAAAGGCACGGGTTCTTGACGGAGAAACGTGCCCTGCCCCGGAACTGGCAGTGCGTGTATACACTACTGAATAATGAAAATCGCAGATTGCACCAAAAATGCGCGGGTGCGAAAAACTGTGAAGGTGAAAGCTTTACTGCATACTAAGCCCCACATGCAGCCATCTTTCCTGATTAAAGATACTAGCCCCAGGACGCCAGCGTGTATGCAGTCCACGCATTTTGAGGCGAGTGGTTACACCAGAGTCTGCATCGCATGGATGTTCATGCGCTTTCCATGTAAATTGTGAGTCAGCATGAATAGCCTGCAGATAGGCTTTGCAGCAATCACGTGACCCGACTTCCGAGGGTGCTGGAATATCCCACGCCACAGGCGTCGCCTGGGCTTGTGCCGCTGGGGGCTGCTTCTGAGGCCACACGCCTGCTCAGCCGTGCAAAAAACGCCCAATTTTCTGGCAGAAATCGACGGTTTGAACGACCCCTCTCAATAGGTCGGAACTGGATATAGTGCCCGGAATTGGCCCGGTCACGTGCCCTCCCTCGACCAACACGCATTCCGCTATATGCAGGATCCCACTGACAAGGAGCTGATTCAGATTAGGAGTCTGTATTCCGCTACCAACCTCTGGGGAAAGACTGCTTATATCGTGTTCCTTCCGCATACCAACCTTCACAAGAGAAAGGTGGTTTACTGTGTGCGTTCAAATGTTTCAGGATATGCGTTAGGTTATCCATGTTTCATGTGTGTTTCATGTGTGTTTCATGTGTGTTTCATGTTTCATGTTTCATGTTTCAGGTTATCCATGTTTCATGTTTGTTTCATGTTTGTTTCATGTTTGTTTCATGTTTGTTTCATGTTTGTTTCATGTTTGTTTTATGTTTGTTTCATGTTTGTTTCATGTTTGTTTCATGTTTCATGTTTCATGTTTCATGTTTGTCCATGTTTCATGTTATGTTCGCTGTGCGTGCCGTGTTTCAGATCTACCACTGCTCGAGTCTCACGCGCCGTACACCTTATAGGCGCTACATGCAGGAACCACTCGGAATGCAACTTCCTCGCGCAGTCGCCCAGTTTCGGCGCAGGCGCGAATCCTGCACACAGCGCGCTTCATCCGCGCCAACTTGTCATGCCAGAAAACACCACCACCAAAAGAGTCGTTTTCCCAATGGGTGGCGCCGAATCCCGAAACTGCTCCCCCAAAGCGGCAGCCCTAAGCGGACCGTCCACGGCCAGCCGCACGGATGTCTCGCCCTGCACATCAGCCACGGAATCCCCGTTTCCTGACCTCACCCACACTCCACCCCCTCAACCCAGCCCAAAACACGCCCCAAATGCCGCTGCCTCCGGCGGAAACCCCCAAAGACAACCCGCCCAAAATATCCAGAACTTTGCGTTTCCGGCGGCGCAAGCGGCAGAAAATTCGCCCCTTTTGAACCGCAAACACCGCCGCTCAAGTGTGTTCTCGCTTGTACCCCAGCTGGGCTCGTCCACAGCCCCTCAGACCGTGCTGAATGCAGTCAATACACTCATGGGCATTGCCATGCTCTCGCTCTCGTTCGGGCTCCGGCTTTCGGGGTGGGTTTTTGGTGCTTTCTTCTTCCTTGGCTCCGCCTGGGTCACAGCATCCACTGCCAAAATCCTCGGCACTATTCTCAGCCGCCACCGCTACACAAATAGCTATGGCGACATTGCCCAGTTATACGGAGGTCTGCGGTTCAAAGCCGTGGCGACGGCGACTTTCACCGTGGATCTTTTGGGGGCGCTGTTGACGTTGATTCTCCTCTTCAGCGATGCGTCGCTGATTTTGTTCCCTGGCTCCAGCTCCGTGCTCGCCAAGCTCCTCATTGTGCTGGTGACCTTTTGCCTTTCTTTCTTGCCGTTGTCGGCGGTGTCGGTCGTCAGCTTGATGGGAATCGTGTGCACGGTGGGAATCATGGCCGTGATTGCCATTTGCGGACTTGCCACGTCCTCTCCGCCAGGATCGCTTCTCTCGCCCGAGGCCACGCGTTTGTGGCCGTCTTCGTTGAAAGGTCTTTTCTTTTCCTTTGGCATTTTCATGGCTCCGTGGGGCGGCCACCCGGTTTACCCCGAGTTGTACCGCGATATGAAACATCCCGCCAGCTACAGCGCGTGCTGCAACTGGTCGTTTGCTCTCACCACCGCCTTGGATCTGTTTATTGCTGTGGCTGGCTACTTGATGTACGGTGATCACGTGAGTGACTCGCTCACCAAGAGCATTCTTCAGGACAACTCGTCTGCATGGGTGAATCCGGTGGTGTGTTTGTTGGTGGGGCTTCTTCCGGTTTCCAAATTGGCTTTGATTGTGAGGCCGCTTCTTTATGTCATCGAGGAGTTTTTGGCGTCGCAGGACCAAAATAGGCCGACGCTAGCGCCGACGGAACTGAAACTTTTGGTGAAGATGGGCTCGCGGCTTTTTTTGATGAGTGTTCTTCTCGTGTTGTCGTTGGCCTTTACCCAGTTCGGCCAGGTGGTTGCCTTTTTGGGCTCGGCCATCTGCTGCACCATCTGCGTGACCTTTCCGCTTATGTTCCACTTGCGGCTCAACGCCGATTCGCTAACGCCGGTGTCTCGGCTTTTCACCCAGATAGGCATTGTGGTGGGCGTCCTAGCTGCAATCCTCGGCACCTACGGCGCTATAGCGATCGACTATGCATGATCAACACTAATTGACTTTGGGCCTTCTGGTGCCCAACCAAATGTTCTATCAAGGATATTTGATCCGTTTTGGAACTTTGAATCCGGTTTCTCGCAAGCCGGCGTTGTTTTGGCTGATTTCTCACCCAAGGCCATTTTTTGGTGTGGTCTTTTCAAAACACCCCACTTCAGCCCTTCACATAATCTGGAATATCAAGAAATCCTGCCCGTGTTGCCTTCACATAATCTGGAATATCAAGAAATCCTGCCCGTGTTGCGGAATCGGTCAGCTCCGGTGCGTCCGCTGCTTTTGGCATTCGGCGTCCTGCACACTGCACGCCAAAAGAGCATCTTCCCGCTGTGCCCGTGCCAAGTACTGTGCCATCACCTGCAGACCGCTGTAGTTTCCACTATAGCTGGTGCACTGGCTTAAATACGAGCACGCCACCCCCGGAACGTACATATGCGGCTGATACCCATATCCGTATCCGTACGAGCTCCATGTAGCACTGAGCAAGTCCGTCAAGTCAATGTTGTCGTTATGGTAGACTTTCTGCGTCTTCTGTCTGTTTTTGGGCACGCGTGGTGTCGACTCGGATTCGAGCACTATATCCACGTCCTCTTCGCTGTCGGAGCCGCCGGGCCTCTGTTTTCGGCCCTCGTCATCGGAGTCCCTGGACTCGTTGCCGTGATGTTCCGAAGCACTTTCCCCGCTCTCTGCAGTTATTCCGAACACCATTGCCGCTTCTTCGCTTATGTGGTTATCTGCAGGTTCTCTCCGTTCCATGCGTGGCCGTGGAGGCCCTCTGAACCCAACATGGTCGGTGGAAGGTATTTTCTTGAAACTGAACTTGAGCGGGTTTCCACAGCGGTCTTTGCCGAAACTGATCTTGTAACTCCGGTACTTCTCAAATAGCTCGCCCGAATCACCCACAATCTCCGAGACCTTGGTCTTGTTCTCCGTCTCAAAGTAGCTGACCACCTTGATGGCGTCGGCAATATTCATGAAGTTCAAAAATCCACAATCCTTGTTGTGCACGTGATTGATCTGCTCCAACTCGCCAAAATGAGAAAAGTCGGCCCGCAACGTGGCCTCGTCGGGCACCTTCATTTTCTCCTTGCCCTTGTTCATCTTCAACCCAATATACACGTTTCGGGACGCCCCGTTGGCGACTGCATATGCAATATTAGCAGCCAACGGGCCCAGATGGTTGCGTCCCCAGTTGACGCTGATCACGTGGTCCCGAATCACCAACTGGTGCATCACCTGGTGGTTCAAGTAGAACTTGAGTGCGATGCTGGGGTACACGAACGTGATGAAGCATACCCGCTTGTGCCGGTAGTATTTGATGGACTCCACCAAGCCCCCTGCACGCACGTTGTTGGCGATCTCCTCCACGGTGGTTTTGGCCTGCAAATTCCCAAGACAGAGCGTCCGGTTGCAGTCGTTGAGCGGGTCGGGGTTGTAGGGGAAGGACGGAGCCTGCATATAGGCCGCCGGCACCACCCGAGGGTGCAACTCCCGGACGTCCGCGTGTGGCTGGCCCGGCGAGGGAAACGTGGAGATTTCCTGCTTTGCGTGCAGGTCCGACAGGGTGTCTTTGGAGAGTATACCCCCCGGAAGCGGCGTGTCCGATGCAGTAGCGTCACAGCGGTCCCGGTGAAACGCCACCGAGCTGCACACAAGCTCCACGCCGTTTTCGGGCACGCCGTCGCGAAGGAGCCGCTTCTTGTGGTAGTCGTAGAGCTTGATCGCCACCTCCACCGAGAGAAAGTGCACCACGTACTCTATGTGCAGGTCGCTCTCTAGCACGGCGAAGTGGTCGATATCGCCAAAGTTCCGGCAGCGGGCCCGAAACGCCTTCTCCATAAGCGGCACTAGGTCCAGATCGAGGATCTTGAAGTTGACGGCGACTGCACGTGTGGCGTCAAGTTCCGCCACGTAGTTGAAGATTTTGGGCTTGAGACCACGTGCTTGTTCCGGCAGATTGAAGGCCACGTGGAAGTTTGAGCTGTTGAGATTTTCCCTGAATCCGGCAGCATCCAGGGAGTACTTGTTGAGGCAGTGGAGTGCGGTTGGATGGGTGAAGAACGTGACATGGAACGAGACGGCGTTTTCCGCCGGGTTCGGACTTGGGTCTCGTGGAGTGTCTCTTGGTACTGCTTCCCCTGGATTTGAATGGAATGATTTCGGGAACTTCTCCGAAGAAGTGGTCGTTTCCGGGCTTTGGTTTGCCGTATTCTCCACCTCGCTGGAGAAGGTGTCTTGGTCCGTCTCTTGTTTTCTTTCCGTCACTGTGTTCTCTCTTACAGCAACTTCTTTCTCTTCAGCCACTGTCTCTTCACCCTTGCTGTCAATGCCCCCTTCTTCATGAACACGCCTGCAAAGCTCCACCGGCCCAAAATGAAGGTTGTCCAAAAACAGCCTAGTAGAAACGGTATTCGAGAAACCACTGAATATGAGCGTTCGTGGAAGCAGCACTTCAAACAGAGTCAGTTGTGGACTGAACAATGGAGGCGTGGCCACATGCCCGCCGGCCAGAAACTGGCGCCGTCCCACCAAGGGCAGTGACAGCGGAGGCATGAAGCCGTGGCCATTGCCGACATATGGGGAAGGCGTGGATAGGAGGTTTGTAGGGAGCATGGAGTGGGAGTAGGCGAAGTCCATGGGCGTCATGGGATGCTGGGGTGTACTGGACAGAAGCATTGGGGAGCTGGGGTAAAACTGTGGGTGATTTAGGCCCTGTTTTCTGAGGGGCGGATTGGAGTGCATGGTTGGAGCTTGTTTGGATGTTGTCAGTGTTTCACGCTTGATGATTTGATCTGGGATTTGACGGGGTTTCAGGTCACGATTGCCGTGGTTCAGGTCACGATTGCCGTGGTTCAGGATTGTTCGTCAATCTTTGTCTTGTCCAACGGAGTTTCAAATAATACACCGGTCAAACGATAAAGTATCTGAAAACCCGAACTTATCTTGTTGATTTCGCTGGCGGTGGCAAGGCAGTCTAGACCAGGCCTGCAACTGCGGTTGATGGGAGCACACACGAAAGTTGAAAATTGCAGCAGTATTTATATGGCACAGAAACCCTGGAGGTGAAACACGGTTGACAAAGAAGTGTGACAAACAAGTGAGGTTTTAGGTTACAATGCAGGAGAACCTGTTTTAGATATTGGTTTCCAATTTCTTTTTGGCCCGTCGCGCGGTGCCAAAAGTCCTGCAGGTGAGCGCGCCTGAAACGTGCTACTCAGATAGGCAGGCGTTTGTGCAGGCGGCCAGCCCATTGGGAACGGGAATTGCGCATTCCGCTGTGAAACCGCCGGGTGGAGCTGTTTCATGTGTGTTTCAGTTTGCCGCGCGCCAGCGCAGGCCATGCGATCTGGCATGCGGTCTGCAGGGGTGGGCGGCCGCGGTCACGTGCGGGCCGGCCACGTGAGCGCACAGTCACGTGGCAGATCAGGCGTGCCTGCACACGCGCCACTCCCTTGCGCTGCGTCTTCCACCCCCGAAAAAAAAAACAACCTCATTACCCACTCCTCAAAAATGGCATCCACTGAAGTCCCCACTTTCAAATTGGTCCTCGTCGGAGACGGAGGTACCGGAAAAACCACCTTCGTCAAGAGACACTTGACCGGTGAGTTCGAGAAGAAGTACATTGCTACTCTTGGTGTCGAGGTGCACCCCTTGGGATTCCACACCAACTACGGCGAATTGAAGTTCGACGTTTGGGACACTGCTGGCCAGGAGAAGTTCGGTGGCTTGAGAGACGGCTACTACATCAACGGCCAGTGTGGTATCATCATGTTCGACGTGACTTCGAGAATCACCTACAAGAACGTGCCCAACTGGCACAGAGACTTGGTCAGAGTCTGTGAAAACATCCCTATTGTGTTGTGTGGTAACAAGGTCGACGTCAAGGAGCGTAAGGTCAAGGCCCGTACCATCACCTTCCACAGAAAGAAGAACTTGCAGTACTACGACATCTCTGCCAAGTCCAACTACAACTTCGAGAAGCCTTTCCTCTGGTTGGCCAGAAAGTTGGTTGGCAACCCTCAATTGGAGTTTGTTGCTTCCCCAGCCTTGGCTCCTCCTGAGGTGCAGGTCGACGCCGACTTGATGCAAAAATACCAGCAGGAGATGGAGCAGGCCACTGCTTTGCCATTGCCTGATGAGGATGATGCAGACTTGTAGATATCCCAACAGCATTTACTTGTGGACTATCATAATGTAACAGATCCATCGTCTTTCAAACTTGTAGAATCTGCCGCCTCCCGTGCCTTGGATTGCTGTGCCGGGGCGATGGCGGACTGCATACATGCACAAATCACAGACGCCGTTCCGGGCCTTTGCAACCGCGGTTTCGGGTCTGGGCTGCTGGCTGAGGAGGTTAGGCTTAGATCGGAGGTACGGGTCCCACGAGTTGGGTCATGTGACCCATGCAGCGTGACTTGTCACGTGGACGAAGGAAGCCCAGCGTGAAAGTGGTGGGTAGCACACTGCTAGGTTGTGAAAGCTCTGCTTGGCGTCGTGGACTGAGAGCTGGCACGTGACCTGTCGAATTCCGGGCACTATATGCAGGTCCGGCCTCTCGGGTTGTTCAAACCGTCGACATTGGGCAGAAAAGTAGACGTTTCCAGCACTCATGGGCAGAACATTGTGGTGAAAAGTACCCACCAAGCGGAATAGTCTGCACCGGCGCTGTGGCGGGCGCTGCGCCAGTACCCTCGGAAGTCAGGTCACGTGTAGTCCTCGACTGCAACCGTGTGCCGTCTGCACGTGGCGGGAAGGGGCGTGCTGCTTCTTAAGCGTCGTGCATCGGGAAATGCCGGGCAATCGGGAACCGGCGGAGAATCACCGATGGGCGCCTGCATATAAGCACACTTCGCCCATCTCGACACCATGATTCCGACGCCAACTTCAGGGCTTGCAGATATAGAGCGCCGAAAATGGGTGAAGTTTGAGAAACGAGTGAATTTGGTTTCCTGCACTTAGTGGTGGGCCTCAACAGCTGTGACACAAATCCGTCTCAAATGAATATAGGCCAAGGACTGATTCTTAAAACACTTTTGCAGCCAAAAGCTCTTGGATATTGGTTGCCTGTGTATAGCACTTGCTGGTCGGAAATCAACTTGCCCAGAGGAGTTTGGATAGAGAGTTCATGCAATGCGTGTGTAGGATTGACAATAGCCGTTTTCAAACACAGTTCCAGATAGATGCAGCATATTGAAGCCGGCTTGTATAGAAAATTTCCAAGCAGCCAGTGAAAAAAAGTAATCCGACAGCGTCGAATTTGGGGGTATCCACACCGTAGATCCAGAACAGTCCACATTCAAACCACACCAGTACACCACACTCCTTTTCACACCCTTTGGGGCGGCAGCCATATTTGAGTTGTTGATCCATACGCAATTCTGGGCTGGCATTGCAGATCGGCAAAATGCTGCAAGGAGCCTTGCCCCCCGAATGCTTCAAGTCGATGATGTGTTCCTGCGTATAAGGACAGAGATTGCACGAGCGCCAATCCAGGAGCTGCCAGACGGTGAACGGAACGAACGAGCAGGTTATGTGTTAGACTTGGAAGCAGATCAACACAAGAGTCTGGGTCGCAAGGCAGTGATTTTGCCATACCAGAAAACACATATAGAACGGCAACCACGCCCCACCAAGTCTCCAGTGTCTCGTCATGCTTTTCATCCAGCTCTCTCCTCGCCTTCGCCTTTGCTGCTCTTGCCAAGAAAAGAGCGGCTGAACAAGCTCATTTTTCCAACAACTCGGTGCCACCAGTGGTCCGGCAGGCAAATGGTCGACAGGGATTGAGTAACCCACTGCAGGCCAGATGCGGCCCAAGTCATTTCTGAGTGAAACCCCTCTGGCGCAACAAGACATCTTTGATAGGTGCCAAGAACTTCTCGAACAGACAAAATTTGAGGGGTTCAAAGACTTCAGGGACGTCTCATTGAATGTATCAACTATTTGATGTACCGATGTGGATTTCTCGAGTCTGGAAGGGGGTACTCTTTTCTCTGGTTGCAAAGGCGGAATTCTGAGGGTTCCTATTATAAAATTTGCACAGAATTGCCGTACCCGGTATTTTGCGTGAGGCACAGATTCAGTTGTCTAGAAGCCTTTTTTGAAACATCAGTTCTCGAGTTTTCAAATCGTAGAAGTTTTGATCCTTAGCGGTTTCAATTCGTGGAAGTTTGGATCCTTAGCGGTTTCAATTCGTAGAAGTTTTGATCCTTAGCGGTTGAAGCCTTTCCAACTCAATGGTGTAAACCCGTGCCGGAGATTGACATTTCACAACAGAAGGAGTGGATCAGTGGGTTTCGGTAGTGCTGCACACAAATTCCTGGTGCAGTGTGTTGCAAGGGTTGCAGGGCGAGGTTGGCCGTCAGTACTGCATACCGGGCCCGCGTCTTCTCGGTATGCCGGACTCTGTACCCTCCTATTGTCCTTTGCACTAACATTTATCAGCGCTAACATTATCAGCCACTAATCCACCGCCTCATCAGCCACTGCCTTTTTAGGCCACTGCATTTTTAGGCCACTGCCTTTTTAGACCACTGCCTTTTTAGACCACTGCCTCATCCACTAACACATTTCAGAGCCAAGACTCCTTGTAAGCACTCTGTTTGGTTGAATCGACCTGGTGTTGTATCACAAATAGTCGGTCTGTGGCGAGGCGATCCCGCTCCTTTTATAGTTCTGTCAGCGGCTAGCGATTCCTGCACCGGCCGTTGCCGCTCCTGCCTTGGCTCTACACTAAAAGCTCACCCCTGCGTCTCCTGTGCTTGTGTGCACTCCGGAAAGAGTGCTTATAAAAGGACGTATCCTCGCTCAATATTTACCGCCCTCTACAATTGACCATCTCCAAACCTACAGCAACGCCAGCCAGCATTCCAGCCAAGAACACGCTGGTCACAGATTTAGGATCATGGCGATAATTTTCTGGTGGCGGATGGAAATCTGCTTGTGAACCGCAACAAGGACCAGGAGTTGGCTCGGTTCGGGCAGACAGGGGCCTGAAGGGTCAATGTTTTGGGCGGCATGGAAGCTAGCCAGGCACGTGAGTTGCAGTCAAAGCGTGAATTGCAGTCAAAGTGTGAGTTGCAGCCAGGCACGTGAGTTGCAGCCAGGCATGTGAGTTGCAGCCAGGCACGTGAATTGCAGCCAGGCACGTAAGTTGCAGCCAAGCCGGGGTGTTTTCATTTTCAGGCTGAAGTTCAAAAAAGGGCTTTTGAAGTGACTAGGGGCAGAAGGGTTTCAGAACAACTCACAAACCAAGACGCGTCTTCGGGATAGTTCCGGCCCAAGTTGCCCCCCTTGACCCATGTGAGCCTCGGGCTATTTACACGCGGATTGTTTGATGACGGCTACTGTCTAATTATGGTCTAGCAAAAGGGCGTCATTCGGCATGGCGTACACTTCTGGAATAATACTCAAGATAATTTCAGAAGGAGCACCAGAAGCCCATTGTCAGCAACTTCAAACAGAAAACTCCGTGCCCGTCCCAACCACGATCTGTCAATGCAATTACGGGCGTTCCAAAATAATCACCTGTGAACTTTTTCGTGTTTCCGGAGTTCCATCTTTCTGGTTCAGTCTGGTTTCAGTCTGGTTTCAGTCTGGTTTCAGTTCTGGAGTTCCATCTTTCTGTTTTCAGTCTGGTTTCAGTTCTGGAGTTCCATCTTTCTGTTTTCAGTCTGTTTTCTGTTCTGGTGTTCCATCGTTCGGGTGTCTTGGTGTGACGGAATCGATCGTCCGGGATATCTTCACAAACTGAGTACTGCAACAACAATCGGCAGTAAGCTGCACAATGAAGAAATTATCGCCAACCAACAATGAAACGCATTGACAGGGAATTTCAGGATCACGCGAAAGACCATGTGCCCTCGCATTATACCATTTCCGTTGCAATCAATTTACTGCCTATCATAATGGTCGTCAATCCACTGTCAAATCACTATCATCATCGAAGTCATCAATTCATCATTCCATATGTTTCCTGAACAGCGCCCACCGTGCAGGAAACAGAAGAAAACACCTTTTGAAAGCTCGAAAGAATGCTCAAGGGCACCGCCATAAAAACCCGACCGGCCCGAATAAAACCCACCCACACGAGTTCAACCACTTCTGGTCGCCACCTTCTCGTTTCTTCTTTTCGAACGTTTGACAGGTTTAAGTGACTCACTACGATGGCCAATCATCTCCGGCATACAACTGCGAATCTGAAATTGTGTTTCAGATCGGGAGATTGCAGCAGATGTCGGTTCCACCAGCAAAACTTTTTTGACTTCTAGGTGCTCTGGTGTTTGGATTTACGTCACGTGATGCACACCACGTGACTACAGACACCTCGCAGTCTGCAGCCTTCCCATCAGCCTGAAATCACAGCTTTCATGATGGTGAAGAGTGCCTTGAGCTTCTATGCAGGCGCGGCTTTTCTGTCACGATATGGCCAAGCAGCCGACCATTTTCGGGTAAATACGACCGAGCTTGAATGATGAACAGACTACTGTGCAGAACACGTGATGTACAGACTATTGGTACTGCATAATACCCACTACCAGGCTGCATACTACACAGATTGTCACAGACTAGTGACCGTACACAACAAGTCCCATGCATTCCAGATTTGTGGGGGCCGCATCATGGGGTCACGTGGCGGTTCCTGATCAGGACTTGACCCACCATTTATGGCCAGATTCGGGTAGAGTAATCACGTGTTCCATGCCAACCTTCTGTGCGCCTGCACAGATCATAGTGGACAATTCAGCATTCCATCTCTTGCAGATAACTTTGGCGGCACAGTTTGATAGACATAGTAGCCACCTTAGTCAACATCACGCGGATCAGCATCTCTGGGACGATAGTCCGGTCAAACACATTGACACAACCTAAAACATCGAGCCGCTGGAAGGAACAGGTTGGAAACTGAAACCAGTGAAGGAACAGGTTGGAAACTGAAACCAGTGAAGGAACAGGTTGGAAACTGAAACCAGTGAAGTAACAGGTTGGAAACCACTAAAACTAACCGCCAGGCTTGGCCAATCAAATAGCAGTCTTCTGGCGCTCCATATGCACATTTGTCAGCCAGGTGTACTCGTCAGTATGACGTAACACGGACGGCGGCGGCGGCGGCATAGTTTCCAAGTTGGGAGGCGGCGGAAGACAAAAAGTGTCCTTTTCCGGGTCGGCCCGCCGAACCGTGGACTTTTCCCGCTCTCGGAGCCGACTCTGCGTGTATTTCTCCGGCGACGGCGCCGCCGTTCCTAGGTAATCCACGCCCACCTCATACTGCAGTTCGGAAAGGTCCCATATTCCGAGTGTTTTCGCCTGATCCTCGTAATATTGGCAGTAGAGCCGGATGTGGTTTTTCCCCAGAAGATGTGACTTCCGCACGCTCAACGTGTCGTGTGTAAGATACGACTTGCAGTAGTCACAGTAGTACTTGGGCATGTGGTTTTGCGAGGGGGCGCGATGGAGAGGTAGGGCCTTTCTGCAGGACACCCGTTTGCGCTGCGCTGGGGGCGCCGTTTCAGGTGTTTCAGGTGTTTCAGGTGTTTCAGATGTTTCAGATGTTTCAGGCGTTTCAGGTGTTTCAGGTGTTTCAGGTGTTTCAGGCGTTTCAGGCGTTTCAGGCGGCGGCGCCGGACATGGCTCGTCACGTGACCGCCGCCAGCCAATGGCGCGCTGCGCACGGGCTGTGCCTCGCACGCCCCGACTCTCGGGCAAGTAAACTTCTCATTTTCCTTTCTCACCACACCATGTTTAAGCAGTCGATTGTATGTATACGCTAATTGCCGAAGTGATCCATCAGTCATAGTCAGTCATAGTCAGTCATAGTCAGTCATATTCAGTCATAGTCAGCCATCAGTCGTCACTCAAGCAACCACAATCCGCCAGCAATCCATCCATAGTTCATTCCATCAAACGCCCCCGCCACGGGTATATATGCAGCAGAAGCGCCAGGTTTTCCCGCCAAAGACGAGCAGAAGAGAGGCGGTAGCATGGACGACTAGTTAAGAAAGCTGCTGCTTTGTGAGCTACACCCAATGAGCGCCCAATGCTTCGTGACGGGTCTTTTGGCCAGGAGGACCGGGCAACGAGAATGGGCATTCGGGCGAGGAAACTGGAGGATGAGGAGCGTATCTTGAGAGCGAGCTCATGCGCCGTTGCTCGTCCGCACGGGCGGCCTGAACCACCTCGTCTCCTGTGCTCGTCTCCTGTGCTCTTGTCTCCTGTGCTCTTGTCTCCCGTGCTCTCGTCTCCTGTGCTCTCGTCTCCCACCGGGATTCTGGATTGATATTGGGCCAATGGTTGATCGAACCATCGAAGTGCACCTTTGGCGTGGAAGATGGAAGAAGATCGAAGAAGATCGAAGAAGATCGAAGAAGATGGTGAGAGTCAAGGTGGAAGAAGACACAAGACACAAGATGCAAGATGCAAGATGCAAGATGCAAAGAAGACTGTCCATACTGCTCAAGTGATGCACAACCGCTGCCCCGCTCCCTACTAACAGCAGCGTGCCTTGACCTCCAAGAGATTGTTCTCCGTCACCCCACAAAGAAGCAACTTGATTGCCGACTTGTACGTGCAACAAATCAAGCAGTTCAAGCCCAGCCCCGTGTCCTCCGACGCCTCCGACGCCATCAAAAAGTTCCAGATCCCAAGCAAACCCGCAGTGCCATCTGAGGAAGTCAGTGCAGACTCCGTTGGCTCGTACGAGACCGAGGCCGTCGAGACCGAGGCCGCTCCTTCTGCCGAGGCCGCTCCCACCGAGGACTGGTTTGTTTTCGAGGAGCAGGACGAGCACTAGCTCTGGCCGGTGTATATTCAACACATAGATTGCGTAGCTTCATAGTACTGCAGGCAAGCCCGCGCGTATCTGATATACCACACGAAACACCTACCACGCCCACGTGTCCCTGCCACCCCCAACACGTGTCCCTGCCACCCAGCAACCCGCCCAGAGCCGTCCTGCATCCAACAGCGTACTACACCCGCCCAGAACAGTCCTGCATCCAGCACTGCACCACACCCGCCCAGCAGTCTACACGCAATGCCCGAGTACCTCAATCTCCAGTCAATACAGAAGGCCGCCGACTTGGTCAACACCACGCTTCTATCCAGAGGATACTGTACCGAAAAGCTACTTTTCTCCAGCATCGACTGGCCGCAGCTCATCGCTGACCAGCCCGAAAAAGACAACTTGGTGCTTGAAACTCAGGAAATCATCTACAACAACGACAAAAACATCATCAACATCGTGTATTCGCTCTGCCAAGCATTGGACAAGAGCAACGCCCAAAACAAGACCTTCAACAAGACATTGGCCGATACGCAGCGGGAACTACGTGAGAGTGAGCGAAAATTGGCGGTTTTCGAGTCCAAAAACGGCAAATTGGAGCAGAAACTCGAGAATACAGCCCATTTCGAGGTCAAGGCGCTCAAGTCCCAAATCCGGTCGTTGGAAAAAGCCCTGCGGACTCAGACCCAGGATATCCAGAAGCTCCGCAGTGGGAACGCAGAGTTACAGGTGAAGTACGACGTGGAAATGCGGAAAAAGGCGATGGAAATCTCCAATCTCAAAGACAAGCTTTTGGACACCCGCCACTTATCCCACACGCTCACTTACGGCAACCCGCCGCTCAAAAGGGAAGCTCCGGCCGAGATCAACACCAACATCGTGCACAATATGCAGGCGCGTGCCGTTCCGCCGCCCAAAGCCGCCGGCCTAGAGGCGTTTGTGACGCACGAGTACGAGCAGATAGCGGCGCAGCTTCTGGATCTTATCGAGAACCTCATGAGCGAAAATTCCCGATACTCCAAGTTCATAAAAGAAGCCAGCGGGTACTTTCTGCAGGTCAACGGCCAGATTCTGCCACAGGCGCTCAAAAACACCGAAATTGGGGCCCTTGCGAGCCCCTCGGACTACATTGATGTCAACGGGCCAATAGACGCCGACTCTGAAATCGAGCCGTTTTCAGACGTGTCTCGTCCGCTTTTGGCAAACATATACACGCATTACCACCATATGCAGGGTTTGGTGGAGGCCATTCTGCTGCATCCGGCCGAAAACGACTCCCTTCGGACCGTGCAGCACTTGGTGCAGGAAAACAAGGTGTTGCAGGCAAACTGGAAGGGTGCCATGGATGCATTAGACGAGTGGAAGCAGTATCATCGTGCAGAGGCCAAAAGAAGAAAGGTTTAGGATTAAACGAGACAATTCGATGAAATGTGGATTCAAAAAGCGGGTGTTAATTCAATGGACGACGACAGGTCCTGCACAATGCTGAAGTGATAGGTACAGCAAAACAGGGAAACAACTACGAAATGACGAAAACATGCGTGTTACCAATACGCCCGGAGACCCGGTGAACCACGTGCAAGAGCTGCACCGGAGTCAAAAGACACCACGCATGCGCCTGCAGTCACGTGCACCATGAGGCTATCACTGCCAGCCTTTCAAGACCCACCAGTCCCCGGGCGTATATGCAGGACCCATGGTCCACACAGAAGTCGCCGGCCCGCTGGAGTGTACCGGCTGCGGCCTGCAAGATCAGCCTTTGCCCGAATCACAATTCTTTCTGAGGCCGGCGCAGCAGCAGTAGGAGATTTCCCTCTCGGGATCTCCGGACTTCTCGGTCACGCAACTTCTGGAGTCTGTTCTCCTTGGCCTCCTTTTTGCGGTCCTCCTGTCTGGCCAAACGCCGTTTTTCGCCGGTCAACTTTTTCTCCTTTTGTTCTGGCACTTCGTGCTCCTGCACCTGGTCCGCCTGGGCCAATCTCTTCAGCTCCATGAGAAGCTCATCGATCACCTCGTCGAGGTCTGGAATCGGCCATTTCAACCCGCTGGAAATCACCCAATTCCGCTTTTCCTCGAGAAGCCGGGCAAAATAGTGCTCCGAACCCAACCGCTTTGGCGTCTTCTGCTGCTTCTTTTCCAACTTTTCTTTCTTTTTTTGGGATTTTTTGGCCCGATTGGCCTTGGTCCGTGCCTTGACTGCCGCCACCACCGCTAGCCTGCATGTGGTGGGATGCTCCAACTGTTCCAACCTCATGGCTAGAATTTCCCGGGCCCGAGTCCGGTTTTTGCTTTGGTTCCTGAAGTGCTGCGATTCCACAATGATTCCCGACGGAACGTGTTTGATTTGCACTTTAGAGTTGCACTTGTTGATTTTCTGGCCGCCGGGGCCGCTGCCTTTGACGAACTTTTCCTCGAGTTCGTGCTCCTTTATGTAATGCATGGGCTTGGGGGGGAGGGCACGTGACTTGTGGCCGCTGACGGCGCTAGGGGAGAGGCTCCGCGCCAACACGAGTGGCCGAAGCGGCCACGGTCCAGCGGCTCTCCAGAGAAACATGGTGGCGGCGAGGAGTCGCACGTGACCGTCATCGTCGCCCGGGGCACGTGACGTCGTGCGAGCGTGCACGTGACCGCAGGCGCACGTGACCTCACGTTGCCGCGGGCGTCTCTGTTCTGCCGTCTTTCCGCGCGCTCTGACGCATGCAGCTGAGATGGCTGCAAATGGCTGCTGCGCAGACCGCAATCGCTTTGTGTTTGCCGACTGCTTTCCTTTCTGTCGGTCAGCTTGCATTTTGCAGACCATTTTGTTTTTGTTTAAAAGCAGCGGGGGCGCCAGTTTCATCCTCACCCCTTTTCAAGTGTTTGTGGCATATTAACGCAACATTTGAATTCCCGTGTTTACTGATTTCCGAACACACCCAAACCGAACACCCGATCACTCCAAGGCTTCTTGATTTGCCATGCCGTTCTTCAAGAAAAAAATCAAGAAAATGCGCCGGTTTCGGCGCAAAAAGCGGGCGGCTCCACCGGACCCGCCCCAAATCGGCTACCCAATGCCCTTTCAAGGCTGGAAAGAAGCAGTGGACGCTCTGGAGCCGAAGCAGGTCAACCAGGCGCCCGCCAGTCCGGGATTCCACGACCCCGAATTGGACGAGGCCTTTGATCGTGTCTCTCGCGACTTTACCGCTGTACTGAGCTCTGCAAACCGCCCAGACATGACAGGATTGACGGGGCCTGAGTCTGGCTCGTTGAGTGGCGTGACGGAAATGTCGCTCCGCAGATTCAAAGGAATCGTCAAAAAACGGGCACCAAGCATCCAGTCTAGTATTTCTTGTGGCTCTGCATCGGGGAAGCCGGTGGAGCAGACACACGAAGAACAAGAACTGGACATTATCCCTTTTGACTCGGTTTTGAGCTTGGACTCTGGAACGCCCCACCTTGAAATGGCCAGCGAGGCACCTTTCGAATTCCGGTTTTTGGGGATTGAAACGCGCTTGGCCAAGCTGTTACAAAAGGCCGATTTCGGCAATTTGTACTTGTCGCTTGATCAGGTTCTAGGCCGCCCGTTGTCTCAGACCAGCCTGGTCCGTCCAAGCTCCATCACGTGCTCTGTGATTGAGATGGAGTGTCGTGACCGAGTCATTTCCAGCGCCGCTTCCAACTGTGATTTGGATTCGATTTTTGTGTGCTACTTTGAGTCCGATGAGGTTCCTTTTGCGAGCAAAGAGTTGTCTTTGAAGGTTTTGCCCGAGCAGGGGGGGATCGAGGAAACCGAAGCGGGTGAAAGTGAAGCGGGTGAAGGTGAAGCTCCTGAAACAGAAGCAGCTGAACCTGAAACAGAAGCACCTGAAACTGAAGCACCTGAAACAGAAGCACCTGAAACTGATCAGCCTGAAACAGAAGCACCTCAAGCAGCTGAAACAGAAGCACCTGATTGTCCGGCTGCAAACGCACCAAACGCGACTTCCGCACCCCAGCAGTCTTATCTGCACGCCCGCGTCATCCGGGTCAAACACTACCGCTTCACTTATCCCCAAAAAGAGTTGAAGTGGCGCCGACGCGAGTCACTGAGCATTTTCTCGGCATGGACTCGCTACAGCTTGCTGAAACTTTGTGGTCTTAGTTTTGAGCGGCTGTTTTTAGCTAACCCCCGGAGCAGTGTTTTATTTTCCTGTCCAGAATGGATTGAGGGGGGATTAGTTAGAGGAGGAGAGAAGAAGGAAATTGAGGAGATTGAGGAAATTGAAGAGGAAGAAGCGATTGAAGAGGAAGAAGAAGCGATTGAAGAGGAAATTGAGGAAATTGAAGAGGAAGAAGAAAAAATCGATGCAGTCGAAGTCAAGGTCGACACCGAAAGCGAGAAAATCCCTGAAGGATCTGCTAGTCCCGGCTCATGTGCATTCACTGAGCCAAATCTGCAGACCTCAGACCAAAACGTCTGCACCAGAATGGACCGTCCCTGGTGGGAATTCGACTCTGACGAAGAAGAAGAGCCTCAAAAAGAATCAGACGTTTCGGTGCCGGAAAAACTCGACGACGCCGTCAATGACAGAGAAAGCAACGACGGCGATGAAATCGATCTGACCAACGACTCAGCAACCGAGAACTGGGAAGGGGACTCCAACCCAAAACTGATCTTCCGCCAAGGAAACTCAGCCTGCGGCGATCTCTTCTCCGAATGCTTCGACCAGGCCGTTGCTCTTGACCCCCAAATCTCACTTTGCGTGGAAGACACTAATCTCTACAAGCTCATCTTCCCCGAGGAAGAAGAGGCCCCCTTCACCTTCAGTGGTGGGTTTGTGGACCAAATCAACACTTTTGTCAAAAAAAGTGACAGCGAAGAGGAAAAAGTGGCGCCCAAACTCACCGACGAAACTGGCCAGGACTACATCGAGCTGTGCCAGCAAATCTTCGTCAACGGCGCCTCTTTCTGGATGCAAACCGAGTTGCTTCTTCTCGAAATGGAGCTGGCAGTGGCAGCCCCTCCCAAGGAAAAGAAGAAGGATATCAAATTCGAGGGCGACCTCGACGACAACTGCCCCCAGATCCACATCTCGTGCGACGACGAAGACATGGACGTCAAACTCGAAGAAAACGACCTCAGCAAATGGGACCTTCGCCCCGGCAAACAACCGGCGCCGGCAAGACGGGGATGCATGCGCAAAGAGCCCAAGGTATACGGGCCTCCCAGCCGGCGGCACTCGGAGAAGGTCGGATTCAAAATCTTGGCCAATCTCATGGAAAACGTGGAGAATATGGGCAAAAAACTCGACGTCACCTGCAAAGGCCGGAACGCCCGCCACACCATTCAAGCCACGCTCAAGGAGTTCGAGCTCATTCTCCTCAACGTGAAGCATTTCGAGGTGGATGTCAACTACGGCAGTCTCATGAGCTACATTCGGAAAATTTTGCGCCTCCGGCGCAAGTTGGGCGAGATTCTCCTGCTCATGTGCGGCCTTCAGACAGAGTACGTGTTGGTGGCCGAAGCCCTCCAAAACGACGAGCCCGACGACTTTGGCCGGCAGTACTGGATGACGCGGCTCCGGAAGTGCATTGGGCAGATTGAGGAGCTGAGAAAGAAGCTCCGCAAAATCAAGGCGGAAATCCAGGACATCTTGACCAACTTCTCCATAAAGAGCTTGCAGCTCTTGAAACAGAGCCGCAAGATCCTCAAAATCAGGGACGACTTGTTGGCACAATACCAGCGGTTCATCTTGGCCAACCACGTGAGCAGCGAGGATTTGCAGTCGTCGCTTGAAAGTCTCCGGACCTTCAAGGAGTTCTTGGCTCTCTACTCCACCATCTGCACCGATGGATTCAAGCGGCTTTTGTGGGACGATGTCAATGTTTTGGACAAAAGCAGAATGATCTTTGAGAACATGAACAGACATTTTGACCGCAGCATCAAGCGCCAGCAATTGACACTCCGGGGGCTCCAGCGCCCCAATGAACTCAGTCCCTCGGACCATCGCTCCAAATATAAGTTCCGCCGGGAACTTTCCTTGCTTAAGAAGAAGAAACGGCTGCGCGGCCGCAAGCGTATTCCGTCCTAGCTGATAAATACTTGCTACAAATAAATACTTGTTTTAATGCGGGATGTAGCTGAAGTAGTGATTGAGGGACGGATAAATATGGCTGACGCAGCATACTGATCTCCATAACTGTAGCTCATGAAGCAAGCCGGAGCCTGCACTTTTGGAACTCTGAAAGTCACCAGATTCGGCTGAAATCAGACATACCGGCCGACCGATGGTCACGTGATCTGGTCCTGATACGAAAGCTGACCCGGCAACGGGCTTCGGGCCATTCCGCTGAATGCCCTCTTTCTGTGTACAGGTCCAGAAATGCCACCCTCGGAACTGAACCACCCTCGGAACTGAACCACCCTCGGAACTAAGTTTGTAATTTTATTATTGAGTGCTGTACTGGTTTATGGCATCATCCTGTTTCTTTTTATCTTGCTATTTATCTCGCTCTATATCTTACTATTTCTTTTGAACTCTTTGTATCTTACTATTTCTTATTAATTTCCTACTTATATACACTCTTTATATCCTACTATTTCTTATCTTCCTACTTATATACACTCTTTATATCTTACTATTTATTCTCTTCCTACTTATATACACTCTTTATATCCTGCTATTTGTTCTCTTCCTACTTATATACACTCTTTATAACCTACTATTTCTTATCTTCCTACTTTATACACTCTTATCTTCTTTTTGCTTTCGGTGGGTAGCCAACATTTCAAGGTGTTACTCGCTTTCCCAAAACCCAAATCCACCGCAATGGCTTAGACAATGCCAGCTTGGACTGTACACGGGTCACGTGACTTGAGTTATATGCCGGAGCAAAGCCCCAGTACACTATGTTGCAGGCCAATTTCAGATTCCCGAATCGCCTTGTCTCTGCGTTCCCGCAGACCCAGCTATCGACAGAAGAGTGTTGTATACACTTTATGGGACCCTCGGAGTGCCGCGAGCGTGCCCTCGGAATAGAGTACACCCGTACCTCCGATTATATCCCCCCCTCGGCCCCTTCTCCAAAACGACCGAAGCGGCCCGAAGTTTTGGTGTGAGCAAGCGGCCGGCGCAGAATGCCCCGACACCCTGGCGCAGAAGGCCAGAGCCCGTGCTTAGACGCCACCCGGACGGTTCCGAGGGCAGGGTGGTGTATGCAGGACGCCCCGGTGGTGCCAGGCCGGACCGCACTGCACGCGGTGCCGAGGGTGGTCACGTGCGCGGTTCCGAGGGTGGTCACGTGCGCGGTGCGCGTCCTGCACCGGCGGCGCGACGCGCCATCACTACTCTTTTCGCTCCTTCGCCACCATGTCCTACGAAAGACCCGAAGTCTACAGCGCCCAGGTTCTCCCCGGAGAAGAGCCCCAGGACAGCTCCTTCAATGAAATCACAAAGGCCTTCCGCACCTTCATTCTCGAGTTCCGCCTCAACAACTCCTTCATCTACAGAGACCAGCTCCGCGAAAACCTCCTTATCAAAAACTACTACCTCCGGGTCAACTCCGAACACTTGATTGGCTTCAATGAGGAGCTCAACAAGAAGTTGGCGGACCTGCCGTCGGAAATGGTGCCGCTTTTCGAAAACGCCATCTCGGAAATCGCAAAGAGAATCGCCTACTTGTCAAACGAAGACGTGCCCCGCGACTTCCCAGGATGCCAGCTCATCTTGTACTCCAAATCGCGGCCCATTTCCATCCGGAACTTGGACTCGGACCACATCTCCAAAGTCGTGCGGGTTTCCGGCATCATCATCCTGGCGTCGGTGTTGTCGTCACGTGCCACGTCGGTGCTGTTGTTGTGCCGCAACTGCAAGCACACGATGAAGATCAAGGTGGCGTCCGGCTTCGGCTCGCTCAACTTGCCGCAAAAGTGCTTGGCCAACCACAACTACGACGAGCAGCACTCGCAGCAAAAGTGCCCTCCCGACCCCTACGTGGTGGTGCACGACAAATCCACCTTCATCGACCAGCAAGTCTTGAAGTTGCAGGAGGCGCCAGATGCAGTGCCGGTGGGAGAAATGCCCCGCCACATCATTGTGCACGTGGACAGGTACTTGACCAATCAGGTGGTGCCGGGAACCAGAGTGACTCTTGTGGGCACATACTCCATCTACCAGCTGAAGCAGCGGGCTTCGGCCAGCGTCAACACCGTGGCCATTCGAAACCCGTACCTCAAGGTTCTCGGCATCCAGACCGACGTGGACACGGCTGCCCTGGGCTTGACGTTCAGCGAGGAGGAGGAGGAGGAGTTCTTGCGCTTGTCCCGCATGCCCAACCTCTACGAGGTGTTTTCCCGGTCCATTGCGCCATCCATCTACGGTAACGACGACATCAAAAAAGCCATCACGTGTCTTTTGATGGGCGGGTCCAAGAAAATTCTCCCGGACGGCATGCGCCTTCGTGGCGACATCAACGTGCTTCTTTTGGGAGACCCCGGAACGGCCAAGTCGCAGCTCTTGAAGTTCGTGGAGAAGATCTCTCCCATCTCGGTGTACACGTCCGGCAAGGGCTCTTCGGCGGCCGGTTTGACGGCGTCCGTGCAGAGAGACCCCCAGACACGTGACTTCTACTTGGAGGGAGGAGCCATGGTGCTTGCCGACGGCGGCGTGGTGTGCATCGACGAGTTTGACAAGATGAGGGACGAAGACCGTGTGGCCATCCACGAGGCCATGGAGCAGCAGACGATTTCGATTGCCAAGGCCGGAATCACCACGGTTCTCAACTCGAGAACATCGGTTCTCGCCGCGGCCAACCCCGTTTTCGGGCGCTACGACGACCTCAAGAGCCCGGGCGAGAACATCGACTTCCAGACAACCATTCTCTCCAGATTCGACATGATCTTCATTGTCAAGGACGACCACAACGAGGCCCGCGACACGTCCATTGCGCAGCACGTGATGAACATCCACACCGGGTCGGCCAACCAGAACGAAAACGCCGAGGGAGAGATTCCCATCGACGTGATGAAGCGCTACATCCAGTACGCCAAGGCGCGGTGTGCACCCCGGTTGACGCCAGAGGCGCTGGAAAAGCTCCTGTCCCATTTTGTGGCTATTAGACGTCGGTTGCAGGTCAACGAGGCGGACATGAACGAGCGGTCATCCATTCCGATCACCGTGCGTCAGTTGGAGGCCATCATCCGTATTGCGGAGTCGTTGGCCAAGTTGACGTTGTCGCCCATTGCCACGGTGGATCACGTGGACGAGGCCATTCGGATCTTCACGGCCTCCACCATGAACGCCGTGGACCAGGGCATCCAGAGCGGCAGCATGTTGGCCACCGGCAAGTTTGCGGAGGAAATCAAGGTGGTGGAGCACGAGTTGCGCCGCCGCTTGCCCATTGGCTGGTCGACTGCATACAAGACCCTCCGCCGGGAGTTGGTGGAGTCGGGCAAGTCCAGCCCCGAGGCTTTGGACAAGGCGTTGCATATTATGGAGCGCCACGAGGTGATCCGCTTCCGCCACCAGCGCCAGAACATCTACCGAATCGGGGTGTAGGGCGGCAGGGCGGATGCTAGTACTCAGTGTGACGTCAGTGGCACCAGCGCCAGAACATCTACCGAGTGTAGGGCGGCAGGGCGGATGCTAGTAGTCAGTGTGACGTTAGTAGCACCTGCACGTAGTGGCATGTAGTAGCACCTGCACTCATGGCCAGTCGCCGTCCTGCACACGCGCACATATCCTCAGCGAATTCTCCTCCTCGCCCAACACCATGGCCGAGTTCCTCAAGTACGTCGTTCCCCGATTTGTTCGTTCCCACTAACCACAGACCCAAAAACACAAACCCACGCGGAATCCCCGAGGCGCCTTTCATCGAAAACGTGGAGGAAATCATCAAGAACCCCGACAAGGAGTTCGAGCCCACACTATCTGCGTTCCAGGACCGTTTACAGCAGTACAAATACATGGAGCTTTCCAAAAAACAGCAGTCGGCGGATCTAAACATCAAAATCCCAGACATCGAAAAGAACCTAAGTGTGATTCGCCACATCAGCGATACCAAGGGCGAGGAAAGCACCATTGAGGCCAACTACGAGCTTGACTCCACGCTCTACACAAAGGCGGAGATTGCGGTTGACAAATTGGAACACGTGGCGTTATGGCTTGGGGCCGATGTGATGTTGGAGTATCCATTGGCTGAGGCCGTGGAGCTTTTGCAGCTGCGCTTGGAGAACAACAAGGCGCTGTTACAGATTGTGGAGGAAGACTTGGATTTCTTGAGACAAAACATCACGACGATGGAGGTTAACACTGCACGCTTGTACAATTGGGATGTTGAGCGGAGGAAGAAGTTGCGGGAGGCGTAAGCGTGCGCTGGGACGGCACTGCAGCGAGGAAAACTTAGTTCTGGGATGGCCTATAGCGACGATGGGGAGATGGAGATGGAGACTGATTGTCACCCGGATGTTTATTCCAATGTGGGAAATCACGCTTGTGGAACAGCCAGCCGCTTCCTGTATAATGGCCTTTGGTGTCGGTGACGGAAGTCTTGGGTCTCTTCATGGTATTGTGTTCAGGCAAGGAGGATTGAACCGATGATGTGTCCGTATCAAGGATTGAACGATCTCTGTATTCTGTATTCTGCATTCTGTATTCCTGTATTCTGCATCTCTGGCGATCTCAGTTATGATGTGACCCTGCATTTCTGTAACTCTGATGTATTCTGTATCTCTGTATTCTGTATCTCTGTATTCTGTATCTCTGGCGATCTCTGTATTCTGTATTCTGTATCTCTGCAAATCTGTATTCTGTATTCTGTATCTCTGCAAATCTGTATCTTTCAATCAGAAGAATGTGTGCCAAACATAGCCAGCAGACGGTTTGACAAATTCTCTTGTGCAGATCTTGTTCTTTGCCTGCTTTGGTCAAATCTCCAACATTGACCATTTCCACTCATTAGGCTCGACTCAAACGCAGCCACTTTTCGCTATCCAGCTGCAGCTATCAATTTCAATTGATGCCTTTCCCTGTTCGAGCCTAGCCTCCTTCATATAAGCTGCACAGCCGTCAAGCATGCTCCAGCTTCATGTGTTTCCTCCTCATGAAGTGCCATTAGGGCAAGAAGGTGTCCAAAAATTGGCGCCGGAGCGGGCGTGGCGGACTAGCCGACCGCACAGCAGCAGGCAGAGTCAAGTCGTCAATGGCAATCTCGTCGTCCTCCGCATTTGGAGAAGAAGACCGGGAGATAGGCACGTATCCTGCAGGCAAGCGCTTCCATGCTGCCACCCGCCCAAACACGGAAAGACAGGCGCCCAGGCCCACAAGTAGGTTCTGCGTGTAGAGCCGGCCCACCACAGCGCCCACAAGGCACGGAAGAAGCGAGGCAAACCCGTGGTTAAAGAGGAGCACTGCATATAGCGCGTGCACCTGGAAGTGGTTGGTAACCGTCAAAAAGACGCCGTCCGAGTCCAGCCCGCGTTTCAACACTATGCGGAAGGTGTAGAGGGTTGGCACGTAGCGGCCGTGGCAGATGTACAACAGCGAAAGCAAAGCTAGCGGCCCCGGAGCCACGGAATTGAACCAGGTGTCGAAGTAGGAGATGTGAAAACGGCCGCCGGGCGCCGAGAATAGCGCCGCCGCTCCCAAAACGGCAAGTTGGCCGGAACACATGGCCAAAAATGTCAACACGGCGGTGTAGGCCAGAAACGTGGCGAGGAGAGCGGCGTAGTGCACGGAGCCAAAGAATCTCTCCAAGGTTTTGAAGTGAAAAAATAGAAGCGTGCACACAAGCAAGTCCAGCTCGTTGGCCACGGAGATTTGCAGCGTGAAGATCCGCCAGTACTGCCTGTAGGCGAGAATGTGGGGGTTGATCAGAAGCAGGCCGTAGTGCTTGGCGTAGAAGACCAGGAGAATGAGACTGCATGAGGCCAAAAGCACGATCACGTGCTGCGTCACTGGGGTGTTGACAAACGCCCGGATCGGCGTCAACTGGGGCATGGAGGGCTGGAGGGGTTGGTGGGCACGGTGTAGCGCGCGGTGCACGGGTGAGTGGTTGGATGCAGGACGGCCCTTGCCGGCGTGCAGGAACCGGGTCTGGCTGGGTGTTAGGCGCAGGTTGCCCAGAGTGCATATTGGCTGCGTGGTTACCAGCTCAGAGTGTTGGTGCAGTTGTACCCTGAGCCCTTCAATAGCACCGGCTACGGCATGTCTATATGCAGGGAACCACACTTTTTCAGGATTCGCGCTGAAAGATGCAAAAGACTCGTAAATGCACAAATTTCAGCGATGTACATTTTAGACTGCCGGATCTTCAGATTTTTTATTCGGTCTTGGTCAACGGAATAGCGCTTAACCTAGGGATGTACGGGCTTCACTAAAATTTCTCTAAGCCACTAAACGGTGCTCCGAGCCTACTCGGAGAAGCTATTTAGTGCTATACGGTTCAGCGGATTTGTTTGACGGGTTGGCTAGATGCAGGATACCTGGCGGTCACGTGCGCCCACTTCCGAGGGCACTGGCGTAGCACCCGCCACAGAGGCGGAGCAGACCATCCCTCTTGGAATCTCTCTTTTGGGACGCACGCGTGGCCAGCAATGCGGACAGGCCGATTTTTTTTGGCCGATTTTGACGGTTTAAACGACCCCTCTCAATAGGTCGGAACTGGATATAGTGCCCGGAATTGGCCCAGTCACGTGCGCATCCTCGGATCTGGCGACAGATGCAAAGGGCCGTATATGCTGGGTGGAGCGGGGGTCGATGAGCTGGAGTAGCGACTCGGGTATAAGCGCTAATTCCGTGACAGTGCCTGAAGTCAAGCAACCTGCAGACTATAAATTTGAAGAAATTGAAAAGGAAATGGCGTTCGAAGAAATTGAAGAGGAAATGCTGTTCGAAGAAATTGAAAAGAAGCAACTTGTCAGTTCTGAAACCATCAGTGCTTGAGATTACTAGCATCTGTTACGTATTATGAAGACTTGGGTGTTAGAAACCCACTATTGCCACTGGAACCACTGGAATCTGACGGTCACTGATAATCAGTGCGTGGAGAAATTAGTGTTACGTATTAATGTTCAAATGCTGCCTGTACGGAAGTTTCAGCAAAGAATCAAAGCTCGCTCTTTCGATGCAAATGCCAGTACGGACACTTTGTCCCTGACAGCTTCTCTAGCGTTTTAGGGGAGGTTCAGAGAGCACTATTGAAGCACATAAACGGGTAGATATCAAGTAATTAATCAAGTAACCGTCACTTACACCAAATCGTATCCTGCTTTTGCAATCTAACCAACAGTTTCTATCATAATTATTTCGGTGTCATCTCAGTTAACGGATAAAACTTAGCTGCAATAAAAGAAGAGTTGTCATTCTTCACATTGTATTTATTACCTAGAATTCTTTGGTCTAAAATCGGGCAATTACTAGTACTCTTACATACAGGTTGACCAACATTTAGCTTGCTAAATCAAGATTGGGTTGTATCCTTGAATAGATTCGCCATTGACTCCGGCAGGCAATATTCTCTCCACTCTTACTAAGAAGTAATCACACTTACCGATCTCGCCATCATTAATCTTTCTATTCGAATATAAAGATAACAAACAACTTTGGCCTTGTAAGATTATAACTGATAAGTGTCGCTTTACCTTCACCACAATTTAACCGCTTTCATCGCTAAAACCATCCTTTTTGGTTAGCATGATACCAAACCTTAATTGGATCCAGTTCCATACTCTATATAATATTTGGGCATTCCACTAGTTATTTCATCATGATGACTTTAAAGCAGCTATTTGAAAAATCGGAGTTTTTATCATGCCACACCCACATATAACCATACATTACCGCTTTTATAGCAGAAAGATCTGTCAGAAAAATTTAACCGTTTTTAAAATTGACTGCCTGTAAGCCGTCTGCTTACTCTGTTCTGTTTATCGCCTTTGTATAACCAAAAGATATTTAAAGGTAATTGGGAGGTACAGCTACCAATAAATTTTGGTCCATTAAGTACCAGTAACATTAAGTATACATTAAGTACCAGTAACATAGTACCAGTGACATAGTACCAGTAACATAGTACCAGTAACATAGTACCAGTAACATAGTACCAGTAACACAGTACCAGTAACATAGTACCAGTTCAGATACGCAAACCACAAACCTCTAGCTGCTTCTGTCCAGTAGAATTTCCTAAAGATTCAGGCATATTTTACTACTACCCAAATAAAGAGGTGCAGCTTATTAAGAGATGACTTTAATTCGGAAATGTACATACCCAAAATATATTCGGTAGCAAGAAAGGATATGGCTATATCGATAAATTCAAAAATACGGTCAAAATTCAAGGTTTTTAGTAAGAATAAAATGACTGAGTTTGATTATAGTGAGCCTTACACAAAAATCGATTGGTTGGGGGATGTAATAGAAACATCGGAAAATCCAACTGCTTTGGTATACGAAGGTAGAAAGATAGGTAAAATTATGGCTACATCAAAGCCGAAGAAAGAGTCTGTACAGGCACAAATACTAAATAAAGATAACAAAGTAGAATATAAACTAATAGATGGTGTGTGGCATGAGGCAGAATTGCAGCCAAAGATGGTGGGCGTAATTGCGTTGCCTTACAATTATAAGCAAATAGTTCATGATTACGCCTTGTTAAATAAATTGGAAGAGGGGCCGTTAATGGACTTGACTCATGTAGGAATAGTTGACTCTAATACTGATGTCAAAATAACCTTTCCAGATATACTGAATTTGTACATATCAGAATGTTTGGAGACAGAAAGAACGTGTAGCTTTAAGTATATGGAGAACGTAAAAGTGGTTGTGGTAGAAAAATAGTTGTTGATATGAATTTAGATTTAATATGCTAAAAATGACTTCGTCAGACAAGATATTGAAAAAATATAAGTTAACCGTAATCGATGAGATAATAGGCAAAATTAAGTCTTTGGATTTGGGTGATGATGTGGAATCAAAGATTAAAAGCGCTATTATTCCTCCTAAGAAAAAGGGTGTAGAAATACCAGAAGAAAAGAGGTGTAACGAAATGACTTTAGCTGGTAAGAAGTGTACTGCACCAAAGTGTACGTCAAAGTGCTGGGCCCATATGTCGAAGGAAGAAAAAGCTAAGTATGTACCTAAAAAGAAGATGGCTAAGGTAGCAAGTGAGTAGATTATTTGAAAGAAAATAGTGGGTAATAATGGGTGGGTTTGGGGATTGTACATTAGACCTGAATAGGTTTATAAAATGGGTGGGTGGGTTAAAGAAAGCTAAAATAGGTGTAAAGTGGGTAGATAGGGTAAAGTAGGTAAATAGCGTAAAGTAGGTATATACGGTAAAGAAAGATAAAATGGGGTAAAAGAGGTAGATAGTGTAAAGAAAGATAAAAGACGTGAGGGGGTATAAATAGAGGTATAATAATTGGCCTAAAAAATTGGGTACTAAGACTTAATTAAAGTTAGGCGAAAACCCTTAAGAATTACTATGTAAGTGTTAGAGCTGACCAATGCCAAAATATAGGATGCTTGCTGGAAATAGCCTCTGCAACAACAGCCTCATTCCTGGTAGTTGAACTGGACCAGCCAAGAAGCCGATTCTCATCTCGTGAGACTGATGCACGGGAATCAAAGCATGCATTCACCAGACCATCAGTGCTTGGATTTAGCAGTGTACCAGGAGTGAAACTTGGTCGTGCTTGAACGACATTGTCAAGCAAAGCAAAAGCATTAACGTACTTAGATCTACTAGTTCTGATGTAATACTATTCTAGATCTACTAGCTCTGATGTAATACTATTCTAGATCTAAGAACACTTACACCCAGTGATCAAGCTCCATATAGTACTGAAACCTCACTAATACTACAAAAGTGATGGTGCTTGAATGTTGGCAGTATCTAACTATTATCAGAACAAACTACCTAATTACCAAAAGTCACCTATACTATTATCAAAACACAAGTCTAGCTAATCGTAATGCTGAAATACAGATGGCGGAAGAAGATGCGCCAGCTTGGAAAACCTCCAGCTCACGACAAACGTGAATCGAACACGTTAATAGTATCGAAGCACCATAGTTCACCAATTAACTCATTGCCGTTAACCACAACGGATTCACCCATATAAATACTGTGGAGTAGCACTATCACCATTAGACCAAGTCACATCGTATTGAGGAATCGAACCCACAGCGGCTCTTGAGGGAGCACTTGGCCCACAATATGGAGCATTCGGGGCAGCGCCTCTTGAAGGAGTAGCACATTTGGCCTACAATTTAAAAATGGAGCACTCGGAGCTGACTCAACACCAAACAATGCATATCGAGGCCCGTTGGGAACGCCCGGCGCCGAATTCTAGACCAGCGGATCCGGCAGGTTTCTGCGGTGCACGCGTCCACCAACGGCCTTCCCGAACGCTCCAAAAACGCCATCAACACGAGAAAGGCCCAAATTAACCGAAGAGAGGAAGCGAGGACGTAAAAGAGCTGAAGCCGGCGTCGTGCTTTCCAAACTCAAGAACGGCGAGTTGCGCAATATCCACGTGACCGGGCGTCACGCCGGTGCTGGACCTGGGGCTCCGGCCGGAACAAAGCAGAGACCTCGTGACCGGGCCTGCAGTGCCAAAGCGTCGGAAAATGCACCCGGAACGGACCCCCATCTCGATCGACCGGTCAATAGACCGGTGGGGAGGTACGGATGTGCCTCTACCCTCGGACTGGTCGGTTCTCGCGGCGGGTGCCGCCAGAATACCCGAAACAGACGGTGTGGCCGTGGCGATTGCACGGCTGGATGCGCCGGATTTCCAGCTTTCCGCCGCACCTCTCCAAACTTGCGTCGGCCGTGGTTTGCTGCGTTTGCGCTGGGGCCTTTTTCGCCTGGGGTAGCATGGTGTACGGGTGTTTTGCGGCCTTTCCGGGGTGCGCCGCATGCACCTGGCCTTAGAATCCCGAAACAAGTGGTTAAAAATGAGAAAGCGAAATCAAAGATTGAAGAGTTCTGGGAATTATGTAAAGTTAGTGTTGAAACTGAAATCTATATGCTGTATTCCAGATACAGGTTTAAATTGGGGGCAGATACAGGGTTACATTGGGGACAGATACAGGTTTACATTGGGGACAGATACAGGTTTACATTGGGGACAGATACAGGTTTGTGTTGGTCAAAAATGAAAGTAAAGTAGTAAAAGTGTGATGGTTTTGGTAAAATTGCTTAGTTACCATTGCGAAAAAAAAAAATTGTCAAGGTTGGCGAAAAATGCTTGTGAATGAAAGAAAAACGGGGTTTGGAGAGGAATCCACAGATATATTGCTTGCATGCAGGTACTTGAAACGCCTCTATCTCAAAGACGAAATCCAGCCTGAGCAGTGCACGCCTGCATCTCGTTTTTCGGTTTCAGCTGATGTAGTGATGCGCGGGTTCGCTAATACTGACCCTAAGGCCTGAAGATGGTGCTTGATGAATCGTGGCACTGTTGATCCTGCACACGGCTCGGACCAACAGTTACATTGATCCTGCACACAGCTCGGACCAACAGTTACATTGATCCTGCACACAGCTCGGACCAACAGTTAATTAATCCTACACACAGCTCGGATAGCTTACATTGATACTAAATGTAAACGTCTCTGGATAGCACCCAGAAACCCAAGAAGACTTGGAATAACGACTGTTGAAACACCGATAGTACTTGAACTAGACTTTTCAACTACAACACTTCAGCCAACAGATTCAACTACAGATACTTGCTAACAGATCTTAATGATACGAGTCCATAACACTCCAAAAAACGGGTAACAGTCCGAAACCACAACTTTGCTGATTCGAAATGCAGCCCCAAGTGAGAACGACTCATCAACCAATAGCACCTTTCAATTGGGTCGGTAAGGCAGTGAAGGCGATTTAATACTATTCCACCTGAGTAAGTTGATATCATGCAGGAGTGTAGTATACTAGTAATAGTAACAGTAGTGTAGTTTGTAGTATGGACTTAGAACTCATCCATTATTTCTTAGACTTCTTCTTCTCATTCAAGCTCCTGACCCGCTCCGCCTTACGGTCCTCTTCTTCCTTCAACTTGTCGTATTGCCTCTTCTTCTTGGAACTCAACATGTTGGCACGCATTGTCTTCTCTTCGTCCTCCTCGCTCTTGGCCTTACGCACCTTGCTGGCGGGCTCTGCCTCCGAGTATTGCACTCCCTTGGCCTCCATCTCCAACTCCTTCTGTTCAGCATCCTCATCCTCCTCTTCCTCTTCCTCGTCCTCCTCCTCTACTGGCGCTGCTGGATCGTAGCCGTTGGCATCTCCCCATGGCGACAAGTGCGGTGGCAAAACCTCCCCAGGTGCGTACTCCGACACTGACACTAAGCTGCCGTTGTTGATGGAGTCAAACACCCACTGAGGCTGGATGTATGTGCGTGTAGGAAGCTTTTTAGCCACCTTGGGGCGATCCACGATCTGGTGTGTGATCGACAGGAGATCAAGCGCGTCGTATTTGGAACGGTGGGACACCTTCAACTCGTCCAAGGCAACCTCACTGACGAGTTTGCCGCCACCCGCCAAGATGCAGAACTCCAAGATGTCGAGAGGCACTTCTCTGCCCACGAAAAACGTCAACCCTTCGAAAATCGTGCCTCTTTCGGCATAGTCCGATGGCTGGCTCAAAAGATCCCCGGGTGTTCTGGAGCTGGTAGATGTGAACGCGTCCAACTCCACATTCTCAACGTTTTCAATATCTTCTTCACCCTCGTCTGCTTCCTTTTCATCTGCTTTTTTGGCCTCTTCGATTTCCTTCTCCGTCAAAGCTTGAGCATCTGCATCTTGGTTTGCGGCGCTTTCAACTGCCACTGGCATTTCGTCCTTGTTCTGCAACACGTACGCCGACAAGCCGCCTACTCCCTTCAACTTGTTGCTGTCAATAGGAGGTGGGTACACCAAATCAGCATCGGAGTACAACTTGTAGAGCACAAAGTGGACCATGGTGGAGTAGAACTCCAAGAAAGTGCTCATGATACGGAAATCAACATCCGAAGGCACGTTGGCGGGGAATTTGAAAGGAACCAACCACCGAACCTCCTGGCCCTTGATCAGCGCCTCATAATAAGTACCTTTGATGGAAACAAACACCTTGGTAATGAGACGCTGCTTGGCCACGTATGCCAACCACTGGTTGGTCAAAGTCAGCGCCTGGGCAGTGGCCTTGGCGGAGACGTGCTCCACGGCTGGCATGATGGCAAAAAGAAACAACATGTTCAACGGGTCGTCAAGATCCCGAAGAGCATCCTGGAATGTAGGGTACCGCTCGCGCACCAAGTGGTCCAACCGGTAGCGAGGCTTCTTTCTCTCGAGAAGCAAGGCATCGTGGAGCTCGTTTTTGGAGATGGCTTTGTTCAACTTGCGGGAAAAGGTCTTGTACTCGCGGAACTTGTGCAACACAGGCTCATGCATAAGATATTGGATATCTTTGGTGTAGTAGAACGTCTGTGGGGTTGATTTGCCTTTGTTGGCCTTTCTCTTGTTTCTTGGCTCACGGGGGTAGATACCCTTGAAAATGCAAAGACGGCGGAAGTCCGCCAACGAGACCTGGAGCTTTGACACTGCCCTAGATCTCGTAATGAACGTCTTCGCCGCTCCTCTCTTTCCTTTCCTTAAGATTTTGGCCATCTTGGTGTAGTGGACTAAAGTTGCGTGAAAAAATATGTGCGATGCGATGCCTCCGCGGACTGCACACATCCCCATCCTTCGCGTTTCGCAGTATCCGATGAGAGGTACCGGTGTGGCCTATTTGCACCCACCGTTTGCGAACTCCAACACCATTGCTTCCACTTGCTATTATGACCCGCCGCAGAGACTACCTCAAGACAGTAGAGCCGCTTGATGTCGAGCTCATCAACACCAAGATCTATAATTACCGCATAATCGCGGCCCACGTGGGCTACGACCATTACCGTGCAGGAATACACATCCATCCAGTGGTCCAACAGTCCATGAATGTGCGGCTAAACGGGCTCTGCAACGACATCAGTCCTTGTGACTTTGAGCAGTTTTCACTGGCTCTTTTGGAGCAGTACACCACTGAAAGAACCGGTGCCGAGAGTGTGATTCCACAGTATTACTGCACCACCGAGCGGGAGGCCGAGGCTTTCAAGTTGTTCCTTCAGAATAGCGTTCCACGGTTGTTGGCACTCATGAAGGCCGAAATGAAGTCGGCTGAGGATCTCTCTGCGGTAGAGAATCTTTTTTTTTTCCCATATGAGCAAATCTTCGATAACCGTAACTTCGTTGATTACAAAACGCCCCACAAGGTGGATGGGAATTTCATATAGACCATGCTATGATTGCAAAGCAAGCGAAGCAACTCCCTGTTCCAAAAAGACTATGAGACAGTAAAGTCAAGGTCAATAAAGCTAGGTCGGAGAAGCTTGGCCAATAAAACCAGGCCAATAAACAGTAGAGCTTAGGCCAACAAAGTTGAAATGAAGCTAGGTCGCTGAAGCCATTAGTGCTTAGGCCAATAAAGTTGAAATGAAGCTAGGTCGCTGAAGCCATTAGTGCTTAGGCCAATAAAGTTGAAATGAAGCTAGGTCGCTGAAGCCATTAGTGCCGAAGGCTGCTGAGTCACGCAAACCTGTTCGTTCCCTTCAAATATGCTCAATTTTCCGGTACTCTCTGCTCAATAAACTGGCAATCGGCCACTGAGAGTTATACCTGTCTTTCCAAGCAAACGAAAGAGCCACGTTGGAGTTCGAGTCCTCTTCGTTTTGCATGTTGACAGGAACATAGAATAACGAATCAAAGCGGTCGGCGATTCGGTAGCATATCCGCCTGATATCGGTAAGAGGCATGTCTTCCAACAGCTTTGCAATCACCTTCCCCTTCAATATCATTGCAGTGTGCTGGGTCAAATTCAACAAACTCGAGTACAATTGGCGATGGTGAGCCTCAAGAGGGCTCAATTTGAGAATGGTCATCATATCTTCATCAGAAAATTCGGAGTTATTGGCAAAGATAAGCTGGATTAGCGCTGTGTCTTTGATTTCACAAAAAGCATTGGCATTGAGAGACCGGAACGTATCGTAGATTCTCTTTCGCCGGGCTTCGGCTTCTTCCACTTTCCTCATGAACGGGTCCACAACCGGGTCTTCATTTTTGTTGGAGTCCACGAGATCACACTTGATAGCCATTTTCTGTTCAAAGGAATTGGTTTGTACTAGGTTTAGTTGCAAATACTGCAGGCGGAATTTGTGTGCGCTAGCACTCCAGATTTTCAGCGAGAAAAAGCCACCCAGCGATATTCTTCAACAACTTCAATGGCTGATCGGGAAGTTGCCAGTTTGGCTGAGATAAGCTGTCCGCTTGCGGTGAGTCACCGGCAAAAAATACTCCGTCCCAGATCTTTTGCTCATCTTTACTCACTGCACCAAGAGACCTATGAGTTAGACTTGGAATCGATTGTTCTGTCCATGAATACAAAAATCCATACCAAAAGGCGCTTCTTTGAGACAAGAATAGGCTGGCCAGCCACAGAGTATTGTGATTTCTTGGCGTTTTGCATAGACAACGGCCCATTTGCTGAAGCCCAGATACAGCCCTTTGACTTTGTGTCGTTGAGACCAAGCTCAAAATTTCAAGAGCTGCTTTTGAAGGATCAAGAAACCCCCTTTCCGTTGACTCGGATGAAAAAGTTTCAGTTTGCACGCCATATCTCCACCATGGATCTCGAAAACGACCTGCGGATGCACTATGATAGCATTTGGAAGACGTGACCTGCCGGGGTTTCACTATGATCACATTTGCCTGACAGATTTGTTTGCAAGTGGGAATTTGGAGAGACAGGGGTTCTGTATGAGGCCGATCAACAGGAATAATTCCTGAAACCGTGAAAATTGAAACTTCAGCTGAAACGTCACACTAAGCCAAAGCAAATTCTATGGCTGGCTCCAAATGCCATCGTCGTGTCTTCCCATTTTCCATTGTCAATAAACTCCAAGTTTATACAACCGAACCCAGACTTTCGAATCCCCATTCAAACACAACCTAACGGTTAACCATTCTCTGAATCGCTGCGTCAGAGTAGCTCTAGAAAAGTCTCTGTATTTTGTGTGAGTGGGAAAAGGCGTGCTTATATACTGCCCCTTTCCCCACTTTCTTCCCCGATCAAGCCCCTTGTTTCAGACGCATTCTGCATACTTTCGGGAAGGGGCGTGGCTGCAAATCGGAAATCGCACTATAAATAAGCGCGGCCCCCGCGAACAATTCGACCGCGGAAAAGACCCGGTGTACGGGTGCGCTGGCGTGCGCTCCAAAGTCTTCGATTGCACCGTCTTCCAATCCAATGTCCTTTGCTGACGTCCTCCAGAGAGGCGACGATTTCCTATCCGAGTATCCACGTAAATCGTGGTGGTGGAACTATGCGTCGCATGCTACTTGCTTGGGAATGCTACTTGCGTCAAAGGGCCTTGTCAATCTCCTCTACAATCCTCACATTCACCACGTGGAGCGCTTGGATGCGGCCTTGGCTTGTGCAAGGCAAGAGAATCGCCCCCTTTTGACTGTCATGAATCATATGTCAGTGGTGGATGACCCGGCAGTGTTTTCTATGCTTCCTATGCGGTTCCACACGGATATCGATACCGTGCGATGGGGTTTTGGCGCCCACAATATTTGCTTCTCTAGCAGAGGCTTATCGTGGTTTTTCAATCTCGGAAAGATTTTGGGAACAAAGCGTTTTGGAGAGGGTCCTTTTCAGGCTTCGTTGGACGCGGCTATTCGTATAATGAGTCCAGACGATACCTTGGACCTTGAGTTTTCGCTTCTTTCTCAACGGGATAAGTCTTTTTCGCCAGTGTCTGAGTTGTCGCCACTTGCAACAAACGTGACTCCTCTGGCGGAGTCTACAGGCGCCTTGATGTCCCGATCTCCATTTATCCGCACTAAAACGTCGTGGTTTCACGTATTTCCCGAGGGTTTTGTGCTCCAACTAGAACAGCCAGACAACAACTCCATGCGGTACTTCAAGTGGGGAGTTGCACGGCTCATTTTGGAAAGCACACGTGCTCCCATTGTTGTGCCGATGTTTTCCTGTGGTTTTGAGAAGATTGCGCCTGAAGAAAGTGCTGGTCAGGGATTCGAGCGGTGGCTCCCGAAAAACATTGGTGCCGATATACATGTCATCGTTGGAGAGCCAGTTGCCGATGAAAAGATTTACGAGTACCGGAAGACCTGGGAGAAATTGTGCCAGGAAAAAGGAGATGGTGAAGCGCTGGACTTGAACGAGGAATTGAGAAACGGAAAACAAGCTCAGCAACTCCGCTCAGATATCGCTGCAGATTTACGGGGGCACGTGTTGCAGCTACGCGAGCTGCTGGGCCTTTTTCCGCCCGAAAAGGCCAAGTTTGCCGACCCTGCGTTCTGGAAACAGTACACGCTATCAGAGGGTGCCAGTGATGAGTCTGTCAAGTTCATCGGCCAGAACTGGGCCATCAAGCGGCTTCAGAAGCATTTGCCTGAGTATAAAGAGGAGCCATGAACTACACCTTGAGCCGCCAGCTGAAAGGCTTTAGAGGGGATACGTCGAATCTTCTGTGGCTGCTAAATGTCCCATGGAAACTTGCAACACTATACCTGGCTGAAAAGTGTGGAAGCGCACGAGGCTCGCTTTTTTGGTACTCGCGCTCGGGCGCGCGAAAATCATCATCACAGGGCCGAAATTTGAGACTACCAACCATCACTTCGGCGTGCACAGAAGCGGTCTTCCTGAACCTTTATCCAACCGTGGCTCCGTCTTCTCCACATTGTCTTGTGTGTTTTTGTGCTAAGGTATCTGCATATCCTGCACGGTATCACCCCATCAGGCCTCGTCGATTCTGAGACTTCCCACAACTTGCATTGCATATCCGGCGCTCCTCGGTCCGATGATGCGGCTCCCGAAGCTCTCAAGCTTGGCTCATCTTTGCGTATTGCCGCTGCTGTTTCGATCTAGCACTGCACACGGTCGCCTAATGTTGCTTCGAGCTCGCCATAGTCTGGAGGACCATGGCCTCTTGCCGCACGTGACCAGGGAATCGCTTCCAGAGCTCATTTCCGACGTCAACCATTATCTACGAACTACAGAAATGGCGTCGAATCTCCGGCAAAAGCTTCTTTCGGCGAAGTGTGGGGAATTACTCGTCTACGGACGGCAGAAGGGCGTTTCCGTTGAATACTTCCGTATCTTCAACCGTGTTCTTGTGCAAACACGAAAAGAAATGGATGAAGTATTGACGCCCGACCAACTTCACGAGCTTTTCAATAGTGCCGTGCACTTCTACCTCGCCAAGAACGAGAGTGTTCCCCAATTTGTTCATCTTTTGGCGTCCAACTTTGTCAAGAAGAAGTACGGCCTCCCCACAATGACTCTTGCGAATATAGTTCGGTTGGGTGGTGTCTTACGCGACTTCAAAACGAGTTTACTACAAGTGACACGTCAGTCTGTTCCGACCGACTTCCTAGCAGTTCTTCTAAGCGAGATGAAGAAAAACAACGAGCTTGATTTGGCAGCTTTTAAAGCGATACTCGATTCGAATTGTGTGAATGATGATTTAGCACGGGCCTTTGTGCAGTATGTGGATGATCTTTTCCACGAAAAGAACCCCAGAATTCACGAGTACGTGGACCACGAGAGAAACATGTATCGTTTACAGGAGCATGCGAACCAGTTGGTATCATTCAAATATTCCACCGACGTTGATGTCGAGTTGCTATCTTTCAAAGTGACCATGAACTCAGTGGTGTGTTCTGCGCAAGACATCGAAAAGGTTGACATGATTTTCGAGCGGATTGCACTCTCAAAGGACGTGGTTTTGAAAGAAGAGACTCTGGAAGTCGTGCTCTTGGAGTCTGTGCGAAAGTCTCATAGTCACCCTGAGTTTCTACGATACATTTGCTCCCAAATTGAGAGCGGTGAGTTTTCCGAACAAACAAAGGCTAAAGCCAAGATCGCGGAGCTCGTTGCAGACAATTCAACGCTACGGGAAGATATTTTGGAGGCACTCAAGAGGCACGAGCAAGTCTTTACGTTTGCAGTTCAGGCCTTGAGCAAAATTGATCCTAAAATGGCAGAAACGGTTGAATTTCTCAGAGAAGAGTTGCACCACACATATTCTCTTGATGAGTACAAGTCTCTCATCGAGTTCAAGACTCAGCAAAACCCAGAAGAAGCTTTTCAAATCTTCAGCGAGTCTGCCAAAACCATCAACTGGCAAGACTCTTTGGACCCTTCAATTGCATACACGCTCAACAAGTTGATTCTCGCGTTGGCCAAGGACACAAGCATTTCTCTAGATGAGTTGTTTGGCAAGTTCAAGATTATCAAGCAACACCACCCGAAAGTCTGCGATGCAGACACTCTAAGTGCTCTCCTGGAACGCATGTTAAACGAGCAATGCGTGGGTGACGTGATTGAGATGATGAAAAGGGAATTGCCCAAAATCGACAAGGACTCGATCCCCAAAATCATCCTCGAGGAATCGTACTGTCAAGCCCATCTGCAGTTGTTTCAGCTCTTGCACAATTTTGTGTTGACATACGAACAGGACGAAACGTACGAGACCAACTGGGTGCTATATGGCGAACTCCACAAATACTTCCAGGTGCCCCATAACACATACCTCCCCACGATGCAGTTTTTCTGCGGCAAAAACCGGTTGAACGCCTCGTTGCTTATCTGCCGGAGAATGAAGATGCTCAGCGAACTCCACGGCAAGCAAAACGCCAACTTGCCCCCGCTGCGAGACATTTACATGTATCTTTTCGAGGAGTTTGGAGACAAGCTTTATGATGAAGGAGTTACCGAGGTCCACGAGTACTTGAAGATGGACACCAGTATGGAGACGCAGGATATCGAATTACAGAACAGTCTTTTGAACGCATACTCCAATCTCCAGGAAGTTGGCAAAGCAAACGATTTGTTTCTTCTGATTTCGGCCAACCCCAAGCTTTCTGGCGGTATCAATGAGCGCACGGCGCAGATCATGATCAAGACATTGACCTACACTGACATGGCTTATGTCAGGCAGTTCTGGAACCGACTTTCGGAGTATGGGGTTTTTCCCAATGCCGATATTTTCAAGCAGTATTTGATTGCTCATTCATACCATGGTTTGGTTGGGCAGGCGATTGAGTTGGCGGCTCTGGCTGACGAGTACAACATTGCCTTCTCACCGGAGATGATGTTGGCCATGCACAACTACTGCTTGGATGCAGGAAAGCAGAACCAGGTTGCAGCGTGGGCCCAGGAAACCCATCCGGAAGAGTGGTGTCTGCTCAAGAAGAGAGGTTTGTTGAAGACTGCTTCTGAGTATGTGCCGGATGACCTCTTGCCCGAGGGAACGGAGGGAAACTAGACACGCAGACACCCGATACGTTCGTTGTACCATTCCAGAAATCCGGTGGGAAATGCCACAGATTCTCGGTGGGAAATGAAAACATCATCGTGCACAACACATCAGAAAGCTCGGATCCCATTCCGTCTTGCCTGTATGACCCCAAAAGAACAGGCTACCTAAAAATGGCCATGAAGATGAAGTGCCTTCTTATATGCACTCCCACAGCCCCAGTAGCACCCGTAAATAGCCCACAGCAGTGCCAAAAGCATAAAAGGAGTCAATATCAGCCAATCCGCATGCATACCAGTACTCAGGTTTGAGACCTACCGGATCCCTTGACAGGACTTCCCAATTTGGTCTCGTTGACCTTGGCAGCAAATCTCAAAGAGTTCAAGGTTTCACTGATGTTTTGCGCTGCAGGCGAGATATTCACAAACATCAAGGTCTTGGAATCGCCGCCAAGACTGTGCTTGAGGTAGTAGGTCAACTTGGAGTTGCGGTAGGGCACGTGACTTTTGGCCTGCACACAGCCCCGATTAAGACTCATGATCACATCGCCCAAGCACGCCAACGACTTGTTGATGGCCTGGGTTTCCCTGAGCCGGTCGCCGCGGGCCTGCAGAGAGGCGAGTCTTTCCGAGCCAGCCAAATCCACCAAATTAAGCGTGGAAAAACACGTTTTTCCCGATTCGTGGTTGCCGGCGATTTCAAGCGTGAAGATGAAATGCGACCGGGAAGACCGGGCGTTCGCCATGGTGGAAGCCGTGGACCGCTTCCTGGATGCTGCTGAAAAAAGCTCTTGACAGTGTCCTGCAGATAAGATCGCCACGCCGGCGGAGTTGGTCACGCTGGTTCTTCCGGCACCGTCATCGTGCTTGATCTCATACTTGGCACCTGCACGCAGCCCCGGCGTGAGGTCCAAGATGTGCTCGTTGTAGATCTCGAGAAACCGGCCCTGCACACAGTACCTCCACCCCTGGTCCTCCAACGACCTGATATCCAGGAAAATTTTCTCCACAGAAAGCGGGATCATGCCGTCGGCTGCTGACATCGTGTGGGTTTTCCCAGAGCCTGTTTGGCCGTATGCGAAAACACACACATTGTGGCCGTCCAAACTGGACTGTACGAGCTGGGAGATCTCGAGAAAAACGTCGCTGTTGCTGCTGTTTTGGAACACTTTGTCGAAATGAAACAGATGCGTCGAGACCCGACTGGTGATTCCTGAGCCCTCGGCTTTGATGCGGACTTCTTGCTTGCCTCCTGCACTGAAGAGCTCCGAAACGGCGATATCGGCGGACGGTCCGTCAAAGTCGGGCCGGATTCGGCAAAACACACGGATGTTGCCTTTGAGACTCTGGAGCTTTTCATGCAACACCCGCCTCTGCGCCTCTAGCGCCGGAAACGCCTGCTTCATTCGCTCGGTGTCCTGCACACACTCTCTCGTTTCTGCTTCCGTGGTCCGGGTGGCGTTTTTGACGTCGGCGGCTGATTTCTTGGCAGCGTCCAATTCGAGCCGGAGCTCGGAGATCAAATGCCGACGCGAGCGGAGTCTAGTCTCGATGTTGGCCAATTCCTGCTGGACATTCTTGAGTCGGGCTCTTTTCAGGCTTGTGTGCAGGAGCAACTCGTCCCTGGAGCCCAGAAGGTTTTCCTTTGCTTGGAGAGTCTTTTTGATTTCAGAATCCACCATGGCTTCGGCTTTTTTCGCTTCTTCTTCGAGCCGAAGCGTTTTTCGGTGATGTTCCTCTTTGATCGCTATGAGGGTGCGGTTAAGCTCTGTTTTCTGCTCTTGGAGCAGTCTTTCGGCATCCGAAATGGAACGCTGGAGAGCTTGGTGTCTAAGGTTCTCCTCTTCATGTTCCTTTTCCAATCTCTGCAGGATTTCCTCTGCCAAACTCTCCCTTAGGTCATGCAAGCCATGGTCGATTTCAGCGGAAACCTCCTTTCGTTTAAGCTCAAACTTGTGACGTAGAACTTCAAAGGACTCACGCTCAAAGCTCTTGAGATTTTCGATATTCAGCCGCTCCTGCTCGAGTTTTGCTTTGAGATCTGCCACGTCATCCTCAAGTTTCCAAATCTCAAACTCCTGCTTCGAGTTCTGGGTCTTGAAGTTGGTGATACTCTGCGTTAGAAGGGAGAGTTTCTGCCGCTTGTGGTGGATTTCCGATTGGAGGCTCTGTTGTTGGCGGTAAGTGGTATTCATTGGAACAAGTGTAGCTTCTCTTGCGGCTGCGGCTTCCGGATACGGCTCTCTGTCAAAAGCTTTGCTGTCCCAGTATGGTCAAAACCGGTCGAATTTGGAGGAGTTTGCTGTGTAATATGAATGCTTCTGCACCTGACGTGGGCGCTGTCTGCAGGCCAAACAAACATGAAACGCACCGCACTGGTCAGGGCACCTGCATATGCGCGCGATGTATCTCACCAAAAACTCATCGCTCATCTCAGCACCATGGCCAAAACTCAGCCCAAAGGCAAAATCACGCTCCGGAAACAAAGCAGCCCGGTACTGCAGGCAGTGGAATCGGAGAGCGCCTCCGACAACGCCTCCGACAACACCGACTCCGGGTTGGAGGACGACGATGAGTTGGATGTGCAGGAAGACCACTCTTCTGATGACGAGGCCAGTGCACAAGAAAATGACAGCGACCAAGAAGGCAGCGACGACTCGAGTGGAACAGAAAGCCACCAAAACGACCAGGAAGACGAGGCAGAAGACGACGAGTTCCCCATGAGGAAAAAAAAGAAAGTGGCCGACGACGGACGCCAGGGTTTTGCCAGCGCTTTCAACGCAATCATGGGATCCAAATTGAAAGCGTATGACCGGAAAGATCCTATTTTGGCCAGAAGCAAGTCCGTGGCCAAGCAGTTGGAAAGCGACAAGTTGGAGGCCAAGGCCCGGAGAATTCTCCACGCGGAAAAAGCCGAGCTTCTTGATAAATATCACATTTCCGATCTTTTGCCGTCGGCCGACGAGCCGGAGAAGGCACGTGCCTACCTTGAAAAGGAACGCAGCTTGAGGAAGACTGCACAGAGAGGTGTGGTCAAGCTCTTCAACGCCGTTATGTCGTCACAGTCTTTGGTTTCTGAGGAGATGTCACAGGAAACGGCGGGTCCGCAGCGGAGGTCCGAGATTTTGAATGAGGTCACGAAATCCACCTTTTTGGATATGGTGAAGGCTGCAGGAGATGAGTGATGTTGAGGGAAAACCCTGTAATGGTTCGGGACCATTTTCGAGATAAGAAGTGAAACAGAATGAGCGAAGTGCCTCTTGGCCCTGCATCTGGCGAGATTCAGCTTCTTTTAGCAGAGCTCAAAAATTATCTGGCGAGAACTCATTTGGCATCTCATCCGACGGGTGTACGGTATAGAACACATCTGGACGCTTCTTTGTTTGCCGATGTGATTCTTTGGAGAATTCTAGTCGTTTGATGACCGCTATCAAGCATATAGTGGCATTATGAGCTGCAAGCTTGAGTCCAATTCTGATGGGGAAAGAGATACTTTGGATTTGGCAGCCACAACTAGCGCAATCCAAATGCAAAGAGTATTTCATGTGTGTAGATCCGTATCGATGCTTTGGGTCAAAACCTGCTTTGGAAGATGAAAGCTTTTAGTCCCTGTCCGGGGGAAATGTCAATCTCTAGTGTGATTTCATGGCCGCTTCATGACGTAGTTTGTTGGCGGATGCTTCATTCATGGCCGCTTCATGACGTAGTTTTCTGGCGGATGCTTCATTCACACAAAGCCTTGGATTTGTCCCAATGTCACGGGCAGAAATCTGGATTCTTGCCAGCGTTTGAATCCACATGCCTGCATGTATCCAAGCACCATGTTAGTACTTGCAGTACCGGTGTGGTAGCCACTCACGAAATCCTGCAGTGTGGACTCATTGCAGGTCAGATGCAGGTCCAACCGTGTGCCTCTGGCCCATATCGGCAAATCAACCAGTCGATGAACCGCACCATCTTCAAAATGCATTTTAATGAACTCACATCCATCAATTGTTCCAACGCAGTGATTTTAAAGCTTTGCAATTTGAACATTGCGCATATCAAAGTCGGGTATCAAACGACACCAGAAATAAATATTCTGAGGTCAAATGGAGAACATGCAAATTTGCTCACAATGGTGTAATCAAAACTCAGGCGATAAAATCCGGGGTAATGCAACATGCTTCAATGCGCGGACTGCGCAGTCACGACTTAAAACAGGAAGGGGACGCTTAACTCAAAAGAAACTCGAGTAGCAAATTCGAATTTTGCTAATTTCTCCGCTGAATTCTTTGCTCGTCGTGTAATTACCTGATTTGATCTCCATATCAGTCAGGTTTCCAGTCATCAACCTTCTCCGTTCGTTCGCCAAGATTAATCAAGGTTCAAAAATTCCCGATGACTAATGACTTGCAGCCGCCTATCAGCAACAAGATAGATTCAATCGAGCTGCTCAACAAAGTTCAACCTGTAACCACCACAGCAAGAGTTGCGGCAAAAATGACTGCACAGTTCTGCCTTGCAGCATTGAAACGTCTCGAAATCGCTCGATGATTTCTCTGAACTTTGAGCCGTTTTTGCGGCTCATTTTTCCGATGGCCCAATTGAACTGCGCGCCCCGCAACCCCAGACCCACATGCAGGCCCGCATGCCCTATATAAACCGCAGCCTCGCAGCTTTCCCCGTCGGTATAAAAACCCCACTAAAAATGCCCATCTTGGATAAGCGCCTCCAGTCTTTGCGTGGATACTCGTCCAACCGGCCCATTGTGGTTACCCGGCCCTCAAATGAAGACATCACTCAGTTATCGCACCTTCCCGCCGGCCGTGGCACCGTCACTCCCGCCGATTCCCACTACACACAGCAAGCCAGCGAGGCCCGCATCATGACGTCGAGGCACCCCGAGAAAAACATGTTGCGGATCGTGGGAGTGTGCATGTGGGCGTTTTCGGGCGGGTTTTCGGACGCCGCTCCAGGAGCGCTTCTTCCCACCATCGAGGCACACTATGGAATCTCATACTCCATCGTTTCGCTCATCTGGATGTCCAACGCCGCCGGGTTTATTCTTGTGGCCATTTTCTCTCATAAGATTCAGCCCTGGTTTGGCAAAGCCCGGTCCATTCCCTTGGGGTGTGTTTGTTCCGTGGTGATGTACTCCATTGTTTCCAGCGGCGGCCCCTTTCCACTTATCGTGGCTGGCTTCTTCTTCGGTGGTATTGGATTGGCCATTGTTTTGGCCCAGGTAAACATCTTCCTCCTGAAGTTGGACAAAAACTCCAAGTATCTCTCGTTTTTCCACGGAGGATACGGGCTCGGCGCCACGGTATCTCCATTCGTGGCCACCACCATGATCGAGCACAATATCAAGTGGAATTATGTGTACATCGTCAACTTGGCCTTAATGGTGTTCAACTTGGCCTTTTTGTATCATGCGTTCCTGGGTGCCGACACCGATTTGCAGCCATGGGATCACGTGGACGAAAACGAGCGCCTTCTTCAGTCGGAGCCCCAGACTCAGTTACCTTCCGGTGCCAGAACTCCGGCCGTCGAGGAAGTCATTGGATTGGGCGACTTGGCCTCTGAAGTGACCCGTGCTTTTGAAAGGAAAGGCTTTGACGAACCCACCAAAGACGCTTCTAGACCTGGCTCCCAAAGTGCCACGGAAGCTGCGCCATCCCCAAAACAACCCAAGAAAAGCGACATGCGCCTGGCACTCACCAACAAACTTACCTGGATGATTTCTCTTTATGTTTTCTGCTACCAAGGAACTGAAGTTGCTCTTGGTGGCTGGGTGGTGTCGTATTTGATCGACTACCGCCATACCAGTGGCTCATATGGATATGTGCTGAGTGGGTTCTGGGGCGGATTGACTTTGGGGCGGATTGTGTTGACTCGTCCACTTCATAAGTACTTGGGTGCAAAACGGCTGGTCAATTTGCTTGTGTACTTCACGCTTTTGTTCTTGGTTTTGACATGGGTGACTCCCAGTAATATTGGACTGGGTGTGTTTGTTTCGTTTGCGGGACTTGTGATTGGACCGGTGTACCCGTTGATGATCACCACGGTTTCGGTCATTCTTCCCCGGAAAATCCAAGTGGTGGCGCTTACAATCATGACTGCGTTTGGCTCGAGTGGCGGAGCTGTAGTGCCATTTTTGGTTGGCTTGATCCTGCAGTCTGCAGGAACCTTTGTTGTTCTTCCCGTGTGTATCGCCACATACACACTTGTGTTGCTTCTTTGGTATGGGTTGCACACAGCGGGTTCACGTGACCCGTACGCCCCGTTGCCCAAGAGAATTCTCGCTGCTCTCTGGTAATCCGCCTATAGATCCAGAATCCCGACGACACTTATAGATCCAGAAATCCGACGACACTTATAGATCGAATTGACTGGTGTCCGCAAAATGCAGCATTAGAGCTTTAAGCGTAGATACCCCTCCAGATTTGGATCGTAGTCCTAGCAGTCCCAATGGCTCCAGTACTTTGTCACTGGTTGGAACGTATGGCAATATGCAGTACGCGGGTATGAGAGCGCACGCCGCAAAAGGCAAACCGCATGCCCATCGAAATCTCCATCAAGGAAGGCGATGCCGCCGCCGAGAACAAGGACTATCTCACCGCCATATGCAAGTATACGGAAGCTCTTGCTGAGAACCCCCAAGCCTTTGCGCCGCTCATAAAGCGTGCTCAGACTTACACCCGGCTCTGCGACTATGACTCCGCTAAAGCTGACATCTCTAAGGCTTTCACTATTCTGGAGCAGCGTGGTAAAATGGCCGACAAGGCCACGTGCTACTTCCGCCTTGGCCTCGTCAATTATTCCGAGAAGCAGTACCTGCAGGCGTACACCAACCTCCTGTGGGCTAAAAAGCTCAAAAGTTCGGAGCCGGCGCTTGAAATTTGGCTCGAGAAGGCCCGCAGGGATTGTGTGAAGAATGGGGTTGAAATGACCAATCCAGAGACGAGTGAAAGTGGTGTAGCCTCCTCAGATCACACCTCAAATGTCACCGCAACCCTGACTTCAGCTCAGACTCTCGATAAGCACGCCCCCATCAAGGCGAAAATCCGGGATGAATGGTATCAAAGCAAAGATCGCGTGACCATCACGATTTATGCTGCTAACATAGCCAAAGAGGCAGTACAGGTGCAATTTTCACCCCGCTCGCTCTCGGTTTCTTTTCCCACCTCCGAAAGTTCGGAGTACAACTATTCCTTGGACCACTTGGCCGGTGAAATTATTCCCGACAAATGCTCCTTTAGCGTCATGACCAAAAAAATTGAAGTTTCTCTTGTCAAGGCCGCTGCCAGTAAATGGACAGCGCTCGAGGGCGAGGAGTCATTGGCTTCCGCTGCTGGGTCCACGCTGGCAGTTCCATCCTACCCCTCCTCCTCCCGGAAGAAAACCGACTGGGCCAAATTTGATGTTGCTGAAGAAGAAAACGAAGCAAACCCCGAAGACTTTTTTGCCAAGTTGTACAAGGATGTTGATGAAGATACCAGGCGAGCCATGATGAAGTCATATGTGGAGTCCAATGGAACGGTACTCACCACGAACTGGAGCGAGGCCAAAGATAAAAAGTTCGAAACACGCCCGCCCGAAGGAATGGAATCAAAAAAGTGGTGAGCGACAAAAAGTGGGCAGCCCTTTTTATATAAGGGGATTTGCAGCCTGCGCCGGTATACAGGTGCCGGACGCGTTCTGCAGGAGGGCCAGTCAATGCATTGCATGGATGCATGATCTGCATTGAAATGGAGACCCGGTCCCTCGGAATCGATGGCCCCCGGTTCCTATCGTGCGTCAGGCGTTGCAAGACTATCTCGGATGCATGATAGACGCACCGATGCGCCTGTGTGCAGGCGCCATGCACCCTGAAGCGGCCAGGTGATAGTTCATGCGCGTGCCCAAAAGCAATTGTTTAACCCCTAGGAACATAAAAGGGCTGAATCCCCCGGGCGCTGCTATAAAGCATTTTTCGCTTTTTCCTTAATAAATGAGCTACGCTTGTCGACTCACTTGGTATGTTTTGCTTCTCTACTCTTGCTTATCAAAGATCACCCCGATCAAGACCTCCGTATCCTTTGTTGATATCTGATACGAGCGACTACACAAACACAGATCCATATGGCGATTCTGCCTGATCAGATTTGCTTAGGTTCAAGGAAAGGCTTGAAGCACAAATAGTCTGACGTGCAGATAATCTGGGAACGGACTGTTGATGAGAAGATTCTCTGTTGATCTGGGAATTCTCTAGTGATCTGACATCTGTTGATCTGGGAATTCTCTAGTGATCTGACATCTGCTGATCAGAGAATTCTCTGGTGATCTGCATCTGTTGATCAGAGAATCATCTGTGGATGTACGGATGGTTGTGAAGGAATTGCGAAGATTTGTGAAACATCTGTGCTTTCGTGGATGATCTGGGATGCATGGTCTTTCAAGCTCCTCACTTTTGCTTTCTCGAGCGACGCGACGAAAAGAATTTGGCGCCTTAGTCCAATGAATCGTTCACCGTGTTACTTTGATCAGTTCTTGTTTACTCTGCTCCGGACTAACCACAGGCCCGCCAGCCCAGATTTGTTCTCTGTATCTGTAACTGGCAACTTTGATGAGTGGTCCAGATCAGATGTTGGACGGCTCCAGAAAAATGCCCGCTTAGAAACGTACGAGGCACTCGTGAAAGTGTCGGAAAAAAAAAAGTTGGTGTTCAAGTTCATTTTGAATGAAGACAACTGGCAGATTAACGACTCGCTCAAGGAGGAATTTGATGAGCATGGTAACCGCAACAACTACGTCGATGCTGAGGAATTGATTCCTTTTGTGGAGGAATCCATTAACATAGAGGTGACCCCTGGAGCAGACTCAGAAATAGATCGGGTGCTGGTGGATTCTCAATTGTTTTCAAAGGTTGAAGATCAGTCTTCAACTAAGCTCGACGAAACAATCTATCCTGATGAACACGACGCTTTGCTGGTTTCTTCTCGAGACCTGTACGTGGACAGTACCAAGAGAACCTGGCACACCACGTCTGACGCCAAGGAGGATATGATTTATTTGCTGCCATCAGAATCTTCCTTCACCGAGCTTTCTTTTGTGACCAGCAACACCAAGCTCTCACCGGCTCTTTCTGAGTTAGGAATAGTCCCCGACGACAGCTTTGAATCCACTGGCGACAATATACAGTCCAGCATAAACTCCACCGGTATATCGGGAATCATTGAGGGCTTCAGTGGGGCGAATGACCGTTTGGACGAATTGAGCCGGCCTTCTCGGGCGCCACGTGGTGGAATCTTTGCCCGACTTCTGGGTTTCTTCCGCAGCTGATTGTGTGGTGGATGCTTATCAATGGCACTCAATGATGACGCATGACAAAGTGCTGCAGATTAAGATGTCTGAAACCCTGAGGCACGTGGTCTGGTGGTCCTTCTTGTTGGAGTGTTTGTATCCTTGGATGGATGTGTCGATGTGGTCCGTGAATCAAGGGAGCCGCTGATTGTGATTGGGTCTTCCGTGATTGGGTCTTCTGATCAATGTGCGTCCCCTGATAAATGTGCCCCAGTCTTCAGGTTTCGAGAGCACTTGTCTTCAGGTTTCGAGAACACTTGTCTTCAGGTTTCGAGAACACTTGTCTTCAGGTTTCGAGAACACTTGTCTTCAGGTTTGGAGTACACTTGGCTTCAGGTTTCGAGACCACTTGTCTTCAGGTTTGGAGTACACTTGGCTTCAGGTTTCGAGAACACTTGTCTTCAGGTTTCGAGAACACTTGTCTTCAGGTTTCGAGAACACTTGTCTTCAGGTTTCGAGAACACTTGTCTTTCAGAGCGCTCTAGCATGCGGCTCCAACCAGCTTCCCGATCTTGTTCTTGAATTATGGCAGTATACTACTGCAGGTCCATAGCTAATCTTGTTTTAGCTGGTCATACCCTATTGGTCTACGAAAATCTGGTGCAATGTGTATTCAAACTTTCGATACACTCATTTCCGGCCCTTCTTCTTCCCCTTCCTCTTCTTCCCCCCGTCCTTCTTCTCTTCCACCCTTTTTTCCACCGGTTCTTGCATCACGAACTCATGGTTACTCATCACTGTACACACTCCCACTTTGGATCTGGCACCTTCAGCTGCAGGACGAGGGTATTCACGTGGCCCCAAGAACATCAAGAGTCTGGCCACCTCCTGAGCCTTGTAGGTGGAGTAGCGCAAACATTTGCTGGATTGGGCATCGTACACCTTGAACCTGACCACGTTCTGTGCAGCGCTGCTGGCGGAAACTTTAGCCGTTTTCGGCGATTTCTTCCCCACATTGCTGTAGCTAATGGACACCGTGGCCCCGGGGTACGCCTCGAGGAGTTTCAGCGTGGACTCGATGAATGTGTCCATCTTGTTTAGGTGCGTTTGTTTCCGTCAGTGCGAAAAACTAGTAGGAATATGAGCCGCGCACGCCCAGCCTCCGCTACTGCAACTACGTCCTTCCAAAACTGCCGTTTTTGGTATCTTGCCCACGGCGCCCGTCCCCTATAGCGGCACGTCGTAGCCGAGCATCATGCTGCCGATGAGAAACAAGTTCAAGCACGTGACAAAACCCCAGATGAGAATCGCCACCACCGTCATCGCGGGCCCGTTGCTCATGTCCGTGTGGCCCTGGAAGCGGAAAACTGTCTCGTGGGAGGCCCGGCTCGGCGGACTGGAGAGCGCCGTGTCACCGAGCGTCGACGCCTGAGTGGCGTCCTGCATACGCGCCCCGGTTTCAGTGTCGATGGTTTCCGGGCGCAGCTTCCGGAGCAAGTTCTGCTGCTCAACCGACTCGTCGCCGTCATCCTCCCATCCTGCACACGGATGGGCATTTCGTAAGTCCTGGAGCCGGATGGCGGGAGTTGTGGCGCTGAAACGGCCGTGCTCGGCGTCGGCCCCGAAATCCTCCACCACGTGCACGGGAACCCGCATGATCTGCTTGGAGCAAGTGAACCAGATGAGCGGGGCCGTGACGACGGGCAAGAGCACCGAGAGGACCACCTGCAGCACGTTCAAAGTGGAGGCTAGGCCCTCTCTTCCCGAATAGGAAACCACCAACAAGCACGGCAAAATGGCAATTGCTCGCGTGACCAAGCGGCGGATCACCGGCGAGAACGACCACCGCAAAAAGCCCTCCAGAACCATCTGGCCCGCTAGAGTACACACCACTCCTGCAGATTGGCCCAGGCATAGAAGCGCCAATGCAAACACAACTCCCGCAGATGGCGAGATGTGGTCCGAAAGAAGATGATAGATGGTGAACAAATCACTGCTTTGTCCTGCACCTTCGTCGTCCAGGTCTGAATCCAGTTCGTCGTCCCGCTTGTTCGAGCCCAAAGTGGCTCCAGCGACAATCAAGATAGTGGCATTCACGAAAAGCGCAACGGTGAAAAGCGAAACCACAAGCTCGACGATGGTGTACGTCATAGTATCGTTGATGGCGTGCATAGAGGGCCGGTAGTACTCCTTCAGGGACTCGTCCTGTATGGAGCGGGCGTAGTCGTCCCCGGAAAGAAAACCGTCATTTTCAGGGGCGTCTGGAGCGGACTCGCCGCTGGGTGTCTCGCGGTAATAGCCGTGTTTAATGTCGTAGTCTTTGAGTCGTGCTTGCACCAACCCCGACCCCAAGTATAGCGAGTGGGGCATGACGGTGGCACCCATGATCGCCAAACTGAGAAAAAGCCCGTTTCCGCCCTTCCGGTCATCGGTATCAATCACTTTTTCGTTGGGCAAAAAGCCTTTCCACACCTCGATGGCCGAGAAGTTCGGCTCCTTTGAAACCTGGTACAATTCAATGGCAAAACACACCACCGTGCCTGCAACCATGAACGAGACAAAACCCTCGAAGATCCGGATAAAAAGCATGGGGCCGTTGGGCCGATACGCCATTAGCACTATAAGAACATCCACAACCGTGATTATCACGCCGTAAAAGAGCGGGATATTGAAGAGGATATTCAAGGCAATGGCGGTGCCCACAACCTCGGCCAAATCCGTGGCGATGATGGCGATTTCCGCCAAAACGTAAATGAACATGTTGAGTCGGGGTGACAAGTTTTCTCTGCAGTTTGCCGCCAAGTCTAGACCCGTGACGGCGCCGAGTTTGGCCAGGAGAATCTGGAGAACGATTGCCAAGCAGTTCGATAAAAGAATCGAGAAAAGAAGCTTGTACTGAAACGCCGACCCCGCGGCCACCGCCGTAGAATAATTTCCGGGATCCATGTAGGCCACGGAAACCATAAGCCCGGGGCCGATGAACTTCATGTATTTTTTTAGAACGCCTGAAAGGCGCTGAAGCCACGTCATGCGTGATGTTTGGAATGATGGGAGCAGCATGCAGGAGAACAACTGTAGATGTCCAATCGAAAAGTTCACAACAGTAGATGTCCAATCGAAAAGTTCAAATGAGTTCGCAGGCTGCAATGGGAGCAGCTAGGGGCTTGATGGGAAAATGAATATTTGCTGGGTGCAGGTCTCTTTTGGTCAGGGCAGTAAGGGAGTTGTCTTCCCCTGGGGCCAGGTTTTTGATGCAGAGTTGGTTAGGGACTGACCTATGCGTTGGGCTAATAAGGAGCGAATGTACCAGGGGTGTTTCGGAGATGTTCAGATGTGTTTCAGATGTGTTGCTGTTTTGCTCCGTCGGTCTGTGTTTCAGACGCCGATTCAGGTCTATCGCTTTGCGCCGTGTTGAGAATAGTCAGGCGCGTAGCCAGGCCACGTGAGAGCGCACGTGGCGACGCAGGTGCTTGCATGGTCACGTGCCGCCTCCGGTGATGTCAGACACATTAGCTTCGGGTTTGTTAGCTTGCGCTTTCTTTTTGGGATATTGTTGAGTGCCAATTGCAATTTGGCACCACTGGTCCAACTAAGTGATACTCATTCATAGAAACCACTGTCCCCCTGAAGTACAGTACATATTGGGACCACTGTTCCAATTTAGTAAGACTGCACACTTTCTGGCAACTCTCTGAATCTCGCCTAACACCCATGCCTATTAGATATCCTCCAAAAAATGGCTATAACTCCGATAATCTCATGTTTAGCCCCAGAGACTATCCTCCACTTTGCTCACGTGAATATCTGCATCAATGTCATGAAGGCTAGACCGTGATGATCTCTCTGACGTGTGCGCTGATTTGCACATTTGAAGGTACATTTGAATAGCGAGCTCTAGCCCACCATATCAACATTCAACCCCATAGCACGTTGATCAACTTTCAAGCTCTATGAATAATTTGCCCAGAATGGAATGAGCTCCCATAGCCTGACCCCGTTTTTTCACAGATTCCTTTGCTCTGTTCATCCATCTGCTTCTCGGATTCAAGTTCCTTTGCTCTATTCATCCATTTCATCTATTCTTTCATCTATTCTTTCATCTATTCTTTCATCATTTTCTTTGGCTTCTTTAGCCATTTGCCTGATCTTTATTGCGTTATTCAGTTTTTGTTCATTCCTTGGCTTGATCTTTCGCTTTATTGTTTTGTTCATTCCTTGGCTTAATCTTTGGCTGCAAATGGTCTTGTAACTTCGGATTCTTCAGTACCCCAAAAGTTATGAGACTTTGTGGAATGAGGGGGCATGCCAGCCTTTTATATTTCTGGCGCAAATGCAGGCGTGTTTCATCTTTTGCAGCCACCCCTTTCGCAAACCTATAAAAAGGGCATTCGCACTCCTGAATCCTGGCCAGAAATTTGCTCCATTCAACCCAATGAAGAAGCCGGTCTTGGAGAGGAAAGAAGCTATGACAGCCATTACTGGACTTCCCAGCTCAGAGTTTCCAATTTAGGGACTGATCTTCTCTTTACTCGTCGGTGTGCATGGGCCCAAGTCCCAGGTTTATCTTGACATATCCAGCCTTGTTGCATGTTCAGCTTTCTGAGCTTGTTCAATTCTAGCATGCCAGCTTTGTTAACTTGTTCAATTCTAGCATGCCAGCTTTGTTAACTTGTTCAATTCCAGCATACAACTTGTTAGCAGTTTTTACTTGCCCCAAAGTGTGGAACTATTCTGAAATTCAAAGATCCGGCGAAGCCGCAACTGATCTAGCCCTTAAGCTCGCTCTTGGTTGCTCAGTATATTGCCTTGAAGTGTTGAAGTTCTTCAGACGTTGGAGCTGGGTAGCATTGTGCAATCCCTTGGCTGGCTTCATACTTCAACTCGTCCACCCAACTGAGGCAACGGGGACTGGAAAAACAAGTGTTTCAAAGATATCATCACTCTTCAAATCAGACGAGGTACGAGAAACTTGCCTTGCTTGAAACTCGAGCTGGGTTTAATATGGGAATTAAAGCAGTTGGAAATCACCTTCAACATGCGCAAACCGAGCACTTGCATAGATTTCATGCCACTCGAATATTTAATTCCTTGGCTCTGGTGGAACTCTAAGCTTTAGCTGCTCCAGGGATCACCTGATCCCAATTCACTGGGTGGTTGGGGACTATACTGTAATCGGTGAGCTGATTACTGCACAGTGAAATCAAGACAACACCATCAAAAGTCTTTTCTCCATGCGAGCCCAACACCTTCAGCCAGGTATAAACACACAGGTGGTGGATGCAAGAGGGGAGCGCCTGCCCAATCCGGAAAGTCACATACGCTCGATCGGGCAGCAACCGTTTCCACGGTACCCCTAACGGAAAAGGCCCTCTTTCGCTGCAACAAAAAGTATAAGAATAGGGCATTTTCCTTTCTATTTCTCATCATCAACATACATTCCACAATGGCCGCTCCCCAACAATCTTCCAAGACCACCACTGCTCCAAAGGACAACTTCTGGACCACCAAAACCAAATATGGATGGCCTCCAGCTTGTGTGGTTGCTTAGATCAGAAAAGATGTATGACAAGTCGTCTTTGGCTGCGGCTTGTCTGCAGGACTGCTTAGATCCCTACAAACGCAACGTCGACGGAGATGTCGCGGCAGCTGCAACTGGCGCCAGACCAAAGGAAGCTTGCCGTGTGCACGAACTCACGTGCCTCGACCCGTGACACGGCACGTGACGCAGCACGTGACTCGGGGTAGTCGCGCCCGTCGGGATTCATATCCCGAGCATCGCATCTGCATCCTTACACCACTACTCCACAACATGCTAAGAAACTTCACCCGGTTACGGAGCAGCCGGTATTTCTCGGCGTGCCTGCAGCTCGGCGCCGCCAGCGTGTTCAAAATGCCCGCCATGTCCCCCACAATGACCGAGGGCGGGATCGTTTCCTGGAAGTTCAAACCCGGAGACGAATTTGCCGCCGGCGACGTTTTACTCGAGGTTGAAACCGATAAGGCAACTATAGACGTGGAAGCTCTGGACGATGGCGTGATGTGGCAGATTTTGGCCCAGGACGGCGAAACCGCCATTCCTGTGGGCAAGCCGATTGCGTTTTTGGCGGAGCAAGGCGACGACTTGGGCAGTTTGAAGGAGCCCGCGTTGGAGCAGCCCAAAGAGGAAAAGGAGCCCAAAGAGGAAAAGGAGCCCAAAGCGGAGAAGGAGCCCAAAGCGGCCAAGCAGCAGCCCAAAGCGGAGAACGAGCCCAAAGCAGCTACGCCCTCGCCAAAGCAAAGTGCCGGCGTCTTGGCCAGCGCAGACCCCGCCCAGAAACTCACTCCTGCTGTCGAGGTGGTGTTGCACAGACACGGCATTTCGTCCGAAGAAGCGGTGCAGAAGATCCGTGCCTCCGGCCCCAAGGGCCGTCTTCTTTTGGGCGACATTTTGGCATATGTCGGCGACATCCCGGAATCCGCCGTGGAGAAAATCGCCTCCTACATCAAGAGCAAGGAACACCTTGACCTCTCCAATATCAAAGTGGCGGCTCCTGCACCCAAGGCCGCACCTGCACCCAAGGCAGCCAAGCCCAAGCCCTCCAACGTTCTCTCCATCGAGTTCACTTCCGAGTTGGGCGAGGATGTCAGCAAAGAGAAGTTCCAGTTTGCCTTTGAGCGTGCCTTGGAGTCGGCCAAGAGGCAAACCTACGGCGTGCGCTTCCCAAACTACGCCCGCCTGCCTGTGTCGCTGGGTAACTACGTGGACGACCTTTTCGATGACTTGATGGTGGCTCCTGTGTCCAAGGACCGTTTTTCTGTGTCGGACATTGGGTACCGCTTTTTGGGCGAGTCGAAAGCGCCTGTTGTTGATGCATTCGATGAGCTTTTGGGTGTGGCGCCCAAGGTGCCTATGCAGGACGCTTCTTCGGCTGTCACTGCTGTCGTCAGCTTCAAGGTGACCTACGATGCCAAATTGAGCGACTCCAAGAAATTCGTGGAATTTTTTCAGGACGCTTTGCTCAGCCAGATTCCTGCCAAGCAGTTGATCATTCACCAGTGAGCTCAGTTGATCATTCACCAGTGAGCTCTGCACGACTTACTGCACGAAACTCCCCGAACTGAGTTTCCCTGAAAATTGCAGTGGGCGTCTGTCGATTGGAATCTGCCACTACTACATGCAGGAATCTTTTCTACAGCGCATGCAGGAATCCCTGCTACAGCGCATGGATGTGGACGGCGCCAACCGTGCAGGACTGTGTATTATCACGACACATACAGTAATATACACTAACCTGGAGCCTTTACATGCACTCCTTTGGGTGTTGTCGAACACATGAATGCACGCCTTGGAGGCGTGGTATATGCAGGATCCTGTACATCCGTACATCCCGGGCCGCCGGCCGCCAGGGCCCGCCTGCCGCGCTCTGTGCGACGCGGCCGCACGCCAGAACGGCCACCGGAGGCCGGGTGTATGTGGTACTGCATATAACCATCTGGACCAGCGGCGATAGGTTCGTATGCAGGAGCGCCGCCACCACCGGCGCCATCCGGCACAGCCACGAACACGCCGCCCGCCGACCCCCTCCCAAAACGGCAACCACGCCGCCCATCGTGGGTTCAGCTGCACCAGGTCACGTGCGGCCCCCGCGAGCAGGTCGCGCGTTAGATTTTTTTTTTCATAGCGTCTATTTTTTTATCACCCTTTGTTTTTTGTGCCTGACATCCTCCGATAACGCCTTGGTTCGCCTGGCGCCTGCATCGCCCAATATCTGAAACATCTCTGAAACTCGCAGTGCTGCAGACTGCATCCAGTGCCCGCCGTCTTCCGAACTCACCCGTATCGGGGATCCTTTTCCAGCATTTAGCCGCCAGAGCCGCCGGCGTACGTGTTCCCACAAAGGCGGTTTCTCCCTAGGACCTCTGGACGGGCTCTCTATACAGGCAATTCTTTGGCGCCGTCTTGTGCCCCCTGAGTTTGCATCCAGGGACAAAGGCACACCCCTCAGCATCCGCCATTTCCTTGTTTCAGATACGCCTCAGAATCCATTCTGGATCTTTCCATCCGCATTCTCCCCAGCGCCCATTCCCAGCAGACCATGAACGTGCCCTACAACTTTCTGAAGGTGGGCAACTTGGAGGGGTTCGATGACTCCAAGTCTAAGCCGTACCCCCTTCAAGCGTACGGCCAAACGCCACAGCAAAACGGCGCCTATAGCACGCCGCTGCCGCCGCTTTCATCGTTGGCTTCTCGTGTCATGAACAACAGCAACTCCATGATCGCCCCGTCGCCACTCACCATGCCGCTACATGGCGGCTACGCGGGCCAGATCCACCAGCATCAGCATCAGCCTTACCAGCAATTCGACCATCAGAAATTGTCCTACGACTTCCACGACGACGGCCGCCACTTCCAGGAGAACGTGCGTATGAGCCAGTTACAGAATGGCCAGAAACTTTACGGCAACGTGTCGCAAGAGTCTCTCCATCTCCACCATCAGCGGGTTCTCCAGCAGCGACAACAGCTCCAGAAACAACAGCAGGGCATGTCGCTGCAGAATCTACAGCTACAGGCTCTCCTGCAGACCTTCCAGCAACACAATTTCCAGCAAAGTCTCCAGCAAAGTCTCCAGCACACTTCCCAGCAAAGTCTCCAGCACACTTCCCAGCACAATCCCCAGCAGAGCCATCAGAATCTTCAACGAGACCGCCAACACAATCCCCAAGGCCATCAAAATTTTCAGCAAAATCTCCAGCAAAACACCCAGCAGCCAAATTTTCAGCAAAATCTCCAGCAAAATCTCCAGCAAAATCTCCAGCAAAATCTCCAGCAAAATCTCCAGCAAAATCTCCAGCAAAATCTCCAGCAAAACTCCCAACAACAAGGCCAACACCAAGCCCAAGGCATGCATCATGGCCAGCCCCAGCATCTCAAAATGTCACCCCATGGATACGGAAACGGGGTCATGAATAACGTGTTGCATGGTGGTGGAGGGCTCTCCATGCAGGCAGCACTACAGGCATCCATGCAGATGCAAAGAAGTACAAACGGAATCTCCACAGAGCCGTTCCGGGAAAACGACCTTTCCAACCAGACTGCTCTACGAATGGCTAACAAAATGCTACCAAGTATGGAAGACGGTCTTAAAAAGAAACGGGGCCGGCCCAAAAAATTGATCTTGGATCCGTCCACAAACGAGTACATTGACTCGTCGCATGAGAACTTCAAAAAACTCAATAAAATCTTGAAACAGGCCATGGAAAACGCAGACCCCAAAGAGGCGTCGTTTGCTAAAAGTACCAAATTGGACATAATGAATGACCAGGCATTGAAGCAGTTGTTGGAGCTGAAGGACCGCCGTGGGCGTCCTAGAAAGTTTCCCATCGAGCAAACGGGAATCACCATTAAAGGGATTCGTGTGAGTGGCTCCATGAAAGCAAAAAGAAAAGATATGTCGCTGGATTCTGATAAGGTACAGAAGAAGAAGCGTGGCCGGCCTAAACGAGAAGTGGAGGTGGAACTTTCCACGAATGCATAATACTTCTGGCTGAATGTGCAGCACCATTCAAGTGGCTGCTCAGGTAATATAGAATAGATAATTTATCCCCAATCCGTAGTCGGCAAGGCAAACAAACGGACGACTTCTTGCGTCGATGGTGACTTACACGCGTCGCCACTTCGGCTGCCATACAAGCGTCGGCCCCATTGTCCTGCTCCACTGCAGATTTTAACATGCAAGAAATGGAGGGTTGGCCGAGTGGTCTAAGGCGGGTGACTTAAGATCATCTGGACATTGTCCGCGCGAGTTCGAACCTCGCATCCTTCACTACTTTTTCCCGCGCGCTCCGACCTCTATCCGGAACATTGGTTGACACTCCCTTTGTTCTCACAACACTCTTTTTTCTCCACGACTCCATGATAACGCCAATCTCCATTCTGCGGTCTGCAATTGGCAACTCCATTCTTCATCCGGTGCAGCGTTCCGCTAACACGCAATTGGCCATCAACAACCTAGACCACTTGGTGCTAATCGAGCCAAAACTCCCGCTTCTACACGAATGCATGAAACCTCGCGGCAAAGGCGGTCTCAAGGAGCCAAACTCGGCCCAAATCGAGCCAGTTTCCGTCAAAATCGAGCCTGTTTCCTCTCAGCTAGCCGCCGACGCTCCCCATCCCGCCACCCGTGGTCCCGAAAGCGTCGGCACCGGCACCAACGTCGACTCGCAACTCCCAGCTTCTGATGCTTCAAATGCCCATCAAGAATTCCTTTCTTCCGCACTATTTTCCGTCACTCCCATCTTCCAAATAGAAAACCTCGAACAGTTGGGCTTCCAGTTCTTCCTGCGGCTTCTAATCAACGATAAAGAAAACCATTTCAATTTTGGCCGTATCCAGGAACCCCAGATTGTTTCCCACAAGTGGCTGCCGTGTCAGGCCGCTTCCAGAGACAGTTATCTCGGAGTATTGCTAAATACAGGAGAGGTGATGATCTTGAAGCGGGAGACACTAGATTCGTCCAGCTACACGGTGAAATTCCGCACCTTCACGGCGCTACTCGACCAATTGCGCTTGTCGGGGGATCGCTTGACAGCCGACGGCGATATCATTGTGTCTGGAGCACACTTCTCGGAGTTAAGGGTGACGGACTTCAGTTTCGGCGAATTCCATGGCGTTTCGGCGCTTTTTCTATCCCACGAATCGGGCGACGTCTCCGTTCATCTGTTGGCGCCTGACTTGCCCCTTTTGCACCGCTTTGCCGCCGGCGGACTGGTGGTGCTACTGGCCTGGTGTACGGGTGCGTTCTACTACGTGCTCAGCGATAACTCCCTCCACCGCTACTCTATGCAGCATGGCTGCTCGGAGATGTTGAAGGGCGCCTCCCGGTTCATGGTGTCGAACATCGAGCCCGTGGGCGGCCCTGGCGGCGAGGCGGTGGTGGTCACCGATACTGCATACATCCACATCTTCGGCCCCGCCGGCCCAAAATCCGCTCGCTTGCCTTTTACGCTGGAGGTATGCGGTCTTCCCATGCAGAACACCGAGGAGTGCCTTGTGGTGTACTTGGTCTTCGAAAACGGGCGTTCGGGCGTTGCCCGCTTTGAGTGGCGCACGACCCACCTTTCTGTGGCGGCCAAGTGCTCCAACTTGGACGCTTTTACCAAGCGAACGCTCAACCGGTACCTGGGGGTGTTGGCCAAGGAACAGGCACGTGCGCCATCGCAGGACTTTGTTCCGTACTTGGACGATTCTGCTCAGGGCACGTGCACTGTGCATGGAACCTCGCAAATGTCCGGTTATTTGGTGATGGTGTACAGCTTGGCGCCCAAAAATGTCATCAGCCATGTCATCAAGTCGAAGCGGGAGTATTTTGTGGGGTTTGTGCCTTTCAGTGGCCTCGACGCTTTGCAAGAGGCAGGCACGGAGAATACCGAGTCCATTTCGCAAGTGCTTGCCTTATTCCTCCAGTCCCCAAGTCTAATTTCGTCCATGGGGCAAAGTTTTGCTGATTCCGACTGTGCATCTGTGGCAAAGTTTGCATTGAGCCTCAACTTGTGGAAAAACACAACATTTCCAGACCCGAGTGCGGTGGACCTCCCTCTCGAAATCAGCCCGTCGTTGCTGGAGAACTTGTGCCGGTTCCGGAGCTGCGCCGGAGTCAAACTGTTGCAGAAGCTCTACACAACAAACCACTCGGTGCTCCGGGCGCTATATGCAGTCCACGGTGTGGAAGCGGCCGCTTCGTCCAGCAAAAGCGGCCTGCGGCAAGAGATCTCCGTGCTAGAGCGGCAGCAGAAGCTGATACGCCAAAGAATCCAGGGTCATTTGGCGCACATACTCCTATCATGGGCACAGGCGCAGGCCAGCGGTTTTTTCACGTCAGACTACGACAGATTCATTCTCAACAGCTACCAGAAGCTCGTTGCACAAAATTATAGAGTGGATGATCTGCCGGAGACGGTGTTGGTGGTATCTGGCGAGCTTTGCACGGAAGAATTCCGGATTTCGGCCGACCAGATCGTGGAGGACGATTTTCAGGATGTGGTGTGGTCCACCACCGACCATAAATGGCCTCGGTGCTCGGCCACGCTTCTTCCCATCATGGACATATCCAACAAAACCGATGAGTTGGAGACCCACAATTATTTAGCAGGATTTGTGGGCAACCTGTATTTGGCGCAGGCCATATGCAGGGAATTGGACTATTGCATCTTCACAGGCACTCGGACCTGGGAGCTTAGAAAGGGAGTTTAGTGGAGCTTCCTTTGTATCGGCCAACGACTAAACACTGTTGATCCACGTGATTGTTCCATTACAGTTTGAGCGGAAGGCTGTGCAAGACTGCATTCGAGCGGTGTTCGCTGATTCTAAGTTAGCAAACGAAGCAAGTAATCAATACTCCTCAGCAAATAATCTCAAATAATCTCGAATACTCTCAAATCTCAAATCTCAAATCTCAAATCTTAAATCTCAAATCTCAAATACTCCTGACAGGTCCCTCTTCCACAGCACGACATCCAGCCTCTGAGCCGTGTGCAGGAAGGCCCAGCTGACTCGAGATCCACCTGAGCAGTTCTCATATATTTTGGTGCTGATTAAGTCTTGATGCGAGTTGGCTGAAAACATCGACCACATCCTTATCTCCGTGCTTGAACCCATCAGCACCCAAAAAGAAAGGAGCCGGGAATGGGCAGAAAACCCTCGTCCGAATGCACAAATTGGCCCAGCAAAACACCCTGCTCCTTCTCTTTATTCCACACCAACTGAGTCTGGTTCCAAGCAATCAATTTGCTGGAAGCACGCGGCGGAGGATCCGATACCTTGGTCACGAGATACGCCACAGACGTCTCCGCAAAGCCATACACAAGAAGCCCAATCCACGGAAGCAGGCGCATAAGAAGAAAAAACAGAAAGCCAAAGCCAAATAACACGCCCTCACGTGAGCGGATCCACTGCTCCTTCTCCCGGTTGGTGAAGCGCACACGGCTGAAGTATGGAAGCAAGAGGTCGTGCACCATGGAGCGCAGGCCGTAGTAGGTGGTGAGGAAGAGCACGGCGTGGTGGCGGGGCAAGAGCTGCAAGGCCACGAACACGGCCACGGCCCGCTCGGTGCCGATCTTGTCGTGGAGGTTGTAGAAGGACACGAGGCCGAGGGTCACGTGACCGACGTGCGGCAACTGCCCCAACGCAAACACCGCCACGTTGTAGCCCATCTTGTAGCAGTGGCGGGCCACGAAGGTGGAGAACTCCTGCGACTGGCAGTAGCGGTCCCGCCACGTGTGCACGCTGAAAAGGCGCTGGTCCGGCACAGAGGGCCTAGGGGTGGAAAGCTCCACCAACGGCGCATGGTACACGTGGTCGGCGTGCTCCGGGTGGCGCTTTGTGTAGAGCGAGTCGATGAAACGCAAACTCAGCAAGAAGACCTCGTCCAACTGCGGGCTGAAGTGGCGGGAGATGGCGGTGAAGAACACGCCCAAGTTGAGCACGCCAAACTGAAAGTCCCGGAGCGAGTTGGCCAGCGACTCCAAGAGGTGGGAGTTGAACACGAGCCCGAGGACATTGGCCAACACCCGAAGAAAAACAATGGGTGCCCAGAGAAAAAGCTGGATGAAGATGGAGTATTTGATGGCACTGAGCGCCCTGGCGTAGTAGGCGGAGCGGAAAAGGCCGGGGTTTTGCACCAGCCGGTACGCGCCCAAAAACGCTAGCTGCACTCCTCGGAGCACGGCCAATATGGAGAACCCGGGCGGCGGGTTGGAGATGAAAACGGGGGACGCCATGGCGTGTGTGCGGCAGCGTGCGGAGCGACATGTTGCTGGTCACGTGACAGAGGCGGGCTGTGTGCAGGTGCCGAATTCGGCCAGTCTCCCCGCCAGGCGCCGTCGCCGCAGCGCTGCCCCGGGCCGCGCCCGCACGCCAAGCTTCAGCCCCGGCCGGGCGGGTGGCGAAGGCGGCGGGAGGGGGATATAATCGGAGGTACGGGTGCGGCTGAATTCCGAGGTGCGCCGTCAGCATGGGTTTTATAGAAATCCCATGGTCCTTTTTTCGAATTAATCTATTTTGAAAGAGGTTTTCTTTAATTCCAGACTATTAATAAAGTTTTCTATCTTTAAATTATTTACTCTTCTCCCACCCCCTTTCCCTCTCCCTCTCCCTCTATACTTTGTATAAACCCAATATTCCTAGCATTTCTGATATACATTTTATTTATAACCTATCTAGATATACTTCAAGTTTCCTTCACAACTTTTCTATTTCTTTCTTTTATTGTAATTAGCCCTTTCTTCATAGTATATGTACTTAGCATCTCTCTTCCATACTATCATTTTTAGGTGATCAATTGACAATATAATTTGGTACACCTTTGCAATACACATTTTCTTATTATTTTACTATCTTTTACGAATAACCATACATTTTGGTCATATCACCATCTCAGATATTCTGTTATCGAAACTACCTTGTATCGTCCAAACACCTAGTTCTGTGTTAACTCTTAAAGTTATCATATTTATTGATGATTCTCTTATAAAACGCTGTCAGTATTATATCTAAACACCAAATTTTTGCACAAACAGTATAGTCTATTAGAACCACTTAGTATAGATATACGGTTCTGAGCGCATATACAGGTCTGTTTAGCGTCTCTACCATCTTATCGTAAATTTCTCCATAATTAAAGAATTCGGCTTGATTTTTGGTTGTTGTGCCAATTATCAGTACACACTTCTAAAATCTACCACATCTCATTTACCACGTATACTTCTTTCTCTATTGGTTTTTACATATTTTCCATACCCACCTTTAGAGCATTTTTATCATTCTTATAGGACAAGGTTTTTTGAACTTATGATTTCAGAATTAGACAATGACTTAGATAACATAAATATTGCTCAGAATCAGACAATGACTTAGATAACATAAATATTGTTTTCTATTTAGATTTTAAGATATCGACTGCAACTTGTGCAGGCTCAATAATTTAAAGATATAATAGTTGGACAAATAATTGAACGTATTAATTTATATACATAAGAGGGATACTATATTGTTTTATTCACAATCCATATATAATAGACTTTATAATGGTAAATTAAGATCAACGGAACTAAACATAGATTATGATGCTATTAATAGAACTAAGTTCATCTAAAATGAAATATGGTATATGGGTAACCTAAATAGGTAATATTGTAGGAAATCCCGGTTTCGCCGGGATATAAACTTAGATTCTAAACCTTAAACAAGCTATTAAACGTAAGGGTCAGAAACTTAAGTTATATACACACCATATCACTAAGACATTTCTTCATTCTTTTATTAACTATGATTATTTTATAGTTAAACAGATTATTAAAACTTTAAATATTAAATACTTATACCCATCTAAGGAGATGGGCGTTAATGAATAGAAGATTAGTCCAAACATCTACGAGAGTAGGTGAGTTTATTGAAGCTAATATATAGATCCAGCTAATGGTGATTCAGAATGAAAACAGGTAATCAAGTATGGAGCTAAGGAGTTAATGCCGTTATAGATATAATTTATTCCAATGTTTTACTATAATTTATTCCAATGTTTTATTTATAATATAATTTATTCCAATGTTGTATTAATAATATAGTTTATTCCAACGTTTTATCAATAATATAATTTATTCCATGATCATCCTTTAACTTATTAATTTGTCTATAAAAGAGCTGAATATATAGTCCCTCTATACACTATATTAAAATTTTGGTCTCTAGCAATTAGCAAGTCATAGTATGATAAACACCTGCATATTTTTGAACCAACCCCATTATCGTCTCCATTATCGTCTCCATTATCGTCTCTTCTTGGTACAAAACTAGATAGCTTCATGCATCAGATCTTCATTATCAGCTAACTTTATATATACCATGCAAATCCCAATTTATTTTATTTACAGGTTTCCGTAACAATGCTTCAACAATTTCATTGCACTGGGATATAACGAAACCACTCAGCATAATTATTTCATCATATACCCCATTTAGCTATAACTCTACCTCCATATACAGCTTTGCTTAAAAATGAGTTCAGTCGAAGGCACATGGCTCAACATTTTAGAGAATGATTGCATAAATCCATGCTTAGTTGCGATAAAGAAATATTCCCTGTAATATTTATATCTAGTTTTCATCAAGAATCTAATATTTTCCAAACCTGTTTCATAGCCAACAATTCTCTGCTGGGCAGCATTTGCTGGAAAGCTTGGCCTGCATAGTGTACTGGAAGTCACGTGACGGCTGAGGAAATGCGGAACGAGTCACTGGAACTCATGTTCAAGCGCCAAATGCGTGCCGAAGCTCAGATGTACATGTCAATTTAAGCTTTCCCGTGTTGGTTCCTGCAGGTGGACTTCCCGAATTGGGAAAATTGGCCGAAGCACACTTTACTGCCGCTAAATCCGCAAGCATGGACAGCTCTGGAGCAGCGAAATGGCGGCTGGAGATGTTCAAAAATGGCTGAAAATGGAAATGGAAACTTGGGGAGGATGTTTTTGGGCATGATGGACTTGAACTGGGAAAATAGAAATGCTTGAAGTGGGAAAATAGAAATGCTTGAACTGGCTGGAAATAGAAATGCTTGAACTGCACCAAATGCCACCCCAAGATGCCCCTTAATGTCAGTGATGCCCTATATTTCAGTGATGCCCTTATTTCAGTGATGCCCTTATTTCAGTGATGCCCTTATTTCAGTGATGGAGGCGTAGGGACGACAGTGAGCGGAGGCTCCTGGGGCTAGGGCTCGTGACGAGGTCCTAGCAGGAACTTAGTTGACGAGGTCCTAAGTGATTCGATGGTTGTGCCAGTGATGTTAGGCTGGGTGGCCGGTTGGCCGGGTAGAGCCAGGTTGAGCTTAGGGCTTGAGTTTAGGGCTTGGGCTTGGAGCTAGGGCTTGAGGCTTGGACTGCGTTGGTGGTTCAGGCTTGGTGTTGGGTTAGGGCTAGATTTGGGCTTGCGTTGGGAATTGAGGGCAGGGTGATGAGGAGCTTCGGCTGTGAGTCCTGCCTTAGGTTTACGGCGTGGGTGTGGGTCTAGTTCTGGTCTGGCATTGAGTCTGGGTTGTCTGGGTAGTTTGAGTCATGGCTTTAGTTCTGGGTCTGGAAAACAGAAATGGCTCTTGCTGAAACCATCCAAGCCAACGTTTCCCAGCCACAATGAACAACGGCAATAATCAACTATAATACTGCCACTTGCATTCAATCAATCTTGTTTCGATATCACATTATGCGGTACCGTCACTTACACCAAATCGTATCCTGCTTGTAGGTATTACAATCCAACCAACAGTTTCTATCATAATTATTTCGATGTCATCTCAGTTAACGGATAAAACTTAGCTGCAATAAAAGAAGGGTTGTCATTCTTCACATTGTATTTATTACCTAGAATTCTTTGGTCTAAAATCGGGCAATTACTAGTACTCTTACATACAGGTTGGCCAACATCTAATTTACTAAATCAAGATTGGGTTGTATCCTTGAATAGATTCACCATTGACTCCGCCAGGCAATATTTTCTCCACTTTTACTAAGAAGTAATCACATTTACCAGCCTCACCATCATTAATCTTTCTATTCGAATATAAAGATAACAAACAACTTTGGCCTTGTAAGATTATAACTGATAAGTGTCGCTTTACCTTCACCACAATTTAACCGCTTTCATCGCTAAAACTATCCTTTTTGGTTTTTTTTGGTTAGCATGATACCAAACCTTAATTGGATCCAGTTACATACTCTATATAACATTTGGGCATTCCACTAGTATTTACTTCATGTGTGACTTTAAAACACTGCTATTTGAAATGCTACCAACCATACATTCTACCACATTTATAGCTGAAAGAACTGCCAGAAAATTTATCCAGTTTTTAAATTGACTGCCTGTAAGCCGTCTGCTTACTCTGTTCTGTTTATCGCCTTTGTATAACCAAAAGATATAAAGGTAATAGGGAGGTACAGCGACCAATAAAGATTTGGTCTCATTACCCCAACGAAATGCTAGTGGAGATTAACGAAGGTTGCAAAACTAAGATGACTACGCATATATCGAATAATGTGCAATACCACATAAGTGAGTTTTGGTTGAAGTGTAAAAGTACTTGCTAATAAAAGAAAAACTGAAATCTGTTCAATTTGGTAAAATGCTTGCTAATAAAAGGATCTGTTTCTGTCCAATTTGGTAAAGCACTTGCTACTAAAAGGATCTATTTTGTCCAATTTGGTAAAGCACTTGCTACTAAAAGGATCTATTTCTGTCCAATTTGGTAAAAAGTACTTTCTAATTAAAGAAAAACTGAAATCTGTTCAATTTGGTAAAAAGCACTTGCTAATAAAAGGATCTATTTCTGTCCAATTTGGTAAAAAGTACTTGCTAATAAAAGAAAAACTGAAATCTGTTCAATTTGGTAAAATGCTTGCTAATAAAAGGATCTATTTTGTCCAATTTGGTAAAGCACTTACTGATAAAAGGATCTATTTTGTCCAATTTGGTAAAAAGTACTTACTAATATACGAAAACTGAAATCTATTTAATTCTACTACGTATGGGGGTCAGAAAAACTCAAATTAATGAAACAAAATCAAACATAAAAGACTTAGTATATAAAAGCAAAAGTGTGTGAAAATAAATCTGTTTTTGGTCAAATTACTTACTAAAAATGTGAAACTATTTTTGTCAAATTTGGTAAAAAGTACTTACTCATGAAAGCGACGTCTACCCAATTTCCACCATATCAATGCTTTGAACATAACAATCAGTCCTGATCGGTTTTCCAATTCTGCTCATTCGTACTGATCGGTACTCTAATTTGAAGTACCATAATAGAATCACTGTATTCCCATTTTCAGCATCATGGCAACATCAATTCCTCATCGCTACTGCCATATTCTCTGGGGTAGTTTTCGTCATAGATTTTATCTATACTGAATATAATATTATTCCAAACCCTAACAAATGGCGCTTTATAAACTTGTCTTGATTAAACGGTCGTAAAATTAAACAAATTTTCTAAAGAATACAATGTGGAACATCAACTATTTTCACATCAGATATGACGAATCTTTTCACCCATTCAACATCTATATTGCTCAAGTCAAAGAATGCCTCCACATTTTCATACAAATCTTATTTAAAGTTAAAAAGCAACAATGCTTAACAATCTAAATTCAAATTTATTGCTTATCAGAAGTTTTCCAAATATGGAAGCTCGGGATACCACAAAAGGCCTATACTTCCCAATATTATTAAACCCATATCTTAATTTTAAAGCATTCAGACTGCGCTAACCACGACAAACAGGAAAACTAAGTGATTCTAGCTATCATAAATTTCATAATCACATTATGCATATCTACCAATCGCCATTTTGCTAATCTACTCATTCAATTTATAAATAATTGAAATTTATCTTTCCTAAAAGCTGCCTTTAAATTCTGCTCATCCGTACTGATCGGCGTCTCTCACTAATGAGTCGTGTAAGCTCACTCAAGGATCAACCAAGATACTCTTCCGGTCCTCCATGTCGTTGCCCTCAATCTCCACAAACTGGTAAAGTAAAGCGGCAATGGACTCATAGAATGGAAGCGGAAATTGGCTTCAATCAAACGGTCCACCGGCATCCAAACGGTTCGAGGAGTTCCAAGTATTGTCGCCTGGCACTAAAACGCTCCCACAATTTTGTCCGAGAATTAGCTGCCGCTTGGCACTGAAAGAGGGACCGAAACCTGCAGGAACCGACGAAACAAGGTCGGCTTCCCCAGGAGTAGCCTGCATCCAGCACGGAGCAGGCACTAAGTGACCGAGCCCGGAGTGAATGACACCGAAAACATCCGGCCCAATTTCTAGATTTCCCACGGTTTGCAAGTATTGAGTGAATGAGTCACATCTATGGGCAAAACAGGAGACGCTTGCCCAAAATAGCAACGAAATTAGAATAAACTGCATTTGGTTAAGAGGTCCGGTCTTGAGGCCGCATTAATAAGAGCGCAAGCTGTCATGCTAGCATATCATCGGCCCCATGTTCGATGGCCATGGGGATTATTGGAGGCAAAAACCACGGTGGTCACGTGCATGGGCGAAAGCGTGTTCAAATCTGCACTGTGGACCATCGAGCAACGAAATTGTCCAAGAATTTGTTTTGGCCTTATCATAAATGAGCGTGGCGTTTGCACTTTGGGTCCGTGTAAATGTCTTGACTGGGTGAAAATAGAAATGGAAACTTGGGGAGGATGTTTCTGGGCATGATGGTCTTGACTGGCTGAAAATGGAAATATCTTGACTGGGCTTTGCTGAATTAGGAAAGAACTGAAAGTGACTTGTTGCAGCAACACTAGGCTATCAATGTTTTGCCGTGAGTCAGTATACGGCCTTGTTCCCAGGCCAACCTTAAGCCCTGAACCACCATTTCTGTTGACTCTGGTGCCCAATAGCTCTTGGGCTGTGTAGCCAACTCAGTACCTGAAATGGAACCCATCAAAATCAGCCACACCGCCATTGCCATGGGAGTAGCCACTGCTGAATGGAACTTGGTCCAGATTCCTGCGTTGTTGGTTTGTGTTGATTTTAGACGTGGTCTTCTTTGTCTTCTTTGTCTTCTTTGTCTTCTTTGTCTTCGTTGATCTTCCTTCGTGGTTGCTTAAGATGTGGATGAAAATTCCAATATCCAAATGTTGAATTATGGTCGTTGTGAACAGTGTGATTCTGAGCTGCGAAGAGCTATAAATCATGCCTATCACTGTTACTCTCAACATGCAACAATAACACTTTGCTCTCCATATAATGCATCAATAACACTTTGCTCCGCATATAATGCATCAATAACACTTTGCTCCGCATATAATGCATCAATAACACTTAGCTCCCCATATAATGAATCGTATAAAAGTGAATGCGTATTTGTGAAAGTTTCATTCGTATAGATTCACTTTCAATCAGCTGTTCGTTGTATTTCTGGGATGCAAGATGCAACCAGAGACCACTCGGAAGTATCGTTAGGTGATTCATTTTTCTTTCCTTTGCCATCCTTTGTCATCCTTTGTCCTTTGCTCTTTTCCACTGCAATAATATCCCACCGTTTCTCCATGCTTCTGGCTGTTTCGCTTCCCAACTGATTTGACTGCACCCTAAACGCAAATAGCTCGGAGCTAAGGAATCAGCGGAATTTCAAACCCCAGAACAAATTTCCCACAGCTCTTCTCCGCTCTTCATAGACCCGAACCACCGGCTATATACAGGCCCACCACGGTGCTGACCCGTAAGAGACCCCGCTTTCAGCTAGCTGCGGCCTTTGTCTCGCCTGCCCAATAGGCATCGCTCGGGCTGCAGCCACGTGACCCTCCGCTTACCCCATCCAGACGCCGCTTGTTGCGGAAGTGCACTTCCGCGGCTGCGTAACGATCGCCGGAAGTACACTTCCACAGACCCATAAAGCCGCCCGCTTCCCTGCCCCATCGTGCGCTATAATCCCTCGCCGCTATGGAACTCTCTCTCACTGGCCGCCAATTGCCGGAACCCTCGGTGAAAACTTCCCTAGTGGAGGTCACGCACATCCTTTCCAAAAACAGACCAATGCCATGCCGAGTCTTCTTCAAAAACGAGTATGAGCAGCCCTCGGGAAGCTTCAAGTTGCGGGGAGTCGGCCACACCGTCCGGAACGCCGTGGAGCGCTATCAGGGGAATGTACGGGTGTTTGCTGCCAGCGGCGGAAACGCCGGGCTTGCCGCAGCATACGCCCTGGATTTTTACGGCGTCGCCTGCACCGTGGTGGTCCCCGAGACCTGCCGCCCACACATTCTTGCGAAATTGCAAGATTACGGCGCCACCGTCGTCGTGCACGGAGCCTCCATCGAGGACGCTTGTGTGCACGCGCAGCTGCTTATGGCCTCCTGCACACAGCACACTCTCTTCTGCCACCCTTTTGACAACCCGCTCATCTGGGAGGGGCACGCGCAGATGGTGGACGAGATCGGCCTGCAGTTGAAGGAGCCGGTGCGGGCCATTGCCTGCTCCGTTGGCGGCGGCGGCTTGTACACCGGAATAGCCTCCGGCTTGGAGAGGTGCGGGTCACGTGCCCAGTGTCTTTTGGCCGAGACGGTGCAGGCGCCAACGCTCCATCTGTCCGTGCGCCGGGGCCGGGTGGTCCGCCTCGAGCGGCCCGAAACGGTCGCCACCTCGCTTGCCTGCTCCTATGTTTCGCCGCAGACCTTGGCGCTTTTTCAGCGCAGAAATGACAGGCTACACATGGTCGACGACCTCTGTGCAGTCCGCGCCTGTCTCCAGTTCCAGAAAGACTTCAGCGTCTCCGTCGAGCCTGCATGTGGCGCGGCCTTGTCCTTTGTGTATGACCAGGCGGGATTCTTGGATACCCTCGGCTTGGACAAGGACGACATTCTTGTGGTGGTGGTTTGCGGCGGGTCGTGCGCCGACGAGGAGGTCTTTGACGAGTACCGTAGAATGGTACGGCAAAGCAAGATGTAGTCGGCAGAAACAAGCCACTTCCCAAATTCCAAATTCGCCTTTCCCAAATTCCCAAATTCCCAAATCACCACAGCAATCAAAAGAGCAGAGCACCTTAAACAGTAGCCGGCGCATTAGCGCCCCCGGGGAAAAGTCACGTCCGACCGAAGCACCCACTTTGTTCCTGCATATACGGCCTCGCCTTCGTGGGCCATGCAATCGTCGCCATGTTTGTGCAAGAGCGCCATTCCCTTGGAAGCATGTATGTTGAGCGGCTCCGGGAGACCATGGAAAATCGTGCCGCCGCCGGAAAACTCCGTGCCTCCCGTGAGGTACACGAGAAGCGTCCAGCGGGTCTCGCCCCGAGTGCGCTCGTCATGTGCCATGGCGCACGTGACCAGCTCGTCGTAGTGCTGGCCAAAGTGGTGCCCCTTGGTGTAGCGGTAGATGCGGAGGTTGGGGTTGAGACTGCAGGCGCCGCGGAACATGTCCCGGGTGTCGTCCGTGTCCAAAAGCGGCTGTAGATACTGCCAGAGGGCGTGGGCAGCTTTGGGCGACTGCACAGAGACCCGGTCATTGACCCGGGCTGCGTAGTGCTTGCTTTTGACCAAGGGGGTGGTTTCTAGCGTGAGCTTTCCGAAAGCGGCAATGAGCTCCGTGCAGAGCGGCTTGCTGAAGAAGTTGTCGATGGTGACGATCTGGTTGCGGAGCACCACGTGCGGCTGAGGCCGGAAATACTGCTTCTGGAGCGCTGTGGCAAGCGCATAGTAGTTGTCGGGGAACTCAAACGCCGCCTCGGTTGCCTGTTTGGGAGCCTCCCTGGGACCCCTGGTCTCCTTGGCACTTTTTCTCGCCATGGTGCTTCTCCTGGGACTCGCGCACGTCGCTACAAATACACCCGTGCACCACGTGACCGGGCTACGAAAGGGGTCTCTAATGCACATTCGGTCACAGACCGCTACTTCTTGGCCTTCTTCTTGGTCTTGGCAACCCTGGCCTTGGACGTCTGCGCCCCGAGCAGGTACTCAAAGCCCAACTTCTTCAAGTGGTCCATATGCAGGCTCCGCTCCAGCTCGTACAACGCCTGCAACGCCTTCCACTCTTCCAAAGGCTTGGGCGCAGTCTCCTTCTTGTACTCGATGGAGCGCCAGTCGAACTCCCTGAAGTTTTCTCTGTAGTTGGCGGGAAACAAGTTTGCGGGCGGCTGCTCCACCATGTCCACCTTCACGATCTGGCCCATCATGAGGTAGTTGTTCATGGTCTCCTGGGCGGTGCGTGCGGTGTTCAAGTCGGCGAACTCGATCCACCCGTGCCTCTTGGAAGCGCCCGAGCGGTGGTCACGTGCCAACCGGACCTTCAAGAGCTCGCCGAACTGGGAGAAGTACTTGCGCATCTCCCTCTCCTGGAACGACTTGGGGAGGTTGCCGAGGAAGATCACGGCTCTCTTTTTGGCCTGGAAGGGGGCATCTGCAGGCTTGGTTTTCTGGAGCTGGACCTTGTGGCCCTTCTTTCCGGCAGGCTTGCTGGAAACTTGGCCCTCTTCGAGATCAGGGAAGTCTTCAGACGAGCTGGAGAAGTTGTCGCTGGCGTTTTCTGCTGGCACGGCGTTTTTTTGGGATTTTTTGGCCATGGTGTAGGGTGTGCAAGATGAGCAGAAGATCTCATCGAGAAAAACTGCGCGCAGTGTGCAGGCGCGACACCACACTGAAGACACGAAAACCGGCGCCATTTTTCACGTCAGACGCCCCGCTGGCTGCCTTGGTGATGCACTGGTTTCACTGGGGATGTACTGGTTTTTGGCTCTGGCGCCGATCCGGCGGCTTTCGCCCCATCACAGCTGCACTGCCTGCAGGACCAACCGCTTCACCAACGCCACAGGCAAACCCACCACATTGAAGTAGTCCCCACGTAGCTCCGAGAAGAGCATGCTTCCACAGCCCTGGTACTTGAAGCCGCCTGCTGCGCCGTGCCCTTCAGCACTCCGGATGTACTGGTGCAACGCATCGTCGGTAAGCGTTGAGTCAAACACAAGCTCCGTGGTTTCTGTTCCCGACACGTGGCTCTGCACACTGCCCTCCTCTGCGCTGTAGACGTGCACAGCGGTGATGACTTTCACGGGCTCGGAGCGGTAGTTCTGGAGCATTTCCAACTGATGGGCGTCGTTTTCGGGCTTTTCGTAGATCGATCCACCGCAAGACACAATGGTGTCGGCCACAATCACTATGGCAGGCAGCAGAACCTGCTGGAGGACACTTTGGGCCTTTTTCTCTGCGGTTTGGGTGACGTATTCGAGGGCCAGCACGTTTTTGGGCAAATCTTCCTCAAAAGTGGACTTGAGGACCTGAAATTTCGAGATTCCCAAATTGTGCTCGAGTATTTCCTGGCGCCGTGGCAGTGAGGAGCCTAGCACTAGCGTGCGCTGAGATAGACGCTCTAGTTCTGTAGTATTCCACATGCGTGTACGAGTGTGGAGAGGCGCGGGCACAAGTACACATCCGTACACCAGCGAGTTGAATAGATCGCCAGCAAAAAGCCCATGGCCGGAGCCGTGACTGGCTTCCGTGAGCAATATTCGACATTGTTTAGTATATATTGAGTGCACGTGCCGCCATTCAAGGCATCTTGCATTTGTCTGGAGCAATTGATCACGTGCGGCCTGCCTGAACACAGCGTGAGGTGCCGGAATCACAGCTGAAAGCATCGGAACAGCACGGCGATGGATGGAGGATGCAGGGACGAGTGCAGTATGCATGTGCTGCTGTAGAGGCACGGATGCAGGGACGAGTGCAGTATGCAGGTGCTGCTGTAGAGGCACGGATGCAGGGACGAGTGCAGTATGCAGGTGCTGCTGTAGAGGCACGGGTGCAACGGAGGAGAACGGGCTCAGGAAGCCGAGCCAAAACAGCTCCAGCTCGGTCTGTTTGTCTAACCCTCCCGTTCCTTTTTCTTGGCCAAGGCGAGGGCCTTTTTCAAAAACGCCGAGCGTGTGTCGCCCTCCGCTGTTTCCTCGGGTGCAGCCAGCTTCTCGTCGGAAATCTGCTTGACGGGTGTATCAGCGACCAAATGCTCCCGAATGGTCCCCAACAAATTTCCATGGTCATCAAACACCATCTCGGTCCCAAGAAGCTTACGCCACGAGGTCTTGTAAATTTGTCCATCGATGGCACTCAAGTTGCTGAAGAACACCGACTCCGGGTCTGCAGCGGCATTGGCATTATCGGAGATCTTAAAGAGCGGATGCTCGTGGTCCAATTCCGTCATTTGCAACTTGGCGTTGGGATTTATGAGCAATTGGTCTGTAAGTCCCGTTTCTTCCGAGGCTTTTCCTTCTCGCGTCGAGTCGTCGTAGAAGGAAGGCGCCACCACCGGCACATCGATTGCAAAGTAGATTTCCTGCCGTTAGTATTGCCGGCGCTGGAGCTCAGGTACGTACCTCGTATTCCTGGGAGTTTCCGTCCGTCTTCCCAACTTCGTTCCTCTCGTCTTCCTCCTTCTTTTTCTGTGCCTCTCTTGCCTTGATATCCTCGTCGGAGCCGGCCTCGAACTTGACGTTGAAGTTCCAGTTCATTTCCTCGCCGCCCGAAAGGAAATCCGTTCGGCCGTTTTCCACAAGCGCCCAGTTCTCTTCCCGGACGTACTTGTCAAGAGAGCAGGCGCCGGCACGGAGCTTGGCCTCGCCATTGAAGTTGATATCGTCGTGCACCGAGGAAAACTGCATCAAGGCCATGCCAAGGGCAATTTTCGTGGCCGCGTGACTCACAATAAGAACCCGTGTCACGTCGGGGTAGCGCTGCTCAAAAAGCGGCACAAAAGACGCCCAGAAATGCCGGGCCCGCTCGAAGATGTCCGACTCGGCCTCGCCCCGCGACGACGGCACCACCCCCGACCCACTCCAGAGCTCTTCGCTGCCCATCTCTTGCGGGAAAAACTCCCGGAGTTGTGCATATTGTGCGGGGGTGGGAATCACGCCTCTGTTCTTTTTGAACCACTCACCCACGCCCGTATCAAGGGCGATTTTGACGCCGAGCTCGCGTGCTATCGGCTGTGCCGTTTCCACGCACCGGTAAAAAGGAGACGAGATGATCATTTGCGGACGGCTTTCGGGGGCGAGTTTGCCGATGTAGGCGGCCAACTCCTTGGCCTGCGCCACTCCGTGGGGGGCCAAAACTGGGTCGCTGTCGATTCCCGTGGGGTTGGGGGGATGTGGTGGCGGGAGCCAGTTGGATCTGTACCCGTGGCGGGCAATGTAGATTGTGTCAAGCATGGTGAAGTTTCGGGGGTCACTTGCAAACAGTGGATCAGGAACTCGCTGTCAAACCTGTCAAACCTGGCAAATCTGTCAAACCTGTCAGATCTCTCAAATCTGTCAATCTGTCAAATCTCTGTCAATCTGTGTCACTAACCCTGAACTGACCGGAAAAACAAGTAGTAAGTAAGAAAAAAGGCCGAGTGCGACCAGAATACATACAGCATTTCACCTGACTCACCGCTACTGCTGGTGTCTACTTCTTTCATCTACTCCGATGGCAGTATATTCAAGACAACTGCTAGTGGCAGAACCTATTATACATCTATGAACCTAGATCAACAACTCCAATGGGTTCTCCACAATCTTCTTGACCTCGCGGATCCAGTCTCCTCCCTTGGCGCCGTCGATGGTTCTGTGGTCGAAAGTTCCGGTCAAAGTCATGAAGTCTTCAAACACGAAACCTTGCTCGTTGACCGAGGAAGGCACGGCCTTCTTCTCCACGGTTCCAATGGCCACGATGGATGATTGAGGTGGGTTGATGATGGATGTGAACGAGTTGACGGCAGGGTTCATGCCCAAGTTGGAGATACAGATGGTGCCTCCCTGGTACTCCTCAGGAGCCAACTTGTTGTCCTTGGCTCTCTTGCCCAAGTCCTTCATCTCGTGCGAGATGGCAGCCAAACCCTTGCTGTGGGCGTTTTTGATGATAGGCGTGATCAAACCGGTTGGGGTGGCCACGGCGACAGAAACATCCACCACGTTGTACTGTCTGATGATGCCTTGCTCAGCCATCCATGCGGAGTTGGCCTCTGGCACTCTCAACGAGGCCAAAGCGATGGCCTTGATCAACAAGTCGTTGACCGACAACTTGTAGCGGTCGTCGGCGGTGGAATTGAGCGACTGTCTCAACTTCAACAACTTGGACACGTTGATGTGCGACTGCACAATGTACGTGGGCGACTGCTGGGTGGACTGCAACAATCTGCTGGCGATGGTCTTTCTCATGCCGGTGATGGGGATGTCCTCGAATGTGGAAGCAGTAGGGGCGGCGGCAGCAGGAGCGGCGGCAGCGGCGGCAGGAGCCTTGTAGTTTTCGACGTCCTTGGCCACGATTCTGCCGTTGGGGCCAGATCCCTTGATATTCTTGATGGCAATGCCCCTGTCCAAGGCAATGGTCTTGGCCAATGGCGAGGCAAACACACGGCCAGATGGGGCCTTGGCGCCGGACGAGGCCTTGGCGGGCTTGTCCGCGGTCTTGGGCTCCTGTGGCTCGTCGGCCTTAGGCTCCTGTGGCTCGTCCTTGGCCTCAGGGGCCAGGGTCTCACCCTCTCCAGCATCCTCGGCAGTGAAACCCTCAAACGCAGCCACATCACCGGAATCCTCGACGTACACGGCAATAGGCTTGCCCACAGGAATGTCCTGGGTGCCGGCGTCAATGAGGATCTTGGCCAAGTAGCCCTCCTCCTGGAACTCAAAGTCCATGGAAGCCTTGTCGGTTTCAATCTCAGCAATTGGCTCGCCCGGTGTCAACTCATCTCCGACGGATTTGGACCACGAAGCAAGACCTCCTTGTGTCATGGTTGGCGACAAGGCAGGCATCTTGATGACGGTGTGGGAAGGAAAGTCCTTAGCAGCGTAGAAACGGGTGGCGACGGCGATTCTGGGAAAGCCAGAGGCGAGGCTGGGCTTGGCGAAAACGGCGGCGGCACGCATGGAAACGGCGCCTTTGCGGGCAAACAAAGCGGACATGTTGGAAGAAAAAGAGGGTGCTTGTTGAGGTGAGCATCGCATGGTTGTCTTCCGTCGGGCGTCTAAGTCCGGGACCTCCGTACACCTCGCAAGCCGGCTCGGCCCGACACCCGTACCTCCCTCCTGTTGAGGGGTTTTTCGTAGTTTGCAAAAAGGGAGAAGTGGCGGGGGAATAAAGGGGGAATGAAGGGTGAAGTGGGTGAAAGGGAGATGGGTGAAATGAAGGGGGATGGTGGGTGACGGTGTTTTGATATCAAGTGATCGCATTTTCTGAATTATTGCAAATTATGAAAGACGTAGTTGCAAGGCAAACTTTTAATGAATTTTATTCATTATATGATTTAAAGCATATCAATATCCCCTAATTCTATTGTATATAATCCTGATTATTATTTGATAAAATTGAAATTCCTATTAAAGATTAATACCTTCTAATAGTTTCAATCTAAACTATTTATAATCAGTAACTGAACTATAAATATTTAGATATAATAAGTTATGAGATATACAAAATATCCCATAATTAGTTATGAGATATACAAAATATCCCATAATTAGTTATGAGATATACAAAATATCCCATAATTAGTTATGAGTTATACAAAATATCCCATAATTAGTTATGAGTTATACAAAATATCCCATAATTAGTTATGAGTTATACAAAATATGAAAATCTTAATTATAATAATTGGCCTTTCAATGTGTGATTCAATAATGTTAATACTTAATACATGAGGGTCTAAACACAGGAGGGCTGTACGACGAGAGTCTTTGAATTGGTGAAATGGCAAAAATCTTAAATTTCGGTAAAATAGAATCCATCACAGCCCTTTCTAAACCGTTAAGAGTAGAATTAGAGTTATCGCGTGTTGCTGTGATTGTGAGTCACTGCAAGACACGGCACTGAGTTTATTGTTTGACCGTATTTTGATTTTACACTTACAGCAGGAAACATACTACATCCTTTGGCAAAGACAAACTCGCCCCGGTCTATTGGTGAACTTCACTCCTTCCTATTTCTATGCCATTCTCTTGGTTGATACCTTCATCAGCTGCGATGGGTGCTTCTATTTGTTCGATGAGGGACTATATTTGATGAGCTGTCTCCGGAACTCCCAGAGAATAAGAGAATAGAAACGTCACTCCCAAGCACATCTATGGTGATCTGGTAGACCGTGCCGATGGTGATCTGATAGACCGTGCCGATGGTGACCGGTTCTAGAGACTGGTTCTGCAAGATTGTTGATTTCGCCATTGGTGAATGTATCTGGTACTGACTCCAATCCGCATATGCAAAACCTGGAAGACAACAACGCCAAGAAGTTTGGAAGAACAAACCAAAAAAGCTACAGGGAAGAAACACTCTTCCTGAATCCGGCTACTTTATCAAGCCTCCGAACTCTCCACGGGCTCTTTGCTTCTGGAGCCAGCGACATATTACCGAGGATGGTGTAGAGGTTATGCTTTTGTATGCATTCTATCTCCAAGTGCAGACTGTACCAATGCGATACTTCTATTGGCTTGGATTTGGGTCGACCTGATCCACCTGATTTGGTAGTATTAGAGTAACTGCAGTATTTAATTTCCCAATTTCTTTATTCCAACAGTAGTCTGCAGGAGTAATGGATGAATCAACAATTATATCCTCGTCCTTGCAACAAAGTAACATTTACAGCTTCAGGGGTATATATATAGGCGGAAATCACTTCTCCCAACAGAAAGCCAAATAAGGACTATGGGATTTTCTGTGCAGTATGCGAATCGGCATACAAACGCTAATTAGAAAGATGTCGGAACTTAAGATCAGAAACATGACTCAAAGTATGGTGAAAGGTACATGTATTTTAACATAAAACTTTAATACTTGCATACTATCTAACTTTACGTTCCGAGGGCGAACGGCATATGACCGAATATCTGCTTGTTTAAGCATGCGGAGTAATTTACAGGGTTGACGGCAAACGTTAAGGAAACAATTAAGATCGGCTGCCCAAACAAAACTTTGAAGTCTGGTGAAAAAGTACGTATATTATGAGTGTTTTGCCATCACCACCATGAGTTATGTTCACGGCACTGAACCGGAATGTTCCAAGACAGAAGATTCACTCGGGCTTTCTGCGGTTGTGGGCGGATACGAAGGAATAATTTTGGATAGCACTTCCAGGCCATTAGGGATGTACGCCGGTGCCGACCTATACTACAGTCACGTGAGGCAAGTTCCGAGGGTGCCCAACTGCAGTCACGTGAGTTAAGTTCCGAGGGTGCCCAACTGCAGTCACGTGACCTTAGCACCGAGGGTGCCCAACTGCAGTCACGTGAGTTAAGTTACGAGGGTGCACAACTGCAGTCACGTGAGCTAAGTTCCGAGGGTGCCCAACTGCAGTCACGTGACCTCAGTTCCGAGGGTGCCGGCTGGTGCACGCCAGAGACCAGTGACGGGGCTGGCCAAGCCCAGGCTGCTTCTGAGCTTACAAACCTGCTCGCTCACACAGAAAGTTCCACTTTTTTTGGCGGATTTGGACGGTTTGAACGGCCCCTCTCAATAGGTCGGAACTGGATATAGTGCCCGGAACTGGCCCAGTCACGTGTCCTCCCTCGGATTAAAGGACATTTCCGGCACGCCCACTGTTCAGGATGGCAGAAATTTCGATTCACAAAAAATACCTGGATTGACACCATGCAGAATATCACTCATTTTCTGCGTTCCGCTTTATTTGCTTTAGCGTAGCCTTTCCCTGTTTGGAATCTTGAACACCTACATCCGAGGGTGACCTCCCCATTTCCGGGCACTATATCCAGTTCCGACCTATTGAGAGGGGTCGTTCAAACCGTCCAAATCCGCCAAAAAAATTGGCGTTTCTTGTGCCGACAAAAACGTACACGCTTCCAGAAGCTTCTCCCAAGCGGAAGAGTCTGCGCCGGCCCTGTGGCGTGCAAAAGTAGCACCCTCGGAAGTCCGGCCCCCTCGGAGTCCGGTCACGTGAGCATCACGTCTTTCCCGATTCTATACTTCGGTTGAACGAAACCTGCATGCAGCGGTAACGCAGGCTGTTCGGTTTAAAATATTCATGACATTTACAGTGTTCTAGATAATACTCTAATGTATGTTGATGCAGCACAAATAGCTGATACTACGTATGTTAAAAAACAAGAGAAAAATAGATCAACAACATAAATTATTAATATTAAATATAGTTGAGGGCTTGTGTCTAAAAGAGCAGAACGTTATTGTGCTCGGTGGGACGTGTCCTGCATAATAACCGTGATCGGGCATTTCCCGCCGCCCATCACCGAGATTGGTAACAGATGTGGGGTGTCCAACCGAGAGCCAGGCAAGTGTACAGTATGCACTATCCCACCAGTAGTGTATAGTCAGTTCATCTCACCATGCACCTCCACCATCTTTGGCCGCGCGCCGCCTAATCGGGACTCCAAAGGCCTTTCTTGAGACAAAGAATGTGGCTTTAAACGCAAGGACTCATGCAAGTTCTTGGCCCTTCTTTTTTGGGCCTTCAAAGCCAGTTCCTCAAACGTAAACCCCTCCGGACGGAGCCTATATAAAGCCCCATTCCCACCATGAAGTAGCATCAAGATTCAGAACAACACTCTATCAACAACCGTCCAACAATGAAATTCTCCGCCGCATTCTTAGCCTTGACTGCTCTTGCTGTCGCCGCCCCTGCTGTCACTTCTGACTCCGACGCCAACTCCATTGACGCCAACCTGGTCCCAGAAGATGCCATTTTGGGCCATGTTCAGTTGAGCGACAAAATCATCGCTTGGTACCTGAATGAAACCTCCGAATTTGTGTTCCTCAACAACACTATTTTGGAGCAGGCCCAGGGAGAAGCTTCTTTGGGAAAGAGAGAAGCTGACGCCGATGCCAAATTCAAATGGGTGCCGCTTTTGCCCGGACAGCCAATTTGGAAGAGAGATGCCAATGCTGAAGCAGAGGCCGATGCCAAATTTAAGTGGGTTCCTCTTTTGCCAGGACAGCCAATTTGGTAATTGAACTTTGATTTGTCCATGTCCAGTTTTCGAGCTTTTCTGGCCACATGTCCAGTCGAGCTTTTCTGCCACAGGGTACTTTAATCTTATTTTTTTTCAAAAGCTGTAGCAAGTAAGAAACAATATCACCAGGGCCGTTTTCAAGGCGTTTGGGACAATATCGGGGACATTATGACATTCTTCTAGCCAAATGGAAATGACTTGTGTGGATTTATTTTTTACACTCTAGTGGAGTTGAAATGTAAATAATGGATCAAGAGCTAGAGAGGTGAATAATGACAACATAGAAAATAGATCAGGAGGCGGATAGACACTTGGTATGGGGTCGACTCGAGTAGTGTATATAGTGTGGTAGAGTGGTGTATATAGTGTGGTAGAGTGGTGTATATAGTGTGGCTACAGTCTGCAGTGCTGTATATAATGGTGGATTAGTGTGAATGATAGTAATTCAGTTTGTATCAGATTAGTGTGTATAATAGCAGATTGGTGTGTAGTAGTGTGTATAACAGTATAGTATAGTGCACTATATGCTGCATACCACTATATGCACCACAAGCACATGCTCTATACCAGAAACTGACGAATCTATCCAGAATCACAAAAAAAAACCCGAAAGAGTCAGGCATATTTCTTGTTGTAAAAGAAAATGAACCGTGTTCCAGCTTTCTTTCCTTCCTAACCGAACTGCACCCAATTCCCTGCCTTAACAAGATCACCGCCGGTGAGTGGAGTATGGTTCAAGACCGGGAACGTAAACAAGAAGCTTAGAACCAGGGAAGGTGGAGTGTATATAGTGGGGTGTGTACATAGTCACGTGACCGCACTTCCGAGGGCACTGCTTTTCCACGCCACGGGCGCAACTATCCGCTTGGGCAGCCTGGCGGGTGAAATTTCGTCAGCGCCAGAACGGTATTGACGGGTCGAACGACCCGCTCAATGGGTCGCAACTGGATATAGTGCCCGGAAATGGGAAAGTCACGTGACACCCTCGATACGACCACGGCCGGAAAAGCATTGAAAGGTTAGGCAGAACAGCTGAAGGATTGAAAACGCTTGCATGAATGGTTCCTGCGTGGAGACTGGTTGGAGCCATCTGTACGACTCTATGCAGGTCCGAATCAGCCTGACAAATCAAGAGACATAAAAAATCCGGAATACAGCGACCGTAGACTATAGTATATGGATTATGAATATAGCAATATTGTGCAGTGGTCTGTAGCGCTGTATATAGCGCTCTGGGACTGTCTGCAGGCTAGAGCTCCACGGCCTTGCCGTAGAAGCAGCGGTCGACCAAAAACTCCGGCTGCGAGAACATTCCGCCAATGTCCTTGTAGCCCTTCTCAGCAACGCACTGTTCCTCGTAGATCACGTGCACACCGCCGTTTCTGAGCAAGCTGTCTTTGGCGGTTTGCCACGAGAAGCGCACAAGGCCAAATACCCAGCCGAAAACGGCGTCAACGTTGGCATTTAACCACCGGCTGGTGTTCGGGTCCAGGGGGTAGCCCAGGCCGAGCCTTTCCGCTTTCAAAGCCTCCAAATTCTCGCTGTACCACTCCAAGTTCTTGTCCCTGGTCACCTTGGCCACCACAGACGCCGTGCTGACGATGGGATAGATGCTGTCAGCCTTTTTGGTCACCACTATTTCGATTCCGGGGAAAAACCGGCTGAGTTTGGCCTGGTAGCTGGCCGGCGGCCCAACGGTGTCGACAAAAATGCTCGTCACGTGCACCCCCCGGTCCAAGATCTCCCGGATGAGACGGATGGTGGTGTCGTGGGCCTGCTCGTTTAGGTTGTAGGGGCCTGCACCTAGCACGCTTCGGAGCATGCCGTTGCTGATGTCTTTGGCTGTCATGGTGCAGGCGGCCCAGCCCACGTGCCGGAAAAGCTCGTGGCTGGGCTCGTGCAAGTCCCGGAAGAGCTGTGTCCGCACGTGCTCCTTGAGCACCTTGGAGTCGGCGAACCCGTACCTCTTGAGCTCTTTCTGGTAGCTTTCCAGGCAGTACGAGACTCCGTACACCATGGGTCCGAGAACCGGGCCTCGGCCGGCCTCGTCCACCCCAAGCACGATATTTTGGCCGGGGTTGTTCCTGATTTCGGCGGGGATCTCGGAGTGGAGGGTGTGGCTGGCGAAACGGAGCTTCTGCTCGATGCAGGACACCGTTTGCGGCCACCACGCAGAGCTGCTTGCGGGCGCCGCTTCGGGAGACTCGCGTGGCGTGGCACTGGCCGTTTCGGGATTCTGATGTGGTTCAGGGGAGGCCGTTTCGGGGCACTGTGGTTCCGTATTGGGCGGAGACGCGTCCGTATGCGGATGAAATGCGTCCGTATGCGGATGGATCGCGTCCGTTTCGGGCTCGCCTGCATCCGCCTCTGCCGGAGCAATCCGCTGCCGCTTCGGCTGCCGCTCCTGGTCCGGCTCCTGCCGATATTCGTCCATGTCTGCCCACAGGGCCGCGGGCCTTGGCTGGGCAGACGCGCGCGCGGCCCCTGCATATAACCGGCGCGTCCTGCACCTAGCGCAACCACCGCCTGGTCGTTTCGTACGTCAAGAACGTGATGCACGTGGACGGGAGCACCCGCACAAGATTGGCGCTGAGGCCCTTGTAGAAGCCAGGTATGCCTTCCTGCACATAGAGCCGGCTGGCCACGCCCCACACGCTGCGCCGCTCCCGCTCAAAGTTGTAGCTCTGGATCCGGGACCGGACCACCTGGGTGGGGTACAACGCGGCCATGCTGACGGTTTTCGCCATCACCGACGCTGCAAGGTAGTGCAGGAAGGCAAGCTCGGGTCCTGCAGACAAGGCAAAGTGGTCCTTGGCGTGGTCGTAGAGCGTAAACTGGAGACCGGCCTGGAGCACGTGGAAAAGCGACGGCACGGTGCCGCTCCAGAATGTTCGGAGCCCCTCCCGCCGCATAATCTGCAGGATTCCGTCCCAGACTGTCCGGTACAGGTTTGTTTGGGCACGCAGCGTGCTCAAAATCCGGGTTTTCAAGAGCCAGATCGGGTTGGTCATTACCGACGCAATGGCTCCCGCCGAGGACGACGCGGCAAAGTACGACACGCTGCCGTCAGCGTTCGTGAAGATCCTCTTGCTCTCTGCATATAGACTGAAATAGAGGGCCCACGCCGTCACATTGCCGAAAAGATTCGGGCCCACGCCACGGTAGTACTGGGCCGCCACATGGCGAGCCAACGGTCGTTTTTTTCCGTTGTTTTGCCACTCTTTTCGGGCGTCAGCCGAGATTTGCTGGAGCACGTCTTTGATCAAGGAAAAGGGCTGGGCCGACGGCAGTTTCGAGAGCTGCAAACGCACCTTGAGAAGATCAAGCGGCTGTGTGATGATGGTGGAGGCGAAACCTGCAGAGAGGCCGGAAATCGCCTCGATCTGGCGGTCTGATAGAGGCATGGGGGTGAGAAAGGTGTGGCACGTGATGTGAGCGCTCACGTGCGGGCGGTTAGTCACGTGACCGGGCACGTGCACATCACGTGACCGGGCACGGGAGGGATCTGAGCTTATCACAGCCCAACTCTGGTTCCAGCCTACAGAATGACGCACTGGCTGTGCTTATGCAGAAGCTGAAACAGTAACTGAGCTTCGACATACTTGCCGACCCATGTTTCGTGCGTTCACGAGTGTTTGACGAGGGTTCGTCTGTTTCAGCTATGTTTCAGCTATGTTTCAGCTATGTTTCGGCTGTTACTGTTTCACCTGTTTCTGTTTCAGCTGTGTTTCAGCTGTTTCACCTGTTTCAGTTTCAGTTTCAGTTTCAGTTTCACCTATGTTTCACCTATGTTCGTCTAGTTCGTCAGCTCTCACTCAATTTGATTCCTATAAACAGTTCTATGTACATCAGGCAGAAGGAAATGGCGACAACAAGTTAAACAACGAGGGCTTCTGGGGACTGGCTTTCCAGCCCAAGTACAAAATAAAAGGAATGAAGCCGTAGTGGGCAATTGTACGCGAGTAGTCCATCACTTTCATGAGTCTCTCCTTCGACTCGTCCGACAAGCTGATTTGGTAAGTGGCCATGTTTCAGAAATGTTCGGTGTTTAGATATTCCGGGCAATCGGTTTTCCGGCAATGTGGTTCTTCCAACTGAGTTGCGAGTGAGTAACGGCAAGCGCAGCGTCGGTCAGAGTTTTCCGGAGGCACGGGTGCGCCTACCGCTCTGGCAGTGCAAGTTGCGCACTGCACATACCTACTACTACATTCTTCCCCCCCACTACTTCGGCCATCCAGCGCAATTATGAGGGTTTTGGTCAGCGAAAACCCACGGACGGTTGCCCTAGCATCGTCCTCCCACTGCCTCGTTTTCCGACAGATTGCCGGCTCCGACCGCCCCCAAACTGAGGTGCAAATCCAGCGCTTGGAGGACGTGGCCCCCCTGAACGGATACACGCCGGTGCTTGGACGCCCGGTGTACGGGTGCCTAGGGCTTCTATACGTCCAGGGCCAGGCGTTTTTGGCGGTGATTCTGGCGGCGCTGCAAAACGTGGCCCGCCCTTTGGCCTACGAATCGGTCGACCGAATCTGGGGCGTGGACTTTGTGGCCTTGGCGCTGCCGGAATGGGACTTTGTTACTTTGGACACCGCCGGCATGCCGGTGGCCGGAGCCGACGACGAGGAAACGGCGCGGGCGGTGCATCCCTGCTACGACTTCAAGAAGCTCCTCTCCAACGGCTCGTTCTACTTCTCCAACGACTTTGACTTGACGTCGCTTCTCCAGACACGCGGGTTGGTGCCAGAAAAGCTTCACGGCGCCCAAGACCCCCAGTCCTTCACGCCCGTCAACGTGAAGCACTACCAGGAACAGTACATGTGGAACACGTTCATGATGACGGGATTGCATAAGTTCAGGGACAACTTGGAGCCTGCGGCGGTCGACATCATCAACCGCAACCGGTTTTTCACCACGGTGATTCGGGGCTTTGCCAAAACCGTCAGGATCGGCGCTTCGGACTGCATTTCCATCATCTCCAAGCAGTCGTGGAAGCGTGCAGGCACACGGTTCAACGCCCGGGGCATCGACGACGACGGAAACGTGGCCAACTTTGTGGAAACCGAGTTCATCTACAACAACCAGTCGCTGGACCAGATATTCTCCTTCACCCAGGTCAGAGGTTCGGTGCCGGCGTTCTGGGAGCAGGACCTGGCGCTCATGAACCCAAAAATCACCATCACCAGATCCACCGAGGCCACGCAGTCCAGTTTCGACAAGCACTTCCAGGAAGTGTGCAAAAAATACGCAGCATGCCACATTGTCAATTTGCTCTCGAAGACCAAGACGCTGGAGGCCGAGATTCTGCGCCGATACACAGACTTGCTTTCCAACTCGCCGCTCCGCCAAGAGCTTTCTTACAGCCACTTCGATTTCCATGCGGAAACAAAGCCCCTGAGCGGCGGCTTTGCCGGCGCCACCAAGATCTTGTCGATGCTCCGAGATTCCGCCGAGAATTTCGGCTGGTTTGATTACGACACCGAGCGAAACGAAGTGGTGACTCGCCAAAATGGCGTTTTTCGCGTCAATTGCTTGGATTGCTTGGATAGAACAAATCTTATTGAGCAGGTCATCTGTCTTTCCATTTTGGAGCATATCGCCAAGGAGCATTCTCCTTCTCACCTTGACCGAATGCGTGTTGATGAGTTGCGGACAAAACACAACACATTGTGGGCAGATAACGGCGATGCGATTTCGCAGATCTATACTGGAACAAATGCTCTAAAGCTGTCGTTTTCCCGGTCCGGAAAAATGAACATTGCCGGAGCGCTTTCAGACGTGACCAAGTCGGTCTCCAGAATGTACCAGAATACGTTTGTGGACTCAAAAAAGCAGTCGGTTATCGACACCATGTTGGGTAAAGACGGGCGCCTTTCCATTCCCATCGAAATCTACGATCCCATCAACGAATATGTGTCGCAGAAAATCAAGCAGGACGAGGCCACGTTTACGTCATACGGCGCCATGACGCTTTTTGCAGGAACGTTCAATGTGGCAGCGGCGTCTCCGTCGACGGGCCGGGATCTTCAAAAGTGGCTTTTTCCGCCAGAAAACGCCCAGGATCCGCTGCCGGACATTTACGCCTTGGGCTTACAAGAATTGATTGAGTTGAATGCAGGCTCTATTCTTGCTGCCGACTCTTCGAAGGCTTCCCAATGGGGAGCTCTTTTCCAGCGGCTCTTGAACTCTGGGCCCGACGAGTACTTGCTCTTGCGGACAGAATCTATTGCCTCCATCAGCTTGTATTTTTTCGTGAAGAAGTCTAGCCTCGATAAAGTGACCGAAGTCTCCGGATCGTCCAAAAAGACCGGAATGGGCGGAATCGCCGCCAACAAGGGCGCTTGTGCAGTTCGCTTCAAGTACTGCTCCACGAGTTTTGCCTTGGTCACGTCTCATTTGGCCGCAGGTGTCAATGCAACCATCGAACGCTACAATGACTACGCTTCCATAGCCCAAGGTCTTCTGTTCACTCGAAACTATGCCATTGGGGATCACGACAATGTCATATGGTTTGGTGACTTGAATTTCCGCATCAATCTTCCCAACGACCAGTGTCGGTATTTGATCAAAAATGGAGCATTCGATGAGTTGCAGAACGTGGACCAGTTGATCTTGGCTATGAACGAGCGAGGTGGAGCTTTCTATGGCTTCAAGGAACCCAGGGTGCTATTCTATCCGACGTACAAGTACGACCGCGGAACTTCGGAATACGACTCCTCGGAGAAGCAAAGGGTTCCGTCGTGGACCGATCGGGTTGTGTACCGGTCCAAGGGAAACAACATTGTGAAACCCGTCAACTACAGTGCTGCGCTGGAGGTGGTGATCAGCGACCACAAGCCTGTTTTCTCGACATTCCGATGCAAAGTGACTATTGTGGACGAGGAGAAGAAAAATGCCCTCATGCTTCAATATTACAATGCTTATAAGGCTGAACACGGCTCCGTGCAGGACCATACATCGGGGGACTTGCTCACCAATCCCAGCTCCACGTCCTTCAGTCTGGACGCTTTGTCGGAGCTCAATCTCTTGGACCTCGAGGATGCGGCGCCCAAGCTTCCTTCCCGCTCCAACACGCTCGTGAACACGCTTCCCAGAAGAGTGCCTCCTCCTCCACTCAGCAGAAAGACCACGCCTGCAGAGAAGGACACCACCTCCAACCGAAAGGTTCCACCGGTCCCCCCTGCAAGAAACACGCCCAGCCACTTGGAAAACTTGGCCTTCAATTCGGCACCGCTCGTGCCTACGGATTCGGGGCTGAGCATAAAGAGCTCAGTTCTGGTCAAAAGCCCGAATGTGCAGGACTTCCGAACCGCAAGCTCAAAAAGTCCTCAGAGCCCAAACAATCAGCCGCCCCGAAGCGGCTTGCTGAGTCCGGCAAAACCAGAGACCTTGAAACCCATGAAACCGTCCAAACCCTTGACTCTTTCATCAGCCAAACTTGAGGCCGACAAGAAGACCGAGGGCCAGAACCCACAGAATGGAGAAAACAGAAAGGGAGGTGAGGCTGGCATCTCCAAGCCCAATGGAGCCCCCCCTCCGCCGCCGTCACGTGGCCAGCCAAAGAGTCTCATGTCGGACTGGCAGCCGATGGTTCCACAATAGTCACGTGACCACCGAGACTGGCAGAGCTACTTTTCGAAGCAGGCTGCTCGGCGAGGCTGCTTTCAGTGACTCATGGAAAAGGAAGCACCTTCTCGTGGTCGGGATATTCGAAGCGATCACTTCTGCTGCCGCTCCGTCCCGACTTCTCCAAACTGACAACCGCATCGACCCGGTACTCAAAAGGAAGCCGCTGTGCAGAAGTCCGACCAAAGTGTCTTCGCAGTATTGTCTCCTGTCGGAGGATGGGGTGTGGCCCTGTGCTTGTGTGCAGTCCCAGAGCGCGCCACATGAACAACATCCACACATGCCAGCTATCACAGCATCAGAAGAACGCGATGTCCAAGCGGATCAAAAACGTGTCCATATCCGTTCCCATCCTCTATGGAAATTCCGCGGTGAAACTTGCGCCTGAAAAGCGCACCGAAAAAACCCCCGTGGATCACACTCACGAATGGACAGTGTTTCTCAAACCCGTGGTCAACGACATCGACTTGACGCCGCTAATCAAAAAGGTCACGTTCAAGTTGCACGAAACATACGAAAACCCCGTTCGTGCAGTGGAGAGTCCGCCATACCAAGTGACAGAAACAGGGTGGGGAGAGTTTGAAATCATCATCAAAATCCATTTCCACTCCGGCGCCGAGTTGGGAATCAACGAGAAAAACTTCCAGATCTTCCATGGCCTCAAACTACATCCCTACAACCCCCAGGCACCCCCACGGCCCAACGGAGAGGTGTATTCCGTGCTTTTCGACGAATTGGTATTCCAGGAGCCCACGGAGGCCACGTTCGAGATCTTGACGCGAAAGCCGCTGAATTTGTTGCCATACAAGTACTCCAGCCCCGAAAAAAGCGACCAGGAATACTTGCGGATTACGGAGGGCGATGAATTGGCGCGGTTGGACATTTATACCCGAAAGATTAGGGACGAGATCGAGGCTCAGCGAGAGGAATATAAACTCTTGGAGCAACAGCGCTTGGCGTTGGTGGACTAGCGGTGGAATGCGAAACAACCGGGAAACCAGAAGGAGGTTCTCCACCACTGGCGAGTTTCCAGCACTTGAAGCGTGAAACTTATTCTGGTATCGAATTCAGCTGGGTCCATCTATGCGATCACGTGATTGGCCTCTTACGGGTCCTGGCGGGCTTGCGGCACCAGTCTTCTATTAGGTCCACCCAGCAGTGCTACGATGCAGGACTCCTCCGCTCAACATGCCATACAAAGTCAATGCTATACCAGTAGACGGTCTCTACTTCTTCGACACGATAATGCGCTGGATGCTCTCCATAAACAGCTGCAAGCTCTTGTCGTCAGTTTTGACATCGGACTGGCTCAAGTGTCCAAATACCTGGTCTGGAGAGCTCATGTAGTTGGTGGAAGGGTTGACCTTGGCCATCAAAAAACGAGCCTGCAGGCCGCCCTCGTCACAGTCAATAAATCTCGGCAACGGGAACCGGTCTATCAAGATCTCCATCGCTTCCCGTTTGGGGGCCTCTAGGAACGCCTTGAAGTGCTCATATCCTTCTTGCTCGTGGTAGCCGGCGTTTCGCCACTGTGCCACGGTTTTTCCGTGGAAAATCAAGATTTGGAAAAATGTATCGAGAAGCAAGATCTTGGACGAACCGAGCGACATCAGGTCCAAAAGCACCGGCTCGGGTTCCGGGTTTTCCGCGTCAAAGTGCTCCACATCGTACAGGAGCAACAGGGGCTGGATCATGATCAACGCGTTGGTGACGTCTTCATGCATGAGACTGTGGCGGATGAAGCTTGTTTCGTCAGGCAGGTTGTTGAACACGCAGATCAACGGCGACCGCCGCAAATGATACATGAACTGCGGAAGCATGGCGTAGCTGTTGGAAAGCCGGAACGACCGCAAGTCACCCTTGCGGTACTGCGCAAAGCGCATGCAGAAATCCACCAAAAGCTTGTCAAGATGCTTGCTGAGATGCAGCTGGTCGTACACCGACTTCAGCGAGGCGGCATATAGGCTCGCCCGGCCCGCTACTGCCGCCAAAGCGCTCCGGGCAATTGCCACCGTGGCAGCTTCCTGATCAAAGCCCTGCTCCAACGCAGCGCTGTCGCCGTCGGCAACCACAGCAATGGGGATGGTGGTGACACGCACACGGAGCGAGTTGTCGGGGTGCTGGTAGTGGCACGTGACCTGCACAAAGGCATGGCGGTCCACGGCCGGCGAGTCGAGCTTGTCCAAGAAGAGGGCGTACGTCAGCTGCGGGTTGATGCTCAGAAGCTTCCATGCATTCGTGCCGCCCTCGCCGACGGCCTGCGGCGACACGGTGGCATCGACGAACTTGTCCTTTCGGGGCGGAATTGCCGCGGCGTTTCCGACAAGGCCCTGCACCTGCAAGTCGCCCGTGGTCCGGCACTCCAACGTGGCGTTGAAGCCCATGTCGATGGATTCGTCCGTGCGCCGGCCAAAGAACTTGGCCACACTCTGCCGGAACATCAGCGTACTGAACAGATCGCACATCACCACCGTGCCGCCCGTATTGCTGCACACATCCTCCATCTCGTAGAGGCCCATCTGGTCGTAGGAGCCCACGAAGAAGTTGCAAGAGATTCCGATGCTGACGAGAATGCGTGCCACCTTTTGGTAAAATGGGCGTGCTTTCTTAAAGAGCGCCAAGTCTGCCTTGGCCACGGCGTTCGGCAAGTTGGGGATCTGGGCCAAGTTAGCCAAAGTGGTCGCCTTGGCCTTTTCGATGTCATGGTGGGAACGGAGCGGCTCTCGGAGCGGAACATTGACAATTTTGCCGGGGCCAAACGTCGCTGCACCGCCGAGGAAGGTGAGAATGTGGCCGCCCGAGGCGCCGATTTTTCCCAAAACCGCCTGCAACGTCAACGCAGCAATGTTGAGTGCACATCCACATGCACGGGATGCACGGGTCTTGAGCCCGTTGTGAGGAAACGTGATGTTGATCAAGCTGTCGATGATCGACGACAAGTTGTACTCCACAGCATCCACAGTGTGTAGAAAGCGGCGTGCCGAACTCAGCAAGGTGGCGGCGTTTCCCGCACGTCCAGTGAGCCGGAGCATCTTTTGCACGTCCTCCAAGCTGTAGTCTTTGTTGCCGTTGAACATGTGGGCACGGTTGGTTATGGAGACTTCGTGCAACTGCACGTGTTTGCCAAAGGATATGAAGCCCACCAAGCTTCCAGACGGGATAAGCGACACTGCCAAGGTAAGAGCTTCCTTTAGCGACGCAAAAGCGTCGGCCACATCCTCGTTTTCGAAACAGGTATCCACCACAAAGAAAAAGATGGGCGGCAACGGCGCCTGTCTCAGGGTGGCATATTCGATGGAGGCGTTTTCTGCAGCTAGCGCCGGCGGAAAGTCTGGCGGGAGCCGGTTGCCAAATGTGCAGAACTGGCAGTACCAGATGTCGCCGCTCTGTTGATTGACAGAAACGTAGGGGTTCAAGAACGCCTGGCACTGCCTGCATCGGGCCATGTGGCCTTCATCCACCACCTGCACAGAGCCCTTGTTGTTCAAGGGCGTCACAAATGCTGCTAGTGGCGCCACGTTTCGCTGGTGCTGGAGTTTCAGCTTGGGGACGTGGTTCCACGTGACCCGGACTCCGGTCTGGTCCTCGATATCCTCGAAGCTCATGTGACAAAGATGAAGCTGAGTGCTAAGTTGTAGATCTGATGGCTGGAAAGGGCTGGGAGCAGCAGTTAATGACGGATCTGGGTGTTTGGTTGCAGCTGCTTTGGACTCAGTTTGGCGCCGCTTCAAGAATTTGTTCCGGATATTCCGCCACGTTGTAGCTCCACTATTCTAATTGGCAGAAAGTCACGACGATTTCGTTGTGGAGTCCCTGATCAGATGTCGGGCAAGTGGGATCGAGTAGGGAGCGGATCGGGAGTGCTTTGGTAGCGTGAGGTGAGTGGGCGCCGGCGGCGCTGTGTGCAGGACGCACCTTACCGTGGCGCTTAGCACTTTTACAGCTGGTCGAATACGGAAAGCCAGAGCGCATTTCGGAGTTGTGTCCAATTCGGAGTTGTGTCCATTTCGGAGTTGTGTCCAATTTTCCGTTGGCGATTGGCGTGTTGTTTCAAACCGGTAAAGACGCGTCCAAACCGGAGAAAGCGTGCATACAATGTTTGGGCTGAAAAGACTCGAAATGACGAGTTTAGCAGATTAAGCGAGGCCGGACGGAAGAGCCAACGTATTGGGATTAATGGGACGAATCGGGTCTTTTCAGCCAGATTGGGACCGCTTGATGTAAGCCAATACCAAGTCGCCCAAAAGAGATAGTTCCCTACCGCATTGGACCCAAAGAAAAGTACAAAAGCTTCTACATGCATGCGGATATCTTGCATCAGGAAAGAAGTGGCCAGCTCGGTGGCACCTGCATACAAGCACGTACACGCTCGGGGTGCGTCGCGCTGCGTCGAAAGACGTTGCACCTCATTTTGGACCTGGACCGCCACAGGCTATGTTCACGGAATCTCTGCGTGCAGTCAAATAACATACACTGGCGAGGAAGCGACGGCTGCGAATGGGCTCGACAGTATCCAGCACACAGTTGTGTTTGGCTATGTGCAGTCTGGTAGAATTCATATGGGCCTCTGAGCTGCTTGGAGGTCAGATTCAAGGGGCGAACACCAACGGAGGCAAGGCCATGCAGTGCAAGTAGCGATATTGCAAATTAGCACTGGTGCATGATAATCACTCGTTTGCGAGTTATTACCGGCAGTTCAGAATTAATCTCGAAATCTTCAAAGGCAATGGCTTGTTTGGTTTGCGGAGACACAAAGCAAAGAGCTCGAAAAACAGACTCAATAAGTAGGCGTGCATGTTTGCAGGTTTTGATCGTGTCAGTCCTGCACCGCCGCCCAGTTCCTGTTCACAATCATCTTCAGTAGCTCTAGCAAAATTCTGTTCAGTAGCTCTAGCAAAATTCTCTTCAGTAGATCTAGCAAAATTCTCTTCAGTAGATCTAGCAAAATCCTCTTCAGTAGATCTAGCAAAATTTTCTTCAGTAGATCTAGCAAAATTTTCTTCTGTCGCAGTAAGAGCTAGTCACTGTTTCCTTGAAGAGGAAGCATTCATGGTACAGTCCTCCGAAATAGCTGCAGAAGTCATCGTAGTAGTTTTGCCGGAGGTGACTCTAGAGCTCATTGTTTATGGAAACATCCCGGAAATGCCCCCCGGTTTGGCTTGTGATCTTGCCTGTTATGCCATAGCCTCATAGCTACTGCCTCACGACATCCTTCAAAGTGCCAAAAGACAAGATCTCCTCGATTCTTTCAGCTCCCGTGAATAACATAGCCAAGCGGTCCACACCACAGCCCCAGCCGCCAGTGGGGGGCAAGCCGTAGTGCATGGCCTGCACATAGTGCCAATCGGGCACCACCGCCTCCAAGTCGCCGAACTCGGTCTTGTTCTGCTGCTGGCAAAGAAACTTCTCTCTCTGGTCAAATGGCGAGTTTTCCTCCTCATACGAATTCACATACTCCTTGCCATTGATGAATAGCTCGAACCGTAAAGAGATTTCGTACTCGCGGTCACCATACGTCCTGCACGTAGACTTCGCCAACGGCGACATTAGTGCCGGCTGGTTGTAGATGAACACCGGGCTGTTGGGCTGCGCACTGGAGATGGTCTCGAGGAACGTGCCAGAGAGCTTGTCGAGCAAGTTGGCCGGGTTTTTCTGTGCAGGAACGGGCAACCCTATCTGGGTGTAGTAGTTGACGAGCGAGTCAGCGTCCAAAACGGGGGGAAAAGCGACGCCCGTCTTAGCCTCGATTGTGGGAATAAACTCGTAGCGTTGGAAGCCCGAAGACCCCAACTTCTCGAGCTTCGGAAGCTCCTGTGCAAGAAGCAGATGGCGGTCCTGCACAGAAACAAGGTCCCCGTATATGCGGGCAAAAAGCGCCTCCGTGATGTCCATGAGCTCCTGGAGGCTGGTGAAAGTTCGGTAGAACTCGCACGATGAGAACTCGGGGTTGTGGGTTGCATCAATGCCCTCATTCCGGAAATTGGGGCCGATTTCAAACACCTTGTCGAAGCCCCCAATCACCATTTTCTTGAGCCAAAGCTCGGGCGCCACGCGGAGTTGTAGTGGCTCAAGTTCCCGGGCCAGTGCCTGCGAGCCTGCGGAGTTTGGAGTGATGTCATCTTTATCGGCTTCTTCCCCAGTATCTGCCGCCAATCTGGCTCCAAACTTTGGCAAAAAACGCAGTGTTGTCTGGAAAGGCTCAGCGTTGGCCCCAGTGCCCTTTCCGGAGATCAAGGGCGTCTGAACCTCCAAAAAACCGTCGTCGACCAAGAAATTCCGGATCGACTGGATGATCCGCGACCGAATCCGGATTTTTTGCCTCAGCTCCGAGTCCACCAAGTAGTCCATTACCCGGTTGCTGTTTACGCTTTTCCGGGTCCGCAATTTGTCGGGAAGGGTGGTGGACTCGAGGCACGGACTAGCTACCCGCACATATTCACACGCCTGTAGCGACAACTCGCCAGTGTTTGTCCGATAGGCGTGACCCAAGCACGTGACATGGTCTCCCTTTCGGATGAACGCAAGCTGCTGAAAAAAGTCGTTCTGGCTGACGTTGAGGAGCTTGTTGGAGGTGTAAATCTGCACCTTGTGGTCGTCTTGCACCAAGTCAAGGAAAAAGAGTCCTTTTCCCGCCCGCCGAACTGAAACCACTTTTCCCTCAAGTTGGTACTGGTTTTCCGAGCGACGGTTGGGGACCACGGAGAAATCGGTGTTTTTGAACTGAGCGATGAATTCAGGGACTCGCAACGCCGGCCCGGACGACCGCAATTGCGAGATTATGGGATAGAACTTCTGCGGCGTCGCAGAGATGATTTCTTTTCGGTGGGCATAATTGACTGCCTCCTGCGTGGTGTGGATGAGTCGCCGCCACATGTTGCTGGGGGGGCGGGAGCGATGTGCGCTTGTGCAGGCTGGGTTGTATGCCGGACCGCGATCGTGGGCCAGCTGCAACTAGTTATGTGCAGTACTAGAACGTGCCCCTGCACGGAGCGGCGGCGTCACGTGACACCATGTACAAACACGTAATGACTTCCTGCAGACAGCGCGACGCTTCCCCTGCACGGAGCGGCGGCGTCACGTGACACCATATACAGACACGTAATGACTTCCTGCAGACAGCGCGACGCTTCCCCTGCACGGGGCGGCGGCGTCACGTGACACCTTGTGCAGGCACGTGATGGCTTCCTGCAGACACCACGACGGTGCCGCCGCTCCGCGCGGCATCACGTGACACCATATACAGACACGTGACCGGTTCCTGCATGCAGCGCGACGCTTTCCCTGCGCGGGGCGGTGGCGTCACGTGACACATTGTACAGGCACGTGATGGCGTCCTGCAGACAGCGCGACAGTGCCCCTGCGCACCACCTGCCGCGCGCCCCCAGACGAGGACAACAGTGTAGTGCACGCACCGGAAGCTGGTGCACGGGTGTTTTCTTCCGCGGTGCAGGAGGCCGGTCCCCGCGGCGGCGCTGCCAGCTGGCAGCTGGCATAAGCGCCAAAGCGTGGCAGCCGAAAGCGCGAGCATGCACATGGTGCGCTATATGCAGGGGCGGCGTTTAGCCGCGCCCGCGGCTCAGGCACCTCTGGTCCTCGTCTGCTGCAGTTCCTGCAGAGGGCGTGTTTCGTCTATGTGAAGAAGGTACTGCCGAGGGGCGCTAAAGAGCGGTGTGAAGCTGGAAGCTTCGGGTGTGAAGCCGGAAGTGGGGTGCGCTGGAAATTGGTGTCGGCCGGAAAAACTCGGGGCGTAAAGTGGCTGGCCAGCGGCGCTGGTTCCATTGTTGAAACACGGCAGGCACACCGTCCGCCCAGCAACACACGACTCGCAAACCGCCTCGCTCTTTTCGTGCGTTTTCGTAAACCACATCAGGCCAGCACGTCACGTGACCCGAACCCCGAGCCGTACCACCCGGCGCCGGCACGCTTCGTTGGGCGCCGAAACGCCGCCGTCGCAGCACCGCAAACACGAAGGCATCAGAACAAAAACCCCAAAACACGAAATTCAGAAGGGCAGCTGACAGGAGCAGAGGAGTGCGCACCCGTACCTCCGGCCATTGTGCGGCGGCGATTTGCCATGTTCGCGTCTCAAACAAGCCTTACGATAGCTAATCGAAAAAAAGAGCGAGAATAACAAATTTCCACACACTATCGGCAAATCCCAAGTGTGCCTTTAGTCGCTTTTCCCTGAGTCTGTTCGACCCCCGATTGTCAACTGCAAGCTCGCTCTTCTTCGATACCAACACCCGCCCATTCTGACATAGCTTCAGCCCCTCAGAATCATCAGGATCTTCCTCCAATAGGATCAATCCACTCCCTTTCGAACACCTTCGAGCACCCCGATCAGAAACCACGTCTCCCAACGAGCCAGTGCCGAAATTGGTTCTGATCCCCGTCTCCACTCATCGACCCTGAACCCGCCGCCATGAGGAAAATCTGGAACAAGTCGTCGAAAAGACGCTCCATTGCCACCGTCGCCAAACCCAAGGCCGATACGCTTCTAGATATCTCGGAATCGGAGCCGCTGGTGTCTCTGGCTGTGCGTGGCTTGGTGTTACCCGATTACGACGCCGAAATCATCCGCCACGCGTGGATCAACGGAATCCTCAACTCCTCCCCGGCCCAGGACTTTGCCGAGCTGAGTCTCCAGCTTTACCGTGTGGAATTGCGTGGCTCCTTCTTGTATATCCACCGGCCTCCGCCGCAAATGGGCGTACGCCTGCTCCGCATACAGGCCCAAGAACCCGCTCCCTCGGATGCCAGCGTCTTTTCGGGCGCTCCTTCCCATCTGGGCTCAATTTACACTGCATCGAATATCGCGGCAACCGTGTCGGAGGAGAACACCATGATCTCTCGGCCCGAGGCCGAGTCGCCGCTCACGGCCGATTTTGACCCTCCCAAGCCATTGAAGATGCCGGACCAAGCCAGCACCCACTCGAGCACCTCGACTTTGCCGCTCGAGCTGCCGAACAACGTGGAGCCCAAAGCGCCAAGGCCAGACGTGGAAATCACGTACCACGAGCCACACGTGCCGCATCCTGACCTCAACTTCGACTTTGCCTCCAACACATTTCTCCCCCACTCCTCTGTGGAGAGCTTGGTGCATTTTTTTCTTTTTGCAGACTCAGCGTCTTTGGGCGGGCCGCTTCAGAGCCTCGTGTGCGTATTCCCACTTTTTCCACGCTTGCTCGATGTCATGAGGCTTCTTTTCTTGCTCTTGCGGTCCGTGTTTAACGGCGAGTTTGGCGTGGTCTCCCACGATGTATCGCTGCGAGTGCTTGCTTTCTTTGATCACCTCGACCGGGAATTTAGTGGCTTTCTATTGAAGTCCGACATCGCGCCCGAGATGCTCAAGATTTTGGAGTTGTTGACCGCCAACATTGATCCGGCGGTGTTGCCTGACGCTGCAGCCTCGCTAGCGGAGTTCAAATCCTCTATGCTAGCAAAGCAGCAACTCTTGCTTGGCTTGGTTCGGTCGGCTGAACCCGAAAGCTGCCAGGAGTATTCACTTGCCGAGCTCAGCTCGTCGGTCTTTTTGGAGGATTTGAATTTGATGGATCTAGCCACCGTCATTGGCCAAATTGACGCTCAGTTTTTTGACAAGTGGAACTCCAGCAAGGATAAGTCCTTGCTTCTCTACTCATCCATCTGCGAAAATTCCCCCAACGATTACTTTTACAAGAAGAATCCTTTGATCTTCAACAACGATACTCACATCCACTATTTGTCCCGCTTGCTAGTGTATCACTTATTCGTTGAGTCAACTGAAATGCAACCCGAACTCAGAGCCCGCATCTTAGAAAAATGGATCGATTTGGGCTGTCTTCTAGACAAATCCGGAAACATGTCTTCGTGGCTTGGCATATCCCTGGTCATCTTATCGCAGCCGATCCTACGCCTAAAAAATGTGTGGGCACACGTCTCGGAAAACTACGTGAAACTTTTGAAGAACGACTGGGCGCCAGTCTTGTTTGAGCTTGATCGCAGACATCTCGCCAACAGCTACGAATCGTTAACTTTCGGCAACTCGGCAAATCCCGGCTCCGAGATTGAGGTGGCCGGCTCTAAAGAGTCCTATCACATTATGGCTCCGCGTGGTTTGGGTAAGATCTACCCCAAAGAGGCGGTGATTCCTTATTTTGGCGACTTGTTGGTCAACAACACGCAGTCCACCAATATCTCCGAGTTGGACCTCATCTGGAAAAAGATAAACTATTCATTTGACCGCTGGAACGATTACTTGAATAACCTCTACAATTCTCCAGATATCATCAGCTACAACCAGGATGTTATTCGGAGATACGACTCCATGAGCTTCATTTTTTCCAACGAGAGCCTTAACCAGGTGCTCTACTTGGGAGTTCAAAAAGACGACGACAAAAGCCTTCCGCCCAGCTTACAGTCCAATCTCGAGCTGGTAGAGACTGTACCCAAATCTTCTTCTCCAGAGAAGCAAGGCTTGAAAGTCAAACTTCTTCGCTTGTTGGAGTACAACTGCGAGTCCATTAATCTTGAGACCATAATGAAGTACTCATTGGCTTCGGAGCGCTCTCTGTGTGAGAGTTATTTGAAAGCGCCGGTCAGAGAGCCTCTTCTCGTTGCAAACAGCAGCTCGGTATCTGTGAACTCATCGTCTTCTTTGAGTATCGTGGAATCAGGTGAGACCAGCGAACCGCTGCCCACAATGGAGATCAGTGTTGAAGACAAAATCCCGGCTTTCAATAACTCGTGGTTCAAAATCAACTTGGCCAAGTACGACGACTCCATGCCATCCGACAACACGGAAGTTAGGGAGAAACACAACGTAGTGGTGGACAATGACTTGGTTCTTCGCATCGATGACTTTGTTACCGACTATGAGTTCGACCTGAACTTTTCTGTGGATGCCAGCAACCAGGAAGATGACGAGGGGCTTGGAATCGATGTGGATGACATTTTGAATTCGGAAAAGTTCAAAAACTTTTCCATCACCGATGAGAAAGAAACCACGTCTCCCGACAGAAAGCACCGAAGTTTTGGCATGATCTCCAACCACTCCCAGGCGGACACTTCAGTCCGGGCGTGGAAATATATCCCCAAATACGCCTCAGTGGACAAGTTGGTGGACTTGCTTTTGATTGACTCGAAGCATTTCGACAAAAACCACCCAATCGACCTCACAGAGTACCGGCTCGTGTTCATGCTCAATTACAGCACTTTTATCACGACCAAAGACCTCCTTGAGAAACTTGCTCATCGCTTCATCCACTCGGGAAATGCAGTTATCTCGGTGATGAAAAAGCAGCACTTGGTCGCAAAGGGCACTTACGATGCCACGGCTTTCGGGGTTTACCCCAATTGGGACGTGGATGAGCAGGTGAATCTTTCCGACTTGGGAGAAGTGGATTACGAGTTGCTTCTTAAGATTCAAGTCAATATTTTGAAGGCGTTGATCGTGCTCGTGAACAGTTACTTCGAAAGCTTTTCCAACGACCTCAAAAACAAGAAGATCATGATCAAGCTCTTGAAGCTCTACAGTAATGAGATCCTCCAGTGGTACAACTCCAACAAAATTGACAACAACCTCACCAAGGCGTTCGAGAGCTTAGTCAGTTTCTACAAAAGATTGAAAAAGTTGTTTGTGAAGAAGTCCTACCGACCAATCGAGGGCCTGAAATTCGACAACTACTTGATCCACGAGTTCAAGTTCAACAACAGTATGCGAGACGTGCCCATGAACCGCAACTTGCCCAGCCCTCGGAACATCCACAAGATTGAGAAGTTTCTCAACAAATTCAACAAGCTCTTGAGTGTGTTCTACCGCGGCATCTCCCCCGAGAACTGGTTTGCCGTGTTCAAAGTCATGGAGAATCTGTTTGAAAACCACTCGTTGCTCAACTACAGCGTTCAAGATGTCAACACCTCTGAGGAGTACATTCGGATCTCCAATATCTTTGGGTTTCTTGAAACGCTTTACGATGCGTATCCTAAGGATCCGGTGCTCCGCAAACTTCCGTTGGTGTTCCGAAAACTCTGCCGGTTGTACCTGAAATTCAAAACCTATTTGTTGGTACAGTTGTGCGACGGCAACATCTCCGTGGAAGAGCGGCTCGACCGCATGAAGACGCTCTTGTTGATGGTGAAAATCGCCAAACTCAAAATGGCTGAGAGCCTGTTTGTGTTCGAGGGTTACCGAAACGAGATTCCATCTTGCATCGAGTCAGCTCTTCGTGGCGCCATCTACTCGCCCGAAAGTCGGTCGTTTCATCTGCTTTGGTACAAGGCGGCTTCCGCTTTGAGAAATGATGCTCCCGGAAATTCTTGTGACTACTTAAGCGATTTATTGCCTCCTATGGATGCAGAGGACCTCTTGCTGCCACACGAATCGTTGCTTCCGTGTTTTGGCTGGATCATCCAAAACTTGATCGATATCAACAAATGTCCGTCGTTCCACCGACACCACATCAACTTTAATAAGCGATACTTCATCTTCAAGCTCATCAAAGAGCTCAGTCTTGAAGAGCTGGACGATGCCGAGGATGTCCACAACGAGACGAAGGAGTTTGAGTTCTTGCTCAAGCTTGACGAGTCATTGAGCTCTGTGGCGCATGTTCGCCAGAATCACGCCGAAAGGAACCGGCAGTTCTTCCGTGGAATTCTCCGTGACCAATACGTATTGCTCCAGGCGGAAACAAGAAAACGGGCAATCAGAGACAAAAAGGACCACATGCCGGTCAAAACACAGATTGTCCGGAAAACCTCAGCCAGCAGTTTGCGTCGCCAATCAATGAACTACAAGACAAACTCTTCGTCGAGGTTCAAAATCAGCGGTCTCTTCAACAAGTCACGTGGCCTGGCATCCGTCCCCGAGCGGGTTGCTTCGTACGGAGAGCTCCCCGATCCGGCCAGTGTGGCAGACCCAAGACAAAGACCTGTTGCTGTGGTGCAGCTCAAGCACACCAAAATCTTTCCGGTCTATCTATTCCCGTTCTCGTTCAAGGTGGACCCGGAAGATACCAATGAAGTGTTCTTTTTCCAGACCATCAGCGATTCGGAAACGAAGCAATGGCTCCGTGCGCTCGAGTACGCCAACAGGCACTGGTTCTACTCACGCACTATCAACTACAAGGTGCAGAGCATTTACACGACGTTTGGGCTTCCGTTGCGGGCGATCTGCGCTCGTGACCAGAGTGCCAGTCCCCGGTTTCTCCGGCAAATGTACCAGGCAATCGAAGACGAAGGCTTGCAAGACGTGGGAATTTACCGCATCAGCACCAGCATCAGCGAGCTTTCCAGCATCAAGCAAGAAATAGACCGGACAGGAAAAATTGACTTGGAAGAAAGGGGAGTCAATGTGCATGCGCTCACCAGCTGCGTCAAGCTGTATTTCCGGGAATTGCCCGATGCACTCCTCACGGACGAAGTCATAGAGATGTTAGTGCCATTGAAGAGGGGAAACGATGAGTTGAGTGAAGCTGATGCTCGCACGTACCGGATGGCGTTGGGGCGGCTTCCGGAGGAAAACTTCCAGACGTTGCGGGAGTTGATTCGCCATTTGAATGTGGTGGTCAAACACTGTGGCCAGAACAAGATGACCACCTCCAATGTGGCTACGGTGATTGGGCCGGCATTGACGGAAGCCAGCAACTTGGAGACGCTCATCAACAACTTCGGCGTGCTTAACCACGTGCTAGAGAAGTTCATTGATTATTACGACGTGATATTTGCAGAGCAGAAGTTAGCCGATGTTCCGGAACCAGTCAGTCCCTAGTGGCATGAGCAATGGCCAATGCAATTGAAGCCGGGTGGGTAATGACTGGTCGACTAATTCGCATGGCAAATGGACTTGCCATTTTAATAGTACCAATGAGATAAATAATGAGAGGAGCTTGGCTGGTGGCTGGATGGGCCTGAAGCCAAGCAGGTAGACAGCCCACTTGGTAAATAGTATATACGGTAGTGAGTCATCAGTGAGTTCGCTAGTCATCAGTGAGTTCGAATCGAAGATCAGGAATGGAGTCCATTATACAGGACATTAATGGAAAGCAAGGCCTTTGCTCCGACTACTGAGCTCTTGTAGCATAGCAGTCAGTGATTCGGCTGCATATTCTAAGAGTAGAAGAGGTCAATCTAAGAGCCAAAGCAAACAGAAAATCAGAGCAAGCAGAAAATCAGAGCAAACAGAAAATCAGAGCAAACCAGGGAAGTTGCAGCATCGTAGCATCAGCTTGGAGTCGGGTGGTCTTAGCTGCAGTACCAATAAACTGGCTGGAGTCAGTGCTTCGTTACAAACTTTTGACGGGCACAAGGCTGGAAGCAAATATTACCTGTAGGATTATGTAGAATCGGGATAAAATAATGATTCATAAATTTTGAGTCATAAATTTTGAGCCATAAATTTTGAGTCATAAATTTTGAGTCATAAATTTTGAGCCATAAATTTTGAGTCGTAGCTGCATGAATTATGTACGTTGCAACCAACTTGGCTTGAACACCCTGGTATAACGAAACTGCATCCATCTAAAGAAAATACACAACATGAGCCTATAAGCGAGTTTTGGCAACTGCTGGAAGTGCTGGGTTCCGAGTAGCTGTGCATGGTACGCTGGAGAGAAAAGCGCTGGCTAGTGAGTGATTTATACCTAATTCGGATGCCTACTAGATAAAGACTAAACGATACTACTCTGAATACTACTGAACGATACTACTCTAATATCACTAAATGATACAATACTACTCTGAATATCACTAAATGATACAATACTACTCTGAATACTACTGATACAATATACTCTGAATACTACTCTGAATACTACTGATACAATATACCCTGAATACTACTCTGAATACTACTCTAATATCACTAAATAAAAGGTCGTAGAATCGGGAGTCTAGCAGTGAAGTTCTGATAACACTACATCTTTGCGTCATGAATTGCACTCGGCTTGGTGTTTCTACTCCTTCGAACAATTGCCCTTGATATTTCCCTATAGCCCCACGGCATTAGTTTATCAGCATAAAATGGCCAACGTTTCAAGCGTTCCGCCCGAACGATTCGAGTGTCGTGCAGAAGTTTCCTGTCGACCTGCATTCATCAGTCATATTCACCGACAAATGGCCTAATTCGGAAGTTTGCCAATAGGAAAAGAAGAGTGCTGCTCAAATCAACAACGTAGCACTCTAGAGTAACAAACTCCCAGCCCTATAATCCATGCAGTAGATGTTCCAGTCTCCCCAATCCAAATCCGTACACCAACAAATCTCTAACCCTACACCTCTATACTTTTTCTTAATGTTTCGACCCACCACATGGTCGAACCCGCTGGGCTCAACCCAGATAAAGCAGTCCGTCGACGGTGGCATATCCACGGGCTCGGTTATATGCCGTGCTATTTCTAGTACCACTGAGTAGCTTCAGAGACGGCAGCGGGCCACGGTCACGTGATCCGACTTCCGAGGGTGCTGGCACCTCTCCCGCCACAGAGCCGCTACAGACTGTCCCGCGTGGCATCTGCTTTTCAGCACTTGGATGTATCCATCCGCCTAAGAAACGCCAATTTTTTCGGCGGATTTTGCCGGTTTCAACGACCCCTCTCAATAGGTCGGAACTGGATATAGAGCCCGGAACTGGCCAAAGTCACGTGCAGCCCTCGGACCAGAGGCATTTGTGGCGGAATCTCACCAAAGGCAAGTAGCATCTGACCTTTGTTATCGGCACGCTTACCATTCAGGCTCGATTAGACTAGTTTGTTTATAGATAGATTGTTTTTATAAATAAGATATTAATAATGGTTGATTTAGTGGATTTTTGATTCGGATGGTATTAATTATTGCGGCGTAGAAATTATATTTGTATGAGTTTTACTTGTTATTAATACTTTATTATTAGCATAATAATGTGTAGCTATAACACTATACAATTGAAATTAACTTAATATGTAATTATCTTAATGCACTTATTGGAATATGTAATTTGCCATAAAATCCTGGTAGAGGAGGTAGTTTTTACTAACACTTGGGTATTTCAAGATACTATTGTAGAGGCGTAAAGTAGACGCGTAGAAAGACTGGCACCATGGTCGGAGTATCAAAGCAGACTATGAAGAAGAGCAGTAGGTAGGTAGGTAGGTAGGTAGGTAGTGGAGGTAGTGTATGTAGTGGAGGTAGTGTATGTAGTGTAGGTAGGTAGTGTATGTAGGTAGGTAGGTAGTGTATGTAGAGTAGGTAGAGTATTATGCAGCAAAGAAGCAGCTCGAAGCCAAGCTTACAGTACGATTTTTGCTACTGAGACGGTGTGGTGTGGATCACCTGCTGCGAATATTTACAGTGTTGCACACTTTCCACCATGCGCATTCAGTAACCCACTGGTTTTGAGCCACAACCACCAACAAAATAATACCTGATATTACCGATAGTGATAACTAAATAATTGATATTACCAATACTGATAACTAAATACCTGATATTACCAATAATAATAACTAAATACCTGATATTACCAATAATAATAACTAAATACCTGATATTACCGATAATGATAACTATATACCTGACATTGACCACCAACTCTACTTTATTAACATAGAACCCGCTATTGGCCCAAAAATCTGCTCTTGACTACCAATGATACTGTTGACTATATAACTCGTTGTCTATATAACTCGCTGAACAAACTTAACCGTGGCTGAGCGGCCGTGGCCACCTGATTCCAGAGGCACAAATCAACAATGCATCCGAGTCAAGCGCCTCATCCAAACCACCATTGGTTGAACAGCCTCAAGAATGCCTCAACTCTCCTCCAGTCTCAGTCTCAGCTCGGAGCACCTCACCAACTAGCATTGGGAGAGCATTCTAGACTGTTCAGTGCTCAACACCGGCATTTGTCGCTGCAACATGTTGTCCTCAACTAGCAGACGGCTATGTACATGACTAGTGTCTCTTTATGAAACCCTTGTTGGAGTCCCGCTTGCGCATCTCCATGGCCTCCAATTTCTTATTGGTCTTGTCCATTTTCGAGTGCGTTTGCTCCTTCATCCGGGCATTGAAGTCCTTGAACCACTCGCCCACGGTGGCCGGGGGAGGCTTGGCTCCCGCAACAGCCACCGGGGCACTGATGGCCGGGATCCCGGCCCAGCGCCGGAAAAGCTTGTTTTTCAACACCAACGACTGCACAAGCGAGTACACGGAGTTGGCAGCAAAGTACACCAACGTGGCCGCGGACATGTTGTAGGTCACGAAGATGGAGAGAAACGGCAAAAACGTCATGAGTTTCTTGAACATCGGATTCATGGCCTGCGCGCCGGTCTCGCCGCCGGCACGCATCATGCCCGTGACCACCAACGCCGTGAGGACCTGGAGCCCCACATACGGATCCACCTGCGTCAAGTCCGGAAACCAAAACGCCCCCTCGCTGTCAAAACCGGGAACGGGGTAGTGCGCCATGTTCCGCGTGGCCTGGAAAAACCCGTACGCCACCGGCAACTGAAGCATGGGCAAGAACGAGTGCGATGTCTTGATGCCGTGTTCCTTATACAAGCGCGAGCGCTTCTTCATGGCCACCATTTTCTCCTCGTTGTCGCCGTTTTTGATCTCCTCCATGAGTGCGTCGATCTGGGGCTTGATCCCCGACATCCGGGCCATGTTGGCCAGCGACTTGACGTAGATGGGGAACATGAGCGTGCGGATGCCCACCGTCACACACACAATGGTGCCCCACCACGGAAGCCCGGTGTAGATGTGCGACAACTCCAAGAGATTGGTGATGGTGGCCGTGGGTCCCCAGCCGTCGCCTAGCCCAATGGAGGCCATGTAGCCCACGGTGTCTGGGTGCACCACATGGGCGGCGCCAGGAAGCGCGTCTGCAAGCTTGGAGGCGTCTGCGGAAATCTCCTTGGAAAAGTCCGTCAAGGTGCTGCGGATTTCACTGGAGTTGTATCTGAGCGAGATGAGCGGCGTGCGGCGCGCCACGGGGAATCGGGCGCTTTTCACTGCTAGCCTGAACATGTGGTGAGGAGTTTTTAGTGCGCGAAGGTACGTGATGCTGGTGCACCATGCAGTATCTGGCACTGGACTCTGGGCTACCACTGCTGCCTGTGTATCCTTATGCCTGTGTATCCTTATGCCTGTGTATCCTTATGCCTGTGTATCCTTATGCCTGTGTACTTATGCCTGTGTATCCTTATGCCTGTGTATACCTTGTACTGGATGGTCCCTGCCAGGAACCGGTACTGCATCAATCTCCCACTGTACTGCATACAACAGCGGCCAAGTCTTTCCAAGTCGCCTTGCCGCCGCTAAGCCCGTGAAGGCCCCGCACCATCCTGGATATTTCCACACCACGCATTCATGAGAAATTGGCGTGGGCACCCGGCGTTGCACCGCGAAATGGCTGCAAACCAGATCAACGCACCTAAACATTCCGGCCTCACACGCCTGTAAGGCCAATCTGAAACACCGCCCAAGCCGGCTTCAGCAAACGCTCAACAGAAGTTTGTTTGCCCGATTTTGGGAGGTACGGATGCGCGCACATCTCTCGCCGCTTTTTCATCGAAAAACCTGCATGTACCGCCTCCACATCTTCCGTCAGCAGCTCCTGCTACGGCGCTGGAACTCGTTCTGCGCCCAGGCGTGGCTCGAGAAGCACGTGGCGGTGCCCCTGTCTGCACTGCTGCGCCGTGCTGCGCTAGCGGCTTTCCTGCACCTCAGCCCAGAGCACCAGAACGCCGTGTTTCTGGCGACCAGCGGCGACGCCAAAATAGACTTCCTGCTCCAGAAATTGCTCCTGCAGAAAGCCCCTCCCGAGGACGTCTTCCATATGATTGTCTCTCACGAAACGCACCGCTTTGCTACTCCGCTTTTGGAGCACTATGTGACCACCCTCTTGAATGCAGGAAACATGACCGCTGCCACGCTGCTTCTCCATGTGCTTCTCGGCCGCTTTGCTTACAGCTTTTCGCTGCAAATGTGGTCGTTGTTCGTCTCCCGTGCCGTGTCGCTGGGGCACTACGCCTCGGCTATCATGGTGTACCACGAGCTCGTGGAGCCGGGAGATCACGTGAGCACCGGTCACGCGGCCCACTACCCACAGGTGCCCTTTCTTCTTCTCCCGACCGCCATCGGGGCGCTCTGCACCGTGTACCATCAGAATGGCAACGCCGACTATGTGCAGGGGCTATGTGACTATTTCGAGCGCTACTACTCCCTCTTTGGCCACAGAGACGTGTACCAGACGCTATGCATAGCGCGAGTCGAAACACTTCTGAGACAAAAGCACATCAAGGCCGCCTTGGCCGCCTATAACAACTTGGCCGCGAATTATAGAGGATACACACGGTACGAGGACCCCAAGAAAACCTCCCACTCGCTTATGCACGCGGCGCATCTCAACCATAAGCGAGCGCAGCACAATATCGAGTTCAACGTTTCTGGCTCGGCTGCACCTGATCGGCTTTTCGACCCGGTTTCCGTTTCGGGCTCTTCTCTCCACAACACAACATATCCGCTTTTTGACGGCATTCTCCAAAAAGCAGATCTTCCTCAGTTCCACGCCCTTATCAACGATAGCATCAACTCTTTGGGCCACAACTCGCCCAACCTTATCGACAGGCTTTTGACACTCATCACCTCCAACCATTATTCCATCAACAAATTCGTCATCATCAGTCTTTGTCAAGAGAGTCTCTGGCGCGAGGCAATTGCCATCAACACAAAAATTCCGGACTTGCTTCCTTTTCCGCCATCTCGTCTTGATTCCTCCCTCTTCGACGAGCAGTTCATTGCCATTTTCGGCTCTTTGCGCAAACAACTTGAACTGCACCAAAACCTGCGAAAAGTGCACGCGCTTCTCATGGACTCATTCTGGCTGTGCCAAAGTCTTCACTATAAGAATCTCGTGTATGCCACGTGCCTCCGTGCATTTGTGTGTGCATATGTGGCGTCGCCGCACGCCAATCTTGACGAACTTCAGCGGATTTTGGATTCGCAAAGACAAACTCAGTTGCCTTTGGACCCCAAGAGTTATGACCGTGCACGTGCACTAGGCATAGACTCCTTGCGGATCAATGGTGAATTTGAAATTGCCTGGATCGACAACACTTGCATGTAATCAAACAATGGTTCCCAATGATTTTCTATCTTGCTCACTCTTTCTCTCGTTTTCGTGTTCTTCCCTAACAACTCTTCATTTCTCAGTCATTTCTGGGTGGATTGATGCGGTGGATACGCACATCTTCGCTATCCTTCAAGTCTCCAACAACGGCGATATCTTGCGGGGTGATGAAGATCGATTGGGCCATGGAATTCCGCAACTCATGGATCAAAAGCCGAATCGCAATTGTGCGATTAACAGAGTCCATAAAGACATCAAATTCGTCCAATCCACACACTCGTGGCTTCATCACCTTCCAGATACTAAGCAAAAAAGCAATCTGCGTAAACGACTTCTCTCCTCCGGAAAGCGACAGCACGGCCCGCGTGTCTTTGTCGTCTTTTGTCTGCACCTCCATAATCACTCTCTTTCTGGCAAAGTCAAACTCAAGCTTTCCCTTGAAACCTCTCAATGCCAACAGCTGCTCAAACGACAGTTTGGCCCGAGTCAATTTCTCTTTGATGGTAATATTGAGATTTTCAAACCGGGCATTCAAATCATGCTCAAGCGAAATCCGGGCATTATCCACATCAATTGCGCTTTGCTCGCATTTTTCCTTCAATGCTTTGCTGTCCATAACTTCTTTCTGGATATCTTCAAAAGTCTTGCTGTTGTTCTTTTCGCTTTCTTCAATGGCTTCTTGGATGGCTCTGAATTCATTGGTAATGGACTCGGTGGAATCCGACTCATCAATAATGACATCGCCTCTATCACAGCGTTCCTCGGCCTGGGTCTTGAGTTCCTGGTGCTTTTCCGCATCTTTCTCTTTCTTGGCCTGGAGTTTCATAATTTCTTGCTCAATATCTTTAATTTTGGCACGCAATCCCTCAATTTCTGCCTGTAGCAACTGTTCAGACTCATTCAATGTTGATATATTCTCCTGACATTCCATCAAAGCAGCAGAAGCCCGTCCCTTCTCACTTTGCGCAGACTGATGCTTTTCCTTCAACTCGCTAAACGTCCTTTTGTTCTCGCTGAGATTCTGCAAAAGCTCCACGGACATTCCCTCCCGTGTCTTGATATGATTCTGACAATTCTCTATTTGGGCCCGTAAACTTTCAATCTTTCCGAAGTCTCCCTCTTCGTTGATAGACTGCTCTAAGCTGAAAATCTCGCTGGCAATCTCGTTCAAATGTTTCTTCTTTTTTGCGATTTCCCTTTGAACATCTGCCTTTTTTTGGTGTTCTTCTCCCCGAAGCTTGTTCCGTTTCGTTTCGATCTTTGCAACAACTTGGAGTGCCTCGTCAAGCGCATCATTGATCGAATGCCCACTTGCATTGCCGTCTAGTCTCAATAGATCCTTTAGAGAGTAAAACACAGGGTCACGTGATAAGTGGCCACCCCGACGTGCCACCCGGATTCCTGAACGGCCGTCGTTCATGCAAAATGCGTTCTTTACAGAAGCGTCTCTGGTGACAGTTTCAGCCTCTTGTATAGACTTGCACACAACAATCTCTTCCACGCCTGCAGAATCGATAAGCGTGTACAAAATGTCCTCATGCTGAATGTCCAAAGCGTCCAACATCGAGGTGTATTTTTCTTGCTGCTTGTATTCGAAACGTTCGAATTTTCTCACGATAATGCTTTTGGATATCTGCTTGTTCCGCATGTGTTGGTTCAAAAGCTTTCTATCGTGTTCATCGCAAACGACAAAGGAATCTAGAGACTTCTGCAATGTTGCGTTGATGAGGTCTCTCCATTGTGTATACTCTTGCTTGACAGAAACATAGATACCAATGGGGCCTAGGGGTTTCTGATGCCATGAGGTTTCCTTGGCCAAGTCTCGCATGAGATAATTAATGTTGTGGCCAAAAGCGGCATATCGGTCATTTTTGGTGCGTTCAAAGCTCCTTAACTTTTCTCTGAGCAGACTAACCACAGCGTTCTGTTCTTTTAATTCCCGATTGAGAGCTTCCATTTCCGGAGAGATTTTTTCAAAGCCCTGAAGCAGGCTTTGTGCTTCGTCACGTTCCCTTTGGAGTACTTCGTGTCTATTTTTAAAGACCTTAAGTCGCTCGGCCATCAACTCTTTCGATCCCCCATTAGCATCGTCGATTTTGTTTTGCTCTTCCACGATTGATTTTTCGTGCCTCTTGATTTCTTCGCCAAATTCCTCAATTTCTGTTTTGTAGTTTACCAAATCCGCTCGGATTCCCAGAACTTTCTTGGCAGACTCGTTGTAAAGCGCCTCTGCCTCTTTCAGCGCCTCGTCTTTAGTAGCTGCGACGCGTTCAAGTTCTTCTTTCTGGCTGATCAAAACCAAAAGCTCGTCCTTCGCCAGCTGGGCGGCGTTTGTGGACTCGGCAATTTTATGTTCGCAATCTGCCACTTCTTGCTCGCAGACCAGGATTTCGGCTGATCGCTTTTCAAGACGGCGATTGAGAACCTCGACATTAAACCAGTAAATCTTGCCATTTATCTTCTCGAGCTGTTGCCGCAAAGTATGAGAGTGCTTGTATTTGCGATAGTTTCTTTCACACTCCGCATATCTCCTGGAAGCCTCTTCGAAATGCTTCTTTGCGGCAACCAGCCGGGCCTGAAGTCCCAAAATGCTCCGAGATGCTTCCTGGTAGTTCTGAATGATTGATTGGATATTGGTGCCTTCTGAGAAATGAGTAAAGCGGCTTTGCTCCGTGCTGCTGGCAATGAATTCACGAGCTTTGTCTTGAGAAAGAAACGAAAGAGGATTGTTCACCACAATGAAGAATCGCTGGAGAATCTCGTCTAATGTCTTTTTCTTGGTTGAGACAACTGACCCATTCTCACTCTTAATCGCATACAGATTGGTTCCTTCCCGGTTCAATTTCCGCTCCACGAAAATCACCTTTCCGTAGATCTCCGGCTCAAACGCATCGAGTCCATCATTATCAAGCGCCACCACAATGCGAGACATGTTTTTTCCATCTTTAATGAGCGACTTCATTGAAGACCCCCGACTAGTGTCCAATGCCTTTGCGCCCAAACCAACGGATATTCCCGTCAATACCGCGCTTTTTCCCGAACCATTACGGCCAATGATAAAGTTCATGTGAGGCCCGAAACTGAGCTCGAAATGGTCGTGGCACATGAAGTTTTTGAGCGTCAAGCGAAGAATGCTTCCAGCTTTGCGATTACGCAGAGACTGGGAATGGTCGTCTTCATCTTCGGAGTCACCGGATTCTTGCGGAGATTCGTCGCCATCGTCATCGCTTTCTTGGTTCATCCTAAGCCGTTTCTGCGAGAGAAGCTGAGACATGTAATTTTCAGCCGACTGGCCTGAACTCACGGAAAACGCCCGCTTTTGCGACGCAGTAGCTGAGCCATCGCAGCCATCCTCAGAGGCCTCTGACGTTGTCATGTAGCGGAGTGGTGTATTGTGATGGATGCGTAGTGTAATGCGCGCATCAAAACATGCGATCCAAGCGTATCATCTGAAACCCTCTTAGTGTGAGCCATAACCAATGTACACGAACAGTCCTGACGGCCGTAACCAATGTACACGAACAGTCCTGACGGCCGTAACCAATGTACACGAACAGTCCTGACGGCCATAACCAATGTACACGAACAGTCCTGAAACGCAAATTTTTGAAGCTTCTTTCTTTGACGATTTTTGAGTCTGTTGTGTTCCCCTTTCTGTTCTGCTTCAACCTCTATCACCGCTGGCAACCTCTATCTCCTCTGAATCAAGCCACGTGTGCATCTCTGTGACCAAGCTCTTTGGAATATTGAATGCCAGGAAAAACATGGGCCGGTTTGTAGCTGTGATGTGGTGACCTGGTGTTGAAAAGGATTGATCTATTTCTCGTTCTTCAAGCCAGTCTGACTTTATGATTGACTCGACTGAGCTGTAGGTTGTAGGCTATAGAAAAAAGTGGCAGATAACTAGGGAAAAAAGGGCGCTTTTATACACCAGAAGCTGCGTTTGTGACACACCTTTTGCACCCAGAAAGTATATAAGGGGCCGCGAAAACAGTGCCACTTTTTCTTTTCAATTGAAACTACGCTTATCTATCGACTATCAATTCAGAACGGTGGCAGTGATCCAAAAATTCACTAAATAATTACGGCCAAAAGTTTTACAGAAACCATGCTGAGAGCGAATGTTAAAGGAAGAATCAACATGACTGCGTTTACCAAACGTGACAATTACCCAATATTAGGAATGCACGATGATAAACACTATGAACAACTACATCGCCCTCCAATCACTCCATTACAGACTTCTTCAGGCTGTCATCCATGGACCCATAGTTGTCGGTCTCATACTCAGGAGTTACTGGGTCTCGTTTGTCCAAAGCAGTGAAATCAGAGCCACTCACTTTTGAGTACAAGTACAACAAGCCAATCCTCAAGCCTGAACACATAAGGGAAAACAAAAGCCCACCCACAGGCGTGATGACAAAGGCACCAAACGGACCCCAATCAGCCAGGTCATAAAGGCCATTCCACACGAGGAGTAATTTCCCCCCTTCCTTAGCAGAGCCATAGTACACGGTTCCGAAAACAAAGACTCCTAGAAGCGCTCCAAATCCTCCCACCATAACATCCAAGCCTGTGAGGAACCAGAACCACGAGTCGCTGAGGCCAAGGAGGACCGATGGAATCACCGCCGCAGAAACCAAGTCTGCAATCAAATAAATCTGCAAAATGTTATTGGCAACTTTGATGGCCAAGACAATGGTCGGGATCATGACAAGAACAACTAGGCCACGCACATAAATCATTTTGAGCTTATTCCGGAATAAGTCATTGGAGATGGTGGACACCATTGCACTCTGCAAAGAATCAAAAGTGCATGTGGACAAAGCTATGACGAAAATAAGAACAAACGCCACCACCCAGCGGGGCATTTCACTGAGCAAGATGAAAAAGGCATTGTATCCGTTCTCGTCTCCCACTTTCAATTTGCCAGCCCAGACTGCCAAGAATCCAGTGGTACCAACAAGCGTGCAAATGACAAAGGTGACAAATGCAGCAATGGAACAGCCGATCCAGAGGTCTTTGTTGGTCTTACTAGCAAAAGTTCGCAACCAGAACCCGGCCATAAAACAGTCATTGGTGGTGATGGCAACTGGCAAAATATAGAGGAGTTGCCACCCAAGCTTGTTTGCACCCAAGAGATCCGAAGGGCCCACCTTGGACTTGTCAATGTCGATCTGAGTTCCCATGCCAGCGGCACAAATGACGACTAATACCAACACAAGAACACCTTGGAAGTTGTCGGTAATAAAGCTGACTCTGAATCCACCACACAGGGTGTAAATGGTTGTGACTACACACTCCACAATGACGGCTCCAAGAGCATCAAGGCCAGTTAAAGTCTCAATTGCACCACGCAAAGCAGAAAGCTCCCCGATCATAAACAAGAACATGGTAAGACACGTGAAAAACGAGAGATACAAAGCCGTGACTATTCCAAAGCGGTGACGGACCCATTCCGTCAAGATGAAGCCGTGTGGGCACTTTCTTCTAATGAGAGGACCAATGGCGGCGAAACCAAGGATCGGAAGCGATCCGGAAAGCGTGTACACAAGAAGCCCATGAAGCCCAGCAACGTTTCCGATTTGGGCGTAAGTGGTTAGAATCCCACATCCCATGGCTGTGGTTAGTTTGTCTCCCCTATGCTTGCAAAATGCATCTGCTGAGCTGAAGCCGCAATTACCAGGGTATGCAGCAGATTCGGTAACACAAGTTGAAACGGGCAAACTGAACAAGGCGTCTCGAAATTGCCGAGCTGAAACAAAATGGAGACTGCTCGTTGACAGGGAGTGATGGTCCCGAATGCTACCAGGAGTAGCAAGAAGCGAGGAATACAAGCTAGCCGAGCACGCTAAGATGCAACCCAGATCTTGGTCGAACAATCTTACATGTCATTTGTTACTGCACAACTGGCCTCCTCACGCAAGTTCTAGCTTGATCGAGTTCAAACGGTATTTCTCAGCATTACCAATTCAGAAAGAAAAGGTTCAGCACCCGCTGGCAAGTCGCAATTCAAAAAGTGGTGATATCGAAAACATACCGGAAGCAATAAAGTTAAATGCCAAGGGAAGACCTCTTTGAGTTCCATTCAGGGAAAGAAAGTTATCTTTATTGGCGAATCGCCAGGCCAAAAGAAGCCCCGAAGCCAAAAGAAAAGCATAACTTAAATATATGATGGCATTATTTCCTTGGGACAGAATTTGAGCCATTTAGAGGTACGGTCCAGATACGTGCGGAAGTGGGCCCTTTTATATGCGAGTCAGGGAAGGGCGCAGATCTTAACCGCATGCGCATGGCTGTGTGCAGAATATGCAGTTACGGGGATCCGAAGCTGAATCAGATCAGTCCGATCAAGAAAGAGGTGAAAAAACGGAAAGTTGAAAAACACTACTGGATTAAAATCAGAAGTTTTGTTGAGGAACAAAAAACAAATGCTCCACGGCAGGTTCGAACTGTCGACCTTCAGATGTCACAACCTTGATTATGAGACTGACGCTCTGCCAACTGAGCTAGTGAAGCACTTTGTGAGGGAACGCTTTTGTGGTCTGTTCAGAGCATAAAAGTTACTTTTCGGTCTTGAGTGCAGAAAAGAAACAAGCATAAGCTACACCTTTTTTGTTTGCTAGACAAGTCATTTTGCGTATATAACCGTTGGCGCCGCTCCTTGCAACACCAGTTCAAATGTCGCCTGTCTCCCTTCCACCATCACCATTTTCCTTCTCCTACACACCTCCAGCAACCGCCGCAGAAGCAACTTATGGCCATCCCAACACACCCGACAGTGTCGAGGCATTCAGCAACGACCCTGATTTGCACGTGATAGAATTGAAGATGTTGGAGGAAGTGACCATCGAAACCGCCGACCTCGTGCTCGATATTCATCCCGATTTGGCCAAAGAGGCTAGTCGTTCCAGCAGCAAGAGAAGCCCACACATCGAGCGATCCGAAATGACCTCGCCCCCGTTGTTAGACTGGATGGAGGCCAGCTCGCTATCTGCCGAACTCTTGAGCGCAGCGTACCAAACATCGGCGAATCCGTTTTCCTCTGAAATACCAGAAACTGTCCTGAAAGAGATACAGGGGCAGGTTCCGCAACGGCCTGGCCAGCACCATGAATACCACGTGAAAGTCGCCACACTGTGCCAACAAGAGGACTTTTTGGGGTACTTCTTCAACTATATCAAGTTGCAGAACGAGAAACCACCCGGATACTCGCTCACGAAGTTCCAGTGGGCGTTTTATTTTGTCAGCGGCCTTGCCGACAATGAGCTCCGTGAGCACCTATTGGAGTTGCGCCCCGCGTCGCTCATGGATGTGTTTCGGCATTATCACCGTTTCACCATCAAAAGAGACATTGACCGATATTTGACCACACCGCGGAAAGGCGACGGGCACCCCGGTAACGAATAGGCAGGAGCTAGAAGTCTCACTGCATCAGCCATACTTGGTGGCCGGAAGCCATTCGCCAGATGATAAGGCACCGGGTCGGGATCAAGGCTCTGCCATACCGAGATCTGCATTTGCACTTCAGCAGTGAGCTCCAAGGGCAAATAAAGTATCAAAGCATAAACACATGGTCTATTTTGTCTCCTCAATAACCTCTTTCAAAACCCGCAAAGCCAAAAGATGGTCTTCCTCTTGCGCCAAGCCACTGATTGTAAGTGCCGCAACAACACCATCAAAACCAGCCATTCGAATAGGCACCGAGCCACCGTGCGTAGCATAGGCCATGGGATCCACAAAAAAAGCCTTTTCCAAAGTCATGGATGGATCTGCAGAAGCTTTGCCTGCCAATTTGCGCCCCATGTAGAACGACGACTTGCCGAACCGAAACACCGTCCGTTTCTTGCGCTCCACCCAATGGTCGTTGTCAAGAATGGCGCCGTTTCCGGAGGCTGAGTGAAATGCCACTTGTCCGTTGGAAAAGGACACGTCAATGAGAATGGGTTTGGAGAGCTGCTGCCCGATTTCCCTGGCGTGAGTGCCGATTTTCCAGGCGACTTCGGCGTCGAACCGTGTAAACTCAATTGGAGCCTCTAAAGAGTCAAGCTTGTCCAAGGTGTAGGAGTAAATTTCGTGGGGCATTTTGAAAACGGTGCAGAAGGAAGACTGCGGTGTTGCCGCTTTTATAGTTCGGGAGAATGTCGGGGGATCTCGCGCGGTACGCAGGACGCGGGAGTGCAGCAACGAACTGAGGCCAGGCGCCCTATCTGCAGGATCCACGCCAGAGCTGCCTTGGAAACCGGGGTTGTATGCCGGTCGCGCCAAGCCAGCTAAGGTCTGACGGGCGGGCGGCTGGTAGACCGTCACGTGCCCGGTAGGGTGTGGGCCGGAGGGCGTCACGTGAGCACATTCGGCAGCGCATCACGTGGCGGCCGTCTCAGATAACCGCGCATCACTTTCCACACCCCATGCTTGCCCACGAAGTCCCTGCAAACAAGCGTGTCTTGCAGTGTGCCAGTGCCATTTTCTGGTGTCTTCTCTCGGGCGGCCCCATTTTTGGTTTTGCCGCCTTGAAACCCGTCCTCATCAAAGAAAACATCTATGAGAGTGCCTGTGACATTTCAGTCAACGGAACCACCTGGGCCAATTTCGCCATGGAGCCTCACAGCTTCGGAGCCACGGCGTTATTGACCGCTTCCCTTGCCCCGGGGGGAACAGTGGCCAAATGCACCCAGCAAGATCTCAAGTTGAACATGATGTTCACAGTTGGCGCCATGCTCACCAACGTTTCGGCTCTAGTGATCGGCAGCTGCTTGGACCATTTGGGCCCCAAGTTCTGTGGGTTGGTGGGTGCCTTGTTCCTTTATATGGCCTGCTTCATTTTCATCTACAGCAAGCAAATCGTGGCCAAGTTTGCGTTTTTCGACCCCTACTTGGTGGGCTACGCCTCCATGGCGTTGGGCGGGCCTTTTGCGTTCATGTCGTCGTTTCAGTTGTCCAACGCGTTTCCGGCACGCAGCGGCACCATCTTGGCCCTTTTGACCGGCGCCTTTGATGCTTCCTCGGCCATCTTCTTGCTTTATCGCATGGCCTTTAACGCTTCTGGCGAGTCCTTCACCTTGGACAAGTTCTTCAAGCTCTACTTGCTTGTGCCGCTATTTATCACCGCCGCCCAGGTATTGTACATGCCTACTGACTCCTACAAAACAGGCGCTGACCCGGTGGCCTCTACTCCCCAGGAAGCAGCGTCTCCGCACGAAACGGACGCCCTTTTGAACTCTGAAGTGCATTTCTCCCAGCCCAAGCGTCGGGACTCCATTGGGGACGCGCTCAAGCAACCGTACGCCAGTGAAGGAGAAGACTTCTTGGTGGCGCATTCTGGCGGCATTTTCGGCATTCTCCACGGCTACTCTGCCCGCTACCAGCTCCACACGCCGTGGTTCTACTTGATGTGTGGCTTTGCCACCATCCAGATGTTGAGACTCAATTACTTTGTGGCTACGGTGGGAACTCAATACTCGTATTTGTTGGGCTCCGTCGAGAAAGGGACTTTGATAAACCGCTTCTTCGACGTTGCCTTGCCTTTGGGCGGAATCGTCTCCATTCCGTTTATCGGGATTTTCTTGGACCACTGCTCCACGGTGGCTGTTTTGGTGGCGTTGCTTGCGGTTTCGTTAAGCCTTGGGGTTCTTGGGCTTGTGCCCAACTTCTACACGGGCCTCTTGAACATCTGCTTCTTTGTGGCCTATCGGCCGTTCTTCTACACCGCTATCTCGGACTTTTGCGCAAAGGTGTTTGGATTCGACACCTTTGGCACGGTGTACGGGTCCATCATCTGTATTGCTGGTCTTGTCAACTACTTCCAGTCGGTTTTGGACAAGCTCACGCACTCGACGTTTAAAATGAACCCCACGCCGATCAACTCCATTCTTGTGGCGTTGACGTTGGTTGTTGGCACGGTGACTATTTTATATGTCAGACAGCAGGCGAATGAGTACGTCAAAAAGAAGGCCTTGTCCGGTGCGAGCCTAGTTGACTCTGGGAGGGCTTAGCGACCGGTCCGAATCGGGCTGTTCATTGATGCAATCATATACTCCTGGCAAACATTCGGAGAAGGACCAGATCAGCATACCATATGAAGCAGCCATCACTGCCATGAATCCTATGGTAGCATCATTGTGTTAGTTCAGTGATCTAGTGATCCTGTATCAGTGGTCCTGTATACCCAGTGATCTAGTGACCCTGTATCAGTGATCCTGTATCAGTGATCCTGCACCCGTACATCAGCACCATCCCATCACTTATTTAACAACCTCCGTGTGCTGGACTCTCGCCAGTACTGCATACCACCATAATCTCCACTGGCCACTAGATTCTCGCAGCACGCACTGATAACCGCACCTGCACACAAGCACATATATTCGCCGGCGCTCACCACCAAATACCCCCCAATGAAGCCCGTTGTTTCCACAGGCAAGGCCTACTTCTGCACGCTTTTATCGGCGTTTGCCATTGTGATTCTCTCGGTGATCGGCTACCTTTTCAAGGTTGGCCACGAGTCCATGATGGGGTCGGTCAACGATCCCGAGGATGGAGCCGCCGTGGCGCACACTGTGTTCGGCGCCGTGTTTGTTTACTTGGCCTTTTTCGTTTTCTGTGGCTCTCAGGTATACTTGATTCAGAGACAGGACCGGATTAAGTTATAGTCAATCGATGCTAGTGAGCTTGTGTAGGGAGAATGAAGGAGCAACAGAGGAGAATATTCAGTGAAGCAAGAAATATTCAGTGAAGCAAGAAAATGGACAAGCAGCCGTTAAATTGGCGTGGAGACGCAAGAAAGGGCACTTGGTTATTATGAAGGCTGAATCGGGAACTATGGGATGTTCGAGTGCTCTGAAGTGCTTAATCGCTATGATCGGCGATGAATCTGTGAATTTTGAGCACTAAGTAACGGTGTTCAGCCCGAACCTGAAGTGCTCCAAATGGTGGCGTTATCGGGTATGGCTGAATAAACGATGCCCCGGCAGTGGACCAGACAGTGATAAACATTAACAGCACAAATAGTTAACAGCACAAATAGTTAACAGCACAATAGTTATTATAGTTATTGAGGACCTGAACAACTTATTATTGAGGACCTGTATACTTTAGAATAGAGTAGATGTAATCGGTGCATATCCAGTAGCCATAGTATCCAATTAATTCACCAGCGACCACTCGCTACAATCAGCAAAGAGCATCCACGAGTTCCAACTACTCGATGATGGGTAGCAGACGCTCTAACCTCCTGTCACAACACAGCAAACTTGTGCAGCTTGAAAACTCACAATTTGGCCACATTCTCCTTGCCACCCTTCCAGTGCACGTTGCCCGACCAGTCACACACATCAAAAGTGAGAAGTCGGATATCGGCCAACTCTTCCCGGCTAGCGCCCAAATTCACTGCCCCCTTGAGGTGCCCCTTCAAAGTGGGGTTGACGTCCTGCGGAATCAACGCTGTGAGCACACAGAACGACGTGTCCTTGGCGGCCAAGATCTCGGTGTTGCTCAAGATTGGACTGTATACCTGATGAAACGCATACTGCCACAAATCGGGGTAGGCGTTGTACATCTGGTTCCGTACACGGTTGCGGATTTTGCCGTATACTGCGCTCCAGAAGTCCAGACCCCGGGCCGTGGCGTGCACGAGATTCTGTGTGTTGATGGAACGCACCGAGATGGGCCCATCAATGGTGTCGAAAGTGGCATGGTCGCTTTCAAACCTGGTGCCCGCCACGTCCTCCTGCACAAGCTCCAGCGAGCTGACATGCCCGGGAACCACTACCGCCCCCCGTTTGGGTTTCAGGTCCGGCTTCACGCTCGTGGGCGTGACGTTGCGCATCGCCGTCAACGCATTGATGGACTTGGGCAATCCGGAAATCGGGGCGATTTTCAAGATGGCCTCCCGCATTCGGTTTGCAACCACGCTTTGAGCCGCGTGGATGTCTTCGCTGCGGCTATATTTGTAGGGGAGGGGGAGTTTGTCGTGGTACGTGTAGGGAATCAAGATATCTGGTAGGTTGACACCAATGGCCGAGAACTCGGCATACTTGGCGGCCGATGCAATGGAGTCTTCTGCCAACTTGAGCAAGTAGGTGTCTGTGAGGAGCAGTTTTTCCATGGAGGGCAGCGACTCAAGAAGCTGCTGGCGTAAGGCAAAATGCAACACCTTGCCGATTTCCTGCGGCTCGTTGACCACTGTGAGAGCCGTAGATGCAAGAATGTACCAGTTGTTGTAGAGCGTTGGGTATTTGTACGCCAACTTGACGAGCCTCTCTGCTGTTAGCACCGTCATCGTGTTTGGGGAAGTGGCTGTCGATAATGTTCTGCCAATGCTGGGAGTGCAGTCAGCTGCTTGAAATCTTATTGGGATAGGAGGAGGAGGTTTGAGGGGTAATGTGGAGTCGTGGCGCGGGCCTCGGTCTGGTGTACAGGTGCGGCTCTGGTGTACAGGTGTGGGTCTAGTGTACAGCTGCGGCTCTGGTGTACAGCTGCGGCTCTGGTGTACAGGTGCCGGTCTGGACCGCAACTGAGACCCGCCTCGTGCGCAGTGTTTGGCGCGGCGCCTGCGCTTGGGGAGCGCGGGCACGCGGGGAGGCGGCTGCTGGCGATCACGTGACGCATCACGTGATGCGTTATATGCAGGCGCTTCCTGTGCCGGGTGCTTTATGGGCCAAGGGCTGCGGGTTCAGTAGCAAGAAGTCAGATGTCGCTCTAGGAAATAACCACAGATCTGCGAAAATGCACCATACTGTTAACTGTAAAGGTGCGAAAACTAGAGATTTATACAAACGACTGATATTGAAGACGATAAGTAATTTTCATTTTGGCGCTGTGTGCAGTCGCCACGTAATTAGCGGCTAATGTAGAATATAAGCACAAGTAGCGACGTAGAACCGTACCAAGTTGCAGTGCAGACGGGCCATGCTGCCTCTGTGTGCAGGACCAACATGATGGTCACGTGACCCGAGTTCCGAGGGTGCTGCCCACCCCCGCCGCCACAGGGCCGCTACAGCCTATTCCCTTCAGGGGCTGCTTGAAGGAGCGCACAAGGGCCCAGTAAGGCCAAGAACGCCAATTTTTTCGGCCGATTTTGACGGTTTGAACGACCCCTCTCAATAGGTCGGAACTGGATATAGAGCCCGGAACTGGGGCAAAGTCACGTGCAGCCCTCGGGTCTTGCCATCAAATCAACACGAACAAGTTATGTCAGACAGCATACCTGAAATTGGCAGTGTATAGTGCTTCCAGTGCTTCAATACAGTGCTACAGTGTACACGCTTCTATAACTTCTGTTCAGTGGAAAACGACGTTGGTCACGTGACCCACCACACCCGTACCTCCGACCATACCCCATGGCTTTCTCCGTCACGAGTGGGGCCTGAATTCTGCAGACGGCGGCAGGTCAAGAAAGCCAGTTGAGCCAATGTACTTTTGGCCGAGAATTGCGTCCTCCGATTGGCACGTGACCGCACACTACCCGTCATGGCTGTCTTGCTCTAAAAGTGACTACCATTTTGTATTAGCTGCAGATAATGCTGTTTCACATCATGTAATGATAGCTGATGTTCGAAACCAGCAAGGCTCGGTAATCTTCAAATGCTAGCTGATATCTCAGTACTGTAGTCGAAATGACTCGTTTCGGCTTTGCTGCTCTGAACTTAAGAATTCAGACATTTCGATACAATTTCCTTTCGATGCAGTTCCGTTCTGAAACTGTCCTTTCGATGCAGTTCCGTTCTGAAACTGTCCTTTTCGACGCAGTTCCGTTCTGAAACTGTCCCTTTCGACGTTCCGTTCTGAAACTTCCCTTTTCGATGCAGTTCCGTTGTGAAACTTCCCCTTTCGATGCAGTTCCGTTCTGAAACTTCCCCTTTCGGTACCGCCCCATATTTTCAACCACAATCGAAGCTCTTGTAGCTTTCCTTTATTCAAAAGCCCAGCCAATAAGCATCAGATTTAAAAGCCGTGAAGCCCCCAGCCTGCTTCGCCGGATGCATGAATGCAGGCTACTTTATTCCACCGCTGACCCACGATCTGGCGATTTTGTCCTTGATCTTGCGCCGCTGCTCGTGCGTCCACTCGCCAATGCCCCAGAAATGAAGGCTGGAGAAAGACGGCGCCACCTGGCGGTTGAAGTCTCGGAACAGGGTGTCGTACTGCACACTGAGCGCCCGTGGCAGTGCTTCTCGGAGCGACGACTTGATCGCCTTTATGTCTGTGTGCAGTATCGGCGTACCCGGGAATGTGCTTGTCTGCAGGCCGTTCTTGTGGGCGGGCTTGGAGCCAGTCCCCGTCTCCCACGGGCGCATCTGCTCGTGGATGGGAATCCACTTGTCGGAGCTGCGCCAGTGGTCCGAGGCAGTCATTTCCTGCACACGCGAGATGGCTCGCTTGTATGCAAACTTCTCGTCTTCTCCAGTGAACGCTTTGACGTTGGAAAAGTTCTTCTGCCGCATGTCCGATTGGTTATCGTACTCCCTGGCGTAGTCCTGGTCGTAGGAGGACACGTTGGGGCGGTACGGATTTAGCGTCTGCATCGCCGTCTTTGCAAACATCTCTTCCTGCTGCACCAATTCCCGGTCCACCGAAACGACATCCGACTCCGGAAAAAAGAGCTCGTCCAACGGCACCTCGGTCCGGACAAAAAACTGACACCGAGCCTCGTAGAGAGCATCCAAGAGCGTGATGAAGCGCCGCGCCTCGTTCTTCATCTTTGACGTCATCACCGGCACGTGATCAATCACCACCGTCTTGAATGACGACGCCAACGTGATGTAGTCGGACGAGCTGTAGAGGCCTTTGCAGATGACGTCGAAATCGAGGTAGCACGCGGAGTTGTAAGTCCGTGTAATAGGCGAAGTTCGGTTATAGACGGAGATCTCGGCGCTCTGCCATGGAACACGCTCAAGCAGCATTGGCGAGTCCATTCCCAAAGCCTGGATGGTGATGAGACGTTCCCAGTCCGTTTCGTGGTTTGGATTTTCCTTCTTCACCACCATGTTTTTTTCCCTCTGCGATGTCTCTGCAAATTGCTGTCTGTAGTCGAGGTCAGAATTCATGTCCATAGCAACGCACCGAGAGTTTAAAATACCCACAAAGGACTGGAAGCGTGCCTTGTTAAATTCCGACAGGTAGAGCTCTTCTGGGAGTTTGTTGGAAGTGGCCACCAAAACACCGCCCAACTTGAAGTAGTATGTGAAGAGGATCTTGATGATCTGCGCCGCTGCCACATCTGGGAGCATGAACTCATCTAGCATGAAAACCGTCAGCCGATGAATCATTTTCTGGGCAATCTCAAAAAGAATAAACTCATTTTCCATGGTCATGCGGTGCTTTCCGTAAACTGACGCCGTGAGCATGCGCTCTTTCTGGATGCGGTGGATTTCGCCGAAAACCCAGAGAATGAAGTTGCTGTAGTGCCAGCGCATCTTCAGATAATGGGGTAAAGAGCTGGCAAAAATGTCCATGAGCATGGATTTACCACACCCCACTTCGCCGTTCACCAAAAGCCCCTGTGGCGCCGGGATATGCTGTAGCTCTTCCTCATCCGTCAAGTACCGCACCACCTCACGTTTCTGGGAGTTGAAGTCTCGGCGAAAAAGCTGGCGGAACCGGGAAATGGGCTCGTTCTGCACCGTGACCTGCCGCTGCTCCTCGGCCTGAAGAATCTCGAGTTTTCGGATGAGAAGCAGCTTCTTGATCGCCATTTCCTGCTCAGGCTTGTAGTCCACAAGCCGGTGGAAGAGCTTCTGGAACTCCTTCATGGCTCGAAGCTGCAGCTCGTCCCGCTGCAATTTACCGAGCTTGACGTAGTTTTGGTATATGGTGAACGGGTCCACGATAGCCACACTGGTGGCGGACTTTTCGGCGCACTTGTGGAAAGTCGCCGGCAATCGGCCGTCCACGCCCTGCGGGCCACACGTGACCACCGAGTACCACCTGGGTTTCGCTGGACGTGGCATCTGTGTCTGTTTCTGGGAGTACGCGCCTGGTGAGTTCCGAGCCGGAGCGCCTTAATCGGCGGTGGTGCATATAGGCTGTGCGCGATCAAAAAGATAACGCTACAGCTCAGTGAGCTGCGACAACTTCTTGTCGAGGAAATTGGAGAGCCCGTTCATCTCGGAGTCCGTGCGGCCGTAGAGCTCGTACCACCACTTGACGTCGGAGTAGTTGAAAAAAACCACGGCATCGCCGGCTCCTGCATCGTAGCCCTGGTTGACAAATTCCGCCGGTCGCGATAGGAAGTACTCCCACACTGACACCGTGCTGTCGCTCAAGGCCTCCTCAACCTTCAAGCTCTTCTCCGAGTTGCAAAGAAAAGTGCCATACTGGCATGAGTAGGAGTGGTAGAAGAGGCGCTTCAAGAAGCGGCTGTTGAACTCGAATTTTTCCGGTTGTTGGCGGTAGATCTGGTACACGCAGTCGAGAAACTGGTGGAAAATCGGCGAGCGTTCATTGCTGCCGGTGTAGACCGAGCCGTTTTCAGGGTCCAAGTTGGCGCTAGTTTTGAGGTGGTTGGCGGCCCGTTGAAAAAACGACGTCACGCTTTTCGTTCCGGCTTGGCTGAGATTCTGGAGCGGAGTTTCCAGATCCGCTCCGCCGGTGTCCTGTTTTGGCTCCAGCGAGGAAGACAACACGGCGCCGATGCAGCCGCCATGGTCGCCACGGGTTGCAAATTTGAAGCCAAAACTCAACCATTCCTTCTCCACAAGAACCATAAATCCACGCACTGTTCGAAAGTATGGGTCTAGACAAAGCTGCACCAAAGCAGACATCTGCGATGTTCTATCCCAGCCATCCGAACAGTGGATCAACACATTGGTATTGTTGAGATGCACGGATTTCGATATTCGGTCCACGCCCTGGAGAATAATGGAGAGCCGGTGGAGCCACTGGGTTTTGGTCAACGCCTGTTGAAGCGGCGCGGCCATTTCCGAGGGGTTTCTGTCGAGCTCGCCCAAGACAGCCGTGAGCTTGTTGAGAGAGTCTCGCATCACGTGGATGTTGTCGATGTTGCAGAAGATCTTGTCGACGTGCTGCGCACGTGACTCCTCATCATCGTGTTTTCCCCGGTAAAAGTCCACGTTCTCTGTGCCGGCGCCGAGCGCATGCTGGGCCATGGCGTTGGTTATGGGCCGGAGATCCACAATCAAATTCCGCTTCGGCTGGTCGGTTTTTGGCGCGATAAGACTCTGAGAACGGAAGATCTCCTCCACGAGCCGCTCGTCCTGCATCGACCGGTTTTGAATGTTCAATCCCACCAAAGGCTGCAGGCACCGGGCGATGATGTTGCCATTGGCGCCCTGGCGGTGCCTGTACACAATCGCCGGGACTCGCTGCTTGGAGCGGAACTTTCCTGCATGCTGAAGCACACTATCCGAGATGGCCGACGGCACCACAAGCGTCTGGGGATACGACGGGCAGAACCGATAGCCGCCGTTTAGATGCAGGAGCCGCCACGGCGACCCGGCCCCCAAAAGGCCCTGGCGCCGGTACTCTCGTTCCAGGTCGTAGATGCACCACCCCGAGCCAGCGAGTTTCAGTTCCAACGCATTGGGCCGGTACTCGAAAGCGTAGAACTCGGTGATGGTTCCCTTGCTTTTGGCCGCGGTGGCAAGCTTGCTGAGATGCACGTAGACTTCCGTGCAGATCGTGTCGTTGACGAAGTCAAACAGAAAGTAGGTGAAGTCTTTGCACGTGACGCGGAGGTTGGAGGCCAGGTACCGGTCGAAACCGGCCCGCTCGTTCGCCTGGTCGTTTTGGGCGGGTTCGGGTTTTGGTGCCCCTGAACCACCGGTTCCTGCACCCACACCGTTCGGCCCCGTAATTGGGGCAAGAGCGGGAGTGCCCACATTGGGCGTCGAGGTGTTGCTCCCGGCTGCCCACGAACAGCCCCGTGATTTCTTCACCCTTTCAATGATGGGATAGCATATCCAGATCTCGCGGGGTTTCTGAGCGTCGCCGGAGGAAAAGGAGAACACCATGTGGTAGCGGGAGAGCACTATGGATCCGCGGAGATGGTGGCCTCGGCGCGTAAGAAGCACATTGTCCACCTTGAGCACCCTCGAGAAGTCCATTCGTTTTGCGGGTGTAGAGTTGGGGCGATCTTGATATCGCGCGGTCACGTGACCCAGGGTTGGTGTTCACGTCGAATGGACACTATATAGAGAAAAGGCATGCTTAGCATTGTAGCGTGAGCACGGTGGTTGCAGTCAGAAATTAGAAATGACATAGTGTGGGTATTCTGAGAAACTAGCCATGATTCAGAAACTAGCCATTGAACGGATCAGACATTGTGCGGATTCTGAGGATGGCAGGAAGTGGATGGATGGCAGGAAGTGGATGGATTCCAGGAGACGGATTTGTCAAGGAATGCCAGAAAAGGGACTAGCAAGGGACTCTCGATTGGGGTAGTCTGCAGGACGAGCATGATTGGCTGCAAAGTCACGTGAGGCCTTACAAGTCCCGGAAGTGGGCGGCACGGTCGACGTAACGATGCCACTATGGCCGATCTGTGCGCCTATGGCCAGGGAGACGAGAGTACGGTGTCGGCCGGTCACGTGACTCGTCAGCAACCGGCCATAGTTTTCCAAATCGGGATGTCGGGTCCGGTGCTGTTTCCGGCGAGCTTGGTATTACTGTTTGAAATTCACATTTCTATGTATCCGGCTCGCATCATAAGCCTTCGAAACGGGCAATTCCGGGGTTGCCCCGTCTTTTCTTGACCGGTTCCTTCTTTTTCTTCAGTTTTTCCGGTTTGGTGTTTGGATTTTTGTCCATTTTGGGATTTTCTGTCTTGGCTTTTTTGGCCGGCGTTTCCATTCGTTTCCGGCGCACAATGCCTGCTCCGAACTTCAGCTTCTCTTCGTCTCCACCGCCCTCGCTCTCCCGAAACTTCTCTCCGCCAAAGTGCTCCTTCAGCTCCGCCTCGGAATCGGATCCGAAATCCATGCTGTCGCTGTCGCTTCCATCTCCACTTTCGTCATCGCTTCCACTTCCGTCATCGCTTCCATCCTCAACCCCGCCTTCACTGCTCCAGATCTTCAACGCTTCCATGCCCGAGCTCACCAAACGGTACTGGTAATCAATGTCCAAATTCGCCACCTCGTCCACGACCCCCAAAGCCGTGGTGGTGTTGGAATGCACCCGAACCTCCCGGACCTGGCCCTGCTTATAATCAACACGGTGCAAAAGCCCATCGCTGTCACCACACCACACACTATCCGCCATGTTTGGGTCGGCCAAGTTCATGGTGGCGAACACGGCGTCAATGTTGGCGTTTTTGTTGATTTTGATCCGGGTGAGTTGGTCCATGAACCCGTTGACCAGGTTTTTCCACACCGTGAGAAGACCCTCTGCATGTGAAACCACCACCGTGTCGTTTTTCATGCCGCTGACGAATTGCGTCGGGTAGCACATCGAGAGCAACTCGTCGCCCTGGTCGTCCGATTGCTGCACTATACCCTTGCGGATATCCAACTGGGTCAAGGTGCTGCTGCCCAAAGTGAGATACCGATAGCCTGAAACATCCGACATGGGGAGGATTCTCGCCAACGTGTCCTCGTGCAAGTTCAGCCACTTGTCGAAGCGCAACTTGGACCCAAGGCTTCTGCTGTCATACACCAAAACACTTCCGTTTTGCGTGCCTGCGAGGAGAAAGGGGTTGGTGGGCGACTCGCAGAGCGTGGTCACGGCATCGCCGCCGAGGTGTTCGCTCATGTCCGCCCGGGCCACCACTTTGCCGGTTTCCGCCACCGCCTTCTTGATCACGTGGTCTGTGCCCGCCGAGTACACGTGCTCTCCGACGGACCCTGCTAGCGTGCCGAAAATCACTGACCTGCAGGAGCCCTTGTGCCGTTTCGTCTTCCAGGCGGTGGCGATGGCGCCGGAACTTCCGATTTCGGCGTGGTCGGCGTGCTGCCACCACCGATCTTTGATTTCGGACACCCGTGCGTTTTTGGTGTGGTTCAAGAACTCGCTGCGCTTGGCCCGGAGACTTGTTTCTAGCTGCTCAGGGTCATAGCTGTGGCAGTAGAGATGTCCGGTTCCGAGGCCAGCCACCACCACGGGCCGCGAGGGGTGTGCGGCCACCGAAAAAAGAGGATCCGTGTACCTGACCTCGGCAATTGGCGGCGTGCTCGACTCGAGGTTGAGGGGGTTGCCTGTGCTCTTTTTCTTGGCCATTTGTGGGTGGAGTTGCGGTGGGACTTCTCATTGCGATGCCGCCGCGCTGTATGCAGGTGCAAACCGAGGCCCATTTCGGGATGCAGTTACAGTAGAAGGGCTATCTCGGGAGACTAGTTCCCGGTTAGAGGTGGAGCGCTGAAAGGTTAGTTGTAGATAGCTTGATTGGAAATTTGAGAGTTGCACCGCTTTTCACTTGTCATTTGCCGAGACTTATCGCATCATCCTGATATCGTCAGCTGGCGCTAGTAAATATCTCCGGTGCCTTTCAACTGATGGTTTTTCCGCCGCTTCCAGTATTCGCCGTTAAAGTGCCAGTAGTTGTCGCCCGTCACCGGATGCTTCAGCTTGGTAAACCAATTGGGCTGGTACGTTTGTCTGTTCTGGTCGCGTGCCTTCTTGGCCGCTCTCTGCTTGTTTTCCACCCGAGTTTTTTCTTTGGCAGCGTCGTCATAGCGTCCGTCTTCCATGGCCCGCTGGTCGGGCCTCAACCGCGTATCGGTTGGCGCCAACCACTGCTTTAGGTTTTCGTTCAAATCGTTCAACGTAATGGCGAACGACGTCAAGTTGAACGGAACCTTGGGTCTGGGAGCTGCCTGCCAAACTAGGAACCGCGATCCGCTGTAGACATCCGAAGGGTCTTCGTCGCCTTCGCTGAGCGACTCCTTTTTCTTGGAATCGTAATCAGCACTCACCTTCTTGGCGAAGATCTTGGAGTTCCAATGTCCCCCAATTGCCCATTGCGAAGCGCCCTTCGCATTCGTCACGGTTCCTGTCAATTGGTAAGCAGACGACGCCTTCCATCCACGCTGTTTCATTTCCACTTGGACCACGTCCCCAGTCATGTGGTTGCGCACCTCCATGGTTCCAAAGTTATCCACAGACGGAGACCCGGTAATGATGCCAATCACTGATGTATTGACCTTTTTCCAGCTGTACAACTCCTCGGCAACTTTCTCTCCCTTTTGCGTGGTGACACCGGCATCGGGACGAAGGGCACAGAACATCTTGCCCAAATGCTTGACGTCGAAAGAACGTCCCCGGAATTGTGGGTCCACGGCGTTTTCTCCAAAATAGTCCCACTTGGAAGATTCCGCATGGCACGCACTGATGGGCGGATGGTGGCTGACTTGCTCGGTCAACAATCTGAAGTTCTGGTCTGGTCTTGAGTATTCGAAAGTCTCACCCAAGAGCGGGTTGAAAGGCTTGGCAATTCTGTTGGTGGTCGATGCATACTCGGACGCCGCAAACACGGCCACGTAAACAAGTCTCAACGTAGAATCGTCAAAGGAGGCTGCTTTGGTCAACAAATCGTTGTACTCGATGTCCTCTGCCAAACGCTGGAGCAACGACGTACACTCGTTGAAACAAACTGGCAATGTCATTTTGGTCATGTCCTGGCCAATCATAGACTTCAAAATTCCCCACAAACCAACTTTAGGCCTGTTGTCTTCATCCATAGCAAGCTTTTCTCTGGGTGGTTTTTCGTACCCGAGAAAAGAACCTTCCTCGTCCAATTGTTGTTGTTTTGTCTTTTGAACCTGGTTCATTTCTCCTGTTGGCGTCTCCTTTTCCTGAACAGCACTTGGGCTCTCGTCTTTTTCAGCTGCCGTCTCAGAGAAAGATTCATCTTGAGCATCGTCAAAATCATCTGCGTCAAAGAACTCATCGTCGGAGTTATAGAGGAACTCGTGGATTTCGCTATCGTCATTCTGCTCTTGTGGCGTATCGACAGATGCAGCTTGCGAAGAGCCCTTGTCAATGACTCCTGAAGCCAGCTCACTGTTAACCTGTGGCGACGAGATTCCCTTGGACTCGAGAAGTTTTCTCAACTTGTACTTCTTGCCCTCGTACTGCGCAAGGGTTTGCTCGTGCTTTTGAATCTCGTTCTCCAATTGCTTGATCGAGCTCTCCCACAACTTGTTGACTTCCTGTTGTCTTTCAATCTTTTTGATGAGCTTAGCCTCTCTCGTTTGCATGAGCGTGTCATACAGCTCAACCAACAGTCTCATATTGTTTAGCGTATTGGAGCCCACGCGATAAGTATCACGATCAACCTTTTCCTCGCTGGAGCTGCCGAGTGCTTTGAACAAATCAGAGAGACTGGCAATTTCGATGAGAAGTGAGCGCTTGGTCGAGAACATCTGCTCATTGGAAGCTTTTCCTTCTGGGGTGTCCATACTTAAAGAGCCGACATCCGAATCTCCGCTTTCCTCCAAATCGTAGTCAAAGTCCTCGACGGCGCCGCGGTCGATGCTCATTCTTGGAGCACCTCCTTTTTCATCAATCTGAGGAAGGTCGCCTGCATTGGCAGCCCCCGAGGAAACTTGCCGGTTTTGGGACTCAAACGAGTTGAGCGAGTTGCTGTCTTCCACATCTGAAGTGAATGTGGCCGTGGAAACTTGGCTGGGTGTGCGCTTGTGCAGTCTCTTGCGGCCCGGAATGTGCAACAATCTCCTCTTCTTTTCCTCCTCTTCAACAGGAAGTTCCTCTGCAGTTCTCAACGAGGCGTCGTCAACCGAGGGCCTGGTTTTAGACGACTTGCTGTTGCCTCTACGAATGGCGTCTTTCGAGATGGTGGTTGCGTTTTGCAAGGTCCACACCCATCTGTTGGTTTCCACTGGGTGGTTTGCCTTAAGGTGCCACTTGATGCCATTTTTGCCGATAATCTCAAACTTGAGTTTCTCAGACGAATCCAAGTGGAGCGTGGCGTAGCCTAGGTTGATAGACCCGCGGCACGCGTTGTTGGTGTCGTTCTGGTTGGTGTAGTAGGAGAGAATTCCAAACTGGTCCAAAACAAAATACCGCAACTTGTAGCCAGAGGCAAAATTGGTCCATTTGCGTAGGTACCCCTTGTAGGTGGGAGCGCCGCCGGGAACGGCGCCAGCGGCACCGTTGTTTGTCGGTTCCATCATGTTCTGATCTTTGCTGGCGCTCTTCAAGAGCCGTCTGATCGGATCGCTCTTGTGAGAAACCAAATCCACAGGAAGCTTGCCGTGGATGTCCCGTTTGAACGGATCGCCTCCGTGCTTCAAGATCCACTCGCACATCTGGAGGTCTTCTTTAGCAATAAACTCGTGGAGAACAGTGTTGCCTGTTTCGGGATCTGCACCGTTGATGTCCAACAACTCAGCAGCACGGGCATTGTTGACCAAGAGGTTTTCCAAGCCCTCAAAGTCTCTGGTGCTGAAGTACTTGCGCAAATTGGTGGCGGCCACTTCGACAAACTTGGCCCGCTCGAGCTGCATCAATTGCGCCACGTTGGCATCACGTGCAAGCTCCACGGGCTGGTTCTTGTCGTTGTTGAGCACGGTGTCGTTGATGTCAGGCAAACCCATCAAATACTTGACCACGTTAAAACGGGAGGCGTAAACCGCCAAGTGCAACGGCGTGTTGCCGTCGGAATCCTGCGCATTGACGTCGATATTGTACTCCTTGTTTCGAACCAAGCTCTGGACCAAACTTAACGGGCTGACTTGCACGGCAAAGTGGAGGATTGTGTCACGTAACTTGACCAACTCGCTGGTGGCCACGGTGGACTCCACGGCACGGAGACTGTGGACCAACGAGTCGACCTTGCTCTCGTCTCCCGCACGCAAGGCGTCAATGAGCTTCAACCTGAAAAGCGAGGCGTTGAGTTGGGAAGACATGTGGAGCACTCTGCGGGGGGTGGCGCTATCTGGGGGGCGCGGCCACGTGACTGGGTTGCTGGTCGTGCCGCGCACACGGGTCGTGCCGCGCACAGCGCGCCCGGCCGCTCCCCACCCCCGCTGGCCTCTCCGTCCGTCCTGCACACACACGCGTTCGCGACGGAACAAAATTCCACACCACCTGCACCGAAAACACGGTCTGCCCAACACGGTCCTTCACCAGTTCGCTTCTGCATACACCCAGATGATTGTGTCGTTGTGCCTATTTCTCGCCTGGGTCGTCCAGATCCAGGCGCTTGGCATGGCCATTCCCCCCGTCGCCACCGGCGACAAGAAAAAATACTCCAGCATCAACAACCTCTTGAACTGCGTGAGCTACCGTACATCCAAGGATGATATCATCACCGCTCAGGTGCACAGCGGCGACCGGATCCCGCTGCAGAAGCTCAGCCTCCATGTGCTTGATTCGGACAATAATGTGCTCCGCACCATGAACGACATGTCCGGGGAACAGACCGTGATGTTCACCAACTTGAACAACCCCGTGCAGTTTGAGCAGCATCTGGGGGCCGGGCACCACCTACTAAACCGCAACCCGGGGAGCCCGGGCAACAAGGCACGTGACGCCCGCTACGAGGCCGAGATGATTCCTCACATTGGCAAGTCCTACGTTTACATCTGCTTCGACAACATCTACTACGACAAGTCGTGGAGCTTCCAGCGTTCGGTGCGTGAGTTGACGTTGTCGGTGGATATCCGCAACATCTCCACCTTGAAGGAGACAAACTATGAACAGTATGCCCGATACTTCAAGAACAAGGAGCCCGGTGATGCCAAGTTTGACGAGCGGGACTTTGAGTCTGCCATTGATAAGTTTCTGGCCCGGCTCCACCAAATCAGCGAGGAGATCCAGTCGTGCACGGCGGTTTCGGAGTCTCTTAAGGTTCGCCAGAGCGAACTCAGATCCGTCAACGAGACCATTTACGAGACCTACATGCGGACCACCATTACTATTCTCTCGTGTATCTGTGTTTTTGGCCTTGTGCAGGTGATTTACATTTGGTTCTACTTGAAGCTGAAGAAGCTTATATGAGTGGCGCTACCTCGCTACTTCTTGATCTGCGGCTTGTTGGAGCGTTGCACCCATCTTCCATTGCTAGTGACATTTTCATTTGTTTGTGAGTTTTTGGGGCCATGGAAGCTAGGATGCCATGCTGTTGAGATGCCGAACGAGTCACTCGTTTTGAATGTCTTGAACTCACTTTTATGCTCATTTTCACCGGGCTTGCTCTTGGTTGATCCTCCATGGCTTTCTGAGTAACCTGCGGGTCCCTGGGCTATTTGCTTGGGTTTTGGACTGAGACCGCTATATGCCGGCGAAACCACCAGCTCCCCTTCTGATTCGGGACTGCTTTTGTGCAGTTCGCCTCTCTGGTCTCTTGGACTAATCCCTGAAGTGCCCTCTCAGACGGCTCGGTGGCTCTCGATTTGTGCTATTTCCTTCGTGGCCTCCATGACATTTGAAAGACCCACTGCTCTGTCATGCTACCCCAGAATCGGCTCCTGCTTTACGGTTTTGGCCTTTTCTTTCGGTTCCGACTGAAATCCGGTCCACTTTACCAATACCAGCAGATGTCGTTTGACTTCCTCTTTGGATTTTATTGAGCGCTACTGGGTCTTCGCTGCATACTCCACTGGCATTCCATCCGGATGCCCATCTGATGATCCCCGTCATGCCACCCTTTTCCGGACACTCCCGGTTCTTTCCGGCCTGGCATGCTGCATATAATTCTAGAAGGCTTTCTTGCAAAGCCCAGGCTCGGCCACGAGTCCATATTAATACATACCGGCTACTCCTCGGCCGCCGTACCCCTCATTCTCTCGGAGTTGATGATGTCCTGGCAGATGGTTTCTTGAGCATCTTTCTCAATCAAGCTGCTAGCATCGGAAAACATCATGCTGGACTCGTACCCCATCCGGATCCGCTGTTCGGTGATTCCAAGCTCGCAAGTAGCGAGCGCCTTCACCACGTTGTGGTAGCGAGCAATGGTGGCTCGCGTATTGTTGCTGATTTCGTCATTCTTGTCGCTGTAGATTTCCCAAGAACTCTCCTCTTCCAACCTGGTGATGGCTAAACTGCCCTGGCCGGGGTTATATGCGCCCTGGGAAGCAAGCGAGCTCTGGGCCTTGCTTGTGTGGGCGCCAGCCGAGCTGGCCGCCGCCAAAACACTTGTTTTGCTCAACCAAACGTAGCCGTTCACTCCGAGAATCACGCTGATGTTTCCTGGCAAGTCGTAGCTGTGGTTCTTCTGCTTGATGACCAACGACGAAGGCACCTTGAGAAAAACTCCGTTTCGGAGCTTCCCGTACTTCAACGAACGTGTGTGTAGCGACGCGGATCCGTTGCTGTACACACTCTGCACCTCGGCGTTCAAAAGATCTCCTTCCTTGAGAAAGTTCCTCATTTGAAGCTCGTCTGTTTCCGACTTCCGCCGCAAAATGCCGCCCGGGAGATTCACCGACCCAAGCATGAGCACTGCGTCTTGCTTGCATCCAATGTCAACCTTCCAGCGCTTCTGGCCCACCTCCGTGATCCGCCCCACCACGTGGTCTCCCGTTTCCGCCTGGTACCGCCCTCTTAACGGGACCACACTCAAAAGACGGTTCACACGGGACACGTTTCCGGCCACCGCCGAGTACGTTTGGCTGTCCAAGAAGTAGGTGCCGTGGCCTTTCATCCACGTTGGGTCGTCGGTGACGAGCTCGCCAGGGGTGACGATGGCGCCGCTGTGCTCCTTCTTGCCTGCACGCACGGGCACGTCGGCGTCGGGCATGTCCGTGTCGGAGTCGTCGTTCGCGAAAAACTCCTCCCGCCGAAACGGTCTGCTGATGGTGATCACCGAGCTCATGGCGGTTCGGGGAGGCGAGAACGAAGCTTTGCGATGCGCGCTCTGTGCAGGCGCACCCGTACCTCCCCCTGCTGTTTCGCGCTCAGTCTTTTCGCGGTGCGCCCATGGGCATCCCCAGTCGAGGCTTATTCCGACCGTTTTGGGCCACACTTCTCCGCACGTACTGGAGCAAAACATACCGGCGTCACGTGATGGTGTCCTCGCTTTTCCAGGCACCCGTACACCGCGGCATGGAGGTGCTCGACCGCAGTCTTTTCCACAAACAAGTGCCGCTTTTGGCGGCGTACTTTCCCGAGCCCCGCCACCTAGGCGACTTTGTCAAGAAGTGCCAGGGCGACATTTTGCAGGTGCAGGGCGTCAAGCACATTGTGCAGGACAACGGCACCAAAGGCGTTCTTTTACGTGAAGACGTCGACATCGACAGCTACAAAAGCAAGCTTTCGGAGACCACGTTGGCCAAGATCTCGGAGCACGGCATACAGGTAAAGCCCTACGTGCTCCACTTGGACTACTCCTTCTGGAAGGCCGACGACATTCTCCATGCAGTGATCCCGGAGGAGCTTCTCAACGACATTCCCACCGGCTACGCCCAGGCCGGCCACATTGCCCACTTCAACTTGCGAAACGACTTCAAGAAATACGGCAGCTTGATTGGCCAGATTGTCTTGGACAAAAACCCCAAAATCGAGACCGTGGTGGATAAGGTGGACACCATCGACACCAAGTTCCGCACGTTCAAGATGGAAGTGCTCGCGGGCAAAGACGACTTCATCGTGGAGCAAAACGAAAGCGGGTGTCGGTTCAAGTTCGATTTCAGCAGCGTGTACTGGAATTCCCGGTTGAGCACGGAGCACGAGCGGCTCATCGCCCAGTTCCAGCCGGGCGAGGCGGTGGGCGACGTGTTTGCCGGCGTGGGGCCGTTTGCGGTTCCCGCGGGCCGCAAAAACGTGTTCGTGTTGGCCAACGACTTGAACCCGGAGTCGTTCCGGTATTTGGGCGAGAACGTGACCCGCAATCACGTGAGCGACTTCGTGCGCTGCCACAACCTCGACGGGCGCCAGTTCATCCGCGAGTCGCCGCGCATGTTGCTCGACTGGGCGCAGCGCACGGGCGCGGTGGAGCAGCCGCCCAAGCGCCGCCGCGTGCGGGACGCATCCCGTGAGCCTGCACACAAGCCCCTCCACGTGACCATACCCCTGTACATCTCGCACTACGCCATGAACTTGCCGGACCTGGCGTTGACGTTTCTCGACGAGTTTGTGGGCTTGTACAGCCGCGACGCGGGTGTTCGCCGCGCGGTGCAGGCGGATCCCCGCTTCGTGCTTCCCACCATCAACGTCCACTGCTTCGAGAAGTTCTCTGCGGACGAGAAGCCCGAGCCCTCCATGCAGGACTTGCATCGTCGCGTGCACGCCCGCATCGTGCACTACCTCGGCTACGCTGCACCTTTCGAGGCCTTTTCCTTCCATTTGGTGCGAAAAGTTGCACCCACAAAACCCATGTTTTGTGTGACCTTCCAGCTTCCGCACGAAGTTGCCTTCAAGGAGACCAAGGGCGAAGCGAAGGCGGAATCAGAGGTATAGTTAAGCATCAGCGATAAAAGCCAGAAAAACAGGATCAGCGATAAAAGCCAGAAAAACAGGATCAGCGATAAAAGCCAGAAAAACAGGATCAGCGATAAAAGCCAGAAGAAACAGGATAGCGAATACAGAGCGAATACAGAGCGAATAAACTGATCAAACCAGAATAAACAGAATAAATTAAAACGGAGAAAATAAAACGGATGAGCCTTTTGGACGATAGCGTGGCACAACTGTCGCTCCGCTACTTCATCAACCCCGACAAATTCGTCAGCTTTCTCAACAATACGCAGGCCGGTGCAGCCCATTTGGCCTCCGGCACCGACTTCCCCGTTCTTGTCAAGCACGTGGCCACCGCCCTATGTGCATGCATCGTTCAGATACTTGTCTTCTGCTATCTACGCACACTTTGCAGAAGCATCTATGAGCCCCGGTGTTTTTTCACCCCGGCCAGCGAGCGAATGCACGAATTGCCGCCCGGCTATTTCGACTGGGTTTGGGTGTCTTGGAACTCCGACATCAGCTTCTTTCTCTCCATGGGCCTCGATCTGTACTTTTTTCTCCGGTTTTTGAGTGTCTTGTTGATTTTCTTTGCCAGCTGCGGGCTCGTCAACATTGTGGTTCTTCTTCCGATCAATTTGACCTCGTCCACAGCGGCGTTTCGGGCTGCAGGTGTGGACCGCTTCAGTATTGCCAATATTGCAATGAGCAAGGCCAAGCAGTTGAACTTCCATTTTGCCTGCACTCTCGTGACCATCATTCTGTTCAACGTCATCATGTACCACGAGTTCCTGAGTATTGCCAAAATCAGACACACCTACTTGAACGGCGTCCTGCACAGAAGACAGGCTTCTTCCCGCGTGCTTCTCCTCGGGAACGTGCCGGAAAAGCTCCGGAATTTGGAGGCCTTGAAGGACTACTTCCGCTCCTTTGACCGCGGCTTGCAGCACGTGTGGTTGATGGACGACTACCACGACTATTGGTGGAAATGGACCCAGGCGCAGCACGCGTTGGATCTCTTGGAGGTGCACAACGTACGCTACCTCAAGTCAGTGACCAGAGGAAACGTGCGTCCACCCCCTACCTTCTATCCGCCATTGTACTTTCCCGTGTGCAATTTGCCGGTTTTCCGGCGGAAATTGGCCATTCTGATGCCCGGTCAGTTGCGTGCGCTCTGGTTCCAGAAAAAACAGCCCGTGGAGCCGTGGTGTACGGCTGTTTTGGACGAGTGCTATGATGCCATCTCCAAGCGCATAATCGAGATCGCCAAGGACAACTACCTGAAACAGGATAAGGTGTTTTTGATGTTCAGCCTGCAGGAGTCTGCATATATGGCCCATCAGGCGCTTCTTTCGCTGGACAGTGGCCTGCTCAACCCAAGCTTGGTGGAGGTTCATGCCAACGACGTGATCTGGGCCAATGTTGCACGCCAGCCCCGGTTTGGCCAGATTGAGCGGTATGTGGTGTACTGCCTCATGGCAATTCTGATCACGGTCTATGTCGTGCCGGTGTCCATGATCACGCTTCTCTCGCAGGTGCCCCTCTTGACGCAGCTCCTCCCGTGTATGCGGTTTTTGGGCCGGCTTCCGGAAGAAATGAAGCTCACCTTCAGCAGCTTGCTTCCGGCGATAATGCTCAGTTTGGTTATCTCCGTGCAGCTCAAGCTTTTCCGGCTTCTCCTCTATTTGAAGGGCACGTGGACCGGCGCCGAGTTGGAGATCTCGCTCCAGAAATGGTACTTTTTTTTTCTCTTCATCCAGCAGTTTTTGGTGGTGTCGGTGCTGACCAGCTTGATTGTGGTGTGTGTGCAGGCCGTGGAGCGTCCTGCATCGATCCCGCTTCTCTTGGCTGCAAATCTCCCGAAAAGCTCCGTTTTTTTCTTCAAGTATCTTTCCGTCAAAGCATTTGCGTTGACCGGAAGCAACTTTCTCCAGATCGACCAGTTGTTCATGAGGGTGTTTGTCTACTCGTGGAAAGATAGCACTCCGCGGCGGAAATTTCACCGGCTCACCAGCCTCAGCAAGGTCCGCTGGGGTCTGGCGTATGCGGCGATGTCGGTTTATGGCGCCATTGGCGTCACGTACTGCATAATCTCGCCGCTTATCTCCGTGTTCATGGTGCTCATGTTGGGCTTGTTTCTCTTGTACTATAAGTACGCCCTCCACTATGTGTACAGTCACGTGAACGAGTCCGAGACCAACGGCCGCCTCTATCCCCGGGCCATTTTCCACATGTACTCCGGCATATACTGCTTGGAGTGCTGCATGGTCGGCATCTTTCTCTCTCTGAGAGACAAAAACGGCGACTGCCCCATGAAATTCCAGGCCTTGGTCATGCTTGCTGCCTTGGCATGCACGGTGTTTGCCAATATGTCGGCATACAGTCGATTCCACCAGCTTTTTGAGTTTTTTCCATACGTCAGCAGCGAACTTCCTGCAGAGACGGGCCTGGCCACCCCGGAGCTCCTGCAGGAGACCCTCCTCTACTTCCACCCGTGCTACCGGTATCAGAAACCGGTCGTATGGCTTCCGCGGGACGCCGACGGAGCTGCCGATGAGATCATTGACCGAATAGAGCAGAATGCTTTGAATGGGTCTTCCGAGGGCGCTGCAGTCGTTCGAGACGGGTACTTGGCACACGTGACCATCACTCAGGAGCCGCCCAAGTAGCCGAGCCCGGAATCCTGAGTACCACCAGAGCCCACGGACACCCAGGCCATGAGTCGAACAAAGTGGCTGGCGGGAGTATCGGGGTCGTGTCCGGACCAAAACGAAAGCCTGGAAATCTAAGCGGCAAGCTGTCTAGATTTTTCCATGGATGGCTTTTGCCACGGCGTCCCATTCGCCGGCCAACCGCCACTTGCTATTCAGAGGAGGCACTGCATCGTGGCCGAAAACGGTAAGAGCGTCAAACTTGGCCACCGACGCGTACTGCTTGCAGGTCTTGACATCACCATCGGCATCTTGTACTAAGTATTCCGACTGGGTACAGATGAAGCCTCTTTTAGGGTGCAATGGGACTTCCACGCCTTTGAGGCTCAACCCCCGGAAATCGGCAGAAATGACGCGTTGATCATGCTCCTCGGCGACGGATTTGGATGGCGTGAAGTAGTGCTGGGTGTTTGCTTCGCCTGTATATTGTAATTTGAATGGAACAACATTCACCGCAACCGACGGCACCTGGTCTTGAACGGAGAGCTTGCTCATAGCGCGTTATTAGACGGGACGCGGTGAAGAGTAGTGGCACGCGTGATGTGAGTCACGTGACCTGGGGGAATTCGCTTGGCCTTGGTCTGGAGCAGATGAATTAGGGCGGCTAGAGAAGCTAGCTAGAATTCATTATGGAAAGCTTAATAGAGATATAGCTTTAACGTCGAGAAGCCATTTTTGAACGGAAGTATAAGATAACATATCTGCATATAGATATAGAGATCAGAAGAGATAGAAGAGATAGAAGATAAGAAGACAAGAAGATAAGAAGATAAGAAGATAAGAAGATAAGAAGATAAGAAGATAAGAAGATAAGAAGATAAGAAGACAAGAAGATAAGAAGAGATAGAAGAGATAGAGGATACGAAGAGATAGAATACATATAGATTGTTAGGTTCCGATGAGTAGACGTTGTCCAAGGTGCGCACGTATTGACTGTCTAGTAGGGAGGCTTCTAAGCAGGCGGCTGGCTCAACTCGGACTCTAAGCCAGGGTAAGGGCAGATCACGTGACTCGGTTGCAGGGTCAGCCTAGCAATAGCATGAGACAATGAGGGCAGTATAACATGCAGTATAATATAGATAATGTAGAGAATAAGATAATACAGAATATAGGTAATATGGAGAATAAGATAATACAGAATATAGATAATATGGAGAATAAGATAATACAGAATATAGAGAATATAGAGAATAAGATAATACAGAATATGGATAATATAGAGAATAAGATAATACAGAATATAGGTAATATGGAGAATAAGATAATACAGAATATAAAGAATATAGAAAATAAGATAATACAGAATATAGATAATAGTGTATAGTGGGTACCGGCGCACGGCCTATATACAGTTCCTAAATGTAACAGTGAATACGGAAAAAACTGTCAGCGACGATCTACTTTTCCATTATTTCTGGACTCTTACTGTAACATAGCTGAACCTAGTTTCTTGTGAAAAACAATGTCAATAAAACTATTGAAAATCGCCAAAATGTCTCGATTTCCTCTGATGAGGGGGGTTAGTTGCGAATTTCAGTCTCAACCATTTCTCTATTTCCAGCCATTTCAAAATGGTCCAGTCTCCGCAGCTGAACCTCCATCCGGAAGAACTCTAAGCGGTTCAGAAAATGACACAATGGCAACACAATCACAATCATAATCATAATCACTTTGGCAACGACAATGGCAACAATGACAACGACAATGGCAACAATGACAACGACAATCCCAATGACAATGGCAACACAATCCCAATTACAATGGCAACACAATCCCAATGATAATGACTAGCTCGTAATTGTACGGAAGTGACTAGCTCCTAATTGTACAACTAGTTTGCGGAAGTGGCGGAGGCTCATCCAATGACTTTGCTGATGACACGAGCTGCTCTAATGAGACAGTTTCTTTGGCCTGGAAGGCGGCATCTTGGGCACCTTGATACTGGAGCCTAGGGCGGCAGTCAGGGGCGGTAACGAAGGAGGATCTGCGCCCCGTTATCGCCAAAGCCAAACAATGCATTTTTTCCAAGCCAAACATGCATTTTTGCAAAACCGAACAATGCCGTTCCAGAAATTTCTGGGCATAACTGTGGCCTAGAATCCGTTGACAATGAAATCGCCCGGATAATTCCCAATCGCTCGAACAATGGCAAGGCATTGAAGGCAGAACAGGACCAGAAGCCTATAAAAGCGGCCCCTGCCGCCGCTACTGAATCCACAAACATGAAGTTCACTTATTTACCCTTTACCGCGCTTTTTTCCATTGCTACTGCCAAAACCTACGTGTTGGCTCTGTTTTCTGACGGAACAAAAGGCTATCTTGTTGGTGATACAGAATATGATGATGTGCAGGAAATGGGGTTCGAACGAGGTCAAGCCCCGACTGAGGTCAAGTTAGTTGGAGATAGAGTCTCCAGCGTTGAAGGGACAGAATGGTTATCATTTCTGAGAGATTTGCTTGTTTTTGCCCCTAAAGGGGGCTTTCAGAGGCTCACTTTTACTAATAGTGTTCACAACGAAGAAGTCTACGCTTGCAAATATGACAGCGGATACTATGACTTTTCTCCTTCTCCAAAGGATGGAGTAATGTGTCTGTTGGCGCGGTTGACTGTTGAAGAAAGGACTGAGGAATACGTGAACGCTGTAAACGGTTTTGGCTATGAAACTTCGGGAGGCTGGGATGTGCAGGAAAACACCCCCACTGAAAATTCTCCGGCCGGAGATAGCCAGAGCTCTACTAAAGATGAGCAAAGCCCCCAAGCCCAAGCTGCTTCAAACATGGATGACGAAGACTGCTACGTGTAACTGTGGGTGATGGAAATTATCATGAGGTTTTCAACACGTCAATGGACGCCAAAGTTTGGGTTACGGGGGAAGTTTTACCGAGAGAGTTTAGGTGGAGAGTCGACAAATGGTATTCCAATCCGGATGAGTCACAATGGATGCAATCTATTGATGGCGAGCCTACTTTTGATCCCGAAGAAACCACGAAGGAATTTATTCCGGACAGCATGATTCAACAAAAACTTTTTGGTATCGAGAAGAGTTTTTTGATCTGTGACGCTGAACTTGATGGTATGAAGTATCATCCAATGTACGTTTTATTTGATCAATAAACATCTTTTTTTTCGGTAGACACGGGCGTGCACCTGGCCATAATGGTGCCATGATGTAGCCTTTTGTTCTGGCGCCGTGTTATTGCAAAAGTCCAAAAGCTGCTACTTCAAGATCAAAAGAGTACACTCTTAGTAGAGATTTGGGCACGCCTCTTTTTCCCGGGTATTCTACCATACACACTATGTCGGCAGACACTCCGGAGAGGAATTAAATTAGTGTTCACTACTTTATTAGCGACCCTCGGAAATGACGCAGCATGCCCCGGAACAGAAAACACCCGTACCTCCGATTATATCCCCCTCCCGTCCCCTTCTCCGAAAGGACAGAAGCGGGGCCGAAATTGTGCGTGTGATTCAGCGAGCGGACCAAGAATGCACTCGTGCTACTTTACGGAAAACACACGGGGCTGGAGAGACGCCGTCTGGCACATCTGGCGTGCTTATATGCACTCCCGTACTGTTAGTTCCGAGGGTAGTTGGCGATATACAGGAAAGATCAGCGATGACGCCAGGGAAAGGCCAGAATGGGAGTCTGGGGCCTAGCCGGTATAGGGACCATAGCATAGATGTAGATATTGGCATGCAGCCAGTGTGTAACTTGGACAGTACATGAAGACCTTACAATCTTATATACAGGCATGGCCTGCTTCTAATTAGAGCCTCGTCCAACTATCTTTAATCAGCAAATTTCAGAAATAGTCCTTCACACTGATGGGACGCTATTGCAAATGTTATATGCCGGAATGCGTTCTCAGATTATTTAAAATTGGCCTTTTATTTGCAGCCAAACGCATGGCTAAGATCCCTCATACCAACCCGTTGCATTTATATGCAGCTTATGTGATTGGCTGATTCATTTGATCAAATGGATAAGATGGCATCGGAACTGTGATTGGCAATCACGTGACCCCATTTCCGAGGGTACTGGCCCTGCGGTCGCCACAGAGCCGCTGCAGGCTACTCCCCTGGGGATAAGCTTTTGGGAGTACGCCATTGCGATTCTAGATAGAAAGAATCCAATTTTTTTGCGGATTTTGACGGTTTGAACGACCCCTCTCAATAGGTCGGAACTGGATATAGTGCCCGGAATTGGGGCCAAGTCACGTGCGCGCCCTCGGTTCTCATGAGATCAGACCAGGATACAAAAATTTGTGGCGAGACTCTAGGCCAACCGATGCTTAAAGCCACATTTCTATAGAATCAGGTCTGAAGCTTCTGCGCCTCTTGCATGGCTAACATAACAGATACTGCATATTGCGATACTGGAAAAGATACTGTAAGATAAAACGAAAGACACTGGTAATGGGAGAGAAAGTGCTACTTTGATGATTTGAAGAGCTTGAAAGGGACGATTGAAGAAAAAGACCATAATTAATGAATAGACACGCAATATGAATTGAAACAACTTTATACTATGAACTGACAATATCAACACCGGGCTCTGTTGGCACAGTAGCCTTACAGCTCAATGCACTGTACTGCATTCAATAGGGAATTAGTCATTGATGGGAAAAGGAGTAATTTGCAGAGGAGTTCCTGTATGTAGCCCTAAAGTCAACCGAAAGCAATCCATCGTTTGCTGTTTATACTCTCATCCCACCACTTCACTCCTCTTCTACAGGCATCGTCTCGACCCGCCCCGCCGGTCTGCACAAAGCAATCTATAATGTATATAAATAGTAGCGTCTGAGTCGGCCAGAAGCATTATTTCCAGCCGTAAGTCGCAGCCAACCGCTTGTTCAAGTGCTCACCTGCAGTAATGGGCACATCCTCCTTGTTGGCGCCTCTACCCGAGATTTTCCGGATAACCTCGCTCGGAACCGGCTCCAAAAGCGTGGCGTCGTTGGGGTGGCTGAAAAACACAATCGAGTAGCGGTCCTGGCCGGTTTCCTGCACGTGGGGCGGAAACTTCACCCGGTGGATCGTCGACTTGAGCAACCCGCCCGTCCAGTACGAAAGCTGGTCGGCTATGTTCACCACAATCGGAGCAGCTTCGCCCAGTCCTGCAGATGGCGCCACGTACGGCACCGCCTCCCACGCCTTGCTCACTGGCGAGTAGATCTCAAGCCCCTCCTGGTTTTCTTGCTGGAACAACAACGTCATGGACCCGTAGTCCGTGTGTGCTCCTGCACGAATCACCGACTCGGGGTTAAGCGACTTCTGGCCCGGATAGTGCAAGAACCGGAACGTAGTGCCTGACTCCGCGTCTGGGGCATACCTGGACGTGAACCACTCGATGCCGGGCACCTCCAGGTCTTCGATCTTGAGGCCCAACGCAAGGATTCGTAAGATTTTGATCAGCAACTCGTACAACTTGACGCTGATGCGCTCCACGAGTCTGGCCCGCTCGGGGTCCTGGTGGAACCAGTCGTGGATGGGTTTTTTGGACTTTCCCGTGCTGAGGTTCAACCCACAGAAGTTGAGCGCCTCTTTGGGGTCGCCTTTCTTCTGCGTCAGCGGATCCAAGTTCTCGCCACCGTAGTTGGTGTAGCCGTGGTTTGACTCGTCGATTGGGTGCTTTTCCTTGTACTCAGGGGCGAGCTGGAAGAACTCCTTGGAGAGCAGGAACAAAGCCTCTACCTCTTGCGCCGAAAAACCGTGGCCCTCGACAAAAAGAAAGCCCTGCGTGGTGGCTGCATTGAGGAGTTCGTCAGCGGTCGTGGCATCGACGCTGGAAACGTTGACAACTTGGAGAGGATTTGGCTGGGACATGGTGGAGATTTGCGTGCCGCATGCAGGCGCGGCTTCAGTTGGCCAGGGTTCACGTGACTTATAACGGCGGCTCACGTAATTGATAACGGCGGCCACGTGACTGATAACGCGCCACGTGACCGGGTGGGTTTATATGCACACCACATGTGCACAAGCCTCACTCCATGTTGAGTTGATGTGCCCACAAACATGACTTACTCCACACTGTCTAACAAACACTGACACGTCCGAAAATACTGACACGTCTCAAACACTGACACGTCCAAAAATACTGACACGTCTCAAACACTGACGTCTGTCCGCATCAGGTGACCATCCGGCTACTATGCAGGATACTTCCTACTCTACCCTATCGCTCTGGCACTCCCTTTCCCTGCCCCGCCCCTCACGTATGCTTGGGGAGCGAAGCAACCGATACACTCAGGACTTATCGGTGGACACTGTAAAAATGTTGTGGCTTCCTACGCGTACCTGCATACAAGGGCCCCAGCTTTCCGGTCTCGTGCTAGGCTCTGACTCAATGCTGGTTATGGAGTATAAGTGCCGTTTCCAAATTCAAGTCTCGATAGGGTATCGAAAAAAGATTGCAGCACCACAATTTCACACATGGTCTCCCACTGCATTACTCACTGTGGCCCTAAGTGGCTTGACTAACGTTGATCGGACGGGAAACAGTATTTTCCACTTGGTATGGCCGCAACCGGAAGTTGTTAAGATACGGAGTATCTTTCGTGACAGAAGTTCTGATGCACCCATTATTTTCAATGCACCCACGAGTTCTATTGCACTTACTGTCTATGACATATAACCGGTTTGGTATCTCAGATTCTTAACGTGATACATGCAGTCATAAATCAGAAAACATCCGCAAAGACTTTTCTCGTGGACTGTCAGCCTGTTCCTCAGCCTATAAACTAATACACAGGCGTAACAAAATAAAATGGTTCAATCTCTTACAATCAGTAATATCTCTAGCAACGAGTACTCACAGACGTCTGAATTGGATCCATCTGCTGGCTTCTGAAGAGGCAGACTGCATGTAGTGCATGTGGTGCATTGGCAGTTAGCAAAGGCTTCAAGTGGTCCTCAGCACAGCCTGCAAAAGCCTAGACTGCATTGTTCCAGATCACAAGAACCAGTAGTGATTCAAATGGAGGAAGGTCAGAAAAGTCGTGCCCAAACCAATACATGCCAAATGTCTTGAACCCTTACTTGCCACCTACCGTTCAGCTTCTTAATGTAAGCGGCAGTTTTCAAATGATTCCACCGATAGTGTTCCATGGTATTGTCAAGTCTCAAGTTTCTGAGCCGTTTCAGTGATGGTCAAGTCCTGACAATGTTCCGATATGTATTTGATATTTGGGTTGTATTATACACTTGAAAGTGGAAATTTTGGTAGTTAGTCTGACCCATCTGCTAGAGACTGGCTCATTTGGAAAGGTGTAGTAGTGTATACGACTTCGTTTGTTGGCTTCCAGGTTTGCAGTATGTGAAGAGTTACCTATAGAGAGAAGAATAACAGCTGATGATACAAATAAGAAGAAACAGCTGGTTATACAAAAAAGAAGAAACAGCTGATGATACAAAAAAGAAGAAACAGCTGGTTATACAAAAAAGAAGAAACAGCTGGTTATACAAAAAAGAAAAAACAGCTGGTTATACAAAAAAGAAGAAACAGCTGATGATACAAAAAAGAAGAAACAGCTGAATACAAAAAACCAATTATGACAACTAGTGTAGCAAGTAGGAACCAAGTATAAAATAAAGTATATGAACTGAGTATACAGACTAATGATGACTAGTAAGATAAAAAATGGTATAAAAATAAGTAAACATCTGTAACTTTTGCACACGCACAGTGCCATCAGTACATAATAACATTTACCAACGTGGATCAGGCTTCAGACGTAAAATTACTCTTTCTGAACAACTGGTCCAAACATGAGATTTTATACAAAGTGCATCGGTCGAAACTGAATCTCTTAGACCTGTATCAATACCCAAATCTGTGACACAGATATTCCTCCACCAAATAATCCGCATATACATCCTTGTTTTCTGTTCAATCTTTGGTTTTCCAATCGAGGGCGCGCACGTGACTTGCACCCAGTTCCGGGCACTATATCCAGTTCCGACCTATTGAGAGGGGTCGTTCAAACCGTCAAAATCCGCCAAAAAATTTCACGCTCTTTGTGTCAGTGTGCCAAGACACGCATCTACAGCTCACAGCCAAACGCGATAGTCCGCAGCGGCCCTGTGGTGGCCGCTGGGCCAGCACCCTCGGAAGTCGGGGCACGTGATAGTCACATGATCACACTGTCCAGCTTCAGGCCCCAGTCCTGCACCCAACCGCTTCTGTCACTTTACTACACGTCTAGCATTGTCAATCACGCAATACTGTCACCTCTGAATATTCAGCATATTTGGAATTGGCTCACTATATAGGGCCCCGAAATATGGAAGGCCAGAAGCTCTAACCAGGACTTTTCTCCAAGTCTGATTCCAAAATGGCGCCCGGGAACCAGTACCATATTACTGGTGGTGTATACTTTACTGCATACATTCCATACTGATCGAACTAGCAAGCCAGAATTATCCAGTTCCCAGAATCATCCCAGCTCCAGAATTTCTACGTACTGATTATAAATCACTGCCAACATCACAAACTATCGCTACATTCATTGTGTCACCCCACGACGTTCACCATGCAGGATCCACCGGAACCAACCGAGTTATATGTTCTCCTGCACACAGGCCCGATAACAGCGCGCCGCATCATCAATCCTTATCGCATTTCCGCTCTACTCCCAGCATGAGCGAAAGCCGCCCCAAGATCCGCCGGCTGCCCTGTTCTTCACCTCGCGTCCGTACGCAGGAAATCCAGCATCAGATTCTCGCCAACGCCGCCGAAATCGTCGATGTCATCAACGAGCAGGAGAAACGCAACTTCAAGCTTGGCGCGTGCCTCTTGGTCGTGGCAATTGCCACGTGGATGATTGGGCTTGAGCTCGTCAATTCTGTTCTTAAGGGCGACCAGTTCCAAAAACCCTTTTTGATGGCCACGTTGACGGGCTCCTGTTTCATGTTGAACTGGCTCCCCAATATCGGCGTCTTGATTAGCCGCACGTGGTGTTCCCCCGCTGGCGACGACGACGAATTCTCCGAAAGCCCGCTTCTTTCGCTGTCGGATTTGGAAATAGAGGGGGATTTCCCAAAATGCCACGCGCCAGAGTCGCCAGCACCGTTGGAGAAGCACGAGGTGCTCAGCTTGGCAGCCCAAATTGCCGCCATTTACTACGTGTACAACTTAATGGGCATGCTGGCGCTCAAGTACACTTCTGCGTCCAACCAGACCATCTTGGGCTCTACCACCACGTTTTTCACGCTTCTACTTGGCGTGATGCTCCGCATCGACCGCTTGTCCACCAAAAAGGTGGTGTGTGTGTTGTCCAGTTTGTTTGGCGTCATCTTAATCAACGTGGGTCAGATGAGCTCTGCTCCTTCCGGTGGCAGCAAGTTCCACCCCAAGAATCCTGCTCTCGGCAATTGCTTTGCTTTGGCCGGCGCTTTCTGCTATGCGTTGTACCTTTTGGTCATGAAAATCCGCTGTGGTACCGGCAACCGCACAACCAACGAACGCGAGTTGTTTGGCTGGGTTGGCGTCTTTACTTTTCTCTTGGGCGTCCCGCTATTGTTTGTGCTTCACGCCTTGGACATCGAGAGGTTCTCACTTCCTCCGTCTGGCGCCATTTCTGCCATGATACTCACCAACTCGGTGTTCTCGGTCATCTCAGACTACGTGACCATTATTGCCATGCTTTTGACCAGCCCGCTAGTCACCTCGCTAGCGCTCACATCGTCCATTCCAATCAGCATATTCGTGGATTTCCTAGTCCTACGCGTTACCGGTGGCTCCGACACGTCCGACCGCTCTGGCTTCTTTGTCTACGCTTTTGGCGTGGCCTGCATCTTGACCTCGGTGCTTTTGATCAATATTGACATCACGTCGGAAAACGAGTTCATCGAGGAAGTCATCGACGGAGCTTTCGAGGGCGCCATCAAAAATGATGGAGTTTTATCGCCGATTCTTTCGCCCTACATGAGTTCATCGAGCGATAAATCTTCACCGCCGCATAAATTGGGTTTGCAGCTTCTTTCTCCACGCCTTGGCGTATTTCTGTCGCCAAAAGAAGGTCCCTCTGAAGAAGTCAGCGGATTTGCCTTGAATGCCACTTCCTCGAGGGAATTTTCGATGCTTAAGAACGCTAATCATCACCAACATCTTTACACTATCGACTCGCAATTGTCGAGCGCCGAACTGGAGCACTTGCACGTTTCTGGCGGTGTCAATCACAACTTTTTGGTCTCCAATAGGGAACCATGAATTCACTTCTGGTCGTGATCACCGATTTATCACATACGATTATCAGAACGGTGATGAAAAGGTTTTTGTCCACAATTTGATCCAATGATTGTTCTTTACAAAATCAACGGTGTTTTCGGTGGTCACTGAGCAAACAATCTAGCTCATGGCCGAACATGAACTGTTAAGATGCTGACCAAGACTCTCTCAAAGTACAATTGCAGCTTAAGAGTGGGGATTCATGGTACACATCCACTGTACATACTTCCATAATACATACATTATAAAACGGTATAAATAATATCCCATCCAAACCTCTGCGGACAATATCTCAACTCTTCACGTTAAAAACACACACATTTGCCAATGTGTGCACCAGTTTCCCAGCACCTTCATGGCCCATTACAGTCTATAACTTCCAAACCGCACGGATTCAATCCCTGTTGATGGAGCTATGAAGCACGTGCTCTCTCATTAACAAGGACACAGCATAACCAGAGCCAATTGCTACTGTGCTGAAAACAAAAGTGCTGTGGCACCCCGAAGCATATGCGTTCATCAAAGCATCTCGGACAAATGCGGGAGCATCCCTAGGGTAGTTGGTATTTTCAAGAGCACGAGCGATGATTTTGGCAGCCAATTTCGGGTCTTCGACGACGGAGTTGACGTTTTTGGTGAGCTGGCGGCGTATGACGCTCTGAAAAATAGCACTAGCCACCGAAACGCCCAACGTGGAACCAGTAGACCGAAATGTGTACTGGATGGAAGTGGTGCATGCCTGGTATTTGGCGGGAACTGCAGCAATCAACGCCAACAACGTCACGGTCAAAACGCAGGAATATGCCAACCCGGGAAGGAGTGTGATGGTGAATTGAGTGAAGAGCGACGAATTGCGTCCGAGGTTCAACATTCTCCACATGCCCATTAAACACAACACCCCCACACACACCGTCAATTTGTAGTATTTTCCGGTTTTCCTCATGTACATTCCCGCTCCCACCGATCCAAATGACACTGCGATAAAGTTGGCAACCATGCGCTCTCCACTCTGTGTGGGTGAAAGACCCATGGCCGCCTGGAAGAAGAGCGGCACAAAGAACAAATAGGAAAACACACCCATGGTGTAAAACCAATTTGCCAAAGAAGCAGAGAAAACCGTGCGGTCAGCCATCACGTTCATGGGAATTATGGGCTCCTGCGAAATAAAGCACTCGGTATAGACGAAAGCACAGAGCAACACAGCTGCACCAGCAACTAAGCCAATGAATAAGCCAGACGAGTACTTGATGCGTGTACCGCCCAAGGACGCCGACAAGAGAATGATCATGAGCGCAGAAACCAAGAGAAAAGCGCCCAAAAAGTCCACTCTCTTGACTTTTTCGGAAAACTCCGAGCCTGCAGCCCCGAGACCAGGCAGACCCGGCGGCAAATTGAGGAAAAAGTATATGGCTGCAGCCACGAGCATTGCAAGCGGAACCTGGAGAATAAACACGTACTTCCAGCCGAGCCAGTCCGAGACCAAACCACCCAAGAGACCACCCGAAGCAGCACCAAGCCCAAAACAGATATTGGCAAGTCCCTGGTACAAACCTCTCTCCCGAAGAGGGATCAAGTCAGACATGGTGATGGTACCAAGGGTGGTGAAGCCCGAACCGCCGAGCCCGGTAATGAAGCGCCCAATCACCAACATTACCAACGAGTCCGTGACACAAATGCAACAACCAAGAGCGAAAAAGAGGCTGCAGATCAAAAGAAGGCTTTTGCGCCCGAAAATGTCGGAAAGCTTTCCGAAGATAGGCTGCAAAGCCGAGCACGATAAGAGGTAAGCCACAGCGATCCAACTGATGTTTTCCACAGCATTCAAATCCGACGCGATCACAGACAATAAAGTGGTCACCACCGTCGTGTCAAGGGCCGCCAAGAAACTGGCCAAAAACAAGCTTGCAATTAGCGCCCGGAATTGCGCCTTGGGGAGGATGGGCTCGGCGGCTGTGGGCTCTGCAGCGCCATACTTCAGCGTGCCGACGTCGTCCTCCGCTTCACGGGCTGCAACCTCCGAGGCAACGACTCCTGCTGCTCCTGCAGACAGATCCGCAAGTGACGATGCGTGCAAAAGCGTGCTGCTCTCGTTTCTCTCTTCCGGGGACATGTTGGTGGAGATAAGCTGCGCGGAATTGATATAGGCGCGATCTTCCTGCACAATGCATCACGCGATTGTGGATCTACACCCGTACACCGGGCCTGAGTGCTTTTTGTCCGCTTCGTGACTGGTGGAATTTGGTGCATGCCGTCGGCATACCGGCGCTGTGTTCATGTGTGTGGGCTCGTTGAAACAGGTGTAGAAGGAGCGTTCCTTCGCTGAGTCCAAAGCCGGCATTACTACTGGGGTAATGACCTACCGGCCCGCTTTTTCAAGAAAGGTCGCGTGGTCTAGTTGGTTACGACATCTCCTTCACACGGAGAAGGTCCCCAGTTCGAACCTGGGCGTGATCATTTTTTTCCCCGCGCTCTAGTTCCGACCCCAAGCACATGCTCGCAGCCTGCACGCAGCCGGATACTTTCTCCACGCTCCAAGCAACAACTCCAGACCACAATGGAAACCTTCGAGGTTCACGCCAAAGACTTTTTAGTCAAGTGGGTCAATGCCCCTGACAACTGCTCCATCAAGTGGCAGGTGAAGCCGCTCAAAAAGTCGATCAATTTCTCTATTTACCGCCGAAATGAGCCCCTAGGAACTGACGAATCCGCCGACTCCGTGGAGCCCCTTGCTGTGCCAGAATCAGCTGGATCAAACAAGGACAAAGAAGCTGCTCCTCGCATGCGGTCATCTTCCGTGGCTTCCGTCAATCAGATCACCGAACTGGGCGCTTACAAGACCAAACTGCGGTCGTCGGTGTTTTCAGCCAATCTCAACAAGTCAGACTTGACGCTAGTCAAGAAGTACGACAAGCTCATTGCAGACGAATTGGTGAATGGTGTGTTTGATGTGAGCAAGGGGGGGTCTTTTGCTTTCATCTTCGACAACTCTTTCTCCAAGACCACTGGCAAGAAAGTGCTCTTCAGTGCCAAAATTGTGGCTGAAAACCGTGGCCGTGAAGCTGGGCACAAGGCGGCGGCAGCGGAGTGGCGCTCGATTCCCGAACATCCCACGGAGAACATCTTGCGGCCCAAAGACGGCGAGTTGATGCAGGGAGTTCTCTTGAAGCGGCGGCGCAAGAAGCTCCAGGGCTTCACCAAGCGCTTCTTCATCTTCAACTTCAAATACGGCACTCTCTCGTATTTTAAGGTCGACGATAACAAGTTGCGGGGCCAGATGCCCATTATGGAGTCTATTGTCAGTGCCAATTCCAAGACAAACGAGATTTTCGTGGACTCTGGCATGGAAGTGTGGGACCTCAAGGCGTTGAACAAGCAGGACTTTGAAGCGTGGATCAATGCCTTCAACATCATCAAAAAGAAGAGGCAGCAGGTGCTGAAGGGTGTGTCGCATCGTGGTCTTTTGCGTGAGGCTGATTTGCAGTACATCTACGTCAATTTGGGCAAAATCGCCGCAGACTTGGGTCTGGTGTCAACCGAAACCTCAGCACTGCACATCAGAGCACTCCAGGAAAGTGTTTCTGACATGATGAGCAAGTCATCGTCAGATGCCAAATCCATTGCGTCCAGCACCGAGTTTTACGATGCACGCGAGACCATGGCGTCTTCCGGCGTTGTTTTGATGAGCGGCCAGACAGAGGACAAGGCTCCATCTGCCGACGAATCCAGCGATGAAGAGAAGGACTCGCTCAGAGAGTCGTCTTCCGATTCAGAGCTGGAAACAGAGGAACTCCCCAACCCGATCCCCGAGTTGGCTAGCCCTTCGCCACCAGATGTCAACTCCGGGCCAGATTTGACGCCGTTGCCACACGCTCCGGTCGCCAGAGACTACGACATTCCGCGCTTCGACCACGAGCCTCCCAGTCTCCTTTCGTTTGTACGGAAAAACGTCGGAAAAGACTTATCGTCGTTGTCTATGCCGGTGGACATGAATGAGCCCATTGGCATCTTGCAGCGGTACTCGGAAATCGTCGAGTACTCTCACCTCATTGACAATGCGTTGCAAGGCGCATCCCCAGAGGAGTCAGGCGAGTTGATCTTGAGAATAGCCGCCTTTTCCACCACCTACCTCTCGCCAATGAGAGCCAAAGTACGCAGTGCCAGAAAACCGTTCAATCCCTTGTTGGGTGAAACCTTCGAGTTGGTAAGGGAAGATATGGGCTTCCGCTATATATGCGAGAAAGTGTCCCACAAGCCACTCGTGTTTGCTCTCTTTGTCGAGACTCGAGACTGGACTTTGGCATTCAGTCCTGTGCCTACACAGAAGTTCTGGGGCAAAACTTCCGAGATGTATACCAATGGAACCGTCAAGTTGACCATTCGGAAGAGCGGTGAGGTGTTTACCTGGACGCAGCCCACGTGTGTGCTCAAGAATATCATTGCTGGAGAAAAGTACACGGAGCCTAGCGGCAACCTCACGGTGAAATCCAGCTCTGGCCAAAAGGCCGTTGTGGAATTCGCCAAGGGCGGCATGTTCAGTGGCCGGTCTGAGGATTTGGTGATCAAGGCTTATGACTCGGCGAAAAAGCAATTGCCCTACACTGTTCTGGGCACGTGGACTGAAAGCATGACCTTGAAGACGGACTCCACGGAGAAAACCATTTGGACTGCCGGAAAGTTGTTGGACGGCTACGAGAAAAAGTTTGGCTTCACCGAGTATGCAGGCAGTCTCAACAAGATCACCTCCATTGAAGAGGGGCGTCTTCCTCCCAACGATTCCCGGTTGCGGCCTGATGTGCATGCATATTCCGCGGGGGACATCCAAAAGGCCGAGGAGCTCAAGCAGGTCCTTGAACAGGGCCAGAGGGATAGAAGGGCAGCTTCTGACCTGCACACGCCGTTTTTCTTCGAGCACGTCGGTGGAGACCCAGACTACCCCGAGACTGGCGAGTGGGTGTACAAGACCGGGCCTTTGAGCTACTGGGAAAGACGCAAGGCGGGCAACTGGGCTGACTTGCCCAAGTTGTGGTAGCGCTATGTGCAGGCCAGTTCGAGAAGAATGTTTCGGACGCTGCCTAGACCGACGTTTGCAATCCATTCATATACAGTACATTATGATACCTCTATAGAGTAAGTCCTGGGACGGCGCTATACCATTCCAGGCCAGATCCCTGGCTGGAGCTCCCCGGCACCTCAGGCAAGAAGGGCCTTGGATGCAGGACCACATCTATTCCCACAAGCCTCCACAGCCTACAACTTCAAGTTCAAGCGCTCCTCGGAAGAGGACCTGGTGACAAGCCCTTCTGGCTCGGCAGCAAGTGGCGGCATCATCGAGCCGCGGTTTGTGAAGGAAAGGTACTGCATCTGTTTTCGGAGGCTCCCCATGATCTTTCTCTGCAAATTGAGCTCGTCACGCATGATGAAGTTATCGTTGACAAGCCCAGTGAGCACGCCTTCTTTTTCGGAGGATTTCCGGGACTCCCGCTCAATAAACGGCGCTATCTTCTCGTCTAGCTCGCTCCTGTATATGTCCATTTCGTAGCACAAGTGCTTGATCTGGTCCTTCAAGGGGTCACGTGGCGCAATCTCGGCAATTTGCTCCGAGTAGCCGAGGTTGGCGATTTTGCCCAGCACAATGTTGCCCAAGATCTGGTGGATCTGCTTCTGGAGGAGGGCGTTCTCCGAGGCCAAATCGTCGATCCTGCCCTCAAGCCGCTGGACGTGCGGCTGTATCTGGTGAAGGGCACAGGTGCTGCAGTGCACCTCGTGGGACGGCAGGTTGGTGCCGACCCACAGGCAGCCGATGCTCTGTGCAGGACACGGGTATCTGCCCGAGCGGACGCAGTTGGCCTCGTGCTTGCGGAGGCCCTTTTGCGGGATGGTGTCGTTGGCACAGAGCGAGCACGTGACCAAGTTCTGCGTGCACTCCTGGCCAAGGTGGTGTTCCTCGCCCACCTTGTTGATCATGGTGCTGCACAACGCACACGGGTACCGTTCGTGGACACACCACGAGTCGCCAAGAAACCGCCGCTCCGCCAACTGGGTGCAGACACGGGGCTCTTCGCCTGCGGCCGCGTCGGAGTCGCCCAGCTGCTCGCCCGGCTGCTCGCCTTCATCTGTTTCGCCCCCAAGACTGCCACTCTCGCCGCCAACACTGCCACTCTCGCCCCTGTAGGGTAGACCACATGCCACGCCCGTGTAGCCACATTCGGAGATCACGTGCGAGGCCGCCTCCCAGCGAAACCCCGTCCACTCGCAGCCCCGCTCCTCATTGAAGCAATACACCTTCAAGTTGTCCACCATGTTGGTGATGACGTAGGGCGTGACAAAAAGATCGTGGAGATTGTCTGCGTTGAGCGGCGTCCGGTCCAAGGGGCAAAAGCCCTCGTTCTTGTTGTCTCCCGCCGTCAAACACTGCCGTATACAGCTCTGGCAGAAGGTGTGCCCACAGATGGTGGTCATGGGCTGGAGGTACGGTTGTTTGCATATGGGACAGTTGAGGTTTTCTGTGTCGGCGATGTATCGGAGGTTGCGGAGATCCGGGGTTTCTGTGGCGTGGGGCCGGTCGAAAGTGCGGCGGCTGGTAAAAAGCATGGGTACACTTGTGGGGTTGGTAGATATCCCCAGATTTGGCAGAAGCGCGCGAATCAGAAATTGCGTGGGCACACTGCCACTGGAATCATACTCCGTATCCTAACAGCCAGTGCGCGGACACGAGGTCGTTGAGTGCACGTGCCGACAGCATGCATGGTGAGGAGCCACTTTTACGTCTGGTGGACTAGTCAATGTGGTGTGAAAATAAGTCTGTTAAGATACGGAGTATGATTCGGATCGTTTGCAATAGTATTGACTAATCGGGATACTCCTAGGAACTCGCCCTTGAGAAGGGGTTCCGTATCTCTTTATATAGTTGGGAGATCTCTGACGTGGCCTCTTGTACGGGGCATGCACATGCAGCCGTGTATCAGCTCGGGAACGAGCGCGGGGTCTAGGCGAGATCTCCTTTACGACTGGAGGCGGGGTCTCGATTCCGAGAGTCCGTATCGGGCAGGTGGCCTGCGGTCACGGCACCTCCACGTAGTGTATTCGTAAAGCTTTCTGTAGATGTGTTGATTTGGGAGCCGGAGCGGGTCCGTTTCCTAACAAAGTCGCACACGGTTGTATAGTGTAGTGGTTATCACTTTCGGTTTTGATCCGAACAACCCCGGTTCGAATCCGGGTACGACCTTTTTGCTGGAGTTTTAGTTTTTACATGATGCTGGTGTACTGAGTCATGGTGTCTTTATGGATAGTGGAGAGGTGGAGTGGCGGAGTAGCAGAGAAGTGGAGTAGCGGAGTAGCGCAGAAGTGGTTTATGGGTAGTGGAGTGGCGGAGTACATGATATTTGAGTAGTGTTTTGACTGGGTAGTATCTGACTACTGCCTCGATAATTGACTATTTATTGACTTCATTGAAAGTCCTGAAGTATCCATCTATTTGCTGTCCTCCTTGGTGTAGTTTCTGAAGTTAGTATGGTTAAACGCTCACGCAGAAGTCAGTGGCTGGGATTTAGCCTTGGTGTTGCAACGAGTCCTTTCGGAATCCGTTCGCCAATTCATCACCATCAAATCCCCTTGCCACCACTTTGTAGCTAGCTCACATGACCACTGTAGCTGGCTCACATGACCACTGTAGCTGGCTCACATGACCACTGTAGCTGGCTCAAGTGCCGTGCTAAATCGGGAATCAATACATACTCAATGAGCTTTTCCAAATCAAACTCGTCGTCCTTGGCGGCTGCAGGAGCAGTCACAGCCTTGGCCTCGGCCTTGGCTCTGGGCCATGCAGCAACGGCGGCCACTGACCCTAAGGTCAAGATTGCGAGCTGGTGTTAGTAGGCCAATGGGGGTAGTGTGCAGGCGGCTGTTGGTGCCCAATGGACAGAAGCACCCCTGCATATACATACAACGTGTGGTTGCACTTGTTTGCCGAAAATGTTGTAAGCAGCACCCATGGGAGTAGTTGGTGCCCAGCCCCCAGGCCGCGCACTTGTTCACACCGCGGCCTGCACACACGCACCCCTCCGATTCGCCAGCCCGCGCCCGGCCGGGTACTGCACACAGCCGCGCAACGGACGTCCTGCACACGCACCTAGGTGTGCACCCGCGCGGAACCGGCGCTCGCCTCGCGCCAGTAGTTCTCCTTCCCGAACTTGTTGAGCACCTTGTAGGCGCCCTCGTCGTCCTGCGTGTACATCGGCGACCACTTCAGGAAGGAAAGCCGCGAAACCTCGCCCTCCCAGAGCACGTGACACGAGCCCGCCGGCCACTTGATTCGCCGCGTCATCAACTTCTTGTAGAACCCGATGCTTTTCGCGCCGCCCTCCACGATCACGAGGTTGAACTTTGGATTCACCAAACAAATCCCCACAAGTTCCAACTGCTTGGCGTTCATGTCCACTTTGAAGAAGTGCTGGCCATCGCTGAGATCCGCAACTTTGTATACGGTGGTGAAAAGCCCGTGGCTTTTGTCCTTTTCGTGGGCTAGATGGGTCTTTTCCCGTTTCTGCTCCGACGTGAGTTTCCGGGCTTCGTTCTCCTGCATGTGCTTCTGGTGCCGTTGCTCCACCTCCTGGCGGACCCGCATCTCGATTCCCGTGGGGTCGTTTATGGCTTCGTTGGTAAGAACATTCATGAGGTTCAGAAGCTTGACCTTGGGTGCAGGAGCCGGCTCGAGGCCCAACCGGATCCGGTCCTGGATGTCCTGGTGTTTTGCCTGCCGCTCAAGTTTGCGCTTGCGCTTCATTTCCTTTTTGGTCAAATAGATTTTGTCCGGCACGTCCTTGTCGCCGACCGGGACCGGCACTGGGTGCTGTATATAGAGCGTCACGGGGCTGTTTTCGTCGTCGTACACAAACTGCCTGTTTTCCCGCTCAAACGCCTCGTACAGCCGTGTTCCGAGGTATGGCCGGTCCCACCACTCCACGAGCGGCGGGTTTCGGGGCTGGTACAAGTGTTCCTGTGTATTGATGTCCGGAAGTATGCCTTTTTCGGCTTTTTCCCGGACTTTCCGCTGCTCGACCTGCTCCTGGGCTGCCTTTTGCCGGAGCTTCTGTGCCTTTTGTATATGCACGCCCTGCTCGTTGATTTTCAACGGACGGCGATGGGAATCCAGGGGCGCCCCGCTGATGTACGGGTTTAACGACGTGGCGTCGAACGCCGCCCGCGGCCCTCTCTTCCGCGGCCCGCTCGCCGCCGGAACAGCCGCCATTTCCCGGAGAAGGGGGTGTATGTCGGGCGGAGGTGTGGGTTTCTTGGACATGCTGGTGAGTGGGCGGCAGCGGTGATGCTGTACGCGCTGAGCGGCACGTGCGCGGCACGTGCGCGTGCACGTGACCTCCCGCCGCCTGCGCTGCTCCGTAGCGACAGTCGGCGGGAGCCACGTGTGTACTGGATGCAGCATGCCCGAATCCCATGTCTGCTCTGCAAACACTCGTCCCGGCTGCAAACTGGTGTACGGGTGTCTGCGCACGCGTAGTGCAACTCCCCCCATTCTCCCCGCCATGGACCTCAACAAGCTCTTCCTTGACTTCCTCGAAACCCACCATGCAGAACTCACTCTGAAAGGCTCCAAGTTGGCCTACGCATACAGCAAAGCCATCGACAAACTACGGAGTTACCCGGAGCCAATCACCACGCCCCGGCAAATCAAGAGCATCCAGTTCATTGGCGAGAAGATCTTCCTTCTTCTCTGTTCCCGCCTCAAAAAGCACTGTTTGGCAAATGAGCTTGCTATTCCAGCTGCCTTTGAAGACCACGTGTCCCTAAATGAGCAGGGGGGGCAGCGGCGAGACGAGCTTGATTTGGACACAGAACCCAGCAAAAAACGAAAAACAAGCAAGTGGGTTCCCAAACGGCGGCTGGGCTCGTGGGCCATCTTGGTGGCACTCTACCAAAGCAACCGTGGCGCCGGCGGGCTTCTGAAGGAGGGAGTGATTGCTGCTGCAGGCCAGTATTGCGACCATTCGTTCACGGCGAACCCGGCGGCACGTGACTTCTACCTGGCTTGGGACGGGGTCAAAACGCTCTTGAAGCGGGAGTTGGTGGAGTGCATGGGGCGGCCCAAGCTGTATGCACTCACGGAGCTTGGTGCTAAGATGGCAGAGCTAATATGCCAGCAGGAGGGCATCGGGGTGAGTTTTGCCCGCGACGAGCCCGACTGTTCTTTTGATAATGGCGTGAGGTACGAGGGCGGAGCTCCCCTGAGGCGGGCGGAACTGCAGGACGTTGAACCAAGTTCTGGGTCTGTCTTGGAACAGAATGTGGAGCCGCGTCCAATTGAAACAGATGGCGTGGGCAGAACAGAGGATGGCGTGGACAGAGTCCACGATGTTGCCAACCGTCTTTACTCGGGCACACCCTACGAGATCTGGCCGACCGGCTCCTTTGAAGTCGTACTACTCATCGACAGCAGAGAGATTCGGTCGCAAAGCGAACGAGATTTCTTTTACAATCGCGTGGTTTCCAACGGCGTCAAATGCGAAGTCCGGTCTCTCAGTGTCGGCGATGTTCTATGGATCGCCAGAAACAAGCAGCTGAACAAGGAAGTGGTGCTCAATTACGTATGCGAGCGGAAGCGGCTTGACGACTTGGCCATGTCGATCCGAGACGGGCGTTTTGCTGAGCAGAAAACACGCTTGAAGCGCCTGGGAATCTCCAACGTCTATTACATAGTGGAGGAGAGTGGTATGGGAGATTTGCAGCGCATCCTAGAGATGAAGCAGCTGATTCAAACCGCCATTTCAATGATCGTCACCACCTCCAGGTTTTTCGTGCAGCGTTTCCGCCGAACTGACGACACTATCGATTGGTTGGTGGCGATGACCAGCCTTATGGAGAAGCGCTACGCCTGCAGACAATTGATGGTCATCAAACCACAGTCAATCAATAACCAGGAAGAGTACTTGCGGATTTTGAGTGAGTTCCGGGAGAAATTCGAGCTGGGCTCCCAGCTTTCCAGCAACGACTGCTCTCCTATTTACGAATGCGTGCACCAGTTTCACATGTACCAGGCCACCTTAGTCAAAAGCAACATGATGACGGTGAAGGACATGTTTCTTCTCATGCTCATGCTGGTTAGAGGAATCTCATTCGAAAAGGCTATCATGATTCAGCAGAAATTCCAGACCCCGAAGAGATTGATTGAATTCTACCGGCTGCATTCGGAAGAACCAGAGCTTCTCATGGCGACAGTTTTCGCCAGTGCCATCGGCAACAAAAGAATCAACAAGGCTGCGCTGACGGCCATGTTTGAAGCATGGGGGAAAGCTGATTAGAAGAGGAGTTCAAAGAAAAAGCTGATTAGAAGAAGAGTTCAAAGAAGAAGCTGATCAGAAGATGAGTTCAAAGAAGAAGCTGATCAGAAGATGAGTTCTAAGAAAAAGCTGACTGAGAAGTTTAATCAAGCTACAAACTCAAATGTTGGAAGTTGAGGCTAGAGAAGCAAACAACCAAACAAAACAGCCATGCTTACCGCGCAAAGTCAAGTCTCCACCCGAAAACGTCAGATCTCTTTGTGAAAATTGGAGCACGGAAAACCAGTTTGGCAGCTCTGGCTGGAGCGGTCGTGCGCGGGCCAAACGAGAGGGTATGTCAATGATGTGCGAATTTTATCCATCACTCAGCATGAAGGCCTCAAGCATAAATCTCGGCAAGAGAACCATCAAGTACGGCGGCAAGTCGGGAATCTTGCCAGAAGTACGTCCCATCTTCAGACACAACCCCATACGGCCAGATACCGAGGAGGAAAAACTCCAGAAAGCCAATGTGGAACAAGGATACGCCGACAACGTGGAGGTGCCCAAAATCCGCGGAGTTCGGATCCCACGAAGACCCATCGACAAACCTGTGGTCACAGTCGAAGAGCGGTTGAGAAATTTGGAAAAGAGACTGCAGCTGCTGAAACCCGTGTCGGAAATGACCAAGCAGGAGTTGTGGCAGCACCAGAGAGAGGAGGTGCGCGTGGCACACTTGAAGGATGCTTTCATCACGGAGGCCAAACGGTTAGAGAAAATCCAGGCCATGGAGGCACAGAAAAAGAAGAAGGAGGCCGAGCAGGAAAAGGTCCAGCACCACGGTGCAGCAGAGGAGTCTACACACACGTTGCCCACCATCGACTCGTACTTGGAAGGCCCCATAATGCGTGCGCGTACCGACGAAGAGACGGCGATAGTCAAGGAAAAGAGGCTCTTGAACCGCAAGACGCAGGAGTTGCGGAACAAAAACTCCAAGACCGTCAAGTTGTTGGAGCTCTACCACGCGGCCGGCGACTTCATCACCACCGAGGAGGAGTTGAACCAGGCCATCCACGATGCTTTTGAGACTCGCATTGCCAGTTTCGAGGGAACTCGTGGAAACGTGGAGGCCAAGTTGTTCAATAATGTGAACGCATACGCCGAAATCTCCGAAATCGAGCTGCACATCAAGCAAGTGGCCCTCGGTGAAATCAACGGCGAGCCGGGCTTGGAGCAGGTGAAAGATACCTTGAGTGGAGAAGCCGAGAACATGAGACGCAAGGCGCAGGGAAAGGTCAACCAGGCCATGTAAATAGACTGCTACGCAGAAGCATATTCAGAGTTTGAGAAAGCCAAGAAGCGTCCAGTCTTGGTAGTTTGGAAACCGTGCCGTGGCACAGTGAAGCGTATTCTGGGGAAACCGGGGCTCTGCCATGGCTCGGAGGTACGGGTGTCGGTGCCCACCTCAAAGTCTCGCAACGTCTTCTCCAACACCATGACACCTCGCTCCGAGCCGCCAGACCTGCAAATAAAGCCGTACATCTTCCATTTCCGGCATGTGTTCCAGCAGCGGATGAAATACGTGGACAAAATCGCCTTTTTCGGCGTCGTGTTCGTGTCGTTGGCGTTTTTCCGGCATACCTCCTGGACCCTGAAAATCTTCGCCTTGGCCTACGAAATCCCCCTTCTTACGGCCGCCTTGCAGGCCGCCAAGTTTGTCCGCATGCACAACTCCACTGTCGACTACTCCGACGCAAAAACCCTCTACGGGCAGCTCCTAAAAACGGTCTGCTCCACGCAGTACTGGGTGTCGGGAATGATCACGGGGTTTTCGGCAGTTTGCCTCATGGGGCCGTTTATTCTGCAGAGCTCGGTGTCGTACTACGTGTACTCCAAGGAGTACCGCCACAAACCGTTGGTCAATGACCTGTTCATCTACTTCTGGTTCCACTCGTTGGCGGTGGGAGCCTTGTACAATATGCAGGCCGCGGTGTTCCAGCGGACGAGGCTCCAGTTCAGCTACGGCGTCCCGATGAATCCGCCGGCCAGGTACTTGTTTGCGCCGTTGTTGCGGCTCATGGCCGTGTCGCTCACCTTTGCCGCCTGCTGCTTTGTGTTGGTTCCGTTGGCGTACGTGGCTCTGCACCTGCTTGTGTACAGGACGGCCTGGCCCCTCCTCGTCCTTTTTGGCCTAGACACGAAGTCGGCGCCGCTGTGGACGTTTTTGGACTTGGGCTTCCTTCTCAAGATGGCCTGGTACTCGTGGGTTGCCATTTTCGTGCTCGAGTTCTTCAACCACGCCTTCAACACCTACGCTGCCATCGGCTGCTTGCACCAGCGCAGGCCGATTTCGCTGGCCTCGGCAAACCCCATGATCACCTTGCTTTCCGGGGTACGCGACGTCCGGCCCGGCGACTTTTTGGCGTCATTGCTGCACTTGTGTGCACTCCAGGAGTTGGCCTACATTCTGTCTTCGCCGGACGCTGAGGCTGTGGACTACCGCAGCAAGATTTTCAGCAGCAAAGCGTCCACGACGCGGTCGCTCTGGCCCTCTATCTTGGACGAGTGCTCGTTGATCATCAAAAACGCCTGTTCTCGAGTCAACTTCCGTTCGCCTGCAGACTTGTCTGCGTTACGGTCTGTTGACGTCAAGGCGCTTGAATCAGAAGAGCAGTACATTTTTGGCAACTCCACCAGTGTGAAAATCGAGCCCCTTCCGGAGAAGCACGGGGAACTTTTCGACTCGTTCAACGAATCCGCAAACGACACCACCAACCTCGCCATCAGCGCCACATCCAGCCCGCAAAGGCAATACGAAAGCCCCCAGCAGGCACGTCTGGCAAACCCACTCCAGAATGTACAGGTTTCCCGGGCGAGAGCTGCGCTACTAAAAGTGGCCAATGTGCTTGACTCGAACTTCCTCTTGCCTTTGAACAAGCACTTGCTGAGGTTTTCCAGCAATGACAAGCCCATTTCCGAGAACGTCAAGCTGCTCAAAACAGCTTTTGCTCGCTTCTACGCCCGTCTTTTGGACACTCGCGTCGGGTTTCTTTGGAGAACAACGTTAAAACGGGACACAGAGTCGCGGATCTTGAACCCTGTCAACTACGGAAACGCCGTGCTCACGCTTTCGGGGCTTCTTTTGCGGTCCATCGAAGAGGATCGCTCCAACACCATCACCAACGCTCATCTTAGCGAGGTTCTCAACTTGTTGGAGAAACCAGTGAGAGTTTTCGCCAACTACACCGATTTCTTGCCTGCGTCTGTGTATTCTCCGTGCACCAAGAATCATTTGGTTGCGCTTATGCACGACTTGACAGTGAAGGAGTATTATCGTCTTGCTGTCAAGTTCAACTACAAACTCAACGACTTGCAGCTTTCTCCGCGTGCATCTAAGCTTGCAAAGTGGGTGGTTGCTGCTTCGCTAGACAAAGAATCTGACCAGGCTGTGTTTTCCAGCCGGTTTCTATAGACGGATGGAGTCGTGGTGGAGTTTGGATTGGTTCATCGAAAGTGGCTTAAAACAGCTCTCTTTCTGGTTCTCGAGCTGATCCATCGTCGGTTAAAACCAATTGGCTTCCTCCAGGCTGCTGAATGCTTGGTCGCCGTTCACGTGCTGGGTGCCCACGGCCGCGTCCTGCATAACCGCACTTCGTGTGTTTGCCCGTTAGGTATGCAGAACGTTGCAGGCGGCGAAGAAACAGATGGGAGGCCAAAAGATCTAGTATATAGTATTGGCAAGCCTAGAATGCAGTCACGTGCAAAGGCGTTTCCGTCACGAGAAGAATTTGCATGTGGAAGCGAGAATCTGATAACAGGATTTGATTGAATCAGTAGCATAGATTCCATGTCACCGAATGTGATGCTATCACGCTGTATCGGTGGTGCATATAACGCCCGACACCGGTTCTTTCTTTCCATCAAGACGCCTGTTGGTTTCCATCAAGACGCCTGTTGGTTTCCATCAAGACGCCTGTTGGTTTCAGTCCTTGGCATCAATTCACATTTCGTTCCAAAAAACCGTCACTCTGGCCACCAGCCAAAAGCATCCCAGAAAACATGCGTATTTCATGTCCCCGCAGATGCCGTGTTTCGAGTTACTTCCCAAAATTGGCTTCCTCATCAGCGTTCTCGGGGTGTCTTTGAGTCGGAGACGAATCGAGAAGCACCGGTTTCAAGACTTGCTCGTCAAATCTTGTGAACCACTTTGCGTGTTCCTCGGCGCTCAAAAACGCACCCAAAACACCATGCGATGCCGAAGTTTCCAGGGAGTAGTTGACAGGCTCGCTGACCAAATCGTCCACGTCGCTGGCAAAATCATCGCCTTCGTGGAGGTCTGCCTGCAGGTTGTTGAGCGAGTACAGGGTGCGGCCCAACAGAGAGGCAGAGCCGTCCACGGCGTCGGGGCGGTAAGGGCTCTTTCCGGCACGTGTGGCGGGACTGTACCTGCGGCCGCCCATGATGTTGGCGTTGGTGGCAGATTGGGCAAGGCGGGGGGCCTCAATGTCGAACTCGTCGTCCGAATCATCGCCCTCCTGCACACAGCCCACCTTGATGCCCAAGATCTCCAACATGGAAGCCGTCGTGCCGCCAAAGAAGATCACCGTCAACACCACCACCACCAAGACTGTGGCGAGCAACGTCGACTTAGCCTCGCCCTGCAAGCCCAAAGCCAAAGCCACTCCGACAGCTCCGCGCAACCCCGCCCAGAAGATCATCATTTGGTAGGAATGGCTGATTTCCTCCGGCATGGAGGCCAGCGAGACCAGACCCATGGACGGCGTGTTGAAGCGCTCGAATCGGGCCCGGAAAAGGAAGTTGAGAAAGCGAGAGAGTGGAAATACCGCACACCAGCGGGCCACGCAGATCAGAATGAAGGTGACAATAATGAGAAGCGGCTTAAACACCAATTCCACTTCTGTGAACAACGACAAACCCAAGTAAATGAAGATGAAGTTTTCCGACATCTGCGCCAAAAACTGGAAGATGTACTTGGTGGCAATCTGAGTGCGGCGAGACATGTTGTAGTAGGCATAGTGCTTGAGGGTGATGCCACAGAAAAGCAACGACACAATGCCCGACATGTGGATGCCATTGGAGAAGAAGTAGGACTGGTAGGCGAAAAGCAAAACAAGACACGTTTCAATCTGGGGGTAGCGTCGGATGTGCGAGTGTTTCAAGATCAACGCCACCAAAATGCCCACGGAAATGCCAATGATGGTGGAGACAGTGAAGGTCATCAAGAATAAGCCCACACCCTCGAAAAGCGACGTGAATTTCACGTCTTTGCCGTGGAACTGTTGGCAGGTCTCAAACATCACAATGGAAATGGCGTCGTTCAAAAGCGACTCTCCAAAGATGATCGTGTACAACTTTGGGTCCACCTTATAGGCATTGAAGATGGAAAGAATGGTCACGGGATCAGTGGCCGAAAGCGTAGCACCCACCGCCAACGCATCCACAAATTCCAAGTGCACACTGTCGATCCCCAAAGCCGTCCACACGTAAAGAATGGTTCCCAACACCAAAGACAGGATAAAGGTGCCGGGAATGGCAAAGGTGAGAATGGAGCCGATATTGCTGAAGAAATTGGCCTGATGTAGCTCGTACCCCGAGTTGAGAATGATTGGCGGCAACAAGATGTTGAAGAAGTAGCCGGACTTGAACTTGACCGCGTCCTGGATATAGTGGCCAGGAGCCGCCCGGATGATCAACCCCACAATCATCCCGTAAAAGATCGAAAGCACTGTCTCATGCACGGCCTTGATTCGCCGCTGTTGGAGGTAATAAGACAGCCACAACGCTGCACACAAAAGACAGAAAAGGATGAAAAGCGCCCACGAAGAGAACATTTCCTCGGTCACGGGGTCGGCGTCCTCCACATCTGGGAGGGGGATGTCTGGCACCTCGTCTTCGTCGTCTAGTGCCCTTTTGAGAAGGTATTTGGCGCCTCGGGCCGTCACGTGCCGGGTGACAAGGGAGACTAGAGAATCCATGCTGCTGTTGTTGGGAGCGCGTGAGCTTTATAGGGGCTGTATGCAGGACAACCTCTATGGCGGCGCTGACGGGGTGCCCCACGGCGGTCCTGCGGGGCTGGCGGAGTCTCCGCCGCGGTGCTGGCAGCACCTGCCCGCCGCCAGACACCAGCATCCGTGTGCAGGCCTGCACCGGAGTGTACGTGTCGTGCTATGTATGCAGTACCGGTGTGTGGATGGTGGCTGTCACGTGACGACGAGTCCCGGGGGCTTACGCGTGGGGGCGCCGCTTCGACCCTCGGGGGATGTACGGGTGTGTGACTGCACATAACCCGGTATTTAAGCGTTACACAGGGGCGCACATCTAGACTCTATAGCGTAGTGCAGCTCGATTGAGAATGGCAAACGTTCCTTGACGCTGCCGAAAATGACCTTGATTACTTAATCTGGTTTTTCCGATTTGTCTAGCTTGTGGCGTGGATACTACCCACATCATGGAGGTACCATTTGCAGTTCCGACCACTTGCACATACGCTAATTGGGCAGAAACCGGCGGCTATACGAGGCGAAAGCGTGGCAGCACGTGACGTGACGACTTCCGGGCTCTATGTGCAGTTCCGACCTATTGAGAGGGGTGGTTGAAACCGTCAAAATCGGCCAAAAAAAGATCCGTTCGCTAGAAATTTCGCGTCGGAGGACTGCCGATGAGCAGGTATTTACTGGAGAGCGCCGCAGAAGCGCTGCAGCGTGTGCTAGACCAGCACCCTCGGAATTCAAGTCACGTGAGTCGAACAGAAAAGTAGCAACTGGAGAGCGTAAGGCGACGCGAGCAGAATCGCGTGGTTTTTCACCGTCTCTCTCCAGCACATTTTCGGAACGGTAGATGCACGCTTTTGGCTTCTACAGCTGCTTTGTTCATGCTTCCATGATACGATTTCGCAGCCAGGAATCGTTGTATGCACAACCTGCACCACTTGTTCATACTATCCGCTATTCCATATTATTCCATTCTTTTCCTCATTCTTTTCCCCATTTCCCCATTCTTTCCCCATTCTATTATTCTACTCCAACTATCATCCACTGGACCCTGTGCTGTATGCAGTCCAGCTTTTCTGGTCTCTTGCTCCTATGAACGCTCGACACGTGGGTTTCCCGCTGGCTTAGCGGCAAACACTCGTCGTTGGTACGGCCAAACCTCCTCATCGATTTCTCCTTTCCAAGTCTTCCTCGCTAAGCCTGTTGCGTGCGGACCATTGGCTTCTGCACGGGAAGCCCGTCACGTGATTTGGTGCACGTGGCCTTACCTGCAGGTCCAGGCTACCGGCGCTCCAACGGCGGCACCGCTCTGCGGCAGATGCCGCCATCACATGTGTCCTGCAGAAAAGCCCATTTGCGTGGCCTGCAGAAAAGCCGCGGCATTGCTTTTCTTCGCGCCTGCACCCTGCCAGCCTTGTTTCCCCATCGCCTGGTTCTTCCCAGCGGCACTTACCGACCCCTTTCCTTCGCTTGAAGCCGAAACACCTGAACACCTGAACACCTGAAACACCTGACTACCTGAAACACCTGACCACCTGAAACACCCGAACACCTGAAACAAGCCCCTCTCCCGTTTGCCGCTGACTCCCTCCAAACACCACTGTCCGCCCCTATATCAGATCAACAATCTGCCTCCCCTCCTATCCCAGCATCCCGCAAGGTTTCACATTATAACCCAGGCGTTTCACACCTCCATTTGGGCCTTTCGTTTGTTGTCCCCAACACATCCCGCCGAATCCCAACATGCTCAGCGTCAACCCCTCCATGGAGGACATTCCAAAATACCCCCAGCGAACGCTGCAAATGAACCCCAATTACTCCTCTACGGATATCCTGCGCCTTAACCACCCCAAAGCATCTCGTCTTCAATACCCCCTGGCGTACTTCCCCATCACACCGCCTTCTTCCAATTCTCCCACTCCCACCGGCGACAAACACAAGATCTTCAGTGTCGGCCTGCATGCCAGCTCCACCGCCAGCCTAGACTCGTTAGCAGTCCAGAGTCCGGCCGAACGGCTGTGGTTTTTGTCCTTGCTTCCACGGTTCAATCCACAGGTATTACTCATATGCACGCTCTGGTACGCATTCTCCATTGTGTCCGCTAATTCCACCAAATCCGTGTTGCTGCAGTTTGCTTACCCGCTCACGCTCACGCAGTTCCAGTTTGTCTTCAATGCCTTCTTTTGCCTGGCTTTGTTTTCGTTACTTGTGGCGTTTCCGGCATACACCCGCAAGTTCCCCGCTGGGTCCATTCCAGATCCGCTGGTTTTGGGCCGTTCGCTCTGGCGCTTTCTCTCGCCCACGCCGTTCATCATTCTGACAACTTTGCCCATGGGCATCTTCCAGTTTGCCGGGCACATCACCAGCCACAAGGCGACCTCGGTTATCCCCGTGTCTTTGGTGCACACCATCAAGGCTCTATCGCCAATCACCACAGTGCTAATCTACCGCTTTGTTTACAAGACACTGTTCAAAACTATCACCTACATCACGTTGGTGCCGCTCATGTTCGGTATCATGCTCACGTGCTACAAACCCAAAAAGGGAAAGGTGATCAACCCCGACGACACCTACGCCAGCGGGCTAGTTTATGCGTTTGTGTCGATGCTTATCTTCGTGACGCAAAACATCTTCGCCAAGAAAAGGCTCACTGTCGAGCCTGTCCAGGCGCAAAAGCTGCTTCCTTCTTTCAAGAGCGCCCTGGATAAGAAGCTCGACAAGTTGACCATCTTGTTGTTCTGCTCGCTAATCGGCTTCATCTTCACCTTACCGTTCTACTTGATCTCGGAGTACAGAAACTCTGAGCTTTCGCTTTCCCAGCTCTCGTTGCCGCTTTTGGCCTTGCTAGCTTTGAACGGGTTCTCTCACTTCATGCAGTCCTTGCTAGCTTTTTCTCTTTTGGGCACCATCTCTACCATCGACTACTCCATTGCCAACATCATGAAAAGGATAGTGGTGATTATCTGTGCATTTGTGTGGGAAAGTTCCTTTAATTTCTCCGCCACCCAAACCTGTGGAATCTTCCTCACTGCTTTTGGCCTCTACTGCTACGACAAGTGGGGAATACAGCGAAAGCACTAGACTGTTGATGGTCAAGTCGAGCAAATCGGTGCAGGCTTCTCTGCAGTGCAAACACTGTTTATCAGTGCAAGGCTACTATGACCATCTCATACTACAAGTTTCGCCAATTAAATACTAGTTCCATTGCAATCGACTACTATTTCAGTACCCTGGTCGCCTCTATGTATCTTCAAGTGAGCGAAAATAAGGCTGGATGCAGCAGGCGGTGACCAGGACTCTAGTGGCCACCGTCGGCGTTCAACATCTTCTTGAAAATATCACCAAAAGCAACCATGAACACGGTCTGCCAAACGCCCAAACCAATTCTGGGAGCCACACCTCTATACAAGCCCTTGACGCCATTAAGCGAGTAGATGTACTTGGCGGTGGAAAACACCCCCAAGTTCTTTGGCCGGTTAGGGTCATTGGTCTTGGACTGCATCTCGACCCGAATCACCTCGATTGGCTGGTTCCATGCAGACAATCCACCACCAATGCACGAAGCCGCAATCTTCTCAACCGCAGACAACTTGTCGTCTTTGGACTTCCCAATCACACTCTTGATTGCGTCTTCGGCCAAGCGGGACAATCCAAACCGAGAACCCCAGTTGGTCATCTGGCGAATAGCCACAGCATTGACTCCCTTGTTGATTCCCCTGATCCCCTCCTTCCGGAAAATGTCCCTAAACACCTGCAAGGACGTCTGTTGGGGAGCACCAGCCACGCCCGCCTGCTTGGCCCGTGTGATCTCCACGGTTTTCATGCACGTGCAGAAACCCATGGTGAGATATGCCTGTGCCACGCCTCCTGTGACACCTCCCCCCATTCCCGCAAGGAAGCCACTTGCACCCAAGGTTCTGAAGCGGTACTCTGCTTCTGCAGACACAAACAACAAAACCGCTCCTTTTGTGGACGCCTCGATCCACGCCCAGGGAATCAAGCCCTGGTAGAACCCAAGGACGCCTCCGCGGGACCACACCAACTTTCCTGCTTGGAGAATGGAGATGTTTCTGTTAGCGGCCATGGTTGTCTTGACGACTTCTAGCGGCTGGCCCAAGGTCGTGACCTCGGCCATGTTGAGACCTGCGCCCAACAAGATGTTGGAGAAGTTGATGGGCTTCTTTTCGATCGTAGGGGATAAGTTGGCCATTGGTGTGGAGTGCTATGAGTGTGGGGGTTTTCGCGTCGGGGCCGGGTCCGGAACCGCGCTCGCGCACCCGTGCCTCTCCGGGTGCCTGCATGTGCCCGGGTGGTAGTCCGCACCCGTGCCTCCCGCGCGGCTACCAATGGGTACCCTCGGAATGTCAACGAGGGTCCAGGGGATCTGCACACACAGGGTGGCCGCACATCCTGTATCGTGCCCCGGTATCACCCAGTCTCTTACTGTCTCTTACAAGTCTGTTACAAGTCTCTTACAAGTCTCTTACAAGTCTCTTACTAGTCTCTTACAAGTCTCCTGTCTCCTGTCTCCTGCTCCTGCTCCTGCTCCTGCTCCTTCTTGGCCCCGTCCCAATTAGGCAATGCCCCGGCCTGGGACTGTGTAATGGACTGCGCCCTTTTTCTTTTCCCTAAATCCGCCTCGTACAGCCGAGACCCAATATGCGCACATGCAGACTTTGGGTCTTTTCTTTTTCGCGCGTATAAAGCTCTGCTCGCGCCGTCTTTGAAACCCAAGCTTTTCCACCCCAAAAAATGGCCCAAATAGCTTCTGTTTCGGCAACAACCACCGGCGCCGCCGCCCCGGCGTCGATCTCCAAATCGGGAAACGTGTCCTCGTTCGATCTGAAGGCCACCGCCATCGACACCTACGGTAACCAGTTCGAGGCCCCTGATTTCTCCATCAAGGACATTTTATCTGCAATTCCCGCCCACTGCTACGAGAGAAGAACTTTCGAGTCGTTGTACTACGTGGCCAGAGACATTTTCTGGATGGTTGTGTTCGGCTACCTTGCCAATAACTACATCCACGAATTGCCTTCTGCGCCGCTCCGCTTTGCCGCCTGGACCGTGTACTGTATCACCCAGGGGCTCCTCGGTACAGGAATTTGGGTGTTGGCACACGAGTGTGGCCATCAAGCGTTCTCCGACTCGCGTTTGGTCAACGACACCGTCGGCTGGGTGTTGCACTCTTACTGGATGGTGCCTTACTTCTCGTGGAAGTTTTCTCACGGAAAGCACCACAAGGCCACCGGACACATGACCAGAGACATGGTGTTTGTGCCTAGAACCAAGCAGCAGTTTTTGGAGCTGAGACAGCACCTGCACATCGAGGAGATTGCCAGTGATTCGCCCATCTACTCGTTGTACACGTTGATTTTGCAGCAGGGCTTCGGGTGGATCATGTATCTCTTTACGAACGTGACGGGTCAGCCAGCCGCCAAAAGTGGCTGGGCAATGAATCATTTCAACCCTAGCTCTGCCATCTTTGAGAGCAACCAGTATTGGTACATTGTCTTGTCGGACATTGGGTTGTTGACCCAGCTGCTCGTGTTGTACACGTGGTACAAAAACTACGGAGCGTTCAACGTGCTTGTGAACTGGTTCATTCCTTATATTGGTGTCAACCACTGGTTGGTATTCATCACCTTCTTACAACACTCGGACCCTGAAATGCCTCACTACGAGGCTAGCCAATGGAACTTTGCTAGAGGCGCTGCCGCCACCATTGATAGAGAGTTTGGTTTCATTGGCAAGCACGTCTTGCACGACATCATTGAGACTCACGTGTTGCACCACTACTGCTCGAGAATCCCCTTCTACAACGCCCGTGAGGCCAGTGAGGCAATTAAGAAGGTCATGGGCAAACACTACCGTCACAGCGACGAGAACATGTTCCAGTCCTTGTGGAAATCTGCCAGGTGGTGTCAGTATGTGGATGGAGACAACGGTGTGTTGATGTACAGAAACATCAACGGCAACGGAGTGTGTGCCAAGAAGTAGCGGAAGCAAAATAAACAAATGAAAAGCAATTACCTAGAGCAGAATCAGTAAGTCACTCTCGAAACTGGAGAGTAGCTGGATTGCACTCAAACCTATCAACATCGTGAGATGGTCGTCTGGTGATACAGATCATCCCAATGTGCAGGATGACGTTGGTGCCGCCCGGTTATTTCCGCATGCAGTAATTTTGCGGGACTTCCCCGAGTTCCTACACCTGGCCTGATTTCGAGATAAACGGCTTTTCATGCATCTGGTTCATTTTGTCAGAGCAGAATTTCAGGGTAGCTTACCAAGGATTCCTGATTATGGCCAGAATACACAAGCAAAAACGGCGATATTAATCGGGCTCACCGAAGAGGAAACTGTGGCTGAAACCCGGAAGAATAGAAATACTGATACATGTAGTGAAGTGTTTGAGGTAGTGCATACAGTGTTTTTAGTAGTTATGACAGCGCAGTGTATTGGATGGGATGCGGCTCAAGCACGTCATTTCTAACAGGCTACAAGGAGCGCATCCCAAGCAGTGTAGCACTTGGTTGTGTGGTCGTGCACCTAGTCTTGAAGGAAAACCCGTACACCAGCACCATCGATGAGAACTAGATCACAGTTTGCCTCATGTATCATCATATAATGAGACAGGTATCATCATATTCATAGCGACTGGCTCTTAGCTTGCGTGTAGCTGCAGCGTGCCAGGAAGTAATTCACTTGATCAATGGTATACGCACAGGAGTACGGGCTCTGTAGTTGGAGTAGGCGTCGCCAAAAAAGGAAAGCAAGAGGTTTTCCTCGTAGAAGATGCGGCGCAGGAAAAAGCTGTGGAGCTTGTAGCAGCCAAACACGAGAATCACCCAGTTTTGCATGAGAAGCTGAGTGCCCACAAACCACCAGAAAAATCCGAAATACGAAGGATGGCGTAAGAAGCGGTAGATTCCCGACGTCACCAACACGTGGTCGGTGGAGTGCTCCTTCTGAACGTAATGATTGAATGATTTTCCTGCGGTTTGCATGGCGATGGTGCGTGCGGCTTGACCAATTACCATAAGTAGTAAGCCGAGCCAGAACATGCCGGAAAAAACGGGAAAAAAGAGACTTTGCACCGCCGTCTCGGCCACTGCCGCCACATAGATCACGTGGAGGTCAGTATCGTTCAATATGAACAGGTCGTCGTCGGCTTCCCGAGCGTTGAACACCGCGGTGACGAGAAACTCGAGAAAGTGGAACTGCGCCACGAAAATCGCAAACACAGCGATCCGGCAGACGGTGCTATGTGCATGCCATGCCCATACCATCACCGCCACACCTAGCGTCCACGTTACGCCCAAGGCAAACGACTTTGTCGCGATCACGTGCGGCAGTAGCATGGAGTGGGAGCCCCAGAGGCGGCGCCATGAGTGCGCGCGTGGATGCAGGACCGGCACGGAAGAGGGCCGGGACGAAAAGAGCATCGCTTTTTATGACAAGGTTTGTGGGGCTCAGGTTTGGCGTGCTAAGATATTGTGCAGCCACAATTGCACAATCGTGATATTTGGCTCAAGTGTAAAATCGGTGAAGCCCACTAGCACTGATTGACTGATTGAGACCGGATTGAGATTAATCTGAAACTGATTTGGACTGTTTGACTGTTTGACTGTTTGACTGTTTGACTGTTTGTTTGACTGTTTGACTGTTTGTTTGACTGTTTGACTGTTTGACTGTTTGACTGTTTGACTGTTGGACTGTTGGACTGATCTGAAACTTAAGTGAATTAATTCTGAGATTCAACTGAAATTGTTTGATGGCCCGGAATGCCATAGTCAACACAGCATTCAAAATTGCATACGGCGGAAAGTAGTCCAAGAACGTCCAGATCCGGGCCGGCTGGATTTCCGCCAAAACCAGAGCCACATGTTCATGCAAGTCCGCCAAATTGCCATTGTTCAGAATCACACGATCGGCCCTTCTTTCTCGTTCAGCCATGGAAAGCTGGCTGGAGATTCTCTTTTCGGCGTCTTCCTCCGAAAGCTCCGGATTCCGGGCCAATAGCCGCTTTTTCTGCAACTTTTCGTCGATAGACACTGTCAAAGTGAGACCACAGATGTAATTGAGTCCAGACTCAAACAAAAGAGGCACGTCCAAAATGATCATGGATTTACCCCGGACATAGTAGCTTAAAATCTGGCGCCCAATTTCCTTCTTCGCTGCGTCGTGAACGATTCCATTGAGAATCCGGAGTCTTGCCTGATTTCCAAAAACGGCCATGCCCAAAGCAGAGCGGTTCAAAGATCCGTCTTCGGCCACAGAACAGCTGATAGTTCCATTGTAAACACATGAGCTAACAATTCTGGCTTTCTAGCAAGTTGAAAATTGGTTGCAAATTTGAAACATGTTTTCGGGGTTCTTTAAGGGGCTTTCCAGATTGCAAATAGAAGAGGTTGGATAAAAATGTCACCATGCTTTTTTCTCTATTTCCGGATTGCAATCTGAAATATGATAAGCATTATGGTTGAACATCAATGCAGCTTTGAAACTAGACTGATCTGAAAAGGGGCAGTGATCATTGGCTGAACAGGGATGTAGTAGAGTGTGTTTTTACAGGCGTTCGCACCATTTACTATTTGCAGTCGAATGCTCAATTTTACACCCATGTGTAAATAATACCTCCAGCAAAATCGGATTGTTCAGCCCATTCATGACACGCTTTTGTGGAGTTGCGGAACTGTAGATTGTTGTGGGTTTCTGGCATTGTGAGATCTGGTTGATTCCGGGGGACGCACCACGTGACCGGCCTCACTTCCGGGGTCTATATGCAGTACCGAGCCATTCAGGAGGGCGTTCATGCCGTGCACTCGCCAACAGGGTGTGTTAGCCCTCCGGGCACTCGGCACAAAAGAGCGTGCCCGACGGACAACCCTGCAGGCCGTTGTGGCGGTGCCAACGCAACGCCCTCGGAAGCGGGGTATATGCAGTACGCCAAATCACCCAAGACGCCTGCATCCAGCCGTTTCGCCAGCAGCCGTTTCTCTGGCTGCAGCTGTGATACTCGCCCTGGCGCGTTAGCCTGGTAGACCCCATATCCTGCATCTGACCGCTGCAACGCCGACAAGGGCCACCGTCACACAGAACGTTCCCGAAGGAGACGATAATTCCTGGTGTACGGATGCCGTGCACCTCAAGTCCAAGCCCCAACTTCGCACCGCCCCATGGACTTGCCGACTGCCGCCCAGGCAGCGCTTCTCTTGGCCAGTGGCATGTGCTCTATGCAGTCCCACCGGCCGTTGGCCCGGTACGTTTTGTGCTGGGCTGTTTTCCATGGCGCCGAGTACTGCCTCAGCAAAATGTGCCTGCGGCGAAACGTCGGCCTGCACTCGTTTCTTCTCGTGGGGGCGCGGGGCTCGGCCCATTTGCTAGCGGTGCATGTGGCAGCGATTTCGGAACACTGTCTTATGCGGAGGTCGGGGTATTTCTGGGGCTGGCCGGTGGTGGGCACCGCCACTGCGCTCGTGGGTGTACTGGTGCGGGCCGCCGCCATGTACCAGTGTGGAGAGTCGTTTTCCCACTACATCGAGACGGAGCGAGCCACCGGACACGTGCTCGTCACCTCGGGCGTCTACAGAGTGTGTAGGCATCCGAGTTACCTTGGATTTCTCTTGTACATGGTGGGAATGCAGCTCGTGGTGGGCACAGTTGTGGTGCACGTGGCCAGTATGGTCGTGTTGGCCCGCTTCTTTCATCGCCGGATCAAGTTCGAGGAGTATTTTCTTGCCAACCGCATGTATGGTGCTCGGTACGTGCAGTATCAGAAAGACGTGGCATGCATGGTTCCATACATATACTAGGGCCACTCCGCATAGCCATCGCCCGTCACTTGTAGCAGCTCTCGGCAACCGCCTTCTTGTGCACGCACCTGTTGACCACTTGGCCCAGCTTATTCTGCCTTCTGTCTTGACCATGGTGGACATCCGACGGGGCCGAATCCCGCGGCAAACCAGAAACCTTACAAGCTTCTGTTCATGAATCTCTTGCGAGTGAAGGCCAACCAGAACTTGCTAGGCACATTCTGGTCGTCTGCGAAGACCCTCTTCAACAAGCGATCGGCCAACTCCTGACGAAACTGCTGCAAGTAACCCCTCAACAATTCGGCTTCGTTCTTCGAGCCAGGAGCCTGGTACAATGCGTTCATCGGAAAGCCAACATCTCCAGGCAACGCAAAAGAGTCGAGAGCCAAGTTATTTAGCGCACGCACGGCGTCTTTATACGAGACCCTGGCGCTCAACTTGGACAAACAGTCGCTGACAAACAAAATGCCGTAGATGAGCAAGCGGTCCGCAGGCCCCTTGATGTCAAAGTTCTTGAAGAACGAGTTGGCCCGAAAAAGATCGAGCACCTCCTCGATTATGTCGTACTCCTGGTTGGGCGGGTACGAGGGGCCACGGTAGGACGTGTGGATCGGCAACAAGACGACGTTGCCGACAATCCGCTCGGCGCTGGAGTCGCCTAGAAACGTGGAGTGGTAGGCGGGCATTGTACTCTGGGTTGCACTGCCAGGGACTTGTGGGGAGTTTCGGTGGGAGTTTTGGCTGTCTCGAGTCGCACTGTTGAGGAGTGGCAGCAAGGGCGGCTGGTGTACGGGTGCGCGCGCCAGTCTGCACTCCGCGCACTGTGCCCACTGTTGCTAGCACGCTACATCCTTACACCGCACGCCCTCGAACTACCACTTCCATTTTCTTCCGACCCATCCCGGCACCACTCCTGGACCGCCCATCACGTGCACACGCCGTCCGATCCCACGACTCCTTTCCTTCCGTTCCCGTGTCGGTCAAACCAAGGTTAGCCGTTTCGGAAGCTGTTTTCCCGACACTTCTGCCACCACAAGTTTTACAACAAGCGACAGCATCTTCCACGACACCATCGCCGAGACACTCACAACGCCCCTGGAAACGCCTGAAACTTTTCTGCATCGAGGCCCCCCTTCCTCATAGCATCCTCGTTCAGATCCGGCCTTCTTGTCGAACACTCCAGCATGGCGTACCCCCCCAACAACGAGGCTTTCAACCTCCCCGAGCATCTAATACCACTGGATTTGATGAGCGGAATGGCTCCGGGCCCTGCAATTGACCAAAAATCTGGACCAAAGAGCCACGGTGGTGCTTACGGTCTGGGCCACCCTGTCCTGCCGAGTCCGTATGATGCAGGCTACGACGGGCGCCAAAGACATGGAACCTACCAAAATGCCCCAAAGCAAGAAGCCTACGGCTACGCACATACGGAGTATCGCTCCTCTGCGCTGTCGTTGACGCAAGAACCTGTGCACCCATACACTCATCTGGACGGCCAAAACCATGGGCACGGGCATGCCAATCCCGGACACGGCAACATTGGGTCTGCTAGTCACGCTCCTGGGAATCAGGGCCCTCCTACCCACCCGGGACACTTCAACCAGATCCCAAACCAGAGCTATTTTAATCAGGGCCATCCGAACTCCCATGGCCGCCAAGGCCCCCAGAGTCACAATCCCGGCTACGTTCCGCCACCCCACGGTTATGCTCCAACCGGCACGGATAATCAGGGCCCGGGCTACATGCAGGGGTACCAGAACCGACCTGCTCTAGGCCATCATGGACAGCCTCCCAAAACCCAAGTGCGGCAGGACTCCCATTACAATGATCCCCGGCAAGACTCGCGGCAATTGTCTGGCCAGCAGCAACCTCATCCGACCGGCCAGTTCGTGCCGATGCCGCAGCATGGACCAGGCGACCTCGCAACACACCGCAAACAGCCCATTCTGCCCATTCTGGAAAACCGGCGCGTGGTCACCTCTCCATCGATGCCAATCTATAATGCCGACCAAAGTCAGCAGCTCAGAAAAGAGCGCGAGTTCAAGGAGAACAGAACCAAGTCCATGACTTCGTCCAACCAGCCTGTGCACTACAGCAATACACAGAACCAGCGCTCTACATCCGGCAGTTCTGGCCACACTTTTTCGTTCTCTTCCAAATCCAGGTCGTTGAGCTCGTTGGGAAAGCTTTCTTCTCTTTCCACCAAGAAATTCTCCACCACAGCGTCGCAGAAAGATCGTGCAGTATCGCTGTCCACCATAGCCACCATGAAGTCGTTGACGCATTCGCCGAAAAAACCAAGCGTTTACCCAGCTATTCTCTCGCGTGTTGCCAAAGCTTTCAAGGAGGGTATGGTTCTCACCATCAACATGAAGGATGGCTTGGAGTATCACGACTCTTTCACCGGTAATGTGGCCATCGATCTCATCTGCAACATTATTCGCACGAATGACCGCAATTTGGCTTTACTCTTGGGCCGAGCCTTGGATGCTCAAAAATTCTTCCATGATGCCACCTACAACCATCGTTTGAGAGACTCAGCCAACGAAATCTATAATTTTTCCCGTGTCTACAGCGACGTGGAGTTTTTCGACGACAATGGAGGTTTGAGTGGAAACGGAAGCAACAACAACTCCAACAGGGCGTCTTTGCTCGAGAACCAGACTCAGACAACGCCATATCCTTCGTCAAACTTCCCTCCCATGCCCGGAAGTCCTATCGAAGGGTTTCCTGGTAGTTTCACCAGTCTCAACAAAGTGGGCAACGACAAGGATTATATGGATCAGTCCCGTGTTAACGGTGTCTTCACGATTTTGACCGACTGTTACTCTCCAACTTGCAACCGCAACAGGTTATGTTACTCGATCGCATGTCCTCGTCGTCTCGAACAACAAGCGCGTCTCAACATGAAACCAAGAGGAGGCTTGAAGCGTGCCGTATCAAGGTTGTCGTTGCACGACACCGAGGCCTCCAAAACATTGTGGCATGAAACTGTTGAGAGCGCTGTGCTTGATAAGTTGGACAAGCACGAAAAAATGAGACAAGAGTTGATTTACGAGCTTATTTACACCGAGAGAGACTATGTCAAGGACTTGGAGTTTATGACTGACTTTTACATTATGCCTTTGAGGAACCCTACCAACAACATCATTCCCGAGAGAGAACGTGATGCGTTCATACGAACGGTCTTTGGAGGGGTCAGCGATTTGTTGCGGTTGGCTAAAAGTCTAAGTGAGGCCTTGACAGCACGCCAGCAGACTCAGAAACCCGTGGTCGAAACTATTGGTGATATCTTATTGCTGTATGTTGGAAGCTTTGAACCTTTCATCAAATATTCTGGAAACAAGGTGTTTGCCAGTTTTGAGCACGAAAGACAGCAGCAAGTGAACATTAAATACGCTCGGTTTTTAGAGGCCATTGAAAAGAAGCCAGAGTCCAGGAAGCAAGACTTTTCGTCGTTCCTCATTAAGGGTGTCCAGAGACCAGCTCGGTACCAATTGTTGGTGAGTGGAATCTTGAAAAACACCAAGGAAGATTCTCCAGATTACAAGATTCTTCAGGAAACAAAAGACGAGTTGGAAAAGGTGTTGGCCAGAATCAACGTGCAAACCGGTGAAGCCACCGATCGTCATAAAGTCATGGTTTTGCACAGGCTTTTGGGAAGACAGACGCTCGAGGAAAGGTTCAATTTCAAATTGAACTACAACAACCGTATTATTTACCAAGTGACTTTGAGTCGGAAGAGAGATAATGAAAAGATTGATCTCTATCTTTTCGAGCATGCACTCTTGTTGGTAAAGCACAAGATCCAAAACAAGAGGGAGGTTCACAAAGTGTTCGAGCGGCCAATCTATTTGCCTCTTTTGTTCATGAACAGTGGCTACGAAATTCCAACCTTCAAAACTTTACTTCCATTCCGAGAAAACGGTCTGATTGTGTCAGATATTGGTTTGAAAAATAAAACGGAGAATTCACAATACAACCCTGTGTCTTCATCTCAACCAAAATTGCAGCTCAATTTCTTGGGTCTTGGCAGCAATGCAACACACATTTCATTGTTCGCCGATGACTTGACCAACCAAAATCAAGTGTTGCTGCAAGTACAGGCACAGCAAAAGAAACTCATCGAGAAACACGATGTCTTTTCCTTGTGCAAGTACGAAACCAGGAGATTCACTGGTAATAATCGCATCAACTGTGCTGTGCCCTGCTACGGTGGAAAAAAGCTCTTGTACGGAACAGATGCAGGAGTATGGGTTTCAACAGTCAGATCAATCAGCATGACGTCTTCGGAAAAGATCTGCTCGGATCCCACTTTGGTGATCAGCAAGCCGTACGTCACGCAATTGGAGGTGTTGGTGGAATACTCCAAGGTTTTGGTCCTTTCCGACAAGACATTCTACGAGTTTGATTTATCGTGTACAGACTCGTTAGACCACATTAAGAACACACGGAGTGGCAAGGTGATTCTCAACCACGTGTCCTTTTTCAAGACGGGAGTTTGCGATGGCAAGCTTTTGATGTGTGCAGTCAAGTCAGGCAATGCAAAGGCTATCAACATCGTGGAGCCCGTGAATCCCTTTGATAACAAGAACAAAAACAAAAACCGCAAGCCCGAGGTGCGTGAAATCACTTTCACGTCGGACCCCGTGTCGATATCGTTCTTGAAGACTAAATTATGCATTGGATGCACCAAGGGCTTCGAGATTCTCTCGTTGGAAGCGGGTAAAAAGGAATCCATTCTTGACGAGGCCGATCCTTCTTTGGACTTTGCCACGCAGCGTGAGAGCGTCAAGCCTTTGGCCATCCACCGCCTCGACAAGAAGTTTTTGTTGAGTTACAGTGAGTTTTCGTTTTTCATTAATGGAAACGGATGGAGAACAAAGCACGATTGGGGTATTTTTTGGGAAGGCATGCCTCAGAACATTGCAATGTTCTATCCGTACCTCTTGGCATTTGACCCCGGATTCATTGAAATTCGAGACCTCGAGACCACGGCGCTTATCCGGGCGTTGGTGGGAGAAAATATCCGGTTTTTGCATTCGAACGAACACGAGGCGTTGTATGCGTGTGAAGAGAATGGCTACGATATCATTGTGTCAATTGACTTTTTGAATCTCAAGCCCAAAGCAAAAGGTTAGTTGGAAGATGAAGAGTGACATAAAGATCAGAGCAGAGAAAATTCAGCCAGGGTTTGCAATAACGGGCGGTCTTTTGTTAGCGGCTGCCTAGCGTCTGAATCTGGCATTGGCGACAATATCAACCATCGTTCTTTATGCAACGAAATAGATAAATTGTATAAACCTTTAACTCTCAGTCTTTGGAACAATAAGTCAGAGCAGAAAATGGATCATAAAAACACACCATAACCGAGAGGATCAACATCAAGTACGTTTGACACATAAAAGAAAAATCTGAATCTGAAAAATATATCAAGAATTGAAGGGTTTACACAATATTTAGAAATTTTATGGAGATGCTATTTTCCAATGAAAAGTTGCAGCGATTTTTAAATTGTTTTGCCGATATATAGTGGGCAAAAAACTGGGAAATGCCGTGGTCTGTGATCCAGTCTCAAAGCTGTGGCTCTTTTCTACATCTGTGATTTTGTACCAAAGCTGTGGTTTTGTATTGAAACTGTGAATGGCGGACTACCCTCGGAACTAACAGAACGGGAGTGCATATAAGTACGCCAGATGTGCCAGACGGCGTCTCTCCAGCCGCGTGTGTTTCCCGTAAAGCAGGAATGCATTCTTTGTCCGCTCGCTGATTCACACGCACAATTTCGGCCCCGCTTCTGTCTTTTCGGAGAAGGGGACGGGAGGGGGATATAATCGGAGGTACGGGTGTTTTCTGTTCCGGGGGCTCGCGTCATCTCCGGGGGTCGCTAGAAAGTAGTGAATACTTTAATTCCGCTGCTGCCGGCTGTGTATATGCAGGAAAACAAAGAATTGGATTCTTAAATCTGTCAACGGCCCAAACATCACCCTGGAAACGAGCGATTCTGGGCGCTTTTCAATAGTTTTATTTGTTTTTACCAGAAAACCTTGATAGAATATGCATAGACCAACATCATCGGAGAAAAGAAATGGTCGTGTTTTCGGTGCATCCTTAACACACTACTGAGGACTGCATCCTTAACACACTATCGAGGACTGCATATAGCAGGGTCTACTATACTGTACTAACTGCATATTACACATTATACTTCCGATTACACGCACATATACTGCCCTCACTTCCGATTACACGCACATTGAATGGATTCTGCCCTTATACTGCCATGGTACTGTGTATTTTCGGCTGTCATGCGGGTCACGTGACCCGGTACTGGCGCCTGAAGCTGGTGTCAGCTGGTTGCAATATGCAGAAAAGGCAGTTTGAGTCAGCTCTCGACTGCGGCCTTCTCTACCAAGGCCGTCGAACGCACTTGGGCCCTGGAGCTACCTCGGAACTGGAGTCGGATTTCCGATCGTGCGAGACCGGCATATAGTCTCAGTCTCGTAAAATTGCAACATGGCCAACACCGAAAGACGTTTCACCACACCCAGACTGCAGTGTCCACGAAACGTGCAGGAGTCTCGAAGAACCCAGCTCTTCATCTCGATTCTGCACTTCACAAAGAAAAAACGGCCGGCATGGAAAATGGCTGCAACAGTCACTGGCAACAAAACAAGCGCCAGTAGAAGTTTCAACTCCACAGTCAATGCCATACGTTTCTGGACTGTGGTACCCCACCCTCCAGCTACCGGAACGGGAAAATCACACTTGATTGTGGACATTCCAAAGTCTTCAGTGCCATCACCAGCACTTATAGTGACTCTACCACGACTACTATAACCGACGGTACTTATGGTGAGGTGGCGGTACCAACTTCCCCCAAACTAGTACTGCATCCTGCACTGTGATCACACACTGCTACTACAGACTGGACCAGGCGATACAATATATTGTGGAATCCAAAATGCTTGAAACAATGCCAGTGCATATAGTGGGCCGAGGCTTCTACAGCTACAGTTACCAGAAAAGGAACAAACATTGAAAGTCCACTCTAACACAACGGTTTCTGGACTGGGGACTACACCGCTAATATGTCCAGAGGGCCAGTGACAATTGTGATTGGTGACCTCTGAACAAATTGACCAGCGGGGCTCGTTTGTTTACGCCTTGGGGAGGCGTTTGGAGCTTACCCCATAAACATTGATACCCATTACGTTTCTAGTCGCTGGTGTCAATTTGGCTCTGGTCAGTGAGTCCGTGGGGGTGATGGTGAAAATCAAAATCGGTCTGGGCAGCCGATGAGCCGGAATTTTCACGCCAGCATTCCACACCAGCACTCAACACAGCAGATTTCAGCGGCCTGAATGAGTGTGGATGCTCAGAAATCGTCTTTCGATGCACTGCCTGCATCTTAGACTTCCATGCATTATGCATCACTGATGCCCCGGCAAAATATAAGCCACCGACGCCCATGGTAGTGACGAGGTGTGGAAACACAGCCACAACTGGAGATAGCACAGGCCAACACTTCGGAAACGGAGATGCGCTTGATGTTTTGCGCTCCTTCTTGCCCCAGCTATTTTTGAGGCTGCAAATACGGATTGGGATTTTGGGTTGGAACCAGGAATTTGGAGCTGATCAGATATTGCTTGGGATTTGGGTCTGGGGGATTTCTGGTGATGAATTATTAAGTTCTGGTGGGGCAGTTATGCTTTGGACGGCTCGACTGAGCAGAGAAGAACAATTCTAAAAGTATTTGAGGGAAAAAGGGTTGGATACTGATTCAACGGTCTGAGTTTGGGGCCATATGGACACAGTGATTCAGTGAAGATAATTAGGGGATAAATTGGGGATTATTAGGGGATAATTGGGGGATAAATAGTGCATATAAATGTGAATTAGTGCATGTAAATGTAAATAGTGATAATCATTCACTTATTTCCTAACTTTGGTAAATCATGATTCAGTGATATTTACCGATCAATGTTCTGGTAATATTTGCTGATTCCCGGCATCTGGTGAGTTGAGTGACATTCGCTGATTTAGTGATCATTGATTTAGTAATTCATCAATTTAGTGATACATTGATGTCATGGCTTCATCTGGTGGTATTTAATAATCCAGTCCAGTGAAATGATTCAGGGAGTTCGTGAACTCAGCTGATTTATTGATTTGAGCGATTGGAGTGCAGACAGATTCACACTAAAAATCAAAGCAGTGATTCTATGTCAGTGATTTCATGTTTTTGGCTGTTCATAATTTTAGTTATTCACTGAATTTGGTAGTAAGCTCCTCAAAAGGAAATGTGGATTTCTACGTGCTCCAGTTTATTCAATAGGACTCATTGCCCGTGATTGGCGGGTAAACGAGCATGCAGAGTTTGATGTCCCATCCGAGCAATACCGGATCCGGCAGACCGAAGGAACCTTTTCAGAGCTGCACAGTATTGGGATCTGCTCAGTATTGGGATCTGCTCAGTATTGGGATCTAAACAGTATTGGGATCTGCACAGTATTGGGATCCTACTGCACAGTATTGGGATCAGTATTGGGAGGATCATACTGCACAAGACGCGGAGTCGCGTGTCTGTGTGCAGTCGCGGGCCTCAGAAACTACCCACCGGAGGCACGGGTGCGCGGCCCGCACATGCGACGCTTTTCACGCGACGCGAAAACTTCTCGACCTCCTCTTTTCCATGCCCGACTTACAGCATCTCTTCACGTCGGCGCCGCTCGTGCAGTACGGCATGCCCTCTGTCGACCGCCCCTTCGGCTTGTACCTCTGGCCGCTTTTTTCCGCGGCCTTTGAGAAAGTGGTGGGGTATCCCGCCGAGGACTTTGAGTTTGTCTACAACAAGACATTCTTGGCCAACGGCTACCAGGCCATTGGCATCATCGCCGTTTACTACACGGTGATCTTTGGCGGGCGCTTCCTCACCAACAAGTTGGGGGTTCCTGCGTTGAAGTTGAACTTTTTGTTCCAGTTGCACAACTTGGGCTTGACCGTGGCGTCGTTGTCGCTCTTGCTCTTGACCATCGAGCAGTTGACGCCCATTTTGGTCAACCACGGTATCTTCTATGCTATTTGCAGCGAGCAGGCGTTTGCCCCCAAGTTGGTGACCTTGTACTACTTGAACTATTTGACCAAGTACTGGGAGTTGATTGACACGGTGTTTTTGGTGTTGAAAAAGAAGAAGTTGTTATTCTTGCACGTTTACCACCACGGCGCCACGGCCCTTTTGTGCTACACGCAATTGGTGGGCTCCACGTCCGTTGAATGGGTGCCAATCACCTTGAACCTTGCTGTGCACGTGGTCATGTACTGGTACTACTTCTTGAGTGCCAGGGGCATCAGGGTGTGGTGGAAGGAGTGGGTTACACGTTTCCAGATCATCCAGTTTGTGTTGGACTTGGGCTTTGTGTATTTCGCCACCTACACCCACTATGCGTTCCGCTACTTCAAGTCCTTGCCTCACGTGGGCGACTGCTACGGCTCGGAGTTGGCTGCTTTCTACGGCTACTTGATCTTGACCAGTTACTTGTTGTTGTTCATCTCCTTCTACATCAGAGTGTACAAGAGCTCAGGAAAGAAGGCCAAGAAGGCCTCCGAGCCTGCCACCACCGCCAAGGCGTCTGGCGCCGATGCCACTGCCACCAAAGCCCGCTCCAGAAAGGCTTAGAGTAGATTGAACCATTAGAATCTCCACTGCGGCTTGAATCTTGACAGCCGTTTGCTTGGCTGTAATATGAGAACTTGTACTAGCTTCAGTAGCCGAGACCGGCGGCGAGCGCGACCCCACAGCTTCCCGAAACACCTGTATACAGACAGTTGTCCAGCATCCTGCACATTCACCGGCTCTGGCGGCTCGGGTTATGTGCAGAACCGCGCGGCTCGGTTCGCAGCGTGCGGCTTCTTCAATTAACCGTGCATGCGCCATCGATCGCCCGGCGCGTTTTTACCTTCGAGTGCCGTTCCGCGGATCCCCAATTAAAGCCGCTCCCGAAATAAGCAGCCTCCTCGCAGCCAACATGCCGGATTTGAAATTTCAGAAACACCTGTACCTCCGAGTTCTGCTCCCCAGCATGCCATTCCCCAGTCATTTTCGGACCAGCCGTCCCCTTTGGTTCATTTCACATTTCTTGGCTTTCCAGTTCAAAATTGTGGCCGGAGGCCCGGTGCCATGCCACGCAGCATAAACGGCCGATCCAATCAATTGACTAAAGGAGCGTTGCCACACTGGAACTTCTTCGCTGTCGTTCTAATCACAACACCCGGGTGTTTCTGGGAAACGAGGGGTTTGGTTTTTCTGGAGTTTCAGGATACGGAGAAAAGGCCCAAAACGGTCAAGGCGCGCCGAGCCGTGCCCCTATTTCTGCCTAACCGGGCGCATTTTGGGCCCGTACCCATTTTGGGAGATGCGTCGCTTGCTCTTGATGCGCCATTGATGACTAAGATCTGGCATCCGCTCATGCACAGCCTGCACCCAAGCCGCGCGGTCGGCCTCTCATTCAGGCCGAAGCGGCTGCGCGTGCCGGATCGCAGTAGACGTGGAAAGGAGAACCGGGCGAAGGCGGCCGAAAGCGGAGACCTCCGAGCGTAGAGTCTTTCGCCCGGTCTGTCGCCCCGGCTCCTGGCTCAAGGGCCGAATCCACGCAGCCGGTGAAAGCACCGGGCCCGGCCCACAAGATCCCCACGGCAGCAGCAGTAAAGCACCGTCGCATCAGCACACATTCGTAGTCCTGCATTGGACAGCCAGGCCGGCGGGCTAGGGGGCAGGCGTCGCAGAAGTGTCCGTGTATCCCGAGGCGCGGCCTGCACATACGCGGCAGGGCTGCGCTCTCGCTGATTTTTCAGCCGTCCGCGAGGTTTTGCTGTGCAGCGGAAGAATCGGGTGAACCGGCCGATTCCTATATATCGCCATTTGCTGCCGCCACCGACTGCGTGTTTTTCTGCCTCCCCACTTTATTTCTCCTGGTCCTTTCCGTGAACACACCCTGACCGTTGGCTTTTCTGTTTCGGCTATCATCCGCCTCCCTCCTTCACACGCCATTTCTGGACTGTGCCGCATCTGAAACTCCACTTTGCCCCTTTCCACTTTTGCCACCGATCCATTTGTGAACACCGTATCACGCCCCCGTTTCCATAGGATTGCGTTTCTGCCACTGCCAGCTGCTGAATAGTCTTCTGCCGTGTCTCCTATTGTGGCCTCCCCTTTCTGTACTGCCCGTCCAGCGCCGTGCATCACTCCTTTTTCACCCCAAGCTGAACCTGAAACACCACCCACCTCGTGAAACATCGCCGGGTTGTTTTTGATTTCCCCTGAATCCCAGCTTCCCAACACTTTCCGCACAAACCCACAAACTCTTCGCCATGGGCTACAAAGTCGAGTGCCGTCTTCCCTCGTTGAATTCGCTCGCGTTGGATTTCGCTCTACCGCAGCAAAATGCTCCGCACTACGCCTCCTACCCTCAGTACCCCACACAACTCCCGGCCTATGATCCCACACGAAGCCCTCCCAATTTGGAGTCCACCCGCACCTTGCCCGGCGTGGTGCCCTCAAACGTGACGCAGTTGAAACCAGATATCTTCTCCCCCGCCAAAACCGCTCCGTTGGCGTACGCTGCTCCTCTCGCTGCTCATGACCCCTTCAGCAATCCCAACCCCACGAGGTTGGCCACGCCCATGATGCCTGGCGCCGCTGCGTACGTGGCCACCCTGTACCCCGCATCCCGCTCCTCCAAATCGTCGCTTTCTGACGCAACTCCCGACGAACCTGCTGCCGTCGTCACCTACATACCCACCGCGCTTGCATACCAGATGCCCCCTTTGAGCGACCCCCATTCACGTGATCTGGAGGAGGCCCATTCGTCGGACCACGAGCACTCGGCCTCGCCCAAATCGACAGAGACCGACCCGGAATCGCCGGAGCCGCTGAAAAAGCGCAAAAAGCGCCAGTGTCCGCAGTGCTTGCAGCATTTCTCCAACCTTGCCACCCACAGATCCACCCACTTGAACCCCACTGCCAGGCCTCACGTTTGCAAGGTGTGCCAGCGCGGGTTTGCACGGCCCAACGATCTTTTTCGCCATTTCAAGTGTCACTGGAAGGAAATGGGGGCTGACCACGGCCAGTTCAAGTGCCCATTCAAGGCGGGTCTGTCTGGGAACAAGTGCAGCCATAGTCTGGGCATCTTTTCCCGCTGCGACACCTACAAGAACCACTTGAAGGCAATACACTTCCAGTATCCAGAGGGCACCAAAAAGAGCAACCGCAGCAAGCTTCCGGGCACGTGCAAGTTTTGCTCCAAAGAATTCAAGTCCGCGGACGACTGGATCTCTCTGCACATAGAAACCCACGAGTGTCTGGCTATAGAGCCCGAGGCTCTGGGTGCCGGCGACCCAGCTCCATGAACTGACCGAAACACTACATAGCGGAACTTTACTGCATCACCGGCGTCGTAGGCTACCCGTACCAGCGAAAACTTGCGGCGGCCGTGGAATCACGTGACCCACCTCTGGGGGCCCGACATCGGGCCTGCTGCCACCGCTAGACCAGAGCGGTGCCCCGGGCGCTGGGAAAGGCCCCAGCCTCTGGACTGCATATGGCGCAGCAGTGTCACGTGCTCTCCAAACCCAGGCTGTTGGGCCGAGCACTGCCGATGCAAGCGTCACGTGACCCCACTGTGCGCCTTGAGCGGCAGCCTGCCCCGTTTTTCAGAGCATGAACGCAATTGTCAAAGGCGCCGTGGCGGCATTTCTTCTCTCCACATACAAAACGCTTCCGTTGGCGTATGTGGTGAGATTCTACTCGCTAGTGTTTCGGCACATTGTGTTCCAAAAACGGAAATACCTCCGAACAGGCCAAAACACCTATGGATTCGGCCAGAAGCCCAACGACATTTTCCGGCCCGTGGCGTACAACACCTACGCCTCGCCGCTTGAAATTGACATGTACCTCCACAAATCCAATCTGACGTATCTTGTGGATTTGGACATTGCCAGAACGCATTTTGTGTGTCAGATCTTCCAGGCGCTTTTCATCAAGTACTGGCAAAACGAAAGTGGCGAATTCCGCGGCAAGTCTCTCCAGAACTCGCCCTATATTCCCGTGGGCACGATTCAGTGTGCTTTCAAAAAGGAGATCAAGATGTTTCAGCGCTATACGGTCACTTGCAGTGTGTATGCGTGGGACGAGAAATGGCTCTACGTGTTTCTGAAGTTTGAGTTGGCGGACGGAAAACTTTGTGCGGTTGCCATCACCAAGTACGTGTTCAAGAAGAAGGGGCGGATCACCATGCGGCCCAGAGACTACATTGCCGAGTGTGGGATGTATAATGAGGCCGTGGAGAAGGTGAATGCAGAGAACTACAAGGTGATAAGTCAGATAAAGAGTTCTGAAGAACTAGAGCACTGGGCCGAGAAGCTCTCGCAGGCGTGAGAGGCGCCAAGCTGCGGATGGGAGCGGGTGTTGTGCGGGAAGGGCGGTTTGGCGGTTTGGCTGAATCTGGCTGAATCTGGCCGAATCTGGCCGAATATGGCCGAATATGGCCGAATATGGCTGAATCTGGCTGAATCGGGCCGAATCGGGCCGAATCGGGCTGATGAGTTGGAACTACCTTATGGTCTTGCATACTTAGTGAATTGGTCTATCTACGTCTCTAAATGAGGGCTATTCGAAGAACTTTTCGAGGAAGATAACGCTACAGGACTTTCCGAATGAGGAGGGCTCTCCTAAGTCTTTCCAATTGGACTATCTCATAAAACTATCAAGTCCATCGTGTTACTTATCGACAGTCTGTTACACCTTCATTTATGACTCACTCTGAACTGGAACACAATGGTAATCAGACCAGTCTTCAAAGCTGCAATAAACGGATATGAAGCAGACTTCCGACCGCAGCTAAATCTCTCGTACAACACACTCATCTCCAGAGTGGCCCAGATGAAGGCGTTGGCAGAGCCTTGATGTCAGCTATCTATTCATGAATTTCATACCATCGAGCCCTTTTCTTAGCCTATATATGTTATCTTTCCGCCATTTAGGAACCGTGCCCTAGAATTATAAAGATTTACTCATTCACGCACATATAAAGTTCCTTGATTATTGTTGGTACCACTCGATTTGTGATTATTCTTTGATCTGGGGACAATGTCACTTCCACTCAATGGATAATGGCACTCCCAGCGACAAAAGCAAAACAGATAAAGCAAAACCGAGTGAAAAGAGCAAAATGAAAGAAACCATGCGAACTGAAAGGAAACGGCCAGAACTAATTGCAATCAGCAGTATCTATGACTAATGTGGCGAATTGCTATAGACGATGGAAGTGATGCATTTATCAAAGAATCTGGAACCCGGTTGTAGTCTATCTTATCCGCACCAGGGAACAACTGTATGGTGTATAGTGCCAGTAGGTGAATGACAAATTTGAAGTCTCCACATCAAAAGATTTGTGTGCCTTGTGGATATTCTATGCAGACCATATATAAGTAGCCTGAAACATAGTCTGATTTAAGATCTGATCAGATCTCGGGTTCAAGAGAAATATTGGTTTCACGCAAACGAAGGGAATAAATGACGCATATGGAACGATTTGGCACATGATTTTTTGATTTTGCAGGAGGATTTTCTGGTTTTGCCCATTGGACGATTTTTTGGTTTTCCCATTGGAGGTCGCTTCGGTGTCGGTGAATATGGCGAACCTCTTTCGTTGTTATGGATACCCTGGCCGGCAGACGACTGGTACCTGTTAAGAACCAAACCCTAATTTCAAGGTCAACTACACGGGATCTTGATGGGGGCTCCAAAGTCAACTACTATAAATGCTCATAGATGTAACTATTTTTGGTATCGACTTGTAGTTCGGGTATCAATCTTATAACTACTTATAGGATTAAAGTTGGATTCTGAAGTAGCGAAATTTTGAGATTTCGTAACTATCTTGAACTGAATTCGTAACAATCAACAATACTATATTTGTAGCTTCCAAGCCCTTCAGCCCAATGATCTTCTCAGTTGTAAGTAATTTTGAAACTGATTCACAGCAAAATGGACGTTCGAAAATATATCTTGATGAAAGCGATTCCCGCCGCAACTTGCTGCCGGCTACTTCTACTATTGATGTATTATGGCTTAATGTCATATAGAATATTAACCAAGAATAGAGATTGACCTCTATTGAATGTTCTCTTAAATAAGCCACAGATACTATTTCTTTAATATTTGCTTATTCCTTCGGTTAAGTTGCTCCTATATTAGTATACTCCATTTATAGTGTATATGCTTAACTATACTTATTCTATGTTTAGAAATTCTTTACAAACAGCTACTCGAACGTCTCCCTCTTTCAACGTATTATTCAATCATCTGCCACTATTTCAAGATTATGCGCCTATCTTTGTTCAAACTCGTTTCAGATTATTTACCCTGGTAATTTTTTGATTTTGATGGGTTTTCTGCTGGTTTTCTCTACTACTTGAATTTTATCATTTCAGAATGAGTGCATTATACAATGTTTATGCATGCCTTTGGCATTGAAAACTATGATTTTAATTCAGTAGAACATACAAGGATCTGAAACAAGGACCAGTTTCCGATTTCTTGTTTCCAGAGCGATATTTACATTTGTTTGAGGTTTCTCCGGCATCAAGCAGATTGCGGTATCTTGAAAAACATGATTCTAAGTTTAGTGATATGCTCAAACGACAAAGTAAGCGTCACTTATAAGATTTTAGCTAGTATCCACTCGTATCTATCTATACATTGACTTACAAATTGTTCCTGTACAGATCATTTCCGGGGGCAGAGCTGCAGGAAAACCAGCACTAGCAGTAGTTTCGTCCGTCCTAAGGGCAGAAACTGGAGGCCTGGAACACACCTCTTCCGACTGCTATTGTCAGCAGGAGCACTGAAGCTAATTCAGCTGACAGTTAGCGTGGTACTGCATATACCACAGACAACTTTGGTGTTCTGAGTTTGGTGTGCACAGCTAAGGCACAGTCGCGTGGAATCTAGTGGCACTTGGGAGCCTGGCCAGGCTATCCAGGCCGCATAGGAGCCCCAGCCATCTGCTGAATTGACAGTCACGTGACCCGAATTCCGAGGGTACTGGCGTAGCGCATGCCACAGAGCTGCTGCAGACTAGCCGGCTTGGCATGTGCGTGTGAGCGCTTGAAAGTGGTCGGAGGTAAAAAGTCGCCACGCTTTCCAGCCGTGCCGGACGGTTTGAACGGCCCCCCTCAATAGGTCGGAACTGGATATAGAGCCCGGAACTGAGGAGAAGTCACGTGCCCGCCCTCGGATCTGGCCAAAGCAGAGTTTCCGAATGTCGTACACAGCAGACCTAGTCCGATGCTCTGATCGGAATTGCAGCTCCGTAGTCATCAGCAATCCCCAAGCACTGCACATAACCCGTCGATCTGAGACCGAATATTTTCGAGTACTACAGCATCTTTAAATGCAATTTACTAGTTGGATAAACAACCGAACGAACATTATTGGAAGTCCATGAAAGCTGAAACGACGCTCGGTAATCATAGATCCACAGATAGGAACAACCACAACAACCAAGAGGTTATCGCTTGAATTCATAGATGGCATTTCATCTTTTTAGGCACTGATCCGAGATCTAGACACAAGCAGTAAGATTGCCTGCTCGAACGTCCCCTTTGTAAAACAATGACATTAACAAGATCCCGATTAAACCTCCACCAATGGTAATTGCACGATGATTCCACGATGATTCCATTATGTCCCATAATGAAGATCAGACCACGGATCGTTAAAGCTCATTCACGAAGCCTCAAAGACTCACGCCAACTGGAAACCCTCGTGGCCTTCGGAAATGGCCAAAAGAAGCGAGCCCCGAAGTGTCTCATACGATTCATAGACAGGCAAGTCAATCTGGTTGAAGCACGTGTGCGAAGACGGCAATCTATCTTTGGCACCGTAGTCACGGTGAATAGAAAACTTGCACACACCATTGGCACCCTGGAGATCTTTGAACCCATTCAACGGAACTTTCAGTGTTCCCGTGGAAAACTGGAGCAAACGCGCACGTTCCTCGTTATCAAACGACTTGACAGCTCTCCAGAACCACTGGATTTGCTCCGACGAAGCAGAGTAGTTGTTGTACGTGCAATTATTCTGCCAGTCCTGCACATTGATGTCGGGTAGCCCGCTGATCAACAACTCGAGCTCCTGCTCATCGAAAATGCTGACCAAGTCTTTGGGGATCACCTCGTGGAATCCCGCGATGAAATTACTCATCTGTTCCTTCACCGATGTTTTCAAACGATACTCCACCACCAATCTGATATACTCCTGCTTGTTGGACTCAGTAACAGGTATGTTGCGTCCGTTCTCCACAAGGTCAATGACCTTGTGCTCGCCGTAGTCGTCAGTTTCCACGGAAAAGTCCTCGGTGATGATGTCAGTAATATCATTCTCCAACATCCACATCAACGACTTCGCATACTCGAGGTCCAAGTTCTCCATATCCTTGAGCGACACCGGCTTGTTCAAGATTTCCTTGTAGAGTGCACGACTGAAGTGACAATCCAAGAAACAATCGTCGTAGATGGCTTTTCCGATTATGCGCCCAATGAACTTGAAAAACGACAAATGTTCGGGGTTGATGTATGACGTTCTGTTTGGATGGTACGTGTTTTCGTCACTTGCCACCGGCGTAAAGAGGGCGTAGTCTGGGTTGAACATCTGCCGCGAGAGAACCTGGTACCACTCACGAGTAACACCGCCGGCGTCGATTCCGGCCTCGCCCTTGAAGTTGATATCCAACTTAGCGCTCTTGAACTCATCTGAGGGCTTGAAAAAGAGCGACCGGTACGAGTCCAAAAACACTTGATCACGCCGGATAGATATACTGAGCTTGTTGCCATCCTGGCCCTTGCTGTGCAACTGCCCACTGAAGTAGTTTCTTTTGTTGTCAAACTCCAACACCTTCGGGTTACGAACCAACATGGAAAACGGACCATTCATGAGATTAGGGTTGGACCGCACCATCTGGTTCAATATTTTCTTGTGCTCGTCAATAAAGGCATAAAATAGGTCCTGAAGCGGCTCCTTCTCAAAATCCACCTTCTTGACCTCGTACTTCAGCACGTCCTTGAGCTCCTTCATCTTGCTATGCTTGCACACAATCATGAGGGACTCGATCAATGGTAGCAACGCCGTGGCAATGTGGGACATTCCCTGGTTGTCCTCCAATATACGCAAACATCCACTGAGAGATTTCCACAACTTGCCCAAGTCCAAATGCTGGTAAAGCTCCATCAACTTGCCGTCATCCGTGGAAACCGACTCCTTCGGTTTGCCCGATTCGTACATGTAATTGAGAGCGGTCAAAATACGAAGAAGCTTGGCCTGGTCAGAGCTGGGTGCTGTCAACTTGCTGACGATCTTGCTGTCGTAGACATCCACACTCACTTGCTTGGTGGAGGTGAGCTCCGCTTGCAATTGCTCCAAGTCCTGTACAATCACTTCGCCGAGCCGACTGGCCTTTTCTGAAAGCTCCACAGAAAACACTGCTTGGGAGTTGCCCAAAAGTGACAAGTGGTGCATGGCGCTGATGGTGTTTCGGAACGTGTAGTTGACGCACTCGTTGGAAGCAAGAATTTTGGTCACCAACCTTAAGTTGCTATCAGCGATGAGCTTCAAGTGGAAACTTGTGGGCGTGGGTTTCTGTTCCTTGAGTGCCAACAATGGCCGAGTAGCGTAGTGTAAGGCATTGGCAAGAAGATCAATAAAGTAGTGCTCGCCGCTCAATAACTCATTTTCCAAGAGCTTGATCACGAGGTTGATGGGGTATTTTTCTTCGGAGGCGGACTTCTTGAGTTTGGAGCGCTTGGCTATCTTCTTGGCGAGGAACACGTTTTCGTGCTCCGTCAAAAAGTAGAGCCGAGCGGCGGCATTTTTCTCCAACAAGTAGAGCACCGCCTCGATCATCTGCACTCCAACCACAATGGGCGTGGCGTCAGCCGGGAATGCCCTGGTATTCTTCTCCATTCCTGCTTTTGATGACACTTGCAAAAACATCTTCTCCAACGACTTTTGACTGTGCAATCCATCAAACAACACAGCAATAAGCATGTTAAGCACGTCCGTGCGGTTTTGCTTGTTGTTGCACAACTGCGCAAGAGCCTTGTAAACATGCTCTCTTTGGTTGATGGCACAAGGGAGAAACAAGAGCTTCACCATGCTAGCCACGCCGGCACGGTCGATGAACGGAACTGCAAATGTGGTGCTTTTTTTGGTGGGAACTTCCGGCTGTTCTTGCTGGTTTTCCGTTTCCGCCTCGCTTTCCAGCGAATCCAGCGAATCGCTTTCCCCGTCCTCATAGTTGTAGAACCGCCGTGCCAACGATTCCTGTTGGAGGATGTCGTCGCGAATTTGTTGTGGGAGAGCATCCAAGAAATCCGAGTCAATTTCCCGGACTTCGCTTCCTGTCAGGTTGGCGTTGGCACGTCTCTCTCTTACGTGTTGGGTGAAAACTTCCTCTCGGATGTCTTCTGGGAGAGCACTTAAAAACTCGGGATCAATTCCTGTGCCGCTGATATCAACCTCCTGGTCGCCGATACAGAGGTAAGTCGGTTCTTGTGGTGTAGCGCCTTCTTGGGCCGCATCCTCTTCCTGTTTTCTTGATTCTGCCAACGCCTCCAACTCCTCTTTCTTCTTGCGCATTTTCTCTTCTCTGTGCTGGCGAGCCCTCTCTTTCTCTTCTGCCTTTTTGTCGTGAATGGCAATACTGTCTGCAGAAATCATGTCCACCAATCTAGACCGCACAAGGTCGCTGATCTTGCCGCCGATGGCTGTATCAATGTTTTTGTATGCTTTGCTCCAACGCTCGGTGGTGGAGCTGATGAGAATGTATCCTGACGTGGACGACGAGGGGTAATCATCGTTGAGGATGTCCCGCAACTCAGTAAGTGGAAATGAAGAATGGTCTTGCACTGTGAAGGTGAAACCCTGCGCCCGAAGTGGATGAATACTATTCATACCGTTGTGTGAAGGCGTGATATCCACAACAAGATTATCGCCGGCCTCATATTCTGATCCCGACTCAGAGTGATTATCGTCGTTCGTTGCGCGATCTTCTTCTTCATCCCTGTCATCATCTTCGTCGTCTTCATTGTCGAAGGCGCTGAATCTGGTGACTCCGCGTTCGCCGGCTCCTTCGTCTGCAAATGCGTCGAGCCAGCCGTCGAGATCATCCTCCTCGTAATCTTCCGATCTATTCTCGTCCTCGTCCTCGGACTCGGACTCATCGGAAAACCCACTGAACTCCTCTTCTTCGGAATCGCCATTGCTGTGCGAGTCGATGTCGAGATCCTCGATGATCTCAATATCTTGGTCGCTGTCCTCGCTGTCATAGCCCTGGAACTCACCCTCTTCGTCATCATCTTCCACCACTTCACCTTCCAACTCAACCTCAGAGTTCAGCTCGTCACTGCTGTTTTCGCTGTCGTCTTCTGACATGTCGTCGGACTCAGAAATGACATGGAGCCCTGGGTCCTCGTAAAACTCGTCCTCCTCGCTGTCAAGATCGTTGTCATACATTCCTAACGTGGAGTTGCGAAACAAATCCGGAGTTTCGTCTTTGTCCTCGATTTCCTCGATGTCATCATCTTCTTTGTCCGTCAGCGATTCGAAAAATTCTGCATATGTCACCTTGAGCTTTGCTAAGCTAGAGATGGTTTTGAGTCCAATGTTGAGTACTTTGTTGATCCTGGGAAAGTTCAAGTCAAGATTCGACAAGACCGTTGTAATTTGGTTGGGCAACTGAGCATCGAGCATGGCTGAAGAAAGATAGAAAAGATCCGACTTCGTGGCATTCCGACTCAAAAGCGGGTAACAGAGCTCTCGAAATTTGCCTGAAAGGAAGCAGTGGCATAAATCAAGAGTGTCGAAAATTTTGGAGTATGTTTTGGCCCTGCGGGAATTATCACAGATGGTGTCACGCAAAATTCTGGAGAGGTTGTCCATAACAAGTTTTCGAACAATAGCCATGTCCGGATTCTCCTTACTGCATTCGGGGACCGCATCATTCCGATTCACAGTCGTGGACACAAGAGATAGAATGGTGAGTTTTGCGAGCGACGAGATGGCTTCTCTTCTCTGGAATTCGGGACCCTTCAGTGTGACGAGCAGCTGTGCAGGAAGAAGCTGATGGATGAAGAAGTTCAAGCTGGTGAAGCGGGGTATTCTTTCATCTGCTGAGTACTTCTTTGAAAATGTAATAAACTCTAGCTTGGCCTGGTCGTACGACCCCACCAACTCGCAGATGTTCTGCAAAAGAAAGCAGATGTACCTAAAGTTTTTGTTCTTGATGAGATAGTTGAAGTTCAGTTCGTCTTCCTTTTTCTTTTTTGCTTCTTGATCAACTTTTGGTTCGTCTGGCGTGCTCAACCAGTCATTTTTCGTGGCATTCATCAACTCCTGGAGGAGAGTGTGCATTATTCCCAATGAGTAGCCCTGACTAGCTTCTTTCATTTCAACGTCTTCAGATTCGCCTTGATCCGGCTCCTCTTTGAGGAGATACACCTTCAAAGGCAATATTGTTTTCCCATCATAGTCGTCAATGCGGATCATTTTCGACGCAACATCAAGAAAAACCTCCACATTTCGAGCTGCCAAATATCCCACTTCGTCAAAGAGGTGGCGCATGTCAACTTTCGCCATATTATTTTTCTTAAACTGTTTGGTGATCTCAGCAGACATCACATCAGCGAGAAATTCTTTGCTTTCGTGGCACGCTCTAATCACTAATATCACGCCATTGTGTATGTCTTTGTGATACTTCTCGTCGCTGAACTTGTAGAAGTTGTTGATGTTTTTGGTGATGGATTTCAACAAAGGCGAGTCAGCCACCTGCCTGACCGAGTCATCCTCTTTGGCCAACAAGTACATGAGCTTGCACATTGAAATGGCCACTCTGGCGTTCTGAGTGGGTTCCAAACCAAGCAAGGCGTCGGCTATTTTCCTTTTCAATGCGGGTGCCTCCTTATTCTCGGAAAGCCACTGAATGTCAGCGGACGAAGAATTTGGTGCCGTGAAGATCGGAAGAATCAATTCACATCCGTCTGCGAAGTAGTCCAGGTCTACAGCAGAAGAGCAGGCAAGATCCCTCAAAAAAAGATCCACAAGCTCGTAATACTGCTTGTGATGCGCTTCTGAAGTAGCTTCTGTGAGAGGATGAGCAGACTGAAAGAAAAAGTCCGTGGACATCTTCATCAAGCGACTGAGCAGAGAGAGTTGAGATTCGGTCTTATTTTTCAGCAACTCCCCAGCTTTGCTGATTACCTGCGTCACAAATTTGATTTTGTCGGGAACAACATTCAAGACATCGCTCAAACAGCCCTCAATTTGCAGGTCTCTTGGAGCAGAAATAGCCATTTCGATGACAGCCTTGTAGAACATGTAATTTGCTTCTCCATCACGCCTCTTGAGCAACAAAGTGCCACACCCAGTCTTCAAGGGCTCATAAACAAACGACCCGCCGATATTAATCCCTGATATTATCTCCTTGTATTGCGGCCATTTCGGGTTTGCGCTTTCCAAAGTTTCGTCCGAGATAGAGTTGACATATCTGATATTCTTGACAAACGCAAGGAACTTCTTGCACTCTTCGGCATCAATCTGTAAGTGCGTTTGCAAGAAATCCATGGCATCGGTAGGATACGCCATTCTGTCTTCATCTAAAGGATAATAAGAGTCGCTTGTATTACATGACCACACGTTGCAGATCATGGCAAGCAAATTTTCAGAAATGGAAATTGGCAATTCCGCCATGCTATCGAGCATATCCGGGAATTTGGACTGGGATCCAATTGTATTCTCAAGCAATGTCAAACACCTCGAGGTGGCTTCGGTACGAACTCCATCCAAAATGGCTTCGTCGTTGCTGCAGTACTCCCTGTTGAAATAAGACGACGAAAAAGGAAGCTTGATTAGATTGTCTGGCTCGATAAAGCTGGAGAGATAAGGCACTGAAATGGCGAGAAACTCAACGTTGATCTGAGCCAAAGAGTAGTCAACCACGAGCATGCTTTTCACCTTTTTCGTATCTTGTTCAGCCTTAAAGTCCTTAATTTGACGAAGCTCCTCTTTCGATGGCATAATCCGCCAAAGCCATAATGTCGTCTCCATGATCTTCTCATAGACATCTGTGGTATGAAAAAAGTTGAGCACGAGAGAAGTGTGGGGAAATCTTCCAATCGGACTGACAGAAGTAACCCGCTTGATCAAATATATGGAGAATAATCTGAAGCACGCACCCTGATAAGTAGACATGTGATCTGCCATTTGAAGAATACTTTGAATCCAGCTGGCGAGCTGTTTGGTGGCCATCACGAATTTCTGCATGCTAGAAAAAGGTAAATTGTCTTGCCTCCGAAGCATGCAGCTCTGACAGATACTCGAGATGAAGCTGTAGGCATAGCCTCTGATAGAATCAAAAACCCGGCGCAAATGGAGGGTGTTTTGAAATTTTGCACCACGCTGCACATCTTCGGGTACATCTTCCTTTGGAGGAATCCCAATTCTCACTACAGCATCGCACTGGATGAACCGGATTCTGGGAGTGGTGGCGCTGGCCATTTTCCGGGGGCAATTTGTTTGGAGTGAGATTTCTTCTCTGAAAGATATCTCGGTAAGCTGTAGAATAAGCTCGATGAGTTCACTGTTTGCAGTGATGGAGGTCACAAAGTCCGCAAAAGGACCAGGCGCAAATGATGACGAACTGTGAAGAAAAAAGTTCACAGTGAAGTGCATGATGTTCTGAAGTGTTTTCACCTCCGAAAACAAGACAGCAGCCTCTGTGGGGTCGTTTCCGAACTGTGAAAAATACAGCACTTCGTCCTTGTGGCTCAAAAGAGCATTGATTCTTGGGGACCGCAACTTTTCATGCAAAAGGCCCAAAATCTTCTCCATGGCGCTCGAATCTTCAATGCCACGCAAAAAAAGCTCAAGCTCTCTCAGACCTGCGCTCTCCAAAAAGTCGTAGGGCAAATCTGGAATGAGTAGGAACTCCAAGTATTTTTCGGTCCCGACCTTCGCTGGCTCAATCAGCAGTGCGGTAGGTCCAAACAAAGAGTTTATGAAGATAAGCAAAGCATCAAATAAGTATGACGCATGTGAATTCTCCCAACTAGAAAACTCGGCCACTTGAAAATCCAGATCATCATCGGCTCCTTGGAATAAGCAGCCAGTTTCGGTGGTTGGGAAAGACTGAGGGGTGAATTTGCCGGCCAAAAATCCGGGAAAGCTCTCAACTGTGTCAGTTAGCGCATCGGTGATGACGGGGCGCAAGTCCGGATTGTGTTTTCCCAAAGTCCGCATAGATGAACTGAGGTTGGGGGTGGCAAAACTGGACATCAAGTCAATGGCACAGTCGACTCTAAAAAAAAGCCGAAAGAACGTGGGTATAGCTTTGGAGCTCACAATATTTGCGAGACCATCTTTGTTCAAGGCAATGGCGCCCAACACCTCCAACAACGATAATAAAAGGTCACTGTGAGGTAGAAACAAATTGGGATAATTGTCAAAAACGCACTTTATAACACCCGCCTCGTTCAAAATGGCGTACGCCGTAGGCTCGTTGTGGATGATTTGGGAAATGGCCTCAAGCGTCTCGTGAAGAAGGTCTGGTCCAAACACGTGCGGATTCTGCAAGACCTTGATGAAACTGGTAAGGATCAGCGAGTCAAATAGGTTTCTCAAACTGTCGCCCGCCTCCGAGCGAATAAGTGCGCTAACGAACCTGAGAAGTACTTTCATATAGCTGATCTGCTTGAGCGAGATCGTGTGATACACCTCCACAGTTTTGGGGGCACCGCCATCGTAGCCAGGGTTTTCCAAGGCAAAATCCACTTCGAAATTGACGGACTCGATCAACAAACGAAACCCATCGTTTTCAATGAAGGCGCCAATCAAATCAGGCGGTGGGGAGAGAAGATCTGAGAGCACGCGGATGGCCGTGGTGGAAACCCAGCGATTCTGGGTGTGGATATTCATAAACGACATCAACTCTGTAAGCAAGCCACCAGCAACGAGACGTTGTGGCAAGGTGCGTGAGTCCACCAAATTGCGAAGGATGCCAATGAACAAACGGTAACTTTCTTGGCACTCTATCTTCTCATCGCTCAGGATTTTCTTGTTGATGAAACGGAGGACCTGGTAAAGCAAGCCGTGGTTGACGTTTCCGCCGAGATGGCGCACGAGCTCACTGCCCCAGACTCTCCGCATAGAAATGGCCCTTATTGTCCTCAGAGCAGTCGTGAACACTTCATTAGATATGAGTGCATAGTACTCAGGCGACACCAAATCCATGAGAAAGCTCAAAGTGTAAGGCTCTGTTTCAAAGAGCTGGCAAGACGTGAAGTCGGTGCTGAAAGTGAGACACACGTAGGCAATGGCCAAACATTTCATTCTCACAAGCTTTGCTCTGAAAAGCATGGATTCGTCCGAACTTGTATTGAAAGCTTTGGCGTTGAAAGCGTGGAAAGTGAATGAGACAAGGGCCTGGGGTGGAAGGTGCTCCGAGCCCTTGTCACAAATTTGCTCGAGAGACATTTTGCGGATGCTCTCCTCACTGAGGCGGAAGGTGGAGAGACCTTCTTGCTTTTTCTTGTCATTTTGGACCTCCGGCGCCGAGTGGTAATAATCAAATGACAACGACTTCCATTTGTGGGGGTAATTCTTGTTATGGTCGAGCGCGTCCACCAAGCTGTAGTGGTCGGAATGGGACTTTTTGGCATCTGGATTCAGGCGTTCGTTTTCGAGCTTGCTCCGAATAAAGCTGGCGGGCACCTGCGGCGGAAATGACCGTGCAATCTGGAGAACTTTCAAGCGAAGGCTCTTGGCCGGGTAATCGGCCGTGGCAGTGTAGCCTTCTGCTAGCGACACGCAGAGCTCCAAGGCCGCCAATTTGATATCGATGGAAGGGGTGTCGATCAATTTGAAGACACGGTCCGAGCTCGAGTACAACTTGCGGTTGACGCAATTCTCCACAAGAAGCTTCGAAAAGCGCAAGCATGATATCACAAGCGCCGAGTCTTGCGGCGAGATCTCCCGTAACTTGGGGTATTCGGATTCGTAGCCGTATTCGGCGATGATTTTCTCGAAAAGCTCGTCGAAGTGGTTGAGCACCTTCACCCAGTGCACAAGGTCCAGCTTGGGGTAGTTCCACGACATGTTGTGGTCGAGAACGGAGCTCAATTTGGGCTTGGGACACGTCACAATCTGCTCGATCAAAGCATTGAAGTGCTTGCCTTTTTCGGCCTCAAGGAAGCCGGGTTTCTTGAATGACGTCATGACGGGACTGGTTTCGGGATCGGGCTGGTAATTGTAGGACCACGGGATTCTTGGACGGTTGGTGGCAACGACGAAATAAGTACCGGCTATCCGTGAAGGGGTGTCGCACTTAGTAGCGCAGCAATGGGCAAAATGGCAATTGGTAGATTTGGCAAATAAAGAAGCAAATCAAAAGCACGGGAAAGAACCGGGAGTCGTGGTGGAAAAGTAGTGCCCGTTTGCTCTGCTAGTCGCACTATCGTTTTGCCTGCACATACGCGGCGGGCAGGCCAGAATGACGCCATCACCAGGTGCCGCCAGGCGGAGCCCAGCCCCGGTCTGGCGGCGGCGCCTGCATGGCCCTCCGTTTTTTTCCGGGCGAAAAACACAGCTGCCACCGACTTGGCGGGGGAATAAATCGGAGGTACGGGTCTTTCCCGCACCTCTTCACTCCCCTGCGCTACTGCACTTCCTCCACCATGTCTACAGTCAAAAGCAAGCAGTCGATGCTCCCGCCAATCAACCTCATTTTCAAGTTTTTGCAGCAGCAGGCGCTTGTTACTATATGGTTGTATGAGCAAACGGGGTCTCGAATCCAGGGTAAAGTCCGAGGATTTGACGAGTTTATGAACGTGGTTATTGACGAGGCTGTGGAGATCTGCACCAAATCGGGAGCACGCGAAGATCTCGGCAGGATCTTGCTTAAAGGCGATAACATTGTTTTGATGACCAGCGCTGAGGTTTAGGGGAGTTCCTGTGTACAGATTGCGGACGGGCCACCTAATTGAGCTTGATCTAGATATTCTTGCAGTTTTGGAAGTGGCTCTTGGTTTTGGAACTGCGTTTGGAACTGTTTGGGACTGTGTCAGGTACTGGTTTGGACCGTGTTTGGACCGTGTTTGGACCGTGTTTGGACCGTGTTTGAACCGTGTTTGGACCGTGTTTGGACCATGTTTGGACCGTGTTTGGACCGTGTTTGATCCGTGTTTGAACCGTGCTTATAACTGTGCTTATGACACCACTGAGCTTACAGAATATGGTGATATTATTTTCGTGATACTGCGTTATGAGCCTTCCATGTCTTTGAGTCTTGTATGGCTGCCCGTTACTGTGGCTTCCATTAGCGGGTTTTCAGCGTCATGAAATGTCTGAGCATTTGTGGATCCACCCCGATTCAGTCCCCATTCTACCAAGCATTTGTCCATTGTCTAATCTTCCCTGGTTCGTCTGCTTGGGCTTGCAGACTTCCAACGTGCCTCCTGATATTCTGCAAGATTCAGCCTTTGCCTGGTTCATTCGCTGTCCAACTCATTGTCTACAAAGCCCACACGCTTGCGCTTCTTCGGAGACTCTTCGGGCAGCACTCCTTGACGGATCATACTCCTCTTGTCACGTGCCTCTCTCAGAACCACGCACGTGTACTGTTCAATCTGCCGTTGCCGTAGGAGATGGTTCTCGTCCTTCTGTGTGGCCGACTTTCTCCTGACAGCCACATCTTCGTCCTGAGAGCTGGTGCGGTTTGGATGCAGTCTGGCGGCTTTATTGGTGCCGGTGTCTATGGCGCTGACGTCTTGGCTTTGGCGTTCTTTCATGGCCGGAGGCGGCACATGCAGTCGGGTGGTGCTCTGGCTGCACTTGCTCGAGCCTTGCCATGACGCGCAGACCTCCGTACACCAGCCATGGACATCAGTGCCACTTCTATAGACAGTGTAGCGAATGCAGGTCCGATTCAACATGCCGAATCTCGCTCCACTCGCCGTTCTACGCCTCGTCCCTGGCCGTAGAATGTACGGTGTAGGGGTAGAATGTGCGGGTGTAGGGGTCGAATGTACGGGTGTACGGGTGTCGCTGCACGCACGCGCACCTCACGACGCCTCACCACCCATACAACGACATGTCACGACCCAATCCGCCAAACGGGCGTCCTCCAACCGCCAGCAGGCCCCCAGAACCGGGTACTGCACACAGACCTCCCCCTTCCAAAGCAAGCGGTCCAGGAGCCGCTCCAAACACGTTTCACCGCGCGTCAACCGCATCCCCTAAAACACACGTCCCACAAGCTTACACGGAGCAAGAGGAACAGCGGATCCAAAAACAGCTCAACAAAGTGCTCGGTCCCGAGTATGTCAGCTTTCGTCCCGGAGGCGGTGGCCAGAACGTGTCTTATATTGAAGGGTGGAAAGTGCTCAACCTTGCCAACGAGGTGTTCGGCTTCAATGGGTGGAGCCTGCAGGTGATCAGCGTACAAGTGGATTTTTTGGACACGCTCGGAGCAGGGAGAGTTTCTTTGGGTCTCTCGGTGGTGGTTCGAATTACTATTCGTGATGGCACTTACCACGAGGACATCGGATATGGCTTCATCGAGAATGCCAAGGGCAAAGCAGTGGCGTTTGAGAAGTGCAAGAAAGAAGCATTCACTGATGGACTCAAGCGCTGTTTGCGTTGCTTCGGCAACGTGCTTGGAAACTGTCTTTATGATAAGGGCATTGTGGCCAAAATGCAAAAGGTCAAACTTCCGGAGCCTGAGCTCCAGCTGGACGATTTTCACCGGGACCCGTTGGTGGTGAAGCGCGAAAGAGAACGGGAGCTGAAGGCCCGGGCCCAGGAAGCTGCCGCCAGAAGTGCTGAGGGTAATAGGGTTGTGAGTGGAGCAGCAGAAGCCAACGGAGCGGCAAAACCAAATGGAGCGGTGGAAGCAAACGGAGCAGCAAAACCAAATGGAGCGGCGGAACCAAATGCAGCGGCAAACCCAAATGGAGCGGCGGAACCAAATGCAGCGGCAAACCCAAATGGAGGCATTCAGAAAACCTCTGAAAGGTCCCCGTCGACTCTGACAGAAGTGCTGGCAATCTCTGCAATTAAATACGATCTCGACGACTTTGACGAGCTGTTCGAGTTCAGCGACGATCTACCTGGAGAGGGTGTTGCAGAAGACAACATGGAGTTGGATGAGGCTAAAAGAGCATACAATGACAAAAACCCCGACCGGCAGGCCCCAGAGCAGGTGTTTTTCACGAGCTCCAAGAAAGCCATCGACCTCCAAAAAGACCCGGAGCAAAACATCCCGGTGTACGACCACAAGTTTGTGGCCAGCAGCGTCAAAAGAACGGTGGATCCTTTCAAGTCCCAGGCTGTCAGGCGAACAGACATGCCCGCCACTCATACGCCCAGCCAAATCAACGCCGGCAGAATGGGCTCTCCTGCATACATCCCGGGCACCGGCATTGGCAAGCGGCCCTTGGGCATGCCGCCGTCCCAGCGGCAGCAGCCGAAACGCCACAAAGATGGCGACATTTCCTGAGTGATGGCAGGCCGCCAGTTATATGCAGGTGCATCCCAAGCGCGCCTCAGTACGGCAGCCTCGGCAGTCTCCTCGTCCTGCTGGGTACATGGCACTTAATTGTCGGTGTTCGTAACAAGCAATCCACGAGGAGTTGTCAGCATACACTTAGAACGGGCTGCAGAATAGTTAGGCTCCATTTCCGTCTCAGGCTGCCCACCACACTGGATCCAAAGTGCCCACTGCTCCAGGGCAGAACAATCGTTCACAGCAGTTCGAACCCGTTTTAGACGATCAGTTTCACAGCAGTTCGAACTCGTTTCAGAGCAGGCAAACACGTTTCCAAACTTCCCAATCCCACATGGTGACCCGGGACTTCAGCTCCATTGCATGCATCCTCAACAACGTCGGCCCCTTCAACGAAGCGCCGGCAGACTACTCGCCTGCGCAGGCGAAGGAGGCGCTAGCAAGCGCCAAAGTGCTCATAATTGGCGCCGGCGGCTTGGGGTGTGAAATCATCAAAAACTTGGCATTACTGGGCTTCAAGGATCTCCACATCATCGATATGGACACGGTGGACCTTTCCAACTTGAATCGGCAGTTTCTCTTCCGCCACAGCGACATCGGCATGCCCAAAAGCGTAACCGCAGCCAAGGCTGTGATGCAGCAGCTCCAGGACGATAGGCTATGCGTCCAGGCCCATTTTTGCGCCATTCAAGACATGCCAGCGGAATTTTACCGGGGGTTTTCCGCCATCATTTGTGGGCTTGACAACGTGGAAGCACGGCGGTGGATTAATGCGCTCTTGGTGGGATTTGTGGACGAGGAGCTAAATGGCTTGATTCCTTTGATTGATGGAGGCACCGAAGGTTTCCGCGGCCAGGCCAGAGTAATACTCCCCACCCTAACGCTGTGCTTTGAATGTTCCTTGGATATGCTTCTGCCGAAACAAACATACCCAGTGTGTACCATCACAAACACACCCCGACTTCCGGAGCACTGCATCCAGTGGGCCAGCCAGTTGGAGTGGCCCCGGAAGTTTCCGGGCCTGGACTTCGACGCAGACAACCCGGCACATGTGGACACGATGTTTGAAATGGCCATGGGTCGTGCCGTTCTATTCGGGATCCCAAACGTGACCCGGAGCCTCACTCTAGGCGTGGTCAAGAACATCATTCCTGCCATTGCCTCCACGAACGCCATCATTGCCGCTGCTTGTTGCAATGAGGTGTTCAAGATCGTCACCTCGTGCAATCCTGTCTTGGATAACTACATGATGTATCTGGGCGACGAGTCTATCTTCACATATACTTATTCGCATACGAGGAAGCCAAGCTGTGCAGTGTGTGGCACAGAGGTGAGACGAATCCGGGCTCACAAGTGGTGGACAGTGCAGGATTTTGTGCTGTGGCTCGGGGTCCTGCCGGACTTCTCCATGAAGAGTGCTTCCATCACGACTGCCAGCGCCAGCGTGTATATAAGCCACCCGGATATCTTGCGGCTTCAAACAGAGCCCAACTTGCCTCGTCTTTTGCAGGAGTTGGTGAGACCTGGCGAGGAGATGTTGATCAGTGACCGGAATTTGAAGATCTCTGTGCGGGTTGCCATATCAGAGTATACGGGGCTGGATGTGCGGCCATTGGATGAGTGATTAGAGAGGAATGAATTATGATACGACTAAGAGTCGTGTGGCTTGTGACGTGGGTGACCTGTGTATTGTTCTGGTGACGTGGCTGACCTGTGTCTTGTTCTGGTGACTTCGGTCTAATTCTCTCTCATCTCCTCCTGCACTAGGCGGTTGAACACCGCAGGATTATCGAGATAGATGTGATGCCCCGCATTGGGAATCTCACACACGCGGCTTTGTCCGGCGTTCTTGTTGATAAGCTCCGAAGCAAGAAACCCACCGTGCTTGTCCATCCAGTCATGTGACCCGTAGCACCAAAGAACCTTACACTTGAGATTCTCCACACCACGAGCCAAAAGAGGAAAGCGGGCATCGGCCCCGGGTGCCAAAAGATAGTTGAGCATGTACTCTCCGGAACCCGGACTCTGGAAGATACCGTACGCGTACTTGTGAAGCAATTTTGCTTTCGTGGTAGGCAAATTGGCAAATCGCCGACTGGACCACATGCTGACGAGCTTGGAGCCCAAGGGCCCAGCTTTGCGGACCAACGAGAACGGACTGATGTTTTGCTCCCAGAGTTTGGCGAAATATGCCGGAACAGGCACCTGGCGTCTGTGTTTGATGACAGCGCCGGGCGACACCATCAATAATTTGCGGCAAAAGTCGCGGTGCTTGAGTCCGTAGGTGGCCATAAGATAGGCCCCCATGGAATGGGCCAAAATCACGATTTTGTCGGGGTTCAGGAGGTTTCGAGCCGCCGCCCACTCCCGATACGAATCGTGAAAGAAGGCTTCCACGGACGCCAACGAGTCGGCGGTGAATTTCGGCCGTGACGAGCAGCCGTAGCCGAGAAGATCAATGGCGTGTACCACGCAGTTCCCCTGGGCCAGAAGCTGGTCGAAGTTCTCCAGGAAGAAGCCGAGTCCTGCGCCGTATCCGTGGACCATGACCAAGTGGTTGCATTGCTGGTACGCCTCGGACGACACATTGGGATTCTGCGCCAAATGCGGAGGGTAGATGACAAATTCGTTGATCACGTCTCCAGAACCGAGACGTGTCTGCACCACGTCCCCCCTTCTGCCCGAGGAGTCTGCCTCCGGAAAGAACGGGAGTAGGCTGAGCAAGTCGTGCTGGAACTTGAGAGGCGTTTTCCTGAAGGAGTAATCGAGAAGCAGCTCACGGGTCGAAAGGGGGAACCGCGACTGGAATAGGCGGTTGAGTGGGACCGACGTGGGGTGGGTCGGCGACCTGTATCTTTCTTTGTGGGGGTGATCCGCCGACGGGAAGCTCTGTTCAGGGGGGGTTGGCAACGTGTCGCTCTCTGGATGTGAAACAGGTTGAACCTTCGTTTGGCCGTGCTCTGGCACCACAGACATGCACCGCAGGGCTCGATGTCGGCAACCTATTGCACTTTGGGATGCATTTATTTGAAAGTGACGGAAGCGTAGAGCTCTAGCTGGCATGAGCGCCCATGGTTTCAGGGTAGCCGCGAAAGCTGCGCTATGGTCGTGGGGTACGGGTGTATTGGTGTAAAAGTTGCGCTATGGTCGTGGGGTACGGGTGTATTGACGAGATGCGTAAGTCTAATTTCGTGATAGCGTCCTTCATTGTATCAACACTCGATATTCCTGCAGCGAACAATGCACATTTCTTAGCGAAAATATCCGTGATTCTTTCCCATTTCTTTTTGCGTGACATTCCACATTCTCAAATCCAGCTTCCCTAATCCTCCATATTCCTGGCGGCTGGAAATCGTGCACCTCCGGCATACAAGCGGCCCACTAGCACACGAGTGGGCGTTTTGAGTTTTCCGGCACATAGCCGCGTCAAGATAATGTCGTATAAGGGAACACGCGGCATGGGCGTGCAGATTATCAGAAAAATCACAGGCTCTGGACGCACCTCGCCAAACGGGCGTGTGAAACCCGATTTCCACACCGGGAAAGAGGCTAACAAGCGGAAAGCCGGGTGGGCGGCTCCGGGCGGGCCTGCAGCGCGCTGTTTCAGCAGCGTCTCAGCAGCGTTTCACCCAGGCGCCGTCCCTTGCAGAGCGCAGCGGAGTCCGCCAGGCGAGAAATTTTATCAGGGCCATCTCGCATGAGGGAGTGCACACAGGGCCATCGCGCATCAGGGAGTGCGTACAGGGCAGCAGGACCCAGTCACATTGGCCAGAAATGCGCACGGGCCCAGGCTACATGCACGATGCGCGGCCCATATGCAGATGACAGCCGTCATTGGCTGCGGGCACCGAATTTCGGTACCAGCCCAACACCACACAATGCAACCATCGCGCAGCCGCCCCCGTATATAAGAAATCTCCATCCGCGAGCAAATATCCTTTCCTTTTTTTCCAGCCTGTTCTTACATTCCATAGGGGGAATTACCATCTACACCTCTTCTAGCTGCAGGACCCGGACCAATGCGTGCATTTTCCGTCTTACTCTTGCTGATGCTCAGCAGCCTTGTGGCCGCTGAAACCCACACTTGGTACTTCAACACCACATGGGTCAACGCAAACCCTGACGGAGTCATGGAGCGGCCTGTGATTGGCTTCAACAACTCGTGGCCTTTGCCCACCTTGAGAGTCACCACCGGTGACCGTGTGCAGCTCTACTTGACCAACGGCTTTGACGACAGAAACACCTCGTTGCACTTCCACGGAATGTTCCAGAACGGAACCTCCCAGATGGACGGCCCGGAGATGGTGACGCAGTGCCCAATTGCTCCTGGCGACACCATGTTGTACAACTTCACTGTGGAGAACCAGGTTGGTTCCTACTGGTACCACTCCCACACTGCCGGGCAGTACGGAGACGGAATGAGAGGGCTTTTCATCATCGAGGAGCCCAAGACCTCCGACTACCCCTTTGATTTCGACGAGGAGGTGGAGTTGGCCATTGGCGAATGGTACCACCACAACGCCGACTACTTGATGCCCAAGTTCTTGAACCGCTTCAACCCCACCGGTGCTGAGCCCATTCCCCAGAACACCTTGTTCAACGAGACCAGAAACAACACCTGGGAGGTCAAGCCCAACACCACCTACTTCATGAGAATCGTCAACGTGGGAGGTTTCGTTTCGCAGTACCTCTGGATGGAGGACCACGAGTTCACGGTTGTTGCGGTGGACGGAGTGTACGTGCAGCCCAACACCACGTCCATGCTTTACATCACCATCGCCCAGCGTTACGATGTTTTGATCACCACCAAGGAGTCTTCCGACAAGAACTACGCGTTCATGAACTCCATTGACCTTGACATGTTGGATGTGTTGCCAGATGACTTGATTGTCAACTCCACCAACTCCATCACCTACAACACCGATGCTGACTTCCCGGAGGAGTACTTTGTGGACTCCATCGAGGACTTCTTGGATGACTTCTACTTGAAGCCTCTCTCTAAGGAGAAGATCTTGGACGACTCGGACCAGCAGGTCACCATCGACGTTGTCATGGACAACTTGGGCAACGGTGTCAACTACGCTTTCTTCAACAACATCACCTACGTGACTCCTAAGGTGCCAATTCTTGCTACTGCTTTGGACGCCGGTGAGTACGCCACCAACGAGTATGTTTACGGAAATGTCAATGCCCAGGTCTTGCAAAAGGACTCCGTTGTCGACATTGTGCTCAACAACCAAGACACGGGTAAGCATCCCTTCCACTTGCACGGACACGTTTTCCAGGTGATTGCCAGAGGAGAAGGTGTTCCAGATGACGAGTCGCCTGTTCCATTTGACCCTAAGAACCCTCCTGAGTACCCCGAGTACCCAATGATCAGAGACACTGTGTACGTCAACCCTCAATCCTACATTGTGTTGAGATTCAAGGCCGATAACCCAGGTGTGTGGTTTTTCCACTGTCACATCGAGTGGCACTTGGAGCAAGGTTTGGCCTTGGTGTTGATCGAGGCCCCCGAGGAGATGCAAAAGCAGTCTTCGCAGGCTTTGACCGACAACTACAAGTCTGTGTGTGAAAACGTGGGTGTCAAGACCACCGGTAACGCTGCTGGAAACACCAACTTCATGGACTTGAGCGGAGCCAACGTGCAGGAAAAGGCCTTGCCCGCCGGATTCACCGCCAGAGGCATTGTTGCCTTGGTGTTCTCGTGTATTGCCGGAGCTATTGGTATGATTGCCATCAGTTTCTACGGTATGAGCGAGGTGAAGAACATCGAGGAGCACGTGATCAGAGACTTGGACGTCGAACTCTCGGACGAGGACGAGGTCGAACTCGAGGCCGAGGAAGCTGCTTCCTCGGAGCTCTCCAACCGCAAGTAAGTGTGTACAGGACATGGCTGACAGTGTGGACGCCCGGCTTAATTATTAAGTGTGTCGTGAAAGTGTCGGGCTCCACGATGATATGTGTGCTGTTGCCGTCTGTATGCGCTTGCTTTTTCCCCATATGTCAAGAACGGCTCGACCAATTTTCTACTCCCTTTATACTACCCCTGTTTTTAATAATACACCTTGAGAAGACGATGTAGTGACTTCAAACCATGGCTTCAGGCCCTTTTATTTACAACCTTTTTATAACTCGTTTTATTGTTTCGTTTCGTTGATTCTATCTCGTTTTATTGTTTCGTTTCGTTGATTCTATCTCGTTTTATTGTTTCGTTTCGTTGATTCTATCTCGTTTTATTGTTTCGTTTCGTTGATTCTATCTCGTTTTATTGTTTCGTTTCGTTGATTCTATCTCGTTTTATTGTTTCGTTTCGTTGATTCTATCTCGTTTTATTGTTTCGTTTCGTTGATTCTATCTCGTTTTATTGTTTCGTTTCGTTGATTCTATCTCGTTTTATTGTTTCGTTTCGTTGATTCTATCTCGTTTTATTGTTTCGTTTCGTTGATTCTATCTCGTTTTATTGTTTCGTTTCGTTGATTCTATCTCGTTTTATTGTTTCGTTTCGTTGATTCTATCTCGTTTTATTGTTTCGTTTCGTTGATTCTATCTCGTTTTATTGTTTCGTTTCGTTGATTCTATCTCGTTTTATTGTTTCGTTTCGTTGATTCTATCTCGTTTTATTGTTTCGTTTCGTTGATTCTATCTCGTTTTATTGTTTCGTTTCGTTGATTCTATCTCGTTTTATTGTTTCGTTTCGTTGATTCTATCTCGTTTTATTGTTTCGTTTCGTTGATTCTATCTCGTTTTATTGTTTCGTTTCGTTGATTCTATCTCGTTTTATTGTTTCGTTTCGTTGATTCTATCTCGTTTTATTGTTTCGTTTCGTTGATTCTATCTCGTTTTATTGTTTCGTTTCGTTGATTCTATCTCGTTTTATTGTTTCATTTCGTTGATTCTATCTCGTTTTATTGTTTCATTTCGTGATTCGTATTTCGTAACAAGTGGCAGAGGGAAGTAGACGCGAGTAAAGGATTGCTGCGATTTTCATTGTGTTGCAGTTTTTCGCGATTGCAAAATAATGCACTTCTCTTCCATTACTGATATAAAGCCAGGAGCCAACGGCCATCACCTGAAAATCCGTTCTAATTCCATGGTGAAAATAATTACAGTGATCGGTCAATAATTGGCTACAACGTAATTCATTATGGATCCTGTCGATACGAAACAATCAGTATAAGTTTCAGGTTTCCAGGCAAGGTATGGCTACATCTTCAGAAGCCACCGCTTGGGTGGCGTGATAAAAAAGAAAGATAAAGAAGAAAAGGAAAGATAGAGAAGAAAAGATATAGCAGAAAAGATAAAATGAGAGATGAAGATAAAGAAGAGAAGGAAAAATAAAGGGCAAGATAAAGATGAAAAGGAAAGATAAAGAAGAAAAGTTAAAATGAGAGATGGAAGGAAAGATAAAGATGAAAAGATAAAGATGAAAAGATAAAGAAGAAAAATTAAATGAAAGATGAAGATAAAGATGAAAAGAAAATGCAACAAAACCTGCAAACTCAACTGCCCTCTTTCGCGTCCTGTGGCTCACTTATCTTGGCCCTCTTGACACCTACACCCCTTTCAACGGATTCGCCCAATCAAGCCGTCATATCCGACAATCCAAAGCCCGCTTTTTGTCCCCGAAAATCATCCGATGATTTTCGAATTGGGCTCGGAATTGCCTAGGTTTTCGAATTGGGCCCGGGATCGCCTCGCCATGTTCTGTCCTGCAGATGCTCCCCACCACTTCGCGTGGTGTCAGCCAACATCAACTCCATGTTCGAAGCGGTCTACATCACCGACGACAAGAATAACCTCTGCTATGAGTACCTAGTGTTCTCGCACGTGCCCAACTTTGCTGCCATTTCTGCCACGCTCAAGGCCAAATTTGGCCCGCTCCCGGACCTGCCGCTCCAGATGGCGGAAATCAACCTGGACTACATGGTGGCGTCCTACGGAAACTCCCGTTTATGTGTGTTTTTGCTATGCCTGACCCGGGAGTTTGGCCACTTCCTCAACCCGCTGTTGCCCTTTCTTTTCATCGATAAGTTGCTCGAGACAATGGGCGAGTATTTTGGTCTTCCGCTCACCACCATCAAAATCGACGCCAACAACGACACTTTGACGCTTCTATTGCACCAAATGATTGCCGATGGCGTGCCCAACACCACAGATTTCAACAACTTGAAGGACTTGGTCTCGCTGAAGAGCTTTCTTCTGAAGATTCTCCTGACTGGCAACCAGTTGGCGTCTGCAGCAAACGCCAAGTCGATTCTGTCCATCACCAACCCCAAAACATCGCCCTTCGCCGCTCCGCTGGAAAATCCCGAGTCCAAGGTCCCTTGGCGCTCGGCCAATGTTCGTTACACCAACAACGAGATGTTTGTGGATGTGGTGGAGTCGCTTAACGTTATATTGACACCCAAAGCTCGCAGCAAGAGCCACTCTCGCACGCAGAATTTTGACCTGGCGTTTTATTCAGCTTCAGCTGACTCCATGGCTCCCACCACCAAGCTTGCGGTTCTCCTGGGCACCATCAGCGGCCGGGTGGAGTTTTTATCGCACATTTCGGGCATTCCCGAGTTGCAGATTCTTTTCAACTCTGCCGCCAATCTTTTGGAGACTCCGCGGTTTCATCCGTGTATTGATATTGACACCTGGGCCAGATCCAAGGCCTTGTCCTTTGTTCCCGCAGATGGGCAGTCCGTGTTGATGAACTACGCCTTGGACCTTGACAGCATGCAGTCCAGCGCCCGTGACAGGATGCTTGGGCTTTTTGAGTTTGACTACGAGGCCGGAATGGGCTTAGACGCCAATGAGATGGAGCTTCGCATCCGTACCACCCAGTCCCATGCGGTTTCCAAGATTGAGTGCTTGGAGGTAGAGGTATACGCCCACCCGCCGTCGGCCGGCTCCGAGATCTCGGGCATGAAGCCCATACGGGTTACGGACGGTGATTTCCGCTACCAAAGCTCCGGCTCCGGAGTGTGGTCAGTGCAAAACCTACAATTGGGCACGCGGCCAGTTCTTCGGTTGGCAATCCAAGCACAGGCGTCGGAAGAGGCGGAAGATCTACATCTGGAGAACCTCCGGCCAGCATGGTTCCGCGTCAATTTCAAGTACAAGGGACAAGTGCCCAGTGGGCTCAAAGTTGATTCGGTTAAGGTGGTGAAATCGCTGGGTATGGGCGAGTCGGTGAAACCGTACAAGGGTGTCAAATACATGACTGAGTGTGAAGATTACACTATAAGATGCTGATTTTCACGACAACGTCAAAGGGGGAAGGGAGCATTAGAAACAGGTATGATGGACCAGGGTTGCTGGTCAAATGCTGAGGATTTCTATTACAGATCCCGTGATTCTGTGACTTCAGTTCTGGATGGAGGTTGATGGTACAAAGTTTGCTTATAGACCAAGAGCTATAGTTTCGAGATTGAGACTCGAATCTTGGCATTATGGAAGGACATTGCCAGAATCAGAGCTACAGAACCTCTCGGGTACCGGGGCGGCAACTAAGCCAGCCAACTGGCGCAGTCTAGCGCAAGCATTGTCGCCCTGCCAAATACGAAGGGCTTTACTTTGTTGAATTCACCAACTATAAACAGATTACCAATAGACCAGCGGTAGCCAGGCTTCCTTGGTACATTAATGTTTAACCTCATCGACGCCTGACAGATACACGGCAACAAACGCACGGAATCGCCTGCCGCCAGGCCATATTCTAGAAGCACCGCCATTCTTCTACTCCCGCAGACTTTCTCCCACAGAGAGTAGCAGCGCACTTCACTCAGTCTTCTTGGAGCGCTTCAACTTCTCCGTCCGTGCATTCTTCAACAACACATTGCCAATGAAAGTCCCCACGGCCAAACCGCCCAACAAAAGAAGCAAAAACGGCAATTTGATGGCGTAGTCGCGAGGCAAAAAGAAGCTCTGGATCAAGTTGTCCTCGTCCAAAAATGGTAACAAAAAGACCCACGCGGTGTAGTAGGAAAACACTGCGGTGGCGATTACAAGCATTCCCAATCCAACTAATTTATCCAAAGCCTGCCGTTAGTACCAGCCGTGTGCCTGCACATCCCCAGAAAGAACATACCATTGCTGCTGTTGTAGTAGACGACAGTGCGGTAACGTGGCCTGGGCGCGCGCACCCGTACACCGGCCCCACATAGTGCGCACTCTCCTGGTGGCTATTCCTGGACCATGTTAGACAAGTTCAAGTCAAGAAAGGCGCCGCTCTCGCTCAGCTCCGTGAGCAATGCCATCAAGAACATCAGCTCGGAAAACTTGTCGCCGCAGCTCAACCCCAAACACTTGGCTCTTGTGGCCGGTGACCAGTTGGGACTCCCCCTAGATTGCACACTGGCGCTAGCTTATGATCCCGTGCAATCGCTTTTCGCCGTGGCCACTGCCGCTGGCTCGGTGCACGTGTTTGGCCAGAGTGCAGTGGAGGTTGTTTTTGAAATGAAAACCAAGGGCGAGATTCGCCACCTTCGTTTTGTCAAGGGCATCTACTTGGTTTGCGTGGAGGCCACAGGCAACGTGACCACACTCTCGCTCCACTCCAAGAAAATCATGTCCACATACCTGGCTCCTGGTGCTGTGACGGCGGTGGAGACGGATCCTTCCATGGACTGGCTCATTATTGGTATGGCCAATGGACTGGTGCTCTTCTACGATGTGGATCGGGCCAACTTGACGCCGCTCCGCGTCGACAATCTCCAGAAGAGTGTGTTGCCCAAACAAAAACTCTCGCCAGTTTTGTCCATCCAGTGGCATCCGCGAGACGTGGGTGTATTGTTGGTGTGCTACTCCCATTGTGCCGTGCAATACTCCATTCAGCAGGGCGGAATCCGGAACGCGTTTGTGTACCGGCTCACGCTGGAAGCCAGAGGCTTTCAACATTCCAACGACGTTGAAACCGGCGGCAAAAAAAAGCTTTTTGGTTCTGCCAAGGACGTTGTGGTGCTGATGCGTGAGGCCCGCTACCATCCCAATGGGCTTCATGTGGCCACTGTCCATGGCGACGGCACGCTTGCGTTTTGGGATGCCAACGACGCGACTCTTTTGCAAGCTCGCCTGGTTTCTGAGCCGAATCTCCACAAACCAGGGCCTCCATACAGTCCCCCCGAGCCTTGTGGCAACGTCACCATCAGATGGGTGTGTGGTCAGGACCCGGAGCTCACGCAGGTGATTGTTGCAGGGGCCAGTGCCTCTCTGCCGGAAAACTTGAATGTGCTTGAGCTAGGTTACACCTTGAAGTACAGCTTGACGTCGCACGAGAAACAGGGCGAATTCTACGCCCGCCCCTCCGAAGGTCAGAGACTCATAAGGGCCAAGTTCAACCGCCGCTCAAAAGAAAACGGCGCCCATGAGTACATCTCGCAAATCTTTCCGGTTTCCGCAGAGTACCAGCCCTACTTTGCTGGCGGACACAACCCCAGTGCTTTCCTCATTGTTTCTAACTTCGGAGCGTTGGGTAGCGTGCAGTATGCGTACCCGGGTTCCAGGAATTTACCTTTGCGCTTGCCTCCTTCCGTGAACAGCATTGTGCCTCCTACCACGTTCAGCCGGGTGCAGTCGGTCAAGAAAGTGGATTGGTTTGGCTCCATTCTGCTGCGGAGAAACGTCCTGCACCAGCCTCTTGTTTCGGGCGGAGCCCCTGTTCCACGTAACTTCCCAAAAACCTTGGGTGTGGATGATGATGTGGTGGACATATTTGTGTCTGGTCATGAGAACGGCATGGTGCGCTGCTACGACGTCACCGCCGCAGATCACCAGCGGGACGAGAAAGCCTTTGAATTCAGCTTGAAAGAAACCCTTGATAACAACACCGGATCCTCTGCCTATGCTGTCAGACACGTGTCGTTCTCTTTCGAATGCCAGCATGCCTTAGTGGGACTCGCCAACGGTAACGTCGCTATTTGCAAGATTGGAAAAACTCCGCCGCCATCCGCGAGCGCCGCCAAAGCCAGCTACGATGAGTGCAAGAAACTTCACAGCAATGGCGATATGTCGCTTATTGATTTAACACGCAGAGTTGCTGGGGACTTTTCACAGTCTTTGTTCAGTCCACATTATTTGCTCAAACCCGACACTAAAGATCCAATCACCTCGTTGAACATGTCCGGTACGGGCTTCGCTGCCATTGCATATAAGTCGGGACGCATGGTTGTGTGTGATATCATGAGAGGCCCAGCCATCATTCTCAACTTGGAGTCGGTGGCTCTGCACTTACCGTCTGTTTCCAGCGACTGTTACGTCACAGTCTTGGAGTTCTGCATTATGGAATATGGACAAGACGGCTACTCGTCCCTCATGCTTTTGGCGGGAACAAATGCCGGTGGAAATTTGATGATTTTCAAGATTGTGCCTCTTGGAAACGGCGGATTTGAGGTGGTTTTCACCAATAAAACGCTTGGCTTGAACTACCGAACCGCAGACGCATCAAGTGACTCGTGTTTGGACAAAATCATGCCCGTGAACGCATCTTCGGGAGAATCCGCCGTGGCAACTAAAGAGGTATTCCAGAGACTCGGACAAGGCGTGTTGATTCCAGGGCTTGTGGTTGTCTCGTCGTCAAGAGACTTGCGTGTGTTGAAAACGCCGAAACAGAAGCTCGCTCATAAGGTGGTGGACGAAACTGTGCTTTGCAGCGGAATTGTCACCATGAGACGAGAAGGCGCAGTCTTGGCCAGTGTGACTAGGTCCGGGTTTGTAAAGCTTCTGTCGCTTCCTGCGCTTACGGACGTCGCCGATGTGAAGATCCCATCGAATGTCTTTTCCCGGCTCAAGCCCGCATTGGAAAATGGTACGGCCTCATTGTCACAGGTGCTCTACTCAGGCGAAATCTTCATGAAAGTCAGCCCTACGGAGACTTTGAACTTATTTCTTTATGACACAGGCAAAAACAAAACCTACAAGGAAAAACCAACTGACGTGATTTTCAACGATACTGCCATTATTCCGCTGCGGCCAACGGCAGGTGCGATGCTGTGGGCCAAAGGACAAAGCTCATTCATCTCCACCAAAGACTTGGCGCTTTTGATTGCGGGCCCAAATAGGAAGGCGCCGAAAAACCCTGAGAGTGACTTGGCCCATAATATCAGCCCCGAGGCTAACCCCAATCACTCCTATGGTATGACTACACCGTACGGAAAGTCAGCCGGCGAGGAAAAGGCGTACGAAGAGCCTCGGAAGAAAGGCAGTTCCAGCAACCCTTATGCATTTCCAACGCTGGGAATCATGAGAAATATTCGAGACGGGATCGACGTCATGGAGGAATCCATCAATAATGCTGCTAGTGGTTTTTCGGAGTCGATGTCTGAAACCGTGGACTCGGGGAAAAAGTCTATGTACACGCTGGCATTTAAAAGCAAGTTTGGATTTTGAATGACGGTACAATTTCAATCTTTATCATTGAGACCTAAATCTGGTGAAATGTAGAAATCTGGCATCTGTGGAAATCTGGTGAAATGTAGAAATCTAGCATCTGTGGAAATCTGGTGTGCGGCGTTGAAGTAGCTTAAATCCTCCAATACTGCATCGGCGATATCTTGATTGAGGAAGAACTACTTGCTCCTTACGAAGATTCCAGTTGTTGATTTGTTGGTCTCACCCACAATTTGCAATCGTTTCGCGTGCGGCTTGTGTTACGCACCTCAATACAACATGGCCATCTCCAACTCTCAGCCCCACAGCCCCACGCGAGCCCAACTAGGCATGAATGCATCCCAATGCGGTAAAGATGCCCCCAAAAGCAATACCAGCTCCCCAAATAGTCCACGGCGCTTCCTGGTCGGGAAACAGGGTCACGTGGGACGCCTCAACTTCATCCAGAGCGACAACATCGACGACCAGTTTGTGCACCTCTTTGACTCACATGACGACATCAAGCAGATCCTTTACTCCATTGAACACCAATCTCGTCAGACAAGTGCCGATTTGAGCCAGTTATTCGAGCGTCTGAAGAGCAATAACCTGCACTTGAACAAGCTTCTTGATGGCATCTCCGCTTACTCTCGAGAGCTCAGCGAGGAGGGCAGCGCTACAAAGTCCGATGCCGGCAAAATCTTGCTGGCGTTAGAAAACAGCAGGGAGTTAGCGGTGGGTATGGCTTCTCAGCAAGAGAAGCGCCACGAAGACTTGGTGGGTTTACTTTTGAAGATGGGCTACGGATCGCAAAAGAAACCAGAGCAGGAAAAGGAAGCAGCAGAAGGAAACGAAAATGGGGAGGTGGAAAACATGGCCAAACGCGTCCAGAAGCTCGTGGAAGAGTCTCATAAGCACCAGCTACAAGAGCTCATATCGGCCGTGGAGCAGTCCCATGCAAGCTTGAAGTCCGACTTGGCCAACGACATCTTCTCGCGGTTGCAGCAGGTAGTGGTGCTGGAAAATGGCTCTCTCCGGCAACACATAAGCGATCTCCAGGCTACTCATCATCTCCACGAAGTACTGCGGAAGTTTGACGCGTTGGACATGCTGGACGTAGTTGGCGACGAGGAGAAGGTCACGGTTTCAGCGGCGAGTCGAAACGCAGACTTGGTCACGGAAAACAAAGCCTTGGAAAAGCGCATTCTGGAGTTGAAGGAACAGCGGGCAGCAATGGAGGCAGATATCTCCAGTTTGTCGCTGCAGTACACTCAGCTACGCCAGAACTACTCTGACATCAACGATAAGTACGAGCACAAGCTCCGGTTGTGTGAGCATATACGAAGTGAGTTTGCTTCACTTCAGAAAGAGGCCCAGATTTTCGAAGACCGCATCAAGAACTTCGACGAGATAAACACAAAAAAGGATATGAAGAGAGTGCAAAAGCTCCGCATTGTGTCACCGTTACTGGGTCGCCGGCTGAACAGCATGCCATTCCAGGGCTCAGATGCAGCTTGTGTGCTACCAGAGCTGAATAATTCCGACGAGGACAGGTGAAAAGAAAGGTTAGAAGGGTGGATGCTGAAACGGAACCAGAAGTGGTTTGTGCTGGAGTTATTATGTACAAGCAATGATCTCTTTGCCGTCCATGTACGGCTGGAGAACTTTGGGAATGGCCACAGTTTTAGTTTTGGCATCATAAAACTGCTCAATAATAGCCACAATCACCCGTGGCACGGCCATGGCCGTTCCGTTGAGAGTGTGTACGTATTCGAGTTTGCCCAGGGAGTTTTTGATCCGGATACCGAGACGGCGGGCCTGATAATCCCCACAGTTGGAGCAGCTGGTGAGCTCGCCCCACGAACCTCTCCCGGGCATCCACGCCTCGCAATCGTACTTTTTCATGGCCGGAGCTCCCAAGTCGGATGCCGGCATATTCAACATCCTACACGAGAGCCCCAAGTTGCGAAGAATAGAAGTCTGTAGTTCTCGGAGCTGCTCGAGCTCGCTGGCGGATTTGTCTGCGTTGGCGAAATGGAACATTTCCACTTTGGTGAACTCGTGCACGCGATATAGGCCAGTGGTATCTTTTCCACGGGCCCCGGCTTCAGCTCGATAAGCCCGGGAGACCCCGACATATTTGACCGGTGCTTGGATGGTTTCCTGCGAGTGCAAGGCACCCAACGGGATTTCAGCGGTGCCAGTCAAGGCCAGGTTCTCACCTTCGATAGAGTAGACCTGCTTTTCCCCATTTTGATCCTTGGGCTTGAAGCCACATGCATTGACAATCTCAGGCTTGACAATGGAGGGCGGAATTACCATCCGATATCCGTGCTTCCGAGCCTCCGACAACGCATACTGCACCAACGCTTGTTCTAGCAAGGCACCGTCATTCAAGAGGTAATACCACGAAGAGCCAGAGATCTGCGAAGCCTTGGAGAATTCCATGATGTTGAGTTTGACGCCGATGTCCTTGTGGTCATAGCTTGTCGTGGGCAACCTTGTCTCCACTTCCTGTTCCAGAACACCATTGATGACCTCCACAGTCTCGGCCAAATCGGGGTTTTCAGGAACACCCGGCGAGAGCCAGTTGGGCAAGCTCTCGGCGCTATCGTGGATCTGCTGGGACAATTTGGCGAGATCGCTTTCTAGAGTGGCGAGCTCCAGTTTGTAGTCCGCCAACTGAGCCCGCAACACTTCGGTGTTTTCGCCGTTTTTGGCCCGCCGGGCCATTTCCGACCCTAGCTTCTTGCGTTCGCTCTGCATGCGGTTGCGCTTGTTCTGCTGGTCCACTTCAGTCTGGCGGTTAGCCACGAGGAAGTCCAATTGAGCCCTCGTTCCCGCGTTTCGCCGGGTGATGGAGTCTACCATCTGCGCTTGGTTTTCCAAGATGCGCTTCACATCGAGGACCGGCCGCTTGAGTGCTGTGGAGTTTCGAAACGTGCTCTGTGCCCGGAAAAAGAGTCGGTGTGGCATGCAGAGTACTTGGTCGACTGGATGTTCGCGTATACTGCAGAGAGCAGCACAGTTGCAACATTATACTAGAGCATTGGTATGGTGGATTGGAGACAGATTTCGTTTTTTTCTTTTATTACGCTGATTTTGGAGACTGTTTTGCCCACTTTTGCTGTTGAGCTTATTACTCAGCTTCATTTGTCGGCTTCTCAGTTCATTCGTCGGCTCATCAATTCCCATAGTACATCTACACTGTACTTGCACCACCGCTTGTTTCAATACAAGTGCATTGGGTAATGTGCCCTGGTGTATTGTGTGCATCTCCTCGCTGTAAGGTTTCGGAATTACTGTTCCAGCCAGATAGCTATTTTAGTTTGACTATTACCATTAGTTTCGCTGGAGCCATTGGTTTGACCATTCTCTGGATTCGCCATTACAATTAGTTTACGTAGTAGTTGTCTTGGGCATACTCAGTAGCGGAAAATCTATGCTTTCGATGGTCATTTGGTGCCAATACCCCCCGAAAACTGCCCAGAAGCCCGCTTCAACCAGGCTGTTCCTACTCTTATATAAAGGCTTTTTCTCTCAAGCCCCAGAGACTTCTCTGGCTCTGGAGACCCGCATAATCTATATACATGTTTATGATCCATATACTGGGGATAATGTCTCCTGCAGCCTGGGCGGACAATCTCGGTAGCCTGGTTGAAACTCCTGGGAGTCATCTCTTCGACTCAAACCCCTCCAATTATCGACATAGCCTTGGAATCCCCTTTGCTCAACTCAGGCTTGTCCAAAGCATCTGCCAAACACTGCCATGGGTCTCTAGTTCCACCCCACTTCAAAATACTGTTGCGGTACTTTTCGCCGGCGCTCCTGCTCCATGGATCGGCCTGGAACAAGCCCTTCCATAATTTCTCTGCAATTGCCCTGTCCAATAAATATGAATAGTACACTGCTCCGTACGAGAAAAGATGCGGGAACTTGCCGTGCCAAGTCGAATACTCATCCGCAAAAACCTGAAGCTTTCTCTCGAGACTGTGGTACACGTGTGTTGATTCAAACGACTGGAGAGAGTCGCTGCTGGAGAAATCAATAATCTCGCCGTGTAATGCCTGGTCCAACATCGCCATCTTGGATTGCATGTATGCCTCGGTTTTCTCTAGGCTTCCTGACTTCTTGCGGTGGGCAAGTAGTAATTCCTCTGGCAAAAGCTCTCCGGTGGAGTAGTGACGGGCGATTTTACACAAGATCCGAGGGTCCAGACTAAACAGCTCCATTAGAACCGACGGCAACTCCACAAAGTCCGTCAGACAACGGGTGCCCGATAAATTGTGGAGTTTGGTGCGCCCGAGCATGGAATGTGTAGCATGGCCCATTTCATGGAAAATGGTGTCCACCTGCTCCAAGGTAAGAAGTGTGGGAATGTCGCCATCAGCCCAGCTTTTAAGTTTGGACTTATTGCTGTGGAAATTGCACACGAGCGAGATCACCGGAAGCTGATAGTCTTTGGCCGGATTCAAGTGCACTTCCTCTGCGAGTTCTTCACCGGACTCGCTTCCAAGCTCGCTGTTGATTTCCCGTGAGCATACGATGGTGAAGTGCGAAGGCAAAACTTTGGGCGACCAGAAATCCACATAGAGGTAGCCTAAGGTTTCTTTTGTTGTGAGGTCTCTGTAGCTCAACTTGCGCACTCGATTCTGGTCCCAGGTTTCGCCCTTTTCGGTTCGCTCGGGGATCAAGGCCACATTGTAATTGCTGCGGAAAAGCCGGTCTAATCCGCTCATAACGGTGCCGACAGAAAGGTATGGGGAGAGATCCACTTCGGAGTTGTCCTCAGACAATTCCTCGTTCTGCGTCAATAAGTAGTCCCTGTCCCAGGGTTTGACACTGGCAAGAACCTCTTTATCACCAGCATTTGGGTCTTGGGAAGGCTTGTGTCTGTAAAGCTGCCTGATCTCGCTGACAACGCTACCATCTTGGAGAAGATTGCGCTGGAGGTTTTCCAAGAAGGCCACCACGTTTTCGGGCGACTTGGCCATTTTAAACTCAAGCTGGTACGCAGCAAAAGACTTGTATCCCAACATGTTGGATAAGAGCGCCCGGTATTTCAAGAACGAGTTGAGAGTATGGAGCTGCGACTCCACAGAATTATGAAGCGCAATCCAAACCTGTTTTCGGATAGATTCCGACGAACAGTGAGCCAAGATCGCAGAGGGAATGTGGCCAGCCAACGGAATGAATATGTTGTCCAGCGAGTCTGACTGGAGCGGAGATTTTGATTGGAGCAGGCGTATTTCTGCCTTGAGCTCCTCCAGCGACATTTCTTCAAACTCTGCAGCAGAAACTGGCACCCAGAACGATTCCAAGTTCTGCATTTCGTTGCTGAAATGCAGCCCAAGGAGCGAGATTTGCTGCGTGATGGAGACGAAGTTGTCCCTCGTTTTGGGGTCCATGGCGATTCCGGATCGCTCGAAATCCTGCCGCAAATACTTTCCCACCTCCACCTCCTCGTTGCTTAGGTGCAGCACCACGTACTTGTCCTCAAGAATGGTGCTGAGCGTGGAGTGAAGGCGGACATCGGTGTTGAGCTGATTCATGTACTCAAACATGATTTCATGGGTATTTTGAGCAGCTTCCACCCATTTCTGGCTGGGGTGCGCCACTCGAATGAACTCAGCCACATCTATCACTCGGCAAAGCGTGTCACTGAGCTGGTCCAATTTGCGGATGTATGCGAGTTTGCCCTGGTGTGTCTGGGCTTCTAGAAGCATAGTTTTGACGAGGTTTTTGGCTTTTTTCAACAGCTGCTTGGAAAACCTGATCAAGCCCTCCGGTGAAGCAAGGTGCTTATTCTTGAAGAGACCCACATTGGCCGTGGTGAAGACCAGGTATTGGGACAGGATGAAGTTGGAAAAGTATTTCTGGCTGTCGAAAAGCTTGAGAATTTGGTCCGACCCGGAAGTCCGGTGGAAGCGCCTCACCGGATATAGGTTCCTGGGCGCCAAAAAGGCGCCTCTCTTTCGGAGTACGAACATGGTGTTTCGGAGTGGGAGGCAGCGAGAACATGTCGCGGCGCTGTATGCACTACGCGAGAGAATGGGGACCAGTCGCCAGGGAAAAACGAAACAGACGTCAGAAAAAAGGGGCCTGGGGAAGAAGCTGGCGTCTGATGCAGGAATCGGGCCCGGAGCCGACTCCGAATCTGAAACGTTTCTGGCTTTTACACCGCGGCATTGCTCTGCCATCGCACACAGGCTGCCAGAGGGAAAATATCCCAAATGGAGCATCTTCAACCAAAACGGAGCTCTAGGCGCAGTTGGCCGCTTGCGCTTTGGCAGAACCTGGGAACGCTGGCGGCGGGGGACTGTGTGCAGTCCTGCCATACTGCCTCCAAATTGTCTCGGCTGGATACACGTCCGGACGCCGGCCGCAGCGGAGCCGGCAAGAGGGGCCACGTGACCTCTTCGTCGTGGCGGATGCAGTGCCGGCCGCAAGCCCGTACCTCCAGCCCACAGCCTGTGCACAAAGCACGGCCGTCTGCCAGAGAGTTCAGAGACCCGTGCATATGGCCCAGCGCAGGCAGGGCAAAATAGCCGGCAGCGCGTGAAACTCGTACCCTTCTTTTCCTGCAGGCAAGCAGAAGCCATGGCCCCGCCGGTGTGTATCCCAGACCGGTTTCAGCTCAGCAGAGTTTCAGACCCGGCCACACCCACTTTTCCTGTTTTGCGGCTGCTCAAACTTGGAGTGCAGACAGCGCAGGACAAAAGACACCGGGGCCTGATCAGTGCGCCCCGCGCAGTCTGCCAGAACCTTGCACGCTTTTTCTCCTGAACTGCCACTTGGACACTAACCCTGTATTCCCCATTGGCAGCATATCTATAGACATCCTGCTACTCTAATTTGGATTGGCTGTCCGTTCCTTTGGCTTCCACATATTCTGCTCGATTTTCCCTGCGGCACCCAGGCCTATATTATTCCGTTCAACAAGACCGTCCAAACCTGATCCACGCCAATTTTCCTGAATTAATGAGTGACAACCAAGCAGCTCGCCGGCGCTCCGCTCGTGACTACCAATTCGGCACCCGGATCGGCGAGGGACTGTACTCCACGGTGTTTCTGGCTGTGGACTTGTACGACAAGAAAACGTACGCCGTGAAGGTGCTCTCCAAGAAACACATTGTGCAAGAAGACAAAATCAAATACGTGAACATTGAAAAGACCACGTTGCACCGATTGGGCTTGCAACACCCTGGAATAGTGCAGCTCTACTACACGTTTCAGGATGAGCTGAGTCTCTTTTTTGTGCTAGACTTTGCTGAGTATGGAGAATTGCTCTCGATCATTTCCAAGTTTGGCTCGCTCCTGGAGCCAGTGCTGAAGTTCTATGCGCTTCAGATTGTCGACGCTGTCAAGTTCATCCACCTGAAGGGCGTGATCCACCGTGATTTGAAGCCGGAGAACATCCTCGTGGGCTACGACTTCAACTTGAAAATCACTGACTTCGGTGCCGCCAAGCTTTTGGGTGAGGTTGACGAGTCTGGCGAGAAGATCAATTATGACTCTTTCGATCTGCTGATGCTGAAGGCAAAGTCTGAACGCAAGGGCTCGTTTGTGGGCACGGCCGAGTACGTTCCGCCGGAGCTCCTCAAACACAATATCTGTGGTTTTGAAACTGATATCTGGGCCATTGGTTGCATTCTCTTCCAATTTTTCAATGGCGTGCCGCCATTCAAGGGTGCCACCGAGTACCTCACCTTCGAGAAGATCGTCAACGTGGACTTTCACTACAGAGACCCAATTCCTCCTATGGTGAAGGAAATTATCGACGCGACTTTGGTACTAGACCCAAAAGACAGACTGACATTGGCCGAAATCCAGGGCATGCTGTGGTTTAAGGGAGTGCCTTGGAATAACAGAGACTATATCTGGGGTCGCAACGTCCCTCGTTTCGAGCCATACGTACACGGCCAGGCTCCGTCTTCACAAAACAGCCAGCCTCAGGCCCATTCCAACAACCCACCGTTGATGAAAATGGGCTCCAACAGAAACTTGGCCAAGAGCAGCACCAACTACAAACTCCTTTCGCAGATTCACTCGTGTGACACGTTTGTGCCTTCGATCTCAAGCAAGACCCTGTACTCTCCGGCTACTCGTTTGAAGAAGCAACCCAAGCAACATGCACAGAATCCAAGTCAAGGGCCGAATTCAAACCAAGGGCCGAATCCAAACCAAGGGCCGAATCCAAACCAAGGGCCAAATCCAAACCAAGCACACAACACCCAACATGGCATGGGTTATCCAAACGGATCTGGTAATCACGTCAATCCGAACCTTAACCAGAGAGGTCATAATGTCAATCAAGCTCAAGGGCAAAATCACCACCAAAATGCTCGAAAGGATCCTATTTACAATGGACAACAGGGTCCTTCCAAAAATAGGCTAAAATTGTCAACAATGCAACAGGCTCCTTACATGCAACCTCAAAGAGAAATGCTGCCAAAAGCACCTGCAAACGATTCGTCTCCTGGCTCGTCGTGGAACCCCCACACTCCTCCGGGGCTGCAAACGCCCAATGTTTCCAATTCACAAATCGCCGCTCAACAAGCTTCGTCTGTCTCAACGCAAAATCTCCAAAAGGCCATGAATGAAACTAGCATCTCCTCTAGGCCTTCGGGATCGCCAGAATCGAGAAACTTACGATCCAATACAGCGTTTGCTTCAATGTCCAAGCCCGTTGTCTCAAGAACTAAGCCTCCCGTATCACTGCCTCCGAAACTTGAACCAGCAAATAACAGAGTCACGCATAAGAAAGGCTCGAAGGGCATGGTGTCAATCTCACTTGGTGAAATCTCTGCTTTTTTGAGTCCAGATGAGAAGATTATCAAGCTAGACTGTGTGCTAAAGCTGATGTTGAGTAATCGTTTGATTGACAGAAAGCCAGGTAGTTTGAACAATGATACCATTGAGATGCTAGTGGAAACGCATCAGACAACTTTGAGCAAAAGCCAGATTCCGGTGATTGCCTGCATATCAAACAAAGCCAAAGTATTCCTCATAGACGATACTCTTAGCGTGATGATGGTGGATTTGACAGCTAACCGTGGCGGAGACTACCTGATGTATGATTACGAGTTTGAAAATGTTGTCGAGGACAATGCCAGTCAAGATGGCGAAGAGGTGTATGGATACTTGATTTTGGAGATGATCAAAGAAGGCGGCGATTTGATTTTCCTTAAGCGCTTCAGCGACGCCGACAAGGTCGTTTACGGCAAGACCATTCAGGTGGTGGGCGCATCTGGAGAAGCCATGCGCATCGGAGGCAACTTTGGGTGGATCGATTGCCTCATTTGGGCTAAGCAGCAAGTCGACAAACAACTCAAACTTAGAAAGAAAGAAAGTTTGACGACAGCGCTGCCAAAACTCAAGCCGCTTAAAAAAAGTCCCCTGACGAAAGTGTCGCCCCGGCCAGAAAAGCTCCCCGGCCTGCCAGCAACTCATGGCGCTCGCAGGTCTAGCGACACGGCCAAACCTGCCAAAAAACCCATCAACAATTTTGCATTTGCAGCCGCAGCGGCTGTCCATCGGTAGCGCCGATGTTTAAGGACGCGTCATCGCCAGCAACGCGTGAGCTCTCCCAGTCACACGAATAGAAATTGAACGTCTTTGACAGATAAACCTGAAAGTTCCCGAAGTGAAGCGGTCTCCGTCAGTATTGTCTCGGTCAAGTCACTTTTTTGAACGCGGCGAGCCAGTCAGAGAAGTAGCACTTATCATTGAGAACACTAGCCGTTTGCTCTCTTATGATTGACTCTACCTGGAGCTCATTTGCCACCCAATTTTCAACCGTCACGGCCTTGATATTTTGTTCCTCGACTTTATCCGCCACATTCTTGGAAGCATACGGATCCGTACGGTAATCGTAAATGGCACTGCCATCAGGCAAATTCAGGCTATTTTGCTGTAACTGTGCAGCGTAGTCGGAGCAGTATTGTATGGCTTGGGCACGGGCTTTCCACTGGGGGGCGATTTTGGTTTGGAAGAACTCGTCACACTGGCCCCGTTCAATTTCATTGAGGTGTTGTCTGATGGTGTCATCGGTGGCAACTCTAGAGAGTCTGAGAAAGGCGCGGATTCTTGAGCTATCAACGCAGTTCTCAGGCGATAGAAGACCCAGCGCCGTTTCGGACTTTTCCGCTTGGCCAAAGAGCATTTGCTGCGTGTGTGGCGATTATGGAGTGAAAGGCGCGCCACTGATGCTGTGTGACTGCACACAAGACCAACTGCTAGAGGCGTGGACACGAGACACCTTGACCCGGCCCCGGGCCAAGCACAAGTGCAGTCACCGCAGCTCCCGGAACGAGCTCCAGCCATCTCACCCGTGCGTGGGCAGGTGCGTGGTGTGCTTGTATGCAGGACGGGCTGTCCGCACGACGGGCTGTCATGCTCGCAGGTGTCCTGAAGCACTACGCCACACAATTGCAGCCTTCCATCTCGGAAACCCACACAATTGCAGTCCTCCATCTCTGAAACCCACACAATTATCCGACCCCCGCTATAAGAGACCAGCCAGCTCATGACGTCGGCGCTAACTGAAGAAGCCAGCCAAATCGGCTTCATCCTTGCATTTGCCGCCCACTTGGACTCGTTGAAGGCCAAGTTCGATGCCGTCAGCGAGGACCCCGCTTCCTCCGTGGAACAGTGCTGCTATGTGGAAGAGCTTTCGATCGGGCTTCGGGTGGTCAAAAACTACGGCTTACGGACTTTGGCCAGCGCTCCAGATGGCCCAGCTGTGCATGCAGCGTGTTCTCTTTTGAACGCACACTTGGTGGGCCCAGGCAAACGAAGCATCTTGCTTTCCACCGAGGAGATCATTGGCCGCGTGGATGACAACAGCGTGGCGGCCAACCCTTTGGTACAGGACCAAGCACTATTGACCCGCTTGAACGGCCTTCTATGTGCCGCGGTGCAGATGGCCACCGACGTCCCTGAGCGGGACCTGCAACCTGTGACTCTGTATATATCACAGCTCCTTGTTAGCTACTTGCATGCACAGGAGGCGGCCACGCCGCAGAAGATCTCGCTCGGCGGTCTTTCGTCGGCGGCGCTCTCATACTTGAGGGGCGACGGCGAGCAGCCTGTCGGCGTGTCGTGGGAGGCTGTGTATTCCTTTTTCAAGCGTCTTCTTTCGCTTCAAGTGAGTTCGGCTCCCTACTCCTCTGCTCGTGTGTTGGAACTCCGGGAAACCGGAAACAATCTTATGGTCAACTGTTCCTACCCACAGGCGATCAAGGTTTATACCGAAGCCATCGAAGGGGCTGGGTTCGGTGCCGCAAACAATTTGCCTCAGCTTTATACCAACCGAGCAATTGCGTTCATCGGCTTGAATTGCTTCAAGGAGTCTGTTTCCGACTTGGAAGCGGCGGTGCTGCTAGATCGTACTTTCACGCCGGCGTGGGTCCAGTTGGGCTACTGCCATCTCTACTTGGGTCTGGGTCTTCTTGCCTTGAAGTGCTACCTTGTGGCGCTCCGCACTATGGCTGGCGAGATTTACCCGGAGCATTTTTCCAACGATGATTCGCTGAGGCGGGAGTATACGGAGGCTAAGATGAATGCCATCTTCCCCCCATTTGTGCTGAAATTAGTGCTGTCTATACTCTTGACTGAGAAGCGCGCGGAGCAGCAGCAGGAGCCGGCGCTGTCGATCCAGGAAATGACTGCGAGGGTGCGTGCCATTTTGGCCCGTCTCCGGTCTTATGTGGCCGACGAAGACTTGCCGTATTTGTCTTACGCCTACGAAACTGACATTGATTCGATGCGTGCTACTGCAGCCCGCGCCAATCGGGTGCGGCCCACTGTTCTAAACTCGGATGTGGCTCAAGACATTTTGGCCAGTACCAGCGTGGAGGCGTCTGCTGTATCGGTCCTGCCTCCGCCACTCGCAACATTTGCAACACATACAATTCCCAACCGGACTTCCTCTCCCGGTAATGGCGAGGAGACGCCTGAGCCTAGTATACGGGAAATGTTCAACAATCTCGGTGAAGTATTCGCCAGCGTGGTCCCTGGGCGTGAAGGCGAGACTGAAGTGCCCAGAAGCGAAACAGGAGCTTCCGGGACTGCCGCAGGATCAAGGGAACCTGAAACAGGATCCGCCAATGAAACAAATGCCAGAGAAAATACCAGGGAAAATGAGCAGCCCGGAGCAGGAGCTGCCAACCAAGAAAGTCCGGACCTCGATCCGGTGTGGAGAGGCCTTGCCAGCGCCCAAAGAGCTCTTGCACAGACGCAAAACGGAAATGGCGCATTCACCATTGGCGGTTACGATGTCGGCGGGGGGTTTTCTAACATCATCAGCCAAGCATTGCGTAACCATCAAGCGGCATATGCACGCACACGTGGAAATAACCGGGAAGAAACTCGGCCGGGTGGTGTCCGAATGAATGTGCACCATCATCCTCCCCGGCCAGCCAATCCGACGCCGGCGCAGAGCAGGACCGAGGGTGGCCAAGCTGGAAGCGAAAGAAACGATGCGGCGCCTGAATCCCGAGCAACAGACTCGCCCAGACCCGAGGATACCGAAATGCCAGACGCTCAGGATCTCGATTGAGTTATGTCGGGACTAGTGGGGTCAACGAGACCAAAAGCGAAGCCAGGTGCCGTGGCTACTAACTGAGGATGCAGATTGGGTCTCTTCGGATAGTATGAGACGGGATAGCTCCAGACCTTAGTTGGAAGAAGTGGTGCCGGTATGCCGGGACTATATAGTTGTGCGGGTGATGGGCGCTACTAGAACCTCGTGAACCATATACCCAATGTGAAACCATACACTTGAGATCATGTCTACTCATTTCATGCTGTTCCCTGCAACCAGAATACTGCACCTCTACAGTAGTGAAAGATTGCGGTATAATAGCACACGGAAAGCACAATCCACTCCTGCCCACCGCAACGTGCATTATAGCCTCTCTCAGGCAAATCTCCAACAAGGCAGTATTCAAGATGCTGGTGCCATTCCTGAGATCCACTCATGTGACTTTCGGTGTGAGCTGCGCACTGCCTGCAGTAGCGCGGTAGATAAGCACAACCACCCCAAGTCAACCCCCCAAATGTCCGGACTAGAGCAATCATTATTCCAGTTAAAGTTCACCGCCAAGCTGTTAAACCGACAGCTGGCCAAGGCAGCCAAAGAGGAATTGCAGGAGAAGGCCAAGGTCAAAAAAGCTTTGACACAGGGAAACAAGGACATAGCGCAGCTCTACGCCCAGAACGCCATCCGCAAAGCCAACGAGCGGGTCAATCTCTTGCGGTTGGCGTCTCGCATAGACGCCGTGGCTTCTCGAGTTCAAACAGCAGTCACAATGCGATCGGTCACGGGAAACATGACCACTGTGATCAAAGGAATGGACAAGGCGCTCCAGACCATGAACTTGGAGCGCATCTCGCTCGTCATGGATAAGTTCGAGGACCAATTCGAAGACTTGGATGCGCTGACCAACTACTATGAGTCTGCCACCAACAATGTGAACGCATTGACCACGCCACAGGAAGATGTGGACGAGTTGTTGAGCCAGGTGGCGGACGAGGCCGGCATTGAGATGAAGCAGGGGCTCAACGAAACCAAGGTGGATCTCGACACGCCGCAGGTGGCTATTTCCGAGGAGAAGGAGGATAAGTTGGCCGAGCGTTTGCGTGCGTTGAGGAGCTGACCTCGCGGTTGATGCGTGTGCTCATATGGTGCATGCGACAGTATTCTGGGGCAGAGGCTTTTCTGCAGTTCTTTGAGACGGTGCTTTTCTGCAGTTCTTCAAGACTGTCCTTTTTGACTAGCCAAGACAGAATAGCGTTTTTCTCCGACGGTGGTTGCATGACTGTGATAGTACCGCCACCACCCAACTGAGGGACCACAATTTTCAAAACTTTGAAACAAGTCTTCAAGCACCCTTGAAACAAATCACAGATAGCGTGCTAACGTAGAGGTGAACTTTTTACTGGCTACACCTTACCAATTGGACGTCTTTTCCGATAAAGCAGCCCCAAACAATAAGGCTTCCTGCTTGCAAGAATTTCAAGCTATCATTTGCTGAGACTCATTGAGCTCCTCGCCGTTTTCTTCCTTCCTAATACACATCAGTCTTTCAGGCCCCACCACTAATTTCTACAAATGTCAGCCACTACATGTTTCAACTTGTCTACTTTTTGTGCTACTACTCACCTGCCGTCTAACCGCTGGCTGGAAAAGGAGCTCAATAACCGCCACGCAAATTTCACGATTTGTTCACTTAATGTGCATTTGAAGTTGCAGCAATTTATGCTCCGCAGTCATATTTGCCAGACGCTATCTAAATGAGCAATACCAGAAACCCATCAGCGAACTCCATAGCTTTCCCCAAATCCAGGTAACCAAATTATATAAAATTTATTTAAATACAAAATCTTTATTATCACTAATTTTTATTATTAAAATGTACATTTATCCTCAAACTCGCCCCAAAAACCTTCATCACCAATAACCCGTCACCGTGGGAGTGGTGTCCTGCACGTCTGACGCACCATGACGTAGTAACAACCGGTGCTGCCCAGCCCCGACTGCACACGAGCCTAGCCCGTCGCTCCAGACCCAGCCAGTCAAACCAACTTATCAAGCTGCCCCGTTCAGCCCGAAACTTCCGGGAAGTTTGCAGAGCGAGGGCTTGTGTGCAGTACGGCCAATGTCACGCTTTGCTGACGCGCACCACAATTGCTCCCGACCATGCTTTCTTCCTCCCTCAGATCCACACTTCGTGCCACCAGAACGGCCACTTCGGCCATTGGCGCCGTCAGAACCAAAGTGTCGTTGCCAGACTTGGACTGGGACTTTGGTGCCTTGGAGCCTCACATTTCTGCCCAGATCAACGAGCTCCACTACACCAAGCACCACCAAACCTACGTGACCGGCTACAACCAGGCCATTGAGCAGCATGCCGAGGCTAAGGCCAAGGGCGAGGTCAAGAAGACTGTTGAGTTGCAAAAGTTGATCAACTTCCACGGTGGCGGCTACATCAACCACTGCTTGTTTTGGAAGAACTTGGCCCCCGAGAAGCAGGGTGGAGGAGAGCCTCCCTCCGGCGAGTCGGACTTTGCCAAGAAGATTGAGAAGCAGTTCGGCTCGCTCGACAACTTGAAGGCTGCCACCAATGCCAAGTTGGCCGGCATCCAAGGCTCGGGCTGGGCCTTCATTGTTAAGAACAAAGAGAACGGCGGCCAGTTGGAGATTGTCACCACCGCCAACCAGGACACTGTCACTGGGCCCTTGGTGCCATTGGTGGCAATTGACGCCTGGGAGCACGCTTACTACTTGCAATACCAGAACGTCAAGGCAGACTACTTCAAGGCCATCTGGAACGTGATCAACTGGAAGGAGGCCGAGAAGAGATTCACCGTGAACTAGACTAGAACTACTACGCGTAAAGCAGCCAGAATAACATGATATGGCCAGAAATTATCTGATGAGAGGAGTCGTATGTAGTCCGCCAACGGTAAACAAAAGACCCCGCAGACATGGTCTTAGGCATCGCTCAGAATGTAGCCACGCCAAGAACCGAAGCAGCCTGTTTGGCATCCACAGCACTAAGATCTTCAGCAACGCGGTTCTTCTGCTCGGCCGCCTGGTTCGACATGAGACTCCGAAATGTCCTGGAGGACCACGCATCGCCTTCAGCCTCTTGCGACGGCGAGATCTTGTGCTTCATCTGCGTAAGATTGTCCCTATTCAAGCGAGATAAGCCTCCATTGGAATCAACAATACGCACATCGAGCCGGATGTTCTCAAGGTTCTTCAAGAGCTTTCTGCTCTGGTCGATGCGGCAGAGCGAAAACAGCTTGAACATGCGCTGGAACTTCAGCTCGAAAAACGCCGTGGCTTCTTTTTTTTCAAACATCATCTCGCCTGAAATCCGTTTCACCTGCTGGTGGAGGTTGTCCTCTGCGCGCGAGGCGTACTCCAACGAACTCAAGGCCTCGTCCACCTTGATTGGGTCAAGCGAAGACCGGTTTTTTATTTTGGTGGCCGACATATGCTTTGCCTTCGTCTGCGCCTGTGCCTGATTGAACTCTCGCATGATGAGGTGTCTGTTGGTGAGTGCCTCTTTTATCTCGTATAGCTCGCTGGTGAGCGCCAAGATACCGTCGCCCAATGAGCCCATATCCGTCATCAGCTGAACAAGCAAGAGCTCCGACTGGATTTGCGCCACGTGCGATAGCTTCTCCCACATGTTTTTCATGCCGGGGTGCACGTTTTCAAACTGACTTAGGCCCTTGAGCTTGGTGCTCAGTTCCGACACCAAAAGCGCCTGATGGCGGTCGTTTTTCTGGGCCTTTTCAAGCGCCTTGTGGAGCTTTTGACTGAGCAAGTACGCAGCCTTGACCACAGGCCGAAACTCTGCTAATTCGACGTAGGGGTCGTACGGCGTAGCCAACTGCTTGAGGGTCTTCCGCACGAGCCCACTGGCGACTGACGCCTTGCGGCTGGCATTGATCACCGAGTAGCCAAAGTCGTTTTCGATGAAGAAAACAAACTCTTCATCCCGAACCAAAATCGGGTTCCGGCACACGCGGTCCATCCACTCTTGCCACACGTGCATCAACTGCCTGGCCTCATCTTCCCCACCTGTGGGGTACGACGTGGCGTACAGTGGAATCACCGGCACAAACACTTCCAAATTGGAGATTGTCAAGTACTTGTTGAACTTGACCACTTCGTTAAATGTCCTCCGTATGTCCTTGTACACGCTCTGTCGGTACTGCGGTAATCCGGACACGGCGGCGTCAAACCGGAGAATGGGGTTGTCTGGCTTATTTTTCTCGATGGCTTTGAGTGTGAGTTGCATCCTGTACTTCTTGCTGAATCGCTCGGGAAGAAGCCTTATGAGCTCCTCTTTCACCAACTTGCCATCCTGGGGCTCCGCTTCGCTCAGCTTTAACTGGCGGGCGGCCTGCGGGGTTTCTTGGGGAGCAGCAGTCTCGGGATACGCCGTGGCGGCGTCTGTGATCGGCAACGTGTTTTCGGGTTCTGCAAATGGATTGTTATTTTCGAACTCGTCGGGATCGTAGGCGTACGATGATGTCATTGTGGTTGTGGTGGGCTGGTGTGTGACCGAGTGTTGGGGTGAGCACACGTGCGCTGGCACACGTGCACTGATCAACCACTCAATGCAAGTCTACTCTGGTCTGCTGCAGCAAGACGACTGACTTTGGCCGTACACTGAAGATTATCACAGTTAGTGCGCTGTAGATACTCGATACACTGGTCAACCAGCACTTCACTATTCCCCCGTACCTACGCTATCATTGTGGAATTGCCAGTTGATCATTTCTTCGTGTATTCGGAAAAGTGAGATTAGAGCCTTTCTTCGGGCATCACTGAGGAGGTCTTGAAGATGTTGTACCCCCAGAAACCAATGACATTGAGCACACCCACACGCCATCCATTGAACAAGCCCAAATTTTTGACTCTAGTCCAGAAAGACAGATTCTCAGCACCCTCGTGTGCCCATGCATTGAAGTCAATCACAAGATTTTCGTCCGGGTTATCAATAGTCACCACTCGGTGCCGATCTTCCTCTAGTGTCTTTGGTTGTAACAAGAAGCGGACCTGCTCCTTTCTTAGCAAATTCTCGACAGGAAGCTTGATGAATAACTCAGTTATCAGGAGCAAGAGGTTTGCGACCGTAAACAAGCTGGGTGCCAGATACAGATCAACGTTGTACTTGACAAACAAGAGATATGGCGCAGATTTGCGGAACACAATGGTTGAGAACTGATATAGCATGGTCAATATTGTTATCAGCGGCGGAGGAGACATGAGGAAGTGTTTTGGAAAATGCCTGATGGAGTCCCGAATACTTCTGCGGTTCACAGGTTTGGCACTGATATCCCCTGGCTCAGCAGTTGCGTGGATGGGAGTGATCATGAAACGCACCTTAAGTAGATCCAAAGGCATTAAAACAACACCTGTAAGCACACACGCCAGCACTGAGAGCCATAGAGATTTGATAGGGTCCGTGGAGTGGGTCAAGTCCAAAAAGAAAGGGTCCGGGATATTCAAAAATGGCGACAAAAACCCGGTGAGCCATGCCTCAATTGTGTGGGTCAAAGTGTAGTGGATGAAGGAGGCGTTGACGCCTCTAAAGAGAGCAAGCGGTCCGTCCTTGGCAGCTATGCTAGTCATAATATCAATTGTGTGCTGGGAGATCGGGTGGATCTTGTTGGAGTTTCTTCTCTTTGGTGGCTCCACCTCCTTCCTGGCGGGCTTTTCCGGCAGAGACGTGGAGGGCTGGAAAAAGTCCACCACCTCATCGTCATCTGCCGAAGCAGTAGGCACAAGATCATTGGAGAGAGGCGCATGTGACAGGGCAGACAGGCCAAAATCAAAACGGCCCACCTGGAGGAACAAGCGTACCATGTCCAAGGGCTGGGACAATAGAATGCGGCAATAGTTCTTGAAGAAGTTGGCGGCCAAGTTCTTGAAAACCTCCAGAATGTTGTTGAAATCAAAATACTCCTGAATCTCCAAATCATTGAGATAGTTTTTGTCTGAAGACGTCAGAAGCGATGGCAGGGTCCGCGAGTGGGACGCGTTGATGCCAAGGTTGCCGCCCAACATACCGCTTTTGGCAGAAAGTCCATGGCCAAACGAGGCGGTGATTTCTTGCTGGCTTTCGGTGTTGATGAGGCCGACACCGGGCCGGAAAATCACCAGGTACCCTGCGTTGAACGTCTCCGGATCGTAGTAGGGGCGCAACTTCAGATCGCCCGGCATTGTGTGGTAATTTGAGGTGGTGGAGGCGATCCTTGAGTGAGACCGAGCGCGCCTGCACACAGCCCACCCGTCCCGAACGGGCAACTGCCGTGGCCCGCTTTGGGCAGCTAGCTCGGCAAAGACGCGGCAGCCGACGATTCCGGCGTTTTGGGGCTACCGCCATGCTGCCAGAGCCACCACCCGTACACCACAGTGCACGCGCAGGCACGGGCGCGAACCGAAAAAGCCATGAAAACAGATCACCACTATTACCAACATTCCATTCGGCGTTTGACGCAGCGGCATCGACACCACTAGGCTCCATCGTCAAAAGTTCACGTGTTGAAAAATCGCCAGTCAAAGATCCTGGTTTGGGCTTCCAACAAGTAGGAAACCCTAGGACTCCGCCACTGAACTATCCGCCATGGATTCCGACTACCACAACCACATCTTCACCAGCTCCGAGTTCCAAAACGAGGAAAACGTGCACCTGCAGCGAGCTGCGGAGCTTTACTATAACAATGCCCACAACGACAGTTACATGGACGAGGACACAAATGAGAATATCCCAGAACACACACAGCAAGGCAACTGGGATGCTCTTGATTCGCATGCTCAGCCGCCGCAGTTTCAATTGTCGCCAACGTTTTCCCTGGGCAAAACCTTCGACAACTTCGATGACAAGCGTGCCAACTTTCAGCTGGTGGATTCCAACTCGTCATTGAGCTTCCAGCCGCCGACGTCATTCACTGCTTTGAACAACTCCAGCAACACCAACTTGTGCGATTTCACCCACCTGAATAATCTGGTAACGGGCTCTTTGCACGAGTTGCTGGAATTTGGCGAGAACGCAAGCGTGGGCACGCTCCCTGGTAATTCGCCAGCTGCACATCAACTGAATTTTTCGCCTTTACAGATGCAAAATTTTGACAATTACTCCAGGCCAGCTGATAGTCAGGCTCAGGCTCAGGCTCAGGCTCAGGCTCAGGCTCAGGCTCAGGCTCAGGCTCAGGCTCAGGCTCAGGCTCAGGCTCAGGCTCAGGCTCAGGCTCAGGCTCAGGCTCAGGCTCAGGCTCAGGCTCAGGCTCAGGCTCAGGCTCAGGCTCAGGCTCAGGCTCAGGCTCAGGCTCAGGCTCAGGCTCAGGCTCAGGCTCAGGCTCAGGCTCAGGCTCAGGCTCAGGCTCAGGCTCAGGCTCAGGCTCAGGCTCAGGCTCAGGCTCAGGCTCAGGCTCAGGCTCAGGCTCAGGCTCAGGCTCAGGCTCAGGCTCAGGCTCAGGCTCAGGCTCAGGCTCAGGCTCAGGCTCAGGCTCAGGCTCAGGCTCAGGCTCAGGCTCAGGCTCAGGCTCAGGCTCAGGCTCAGGCTCAGGCTCAGGCTCAGGCTCAGGCTCAGGCTCAGGCTCAGGCTCAGGCTCAGGCTCAGGCTCAGGCTCAGGCTCAGGCTCAGGCTCAGGCTCAGGCTCAGGCTCAGGCTCAGGCTCAGGCTCAGGCTCAGGCTCAGGCTCAGGCTCAGGCTCAGGCTCAGGCTCAGGCTCAGGCTCAGGCTCAGGCTCAGGCTCAGGCTCAGGCTCAGGCTCAGGCTCAGGCTCAGGCTCAGGCTCAGGCTCAGGCTCAGGCTCAGGCTCAGGCTCAGGCTCAGGCTCAGGCTCAGGCTCAGGCTCAGGCTCAGGCTCAGGCTCAGGCTCAGGCTCAGGCTCAGGCTCAGGCACAAAGAAAAACCCAAAACCAAACGAGAGCAGAGACATCACACGGTCTCGATAACGGAGGCCATTTTAGCCATCTGCAACCCCCCGAGATTCCCTCAGTCACTCCTCACACGCCTCCAACACAGATAACTCATGCCCCTGCTTCATCAAAAGATAACTATGTTTATTTCACAAGGCAGCCCAATTTATTGAGCAAAGCAGCACAGGACAAAACAGCGGCCATCAAGCTAAAATTGGAAAACAACTATCAAATGGCAGTCACCCATGCCATAGAGCGAAACCAGCGTCGTATGGACTTGGAAAACAAGCTCTCGGCAGAAGAAGCAGGAATGAGTGAGGAGCGCAAGAACAGACAATTGCAGAATTTGGGCAAAAAAGAGTCACATTTCTTGAGATTGAGAAGAACAAGACTTTCTTTGGAGGACTTTTCTACGGTCAAGGTCATTGGTAAGGGTGCTTTTGGTGAGGTCAGATTAGTCCAGAAGAAAAACACCGGCAAGATCTACGCTATGAAAACTCTCTTGAAGTCGGAAATGTACAAAAAGGATCAGTTGGCGCACGTCAAGGCAGAAAGAGATGTTTTGGCAGGAAGCGACTCGCCCTGGGTGGTATCGTTGTACTATTCGTTTCAGGACTCTGTCAATTTATACTTGATCATGGAATTTCTCCCTGGTGGAGACTTGATGACTATGCTTATCAGGTGGCAAATCTTCACCGAAGACATCACCAGGTTCTACATGGCCGAATGTGTTTTGGCCATTGAGGCCATCCACAAATTGGGATTCATTCACCGTGATGTGAAGCCGGACAACATTTTGATTGATATTCGCGGCCACATCAAACTTTCGGACTTTGGCTTGTCGACAGGCTTCCACAAAACCCACGATTCCAACTACTTCAAGAAGTTGTTGGAGCAAGACAATCTGAGTCCCCTGAACACGTTGATGACTCCTGGCAAAAACGCGCAGCGCAACTCCATGATGGTAGATGCTATTCATTTGACCATGACAAACAGACAGCAGATGCAGACATGGAGGAAATCGCGGCGTCTCATGGCCTACTCCACCGTGGGCACTCCTGACTACATTGCGCCAGAAATCTTCATTCACCAAGGCTACGGCCAGGAGTGTGATTGGTGGTCTTTGGGAGCCATTATGTTTGAGTGCTTGATCGGATGGCCACCTTTCTGCTCGGAGACACCACACGAAACGTACCGCAAAATCATCAACTGGCAGGAGTCGTTGATAATTCCTGAGGACATCCATCTCTCGCCAGAGGCGGAGGATTTGATTCGTAGCTTGTTGACCAACAGCGACAGGCGGCTTGGGCGTCACGGTGGAGCGGACGAGATCAAGCAACACCCATTCTTCCGTGGGGTTGATTGGGACACCATTCGGAAGGTGGATGCGCCGTTCATTCCCAAGTTACGGTCCATCACCGACACAAGGTTTTTCCCGACCGACGAATTGGAAAATGTTCCAGACAGTCCAGCCATGAGCCGCGCCAACCAGCAACAGGCCGAGAACAAGGGCGAAAACGTGAAGGAGGACTTGCCGTTCATTGGATACACATACTCGCGGTTCGACTACTTGACTCGGAAAAACGCCTTATAGCACGAACATTACTAGACTTTCCATGTGTAGCAGTGCACTTCGTAGCCCAGGTGTCGAAAGTCGGCACGTGACACGGCGCATGCGCAGTATTCCGAGTCACGCGAGAAGCATGCAGAACAGCCGAGCCGAGAGTTCCGCCAGCCGCAACTATCGCATGGGTGCAACACAGCAAAATTCCGGCGAACGAGCGAATACCGAAGCAACCACCGCAGCAATCGTGCCCAGCAAGCAAGGCACTTCCCGGGAAAAGGACCGCTTTGAAAGCTTGTGTGCAGTAGCACCCGAATAGCTGAGACGAGACCCACGGCGTGGTAGCGAGCGCAGAACCAGAAGGCGAAAGCAGAACCGAGTCAAGGAGAAGTGAAACATTCACAGCGTGGCGAAGAAAGCGTGCACATCGGCAAACTGGAGCAGTGTGCAGGATGCAATGCACGCAAGATAGCCCCCACAGAAGCGGGACAGAGCAAGCGACACCAGCTGACAATGAACTGACACAAACCCAGTTTTGCGGCAGCTCAGCAACGAAGAGGTTCTTTTGCGGACATTTTTAGATGCGGATTGAGACCCGCTGGTTTGGCAGTCGGTTGTGGCTTTCCAGGTGCAATTGCACAAATGTTGCGGTGAAGCCGATGGTGCAGGGAACGAGAAGGCCAGATTGCATGCTCGATAAAAGAGTGATGGACACAGAAAGTCCCGAGGCACGGGTGTTGTGAAAAGGCCCAGTTTCGGCAGACTAATCGGGAAAAAATGCCGGCGTCTGGTTGCCGGTTCCGAGCCTCCCGTGTTAAATGACTCGCATGAATGCGCACGGCGTAACGACGCGCGCTTATAAATAGGGTGCTACAGTTGCTCCATCGCTTGTGTCACAGAAACTCTCGTAACGCAATTCGATTGAAGGCCGAACTTGATCGATCCTGAATAGCCCTGAAACAATTCTGAAACAGCCCTGAAACAGCCTTGAAGCAACTGCCTGTTCCACCTCCATGCGTGCTTCTCTAATCTTGTTGGCGGCACCGCTTCTAGCCGCCGGCTCTGGAATGCAAGACGCCCAGATGTCCAATGCCATTGAATCCAAACCCATTCACGAATTGGGCCAGGGACTCGAAGTGGAGCATACACATGCGGAAACCACAGAGATGTCCGCCCCAGACCAGAAGGATCTGGGTACAACTATGGGGCAAGTCTCACCTCTGCTTGTACCCGTGCCTCACCGGATGAAACACCACCATGGCAAACCTATTCTACAAACACACCTCGAGCCCGAGGAGCGGCTTTTCTGGGAAAACTACTCCACGGAAACCTACTTCAACACGCCGTCCACCAAGCGCTGGGCGCTCTCCTTGCACGTGGCGGGCTACGTCTTTCCGTTTGTGTTTTTGTACCCCTTGGTATTGGTGTTCTGGAACACTAAACATGCGTTGTACCTTCCCTTTCTCACTGTGCACAGTGCGCTTGTCCTCGTGTCGTGTTCGTGTCTCTGGGTTTTCAATTCGTCCATCCGGGACTTGTACCCGGATAATGCGTTTACCAAGATGTCGATAGTCTTGTTTGTGGCCACCATTGGCCACTGGGGCATTGCGCTTTCGGCTGTGGCATATCGCTTCTTGGACATCGACTCGGATTTTGACTACAAGGAATTGGACGACGATTTGACCACCGTGGACTCCTCGGAGCACACTTTGCGCGGGCTGAATTCCGACTCCCAGTCTTTTGATCTGGAGTCATACTTGGAAATCGAACCAAAGACGTCGAATGCCGCCATGCTCACACCGAAGTCCTCCCGGGTGGCCGATTTCTTCCTCAAGTTCCCGGCCTTCAAGCGCGTGACCCAGGCGTACGGCAACACCGCCGTGGTATTGACCTCGGTATTCAACTGGGCGCTTTTTGCATATTTTTTGGTCTACCTTTCCACAGGGGTTGCCACCTACTTGGTCTACGGCACCGATGGTTTCTTTTTCAACATGCTTGCCCACTTCATCAAGGGTGGGGTGTTTTTCGTGCTCGGCTTGGTCTACTTGGCCCGCTACAGTGGTGCATTCAAGAATAAGGGCTGGGCCTGGAACCACAAGTTTGTGAGCAGGAAAGCTGCTTCAAATTTCTGGATCCGCTGGCAGCCAGCCGGTCTCTGCTCCATGGAGTTTGTTGAATCTGCATTGATTCTATTCTATGGCACTACCAACATTTTCTTGGAGCACTTATCTAATCCAGGCGGTGAGTTTTCCGCCAAGGACTTGCAACACATGTCCATTGCCTTTATCTTCATTGGCTGTGGCCTCTGTGGCGTTTTGCTCGAGAGAAACATGTCCGACTGGAGGTATCAGAAAGCCATTGATAACATGTCTCTCGGTGCAACCCACGATCAAGTTTCCAGTGTGGCCAAGGCTACACCTGGCTACTCGCCAAATCCATTCCCGGTACTCACCATCTACTGGACTGGCTACCTCATGTCTCTGCACGAGCAGGCATCACAGTTGTCCCTGACGTTGCATCAGCAATGGGGAAACTTGTTCGTGTTAGCCTGTGCATTCCGTGTCATGACGTATATTTACGTCACCATTGCACCAGCCAACCCCAAAACCCTTGGGAAGCCGCTGTACCCAATGACGGAGCTCTTGGTGTCGTTTGGCCTCATCTGTGGAGGGATGATTTTCATCGAATCATGTGACCCAGTGGTACATTCCATGGAGTACCATGGCTACACGCCTATGTTCACCTTCAATGTCAGCTTGGGCGTTGTGGCATTAATCATGGCCTGGGTCATTGGTGTTTTCGCCATCAAGGACGGAATCTCTGCCCGCAAGCTACACGCTTACCATTGAGCTACCTCTGGAACCACATGTCGTAATTTCCTGACTTGCTTCTGGAGGGTTTATTTATGTTTCTGTCAACATCGCCTAATGTGAATTTAATATCGCCTAATGTGAATTTAATATCGCCTAATGTGAATTTAATATCGCCTGATGTGAATTTAATATCGTCTAATGTGAAATAATCTGTTGTATTCTGTTAATGTCATGTTGTATATGCTTGAAGATCATTTTCATTTCGTGTCGAGATTGAGACCGTATTCCATGATAATGATCATTCTATGTTCTCTCTTCGGAACTCGAGGATGCATATGGCGTTGGTTTATCTTCAAGTCGATTGCGAAGTGTAGACAGCATCGTAAATGGCCTTGATATCACGGGGCCCTGTGCTGCAGCAGCCTCCAATAATCCTGACATTTGGCACCGTCAACCACTGGTCAATGGCTTTCTTCCACCCTTCCGTATTGGAACGAAAAACGTATTGGCTGGGGTCCGACATGTCGTTTTCGAAACCCAAATTTGGGTACACGATCAAGTTCCAGGGTTCGACCCCTAGAGTCTCACACGTAGAGTTGATGGTATGGAGCACACCACTGACAATCTCGTATGGGACGCAGTTGCAGCCAGTTCCGATAAAACAAGACTCAATCTCCGGCGTCATCTGTGACACCATGTAGCTAACCACCTTTTCCAATGGCGTGCCATCAACTAGAGTGTGTTCGTCTTTGCAACTCAAGTTGACAAAAAAATCCTTCTTGGTTGTAGAGTAGAGACGCTTCACGAGCTCGAAAATGCCCTGGATCTCCTGGAAGTTTGGAATCGTTTCAAACGCAATCACATCCACGTCTTTGTTGTTGAGATAGAACTTGATCATCTCCTCATGATACAGCGCCAACTTCGCAGCCCCCAACCCATCGTAATCGCCACTATATTCGGCACCGTTGGCAAGGTACGCGCCATAGGGGCCTACCGAAGCAGCAATGTACACCTTGCCGGATTGCGGGCCCGCGTCAGAGCGTTGAACCGCAGCATTTTCAACCGCCTCCATGGCACAATCAATCAGTTTCTGCCACACCGCCTGAGAGCCGGCAAGATCGAGGCCAGCATGTTTCTGCAAGGTCAATTCCGATGCCTGGTATGTGGAGGTGATCAACATTTGGCTGCCCACGTCCAAGTAGCTTTTGTGTACCTGGGTGATCAAGGACGGTTCCTGAAGGAGGATTTTGGTGGACCATAGAGGCAGGCCTTTGACCGAAAGCGGATGGTCAAGAGGTAAAAGTTCCTCTAGTTGTGTTCCCATGGAGCCATCTTGGATGAGCACGTTTTTGGCGAGAGCCCGTTTGAGCGACATGGAGTAGGAAGTAGGAAAGGCGCGATTAGCGATATCAGCCGCCAAAGTGCGAACTGTGGTGAGCTTCAGTTTAGCCACGTGATTGACGACTTTGGGGGGTTTGAAGTTGTTGGCAGTAAGGTAAGCACGTTGAATGGTGGTGTAACTGGAGCAGCAGCTGAACTCATGAATCGTGCAATGTCTCACTGTGCAAATACTCAAAATAGTGCAAATACCCAGAATCGGGAAATTCACTCAACCGGTCCTCCCCGACTATAGTAGCACACAACCACGAGACGCCACACCTTAGATCGGAGATTTCCACTCGTGCAATCATGTTTGGCTTGGTGTATTGTACCTTTCAATGGAGCGCCGTCTGCAGGACGCGGGTATACTCGCGAAAAATCGACATCAACTCACTGCATCATGGACAACCCAGCCAAAAGATCCAGAGACGACTTTGAGGAGTCCCACGGCGGGCACAGCAACGAATACGATGATCCCGCCAAGAAGATGCACGTGGACCCGGTCACCGAGTTGATCGCCAACATCTGCAAGGATATTCGCCGCATCGGTGAAAACTCCAAGCTAGCCGAGCAAGTGGACGATATCTCGTACATTTCCAACCCAATTGTGGCCGAGTTCGAGAAAATCGACAAGTTGCGGGAAGCTGTTCTTTCCACCTTCTACGCAGTTGTCCGGGAACAGCCGCAGAAAATCCCCAATCTCTGTGTGTTGATTTTCATTTGCAACGCCAAAAACTTCTTGGTGGCTAAATATGTGGTGGAGTACTTTCATGCCAAGGGGCAGGAGCTACTAGATACACTCAAGGCCGAGGATGCTGAAATGGGCGATTCTGACGACAGTGCGGTCAAACACACTGCCTCGTCCGAGAATGCTGGTGTCTTCAACGACTTGAAGTCCATATTCAAGTTTTTGGCTGCATTGTCTCCCATAATCGAGAACAACTCTGTGGCTGCCATTTTCAAGCAATTTCTCCACGCTGCCATTGAATTGCAGAATGCTTCTTCCTACAGAAATGGAACTGCTGAGGAGATCTTCTACAATGTTCTTCTTGCAACGCCATACTTGTTTTCTGCCGATTTCTCGGATTCCACCGTTTCTTGTGCCAACGATATTATAGAGCTTGCTCAAGGCTTCAAGATTGTTGAGGATTCTGCCAAGACCATCTCTGTCTTGGAGCCTTTTGACTCCAAAGATGGCAACTTCGCTGATCTGTTGCCTTACAGACCACGCAAGCTCATAACGTTGATTTTGCCGGCACTTGTGGGGTTGCAGACTGTGGAAAAGAACTGGGCTGGCTTGAAAGACTCTTTGTTCATCAACTTTTCCGAGCTTTTGGACCCCGTGCTCTCTGAGGCACTCCTGAACAACTCAATTTCCAGCGACGCGGTTAAGCATCTGTTACCACAATTTGCGATGCCCTCCATTGAGCAGCTTCAAAAGTACAAGCCAACCGGCCTGATTGATTCGTTGTGGGTGCAACATCCACGGTTGATTTTCCAAGTGTACAACTCCACTAGTTTCGAAACCGTTCCCTCCATCGAGTCCTACTACGGCTTGTTCTTCAAGGACTTGGCGTTTGACATATTGACCAACATGTCGTTCAACCAGAAGGAAGCGTCGATCCAATTATCGATTCTCGACTTGTTTTGCTCTAAGAACTTGTTCAGCCCTCCTGGGTCCTCTGTTGACCAGCTTGCGCTCGTTGCCAAAGACAACGAGCTGGGAGAAAACACGCCACCGCTTTCCACGTGGAAAGTGGAGGATGTGGCGGTGGAGAGTATCTTAACCATGATCTTCCAGCTTCCCAAGCCGTTGCACTACGAAATCTACTACTACACGGTGCTTATTTCGTGCTGCCGTGAAAGCCCCGAGTCCATAGCCCCGGTTTTTGGCCGTGCCATCCGTTTCTTTTACAACAATTTGGACACGTTTGATTACGAACTCAAGATCCGGTTCATGGACTGGATGACCACGCAGATCTCTAACTTTGATTTCAGCTGGAAGTGGGACGAATGGGTGCAAGACTCCGAGAAGTTCTCGGAGCTCTATTACCATCCCAAGAAGACCTTTATCAAGAACTTGATCGCTAAGGAAATCAGACTTTCCAACAAAAGTCGCATCAAAGACAGTTTTGTGACCATGGCCCAAACCGAAAACGGCGAAGGCAAGTTGGTTGCTCTTGACGAGTTCTACCAGTACCTCGACATCTCGCTTTACCCAAACGCAGACCAGTTTGTCATCGACTACGACTCGTCTCTTTACGGCAATACCAATGATGAGTTCAGAAACGTCATCAAAGCTGCTGTGGCTCAAAAGAAAGAAGCTACTGCCAACAATGCTGTGGTGACTGCACAGGAGGAGCTCATCTACGAGTTCTCCAATCCTCAGTTGCCGCTCAACGAAGTCGCCAACAAACTCTACGATTTCATCATTGCCAATTGGAGATCCAACGAGCAATTCTACAACATGGTCAATGAGACATTGGAGGCCATCAAGTCATCTGTGGTCAATGTTGACATGAACAAGATTTTGATCAACCTCATTTTCCAGACATACGCCTATATTGGGTCTAGATCCATCTACTCCGTTGTCAGCATCATCAACAGAGACGTTGCAAAGCTCAAGTACATCAGTGGAGAGCCTGTGACCGAGGAGGACTACAAACTTAGCGGAACTGATTTTGCGTTCCCCGATCTTGCTCTCAGCAAGGAAGAAAAAGACAACCGGCAAAGCTGGATTGTGGAATCGATTCTCAGAATCTGGATCCACCAGCCCCAGGTAGGTTTCTTGATTCTCGAGTATCTCATTGAGTTCAAGATTTTGCACCCACAATTTCTTATCAGCTCTGCCCTCAAACTGGACTACAATCTCATTATCAACAATGTGTCGTGTATGGAGTCCATCAATCGCGTGTTGAGCAGTTCGTCCAAGAGCGCCAATTTCCAGGACATCATTACATTGTTGTTCAGACTAATTGTCCAAAACTTAAACGAAATCGTTGCCACTTTGAGGTTGGAGAACCCCGAGTCAGATGCAGTGAAGATCCAAACTGAATTCTCCGACGAGGATAAAAACAACAAGGAGTTGATGACGCACATTGACAACCAGTGGTTATTCTTCGAGTACAAGGGCTTGCTCAAGACGTACTTGAGACAGTTCAGCACGCAGCACTCGGAGTTCACGGAAGAAGTGAAGGAGATTCTTCGTGGGATCTCCAACTCCAAGGTCAGGGACGATACTCTTGTGTGGACAGACGAGTTGAAGTATTGAGTAGTTACAGAGGAAGAATCAATTGGCATAGAGATCAAGATTAAGTACGGTGGCTTTTTGAGTGACAGCCAAAGCAACAGGCAGAATCAAAGGAAAATTATCCAGAAAAATCAGAGAAGTACCAAGTAAAATCAGAGAAGTAAAATCAGAGAAGTATCCAGTAAAATCAGAGAAGTATCAAGTAAAATCAAAGTAATCACAAATGCAGTATCAAACAAAGCCAAACTAAAGAGCATGCAAAAGAAAAGAGAAGGCTCCAATTACAACTAAAATAGGAAAGCAGCAAGTCAAAATTCCAGGAAACATTGCCTAATTATCAAAATCACGCAGCGGCATCCTTTGTGTGCAGGAGCAGCGACATGTCGCACGCAATCTTTCAGAATCTCTCAGCAACATGTCGCAGTCCGACTTTGCCGTGGAAACCACAGACCTCACGTACTTCTTCAAGAATAAAAGAAGAGGATTAGAAAACGTCAATTTGCAAATTCCCTGGGGAAGCACCAATCTCTTGGTGGGCCCCAATGGAGCAGGCAAGTCCACGTTGCTCAAGATCCTCGCGGGCAAAACGTTGATCAAGCAGGGAAAGCTTCGGCTCGGTGGCTTTGATCCCTTTGAATTCTCCATCAACCGAAACGAGCATGTCAATTCAGATATCAATAATCATATTGCCTATTTGGGCACTGAGTGGGCCAATAATGAAGTGGTCAGGCGAGACATACCCGTCAAATTGCTTATTTCGTCCATTGGCGGCGAAACATTCCGGGAGAGACGAGATGAGTTGATCAGGATTCTTGACTTGGATCCCAACTGGTCGATGGCGTTCATCTCTGACGGAGAACGCAGAAGAGTACAGTTGGTGATGGGTTTGCTCAAGCCGTGGAAGCTTCTTCTATTGGACGAGGTGACTGTGGATTTGGATGTGATTGTGCGCCAAAACCTCCTTAATTTCTTGAAACGGGAGTGTCGGGAACGCCATTGTTGTGTTATCTATGCCACGCACATCTTCGATGGTTTGGGCAAGAGCTGGTGTGACCGTGTGATCCACTTAAACGACGGGAGAAAGACCGACGACGTGGAGATCGACAAGATCAACTTTTCTTCTGATCTAGAGGGAGTTTCGGTGCAGAAAAACGCCGGCCTCGTTGAGAAGATCGACGTGGCCTTGGCAGAGTCTCTCCATCCGCTCGTTTTGCAGTGGCTCAGAGACGACTTGGCGGAACGTGGAACTAGAGACGAAGAGAAGGCTCGTCTCGAGAAGCGTCTCAATGACTGGAACAACTCTAAGGACCATTACTTCGACCGTGACTCCCGAGTCGAAGACTATTTCCGCGCCACTAGAACCAGCACTGACGTCTAATACACGTCACGCATAGTCAGGCATCATTGGACTTGTAACCAGGGTATGAATAAAGATGATCGACATGAACAGCGATTGAATATCAGGATCGAAATGAACAGCGATTGGATATCAGGAATGGAGTTTCAGCGCTTTCAGGGCCAAGTGTGGGTGACACCTGCGCAAAAGCCGTCAACAATTGAAAGTATGAGGAACAACATCTCGAGATTAGTCTTGGAAGCTGCGCTCGAGCTCCAAAAAGGAAACAAGACTCCTTTGCTTGGCCAAGTCTTGCTCAAGGCACCAGTTATGGTACTGCGCCTTGAGAAGCTCTTCTCTGTACAGCGAAGCAGGCGGCTCAGCAAAAAGGGCAACCACAGAAGTATCTGGTTTGGTCACGAATTTCCGCTTGTTCTGTAGTATGGACTGTTTCAAGGGGGTTGTGGGCCCCCGCTTTTCTGCTTGTCTTGGGCTGACGACTGGATGCGGAGAGCTCATGGGAGAGTTTCAGTGCAGGAAGATGAAAACGAAAACGCAAATTTCCGGTTTCGTTTGGTTTTGGCCTTGTTTTTCTTTCAAAGGAGACTTGCTTCAATGTATCAGATTATTTGAGTTGTTGTTATGTAGTCGCGCACGCAGTGCTTGAGCCATATGCAGTCCGCCGAACTGGGGCCCAACTTCGCTTGGTTTTGGGGCGCTGACCAGCGTGATCTAGACCCCCGGCCGTGCCCGGCCACGGCGCCCTGAACCCGGCCCCGTGTCGAAAACGGAGGGGGCGTCTGCGGGTCACGTGACTCCCGGCGCGGTTATAAGGCGAAAAAATCATGAAAAATTCTCACCATCATGTCTAACACTGAGAGAACCTTTATCGCCATCAAGCCCGACGGAGTCCAAAGAGGATTGATCGCCTCCATCCTCGGCAGATTCGAGAACAGAGGCTTCAAGTTGGTCGGCATCAAGTTGTGCCAGCCAACCGAGTCCTTGTTGAGAAACCACTACGACGACTTGCAGGAGAAGCCTTTCTTCCCATCCTTGTTGTCTTACATGTTGTCTGGTCCAGTTCTCGCCACCGTTTGGGAGGGTAAGGACGTCGTCAAGCAGGGTAGAGCCATCTTGGGTGCCACCAACCCATTGCAGTCTGCTCCAGGTACCATCAGAGGCGACTTTGCCATTGACATGGGCAGAAACGTGTGCCACGGTTCTGACTCCGTCGAGTCTGCTGAGAAGGAGATTGGTTTGTGGTTCAAGAAGGAGGAGTTGGTTGACTTCAAGTCCGCCATGGTCTCTTGGATCTACGAGTAAGCATACGGCTGTATAAGTACGGCTGTCTAGCCGTATGACATGCGGCATTGCATACTAATGTGGTACATACCATGTTACACCAATGTACATACTAATGTATCGCATACCAATGTGTCCTAGCCAGTGTAATAAGTTGCATCTACGCATACCAATGCTATTATTTTCTTTGCCAGATGTATTAGCCAAAGTACTTCTCCACTTGATTACGATTGTCTTTCTCTTCCTGGACACTGTTTTCTTCCATGCACTGTTTCTTTCCAGACACTGTTTCTTTCCAGACACTGTTTTCTTCCATAGACACCGTTTCACTGATGTTACTAGTGTACCAATGCTGGCTGTAGGCGTCGCAGAAAAGGCACAATTGGCGTGGAGTCCCAGAATCCAAGCTTAGAAGCCAAATCCGTGCATCTGAGATCCGAATCTGAAACAATCCCCTTGCTTCTCCGGCATGTATTCATTCATGCAGTAAACAATGTCGGAGCATCAGGAAAGTCAGTGCGCGACTTCCTTCCCCAGATCTACTACACTTTTCTTCCATGTCAGCCGAAGAAGACCTCTTCAACGATGCAGAAAATGATATGCTTGAAGACGAACAGGACAATTCCGATATGGACTTGGACGAGCTGAACCCGCAGTCCAAGCAAGACAATGACGACATGATTGATGAAAATGACGACCACGACAACGACCACGACCACGACAACGACAACGACCACGACCACGACGATGACAACGAAGACGAGAACGACGACGAGAACGACGAAGACGATGAAGAAGACGAAGAAAACGAAAACGACTCGACCTCAAAAGCCAAGTCTTACGATAGCGGCACCGAAGCTGCCGCCCAAAATGATACTACGGGGTCTGAAACCGCTGCGGACGGAAAAGCCCCGAAACCCGTACTAGATTACAACAGCATCCGGAAAAATGCTGTCCAGTCTGTCCAGTCTGCCGCCGACTTCGAAATCATGCCCATGGTGGCCATTCCTTACGCGCAGCAGTGCCACGCCGTTGCCATGTCTGAGGGCCCAAAGTGGCTCCTCACGGGTGGAGAAGACGGCTTCATCCGGAAATACGACTTTCTGGCGTCCATCGACGGAAAAGCGCCGTTGACGGTGGCACAGAAACACAACCTAATGGATAATATCAATAAGGCGGGCGTGATTGGCTCATACTGGGAAAATGAGCAGCCGCTCACCAAAAGTCAGATCTTGAACGAAAACCCCAAGATAAAGGAGTCCGACTTTGCCTCCGGCTTTGCGTCGTACGAGCCCAAAACTAACCCGGTCTACGCTCTTGATGTGGAACGCTCGGGCCACTGGTGTCTCAGTGGCTTGCTTTCTGGAGGCATTTCTCTCTACACAATGATTTACAACGAGGGCTCCATACACCACTATTTCCGGCATGGCTCGAAAAACTTGGCTTCTTCGGAAGCTAACGGACACACCGACGCGGTATCTGTCTTAAAACTCAACCACTCGCAAAACGCCTTTCTTTCTGGTTCCTGGGACAAAAGTATCCGGGAATGGGACCTCAATACCGGCAAGACATTGAATGTCTACTCCGGCAGCACGGGTCAGATTTCCAGTATCAGCTACAGATCTATCGGGTTGACCGACATTTCTTTCGCAGACCACAGCGATGCGGATTCCTTATTTGGCAGTGACGAAGATGATGACAAGAACGAGGATGAGTCCAAGGACGACTCCGATGACAAGGACAAAGCCAGCAATAACAAGAACTTCAAGCCGGCTTCTGGCAAAAACAAAACTCTCACTGACGACAAAATCTTCATGAGCTCCAACATCGACGGCACTATCAACATCTGGGATGCCCGAGTTTCGGGCGCCAATTCCGTATTAAAACTCGGTGTCCCCGAGGGTACGCCGCCTTGGTGCATGACTGCCAGCTGGTCCAACGATGGCGACAGGCTTTATGTTGGGCGCAGAAATAGCACAGTGGAGGAGATTTCGTTGCGGATGCCACATACCATGCAGAACAACGTTCTGGTGCCCAACGTGCTGAAAAGATTGGCCTTTCCAAAGATCTCGGGCCCAGTCAGCGCGTTATCCATCATGCCCAACGACAACTTCATATTTTGTGGGTCCCAGGACAACATCCGTCTCTACAACCTCAAATTGTACGACGAGTTCACGCAGGAGACCACATTGTCCAAAAAAAGAGCCACGCCTTTCTATGTTATTCCCGGTCATCACGGCGGTGTTTTGAGTAATCTCATAGTCGACGACACGGGCAGATTCATGATCAGTTCGAGCGGAAACAGAGGCTGGGGACATTCTCCATTTGCCGACGTTGTCCTCGTATACTCGATTGATGCAGGTACGAATTCCTAGAGCATTTCAAAGGTTACTTTTCTGAAATCTCAAATTTTAAGCCCTCACCAGGTGTTGTTGTCGCTAGTTGACGTTTCCTAGCCCATAGATTTGTCTTCTCAATGACCCAAGCCCAATTTGGTCCAAGTCCACTGACTCTCGAGCAAGTGCATCTCTCACGTGAGAACAAGCCTCTCCAATCACATTCAGCACACGATGAAACTCGGCCAAACTAAAGCTTCTATCGCCATTGCTTACCAATCGAGGGATTCTAAACACAAGGTGCCATCCGCTTTGCCGGAGCAAAAAGTGGAGAAGAACACCAGCAAATCCAACAAAAAGACTGATCCGAATGATACTAGAATTCGGCCCTGATGGCTTGTCGGTTCCAGAGAAGAACTTCTGGATGATAGAAGAGTTTGTCAAGGATGACACGCTGGAAGACATGCTCAATGACGAGAACAAGCTCAGTTTTTCCGATTCCAGAGAGCTGTACATGGCCGACTCGGCAGATTCCAAAGCTCTCTGGAACTCTTCTGCCTCGTGTTGTGCCTCGTTTTTCAGCTGTGTTTGTTGACTCTCCAACACAAGAGGTAGCGACTCTTGAGTGAGCGTGAGCCGGGTCCCGGGGCCCAAAGAGGAAGTGGTGTTGAGCACCGACATTGTGTTGAACTGTTTGAACCACTTGTCATATGTTATTGTGGAATTTGGCAGCGACTCAGGACCGAATTGTGAAATTAAAGCCGATGTCGACGTGAGAATTGTGGCGAGGTCTGTATCGCTCAAATTGTCAAAAAGCTTTGTTGGAGATAAGAGTGAGTGTAATAGAGCAGGTTCCACATCTGATTCCGTTGGGCTTAAAGCAGTAAGAATTTGTTTCTGCGAATTCATGATAGCCGCAGCATAAATATAAGGAGTCACCGCCACGGACCTGTAGCTTAAAATGAAGTCCCATATCTTGGTGATATGGTTCAAAGAGGCCAAGTCATGGCTGAAAAGCGTCAATGCCAGCAGAAGCGCAGGGGTAAAATTGTAGTCGTAGTAAAGTCCATCGGAGTCCATGAAAGAAGGGGAAGCGCTTCTTATTACTTCAAACAATTCCGGAGCGGCGTTTTCAAGGATCATGGGAATAAGCTTCAAATGGTTGATGGTAAGCGTGATGTCGCTCAACATATAGTCCCGAAGATGATACAATGTAAGTAGCTCAAGGGTTTTGAAAGCATCATCATCCTTGGTGCTCACAAGGAGTACCACACTGGCCACGTCATGGTAGCCCTGATAGTAGCTTAGGCATGGATATTTCCGAAGAATCTGCACAATGAGAAAATAAAGTCTGTGCCTCATTTTCGCCAAATCCTCTTTTGATAAGATGGTGGTGTATGAGTCCCCCATTTCATTATGGGATGCTAGCGTAAACAGCCTCTTGACATCGAGCATCACTTGTGCTTCGTCAGCATGCGGCAGGAGGTCATCTAGCATCAAGAAGTTGGGGTCTTCGCCTGCCAATTTTTGCGTTTCCGTGTCCTGTGTGGTTTCTGCTTGTCGGTATGGGAGGCTTTCGTAGGATTCTTGAAACTCCAACACACTATTGAGGTTTTCAGTTTCCTGATCTGGCCCAACCATGGCTTCCTCGGAAACGGCTCCAGAGTCTTCATCTCGCTTCTCCTCTCGGTCTGCTGGCGGATCCTTTGGTGACTTCTCTGATAAGTCAGGGTCCGGTTTAGGCCTCTGGAGGAGAAAAGTCCACACCCGCTGCCTATCGCTATCACTGATGCCTTCCCTGCATATAGCACCCACACTTGCCACGTCCTTCTGTGCTAGCGCACTGCTTAGTCTGGTTGCAGCCATGCTGGCATCTGTTTGTAGAACAGGCCAGGGTTATCGCGGGTGTGCAGTCGCGTGGTTATATGCAGGTCTCTCTTAGCATGCGTGCCCTTGGCGGCGGAGCGGGCTGAAAAGCGAGGCAGCCTCAGCCAGGCGCCGGAGCGGCCCGGGGCAGATAGTCCCGGCCTGCATATAGCACATACCCCGCGCCTGCACAAAAGCACACGTTCGCTTCCGCTCACCATACAGTCAAGCGCCACGTCGATAAGCTCAGGCGAATCGCATATATAAAGACCGTCCCCCTCCCCCAGAAACCCTCGCTATTAAACACGATGCACGTCAGACCCAACCCCGACAGCTTGACTGTTGATTTCGACGGCACCACTTCCACGTTTCACTACATCTGGTTGAGGGACAACTGCCACTGTGAAAAGTGCTTCTTCGACACCACCAAACAACGGTTGCTCAACTCGGCCACCATTGACCCGGAGATCTTTGCCACGCAATGTGATACCTCCGACTCGGGAATCTCTGTGGTGTGGAGTCAGGACGAACATGTTTCCAATTATGATTTCTCTTGGTTGCAACTCCACGCCTACAACCCGCCGCTCGTGGCCCCAAAAGACAAGGTCAAGGGCGAAAAAGAAATCTTGGCCCGCAAGTTCTGGAGAACCGCCGACGTCAAGGACAGTATGCCCACCGTGGACTTCAACCAGATCATGGCGTCCTCGGACGAGACCGACAACGAGGCTGCTATCAAGGACTGGTGCTTGAAAACGTGGCAGTATGGTTTCACTCTCATTGACAATGTTCCTGTGACTCCTGAGGATACCGAAAAGCTCTGTGAAAAGCTCATGTACATTCGCCCCACGCATTACGGTGGCTTCTGGGACTTCACCTCCGACTTGGGGAAGAAAGACACTGCCTACACCAACTTTGACATCAGTGCTCACACCGACGGCACATATTGGTCCGATACGCCCGGTCTTCAACTATTCCACTTGTTATACCACGACGGCGAAGGTGGGACTACGTCTTTGGTGGATGCATTCAGCTGTGCCGAGATCTTGCGCAAGACAGACCCTGAGAGCTTCGAGCTCTTGACCAAAATCCCTGTCCCTGCACACTCGGCTGGTGAAGAGAAAGTGTGTATACAGCCAGACATTGCCCAGCCGGTCTTTAAGCTTGACCTCAATGGCGACTTGATCCAGGTTCGCTGGAACCAAAGCGACCGCTCCTGTATGGATAACTGGGCCAACCCCAATGACGTGCCCAAGTTCTACAAGGCCATCCGCAGCTGGTATCTGATTATCAGCTCGCCCGAGAATGAGATCTTTTACCAGTTGAAGCCGGGACAGTGTTTGATTTTCGACAATTGGAGATGTTTTCACCTGAGAACTGAATTTACTGGAAAGAGAAGACTCTGTGGAGCGTACATCAATAGAGACGATTTTGTCAGCCGTTTAAAGCTTTTGAACGTGGGCAGGGGTGCTGTTTTGGACTCTTTATAAGTGATTCAGATTGAGAAGCCGAAGCTCCAAATCAAACAATCTGAGAATTGCTGGCATGAAAACAATCCAAGAATTGCTGGCATGAAGTGCCATGTGGATAACACTAGGTCCTCTACTGCTGATGCTTGGGAAAGCATTAGAATCTACAACTGTTCGGTTCCAATCGGCAGGGTACAACACGTAGACTTTGGTTGAACAGTCCATGAGCTATTAATCATATCCAGACTTTTATTACCAATTAAGCAAAGATTGGAATCTCGTCCCAGTCCCATGGGTTGTTGAAACGCAATCCCACATCCAACTTGGAAATAGACTCGATCTCGGCGTCTGTGAGGTCAAAGTCGTTCACAGTCAAGTTTTGCAACAAACGCTCAGTTTTGTTGGACTTTGGAATCACAGCAAGACCTCTTTGAGTGGCCCATCTCAACAAGACTTGGCCAGCGCTCTTCTTGTGGGCATCAGCAATGGCAAGTATGTCCTTATGCTCGAAGAGAGTGGTGCATTCCTTCACCTTGGGGTGGTTCAACTCCACAAACGACTGAGGGCCGAAAGACGAGTATGCAGTGATGGCAATGTTCTTCGATTGCACGTACTTGATCAATCTTGGTTGCTGCAAGTATGGGTGGTGCTCGATCTGCAAAACAGCCGGTGGAATCTCAGCAGCTCTAAGGAGGTCGTAGATCAAAGCCCCGTTGAAATTGGAGATACCGATGGACTTAATCTTACCTGCCTTGACCAATTTCTCCAAAGCTCTCCATGTGTCAATCAAAGGAACGTCCTCGTAGTGGAAGTTCTTGCCATCACCACAGTAGAACCCAGGTGGGTATTTCTCCTCGAAAGGAACAAACTTGAAGGCAATTGGGAAGTGAATCAAGAACAAGTCCACGTACTCGAGCTTCAAGTCCGAAAGCGTTTTGTCAAGCGCCTTCTCCACGTTGTCTGGGTGGTGGTAAGAGTTCCAAAGCTTAGACACCACAAACAACTCGTCACGTGCAACTAAGCCCTCATCAATGGCTCTGTTGATGCCCTCGCCAACCTCCTTCTCGTTGCCGTAGTCTTCAGCGCCGTCGAACAATCTGTAACCGACTTTGATGGCGTTGTAGATGGTGTCAGCACAAGTGGCGTTGTCCACTTTCCAGCAGCCGAACCCGACCTGGGGCATTTCGTAACCGGAGTTCAATTTGATGGTAGACATTTTGGGTGGCGAAACATAACGAGCGGCGAGGACCCTTTATATAGTGGCTGGGAACAGGTGTGGGGCGACATGCACGATTTGGGGGAGTGCACACAGACTGCGTGCTAGCGTGCCCACCGCTTAATTGTCAAGGTTTACGAGCTTATAAACAGGAAGTCTTGCTCTGTGCAGTAATATTTACTAGGCGGTGAGCTAGTTCCCCACCAAAGGGGGATTTGCTCGAAGAGTTGGGGGCAGACGTTGAGTGGCCGCGTAAGGTCTCCCAATTAGGAAACGCATCCACATCCCCCACACGCGCAAATTCCAGCGCAAGCATTCTCAATCCGGCCAACCCCGCTGCGAGCCAATGCCACGCATCGGCGGGGCAACTGCTAGAAAGCACAACAGGAAAATTATGTGCGGATTTAACACAAAGAGACCGGGTGTGCCTGCAGATAAGTGGGTCTGAAACGCGGTATATGCAGGCTCACGCTTTGGAAGTTATATAGTGGAGTGTTACCCCCGACTCGTATTCAAAGCCCGAATGCACACCGACACAACATGTGACACACGGATAAAGAGCAGGCACAGTTCAATCTGACACTCATTGCGTGGGGCTGCTGCAGGCCAGGCCAGATCGGGGGTCACGGGACCGGCCATCACGTGGGATGAAGGTGGCCGTGACTCGTCACATGATCTATAGCCCCACGCCGCCGCCGGGCACCTCCGTGTCGCCAGACACGCTTTGGGCAGCCACAAACAAAGGCCAGAACGAGGACCTGTGGTTATATGCAGTACGGGCCCTTCACAACAACTATCGCACAACAAACGCGCTCAGATGTAAACACTATCCACAACATCAAACAGACCCAAAGCGGACCCAGAATTTAGATCTCAAAACAGCTGGCCTCTTACAAATTTCACAGCTAGAGTCACTACAATATTCACCAAAAATGGATATCCTAAAGGTCACAGGCGCCAAGTCTGAAAGCGCCAAACTTGAGCTTGGCCAGTATCAAGATTCGTTCCAGGACATTTGTGAAAATTCCCTTCCAGGCTCTTTTCTTCAAAGCCTCTCCTCAGAACCAGCGTCCATTGTTTTGACTGGTTCTTGTGGCAAACTCTCCAGTTTAAAAGAGATCTTTGCGCAATATGTCCAGCTCGAGTCGACTGTATTCATTAGTGCTTGCGAGGTCAAGAGAGACGAAATTGCAGATTTGTTGCACATTTCCCCAGTCAAGAACTACGTTCAGTCCATGGCTCTAGAAAGACAATTGAAGAAGGTAAAACTCAGCGAAGCTATAGTGCGTTTGATATCCAAGCGCCACTCCAACTCGTCTTACGGTGTTCTGTCATGCCTCATAGTCAATTTGTACAATCAAGGCATGATCACTTCTATTGTGGATGTGAATTTGCGGTCGTTTCACGAAACGTTTGCCCGCGGCAGCGTGTTTCCCATGGTGGAGAAGTTGATCTTCGGGCCATCCAAAAACCACTTCATTTTACATGTGAACAGAGACGCCAGCGCTGGAATCCTATCCTCGTCCGTTGATGGCTTCAACGAAATCAAGAGTCTTTTTATCAGGAAACACGCGCTAATAAGCTCCAGCTCCAACGATGTGGCTACAAAACCTCGTGCGGCGAGAACAACCGTGCCTGGATATGCCAGATCCACTATTGCATCCAGAAAACCTACTCGGGTTTCCAGAACAGGGGTCGTGGGAAAGGCTGTGGGTTCAAGTCCGCGTGTCGGCGTAAGCCTGAGACGTCAACATTCAAAACCTAAGGAAGCTTTCATGCTGACGAAAACAAGAAACACTCTCATCCTGACAATATTGGATTTGAAGGAACAGGTAACCCAGATAAAAGGAAGTGCCGTGCAACCCATTTGTCTGGATTTGGCCCTCACAAGGCAAAACCTTGACCAACTAATGCTGAAGTTCATCAGCCAAGGCCATACAATCAGCGAGCTTGAAGCGTCAGTGTCTGGCCAAAGCACCAAGTTGGAAGAGTTGCAGCTGCGCTATGAGCAGAAAGTGCAGGAAGTAGGCGAGCTTCAGTTGACCAAGTCTCTCCTCGTGGAGTCGAAGAACTCGCTTGCTTCCTTGCAAGAGAAACACAATAAAACTTTGGAAAGGTTGCACTTGCTTGAGAACGATGCAGACAACCACAACAGCGTGAAGGCACAAATCGAAGGTCTTCAGCAAGCGAACAGCATCCAGGAGAAAAACTTGGCCAAACTCACTTCGATCTTGGAGGAAAAGGAAACTGCGCTCGTGGAGATGCGGGGTCTCCAGAAGATCAACGAGAGCTTGGAAGCCCAGAAGGCCAAGTTGGAACAGGAAGCCAATGATGCCAAGAGCCAGTATGACGAGTTAAAGGAGATCGAGGGCAAATACCAACAGCTCAAGGAACTTGAGGGCAGACAAGCAAGTGATGTTCAAGAACTAGAACGTTACAAGAGAAGCAACAGCGAGCACGTGCAAGAGATTGAGACGTACAAGCAAAGTGCACAGCAACAACAGACACTCATACAGAAGCAAGAGGCTAAGATCGCCGAGTTGAACGAGACTATCAACAAAAACACCAGCTTCGAATACCCCGAATTGGACTTCACCAAAATCAATTACCCTTTGACCAATAGTCCCACGATGGAATTCAATCAGGAGTTTGGCGACGAGAACGTCGGTACCTTCAAAAAACCAACGCAGTTGAGATCGTCCAGTCCATTACGCCTGTCCAACGACACCAACATCGTTTCACGTTTTGACGCTGCTGCCAGTAAACGTCTTGGAATCGAATCCAGCCTGCGCACTAGCCTACCAAAGCCGTTTCTGGACGACCAGACTCTCCACTAATAGCTGAATATTTCGCAATTTAATACTACCAATCTATAGAAAAGAAGGAAGATAGTCGCTTCTTAACAAGCGAGAGTTCTGAAGAATTCCGACATATCCAATTGGCGTGTGTACTTGATCAATACATAGAAACCGAGAAATTGTGGATTGTGGCATATCACGCGATTTAGCCACTCGTGGATTGAAAGGGCTATCACTCTTCGCCACTACCGCCACTATTCGTGAACCTTCCAATCACAGCGCAACTTTAACCTAGAATCGCTCTCTTTTTCTGCTCACTCCACTCAAACGGTTCTTCTGTCGGAAAAGAAGCGGACAACCGGCCCCATTCCCGTGACCTCCACGGTTTTTTCAAACCAACTCAACATCAATGCCCCATGTTTGGCGCCATTCTTTGTCGACATGATCTTGTAGATATACTTCACCAACGTATCTTGCTGGTCCGACGACAACTGCTTGACAAACGAAGGAAACTCATTCACGTTGTGGTTGTTCTTGATCGACACAAGCACCTCAAAAACAGCGTCTGTTTGAAGAGTCTTGATCTGCTCCTCGCTGGTGTAAGGGGGCGTCTCCAACGCTGCTTTCAAGGCGCTGGCAAATTGGCCCAGCGACAATGCCTGCTTGACTTGCTGCGTGGTTGCTTGCACTTGTTGCAACGAGAGCGGCTCGATGTCCGGCACCAAGTCTTGCTTTGATAAGTGGTTTTCGGGCTCTAAGGCGTCGATGTCAATCCGTCTCCAGTCGTCCATGTTTGGGTTGAGATAGACCGGCACCTGCGAAATTGGCGGTGTGCTGGTGCACGGGTGTGCTCCGCCAAACGAACTTTCCGGTTTTTAGTTTGGTGTTAAAGTTTCTGTTGCTATGGGCGTTCGTGCTGATGGTCAGCCTGTATCGTATACGATGCACCAAGGACGTTTTGAAAATATCAGTACACATACTCTACACTGATATTACCATGAGTGCGCCAAATTAGTACAAAACAGTTAGCACAATACCTCGTCGTCGCCCCAGGCGGATTTTTGCGTTCTTTGTGAATTTGAAATTTGAAAATCAGTGGGTGAATAACAGATGCACTACTGTTTGCTTTCGCATACATTGCTACTACTATCTCAGTGTAGCCACGAATTTAGTCACCGTTGTACTTGGAGCATTTTGGTGATTTTTGTATTCTTCTGTCATTCTAATCCTGTAGTTGTCTTCTATCTTTCTAATCCTGCAGTTGTCTTCTATCTTTCTGTATCTTTCTGGCTTCTATGGTCTCTGTCATTTCCATGCCTATTCACTTCGGCGTGGAACGGCCTCTAATCCGTTCACTGCCCTCCTTTCAGTACTTGCCCCTTTTAGTCACAGACGCCTCTTCCTCTTCTTCACTGCCATCAGCTTTCTTGAAAGCATCCAAAAACTCAATCACCTGCGCTCTCAACTTCATTGTGCTCACAACAAAAACCACAAGCCCATCGCTGCCAACCTCATACTTGATATCCTTTTCATTGGGATAGGCAATCTTCTCGTCAAACTGATCGAAAAACTGCTCCACCTCTTCAAAACTCTGGATTCCATCTAGCATTCTCTCCTCCAAGTCGCCTTCGGGGCTTTCACTCAGGTTCACCACAATAATGGCACGCAAGGGATTGTCTAAGCCCTCCGCACCCTCGGGAATTTCGTGTTTTTCCGTTGTATTCATTTCGCTGTTTTGGACGGGCTTTTCTGGCAGCTCGGGAGAACTGCCTTGCGTCATGGTGCTTATTGCAGAGCATCGGCCATCTAACATATTTCAATGCGTTGTATGCAGGCACGCGCTGCTCAAATGGCGCTCCGTTGTCGTTCTTGCGCTCTCTTCTACATTCATGTCGGCTTTGCATCTTCCACTACTCACTTCACAACTTGGCATGAGGGAGTCATTTGAGCCACTCCTTGAATTGGTTGATCAAACCGTTGGTGGAGGGGTCGTGGTTCTCGACCTTGCTGGAGCTGTCCAACTCAGGGCCAATGGCTTTAGCCAATGACTTACCCAACTCAACTCCCCACTGGTCAAACGAGTTGATGTTCCAGATGGCTCCCTCAACAAAGGTCACGTGCTCGTAGTAGGCAATCAAAGCACCCAAAGCGGCGGGCGTGATCTTCTGGGCCAAGATGGACGTCGTAGGTCTGTTACCAGAGAAAACCTTGTGTGGAATAAGGCCGCCCGTGGCACCTTCCTTCTGCACCTGCTCCTCGTCTTTTCCAACCATCAAGGCTTCGGCCTGGGCAAAGAAGTTGGAGGCCAACATCTTCTGGTGCAAGTTGTTCTCAATAGGGTTGTGAGACTGGGCTGCAAGGATGAAGTCAGCAGGAATCAACTTAGTACCTTGGTGCACCAACTGGAAGAACGAGTGCTGAGCATTAGTAGCTGGCTCTCCGAACAAAATGGTTCCAGTCTGGTAGTTGGTGAATGAATTGCCCCTGGTAACAGACTTACCGTTGGACTCCATGGACAATTGCTGCAAGTAGGCTGGGAATCTGTGCATGTACTGGTCGAAAGGAGCAACCAAGTGAGTCTGAGCACCAAAGAAATTGTTGTACCACACAGACAACAAACCACCGGTCACAGCGATGTTGTCCTCCAAAGGAGTGCTGGTGAAGTGCTGGTCGAAAGCCTCGGCACCCTTCAAGAAAGCCTCGAAGTTTTCGTAGCCGATGTAAATGGCAACTGACAAGCCAATGGCGGACCAGACAGAGTAACGGCCACCAACCCACGACTCAAAGCCGAACATGTTCTTGGTGTCAATGCCAAACTTGGAAACCTCATCGGCATTGGTGGACAACGCAGCGAAGTGCTTGGCGATGTGGCCATCATCCTTAGCCTTCTCCAAAAACCAGGATTTGGCGGAGTTGGCATTGGTGGTGGTCTCTGCAGTGGTGAAGGTCTTGGAGGCAATCAAAAACATGGTCGTTTCCTGGTCCAAGCCCTTCAAGGTCTCCGCCAAGTGAGTGCCGTCGATGTTGGAGACAAAGTGGGCATTGAGGCCTGGCTGCGAGTAGGCCTTCAATGCCTCAGTCACCATGACCGGACCCAAGTCCGAGCCACCGATACCAATGTTGACCACGTCGGTGATCTTCTTGCCGGTGTAGCCGGTCCACTTACCGGAGCGGATGTCATCGGAGAACTCCTTCATGTGCTTGAGCACGTCGTCAACCTCACCAGCAGTGTCCTTACCATCCACAGCCATTGGCTTCATGGAGCGGTTTCTCAATGCCACGTGGTACACGGCACGGTCCTCGGTCTCGTTGATCTTGTCGCCCTTGAACATCTCGTCTCTCAACTTCTCAACGCCGGCCTCCTTGGCCAAATCCAACAACTGCTTCTTGATGTCGTCGTTGATGATATTTTTGGAGAAGTCAAAGAAAATCTTGGACCCGTCGTAGTTGGTGAAAGTCAGGGAGAATTTGTCAAACCGCTGCTTGTCGGCGGCAAACTCATCCTTGACCTTGAGCGAGGTGCCGACCTTGTCGTAGGTGGCCTCGAGCTTCTTCCATGCAGGCAAGTCAGAAGACAAATTGAAAGCGGAAAATTTGGACATTTTGGTAAGAATGGGAGTTCGGAGTAGTGAGCAAACGGCAACACCGCGCTACTTATGGTTGGGGTTGACCCGAAACTCTACCTGCCGGACGCGCGAATAGATTGCCACTGGGACATTTTACGGCAAGATTAATCCCATGATTTCTTCTGGCTACTTCTGCGTTAGGGGCTATTTTCGGTGCCCACTTTGAAGCACTGGTTACTATTCTTGGCATCTGATCATTTGTGCCCTTGGTGGTGGTTCATGGATTTGCAACGCATGAAAAGAGGCTTTTTGCTGAGTGAAGTTTGGAGACGTTTAAGCGCATGTGCGGTCCCATAGATAAGCCAAATCGGCATTCTCGAATTATTGACCAGCCGGCAATTTTCGTGGCGCCAAGAGGCATTTCCTGCTCCCACATATTCGAGGACCGTCTTGTTACGCTATTCGGCAGAGAGTTGCTGTGCACGTGACATGGTCGGCAGGAGGCCCCCACGTCACAGGGAAGCGGGCCCTGGCACCTGCATTTCGGGCGCCGACTTCGGCAGTGGCACCCCGGCGCGAGTACAGAGGAGAGGCGGAGAGCCTCTGCTTTGTCCACAGGCGAAGTGACGGGTTGGTGCGTGTGTGCAGGAAAATCGACATGTCATCTCCGCACCAGCAGCACCTCGTCCCAGCACCAGTTCCATCACAGCATGTCCGGACTCCTTGCCTCCAAATGGGCACACGTCGAGCCTGTGAAGGAGCCACGTGCATCAGGCGAAACACCCATGCCTCCCAAGAAACCCCAGGTGCAGGCAGCAAACGGGCTTCTACGCTCCAAGTGGGCACACGCCCCAAATGACCCCGACCATCCTATCAATGCCAAAGCGCCCGCTGCCAAGACGCTGGCACACAGCAAGGAAGTTGGCCATTCTAGAAAGCCCAGTTTATCCGGTAAGCATGACCGGAACGGAAAGAAACACTCCCCCAAGCAAAATGTGCCTGTGGCCGACCTCTCCAGCTCCCCAAACAGAGTCGATTTGGGCAAAGCACGCAAGGCCGATACCAAGAAAACAAATGCAACTGCTCCATCAAAGCAGCAGAGAAAGCTGCTGCGCGGATCTGAATTCGAAGATGACCAGGAACCTATGACCCACGCAGGTAGTGTTCTCGCCGCCCGGTTGGGAATGCCTAGCCAGAAGGAAACGGCGAAAGTTCCAGCCGCTAGAAAACAAGAGGTCCGTTCGAGCCGTACAGAGGGCCCAGCGCGTACGTACCTCACGCCCAAGCAGAAGAAGCTCAACGAAGAGCGATTCAAGCAGGAGGCGCTTTCCAGGGAACAGGCCGAGAAGGATGCCAAACTCAAGGCGGAAGTTCAGTCTTTATTTGAGAAGATGAGCGACAAAAGCACCAGTTGGGCTGACTTGGAGGATGAGTAGTTTGCTGCACTCCCACGGGTACCTAAAGGTCAGAGATGGATAGACAACAGACAGTGGAACCACACTATCAGAGAGATGTCGACACATTGACCGAGAGATAGTGGAAGAAGCAGAAGGAGCCATTCTCAGATTACAGACAGTTACAGACAGACAATTACAGACAGACAATTACAGACAGACAATTACAGACAGACAATGACAGACATTTAGATCACAGACATTTAGATCACAGACATTTGCAGAAAAATTATCGAAAGGGCGGGTCCAACAAAAGTGAAGAAGCCTACTCGGTTTTCCCTTTGGTATGACATGTACGAAGACTAGCATTCCGTAGCCACCGATGTTCTGAGTGACACAGATATGTCAGCGGTCGCGTGTAGCCGATTTACTCAACCGATTATCCATGGTCATCTTTCTGGTGGATGATTTACGGATTAAGCGGTCACGTGGCCATAGCGGTGTGATCTTCTCGAATAATGCGCACTTCGCTTATCACTTTCCTTAATACTCCTTCGATTCACTTTCGTCTGATCATTGATATCCTATACTCCATCAATCGGCTCCATTCAAGCCTCAAGTTGTGATTGCCGAATTTACAATTCCAATCCAATCCAATCCAATCCAATCCAATCCAATCCAATCCAATCCAATCCAATCCAATCCAATCCAACCCATTCCAATCCCCTGTCTATCCCGATACATCACCATAGCCCATCACAAACAGCAAATTGAGCCGCCGGAAATTCGGAAGATCACCTGAAAGTCCCAAAGGGCCTATAAGAACAACACCATTGTCGATTCACGCCTCTTTTCTTCAACCACGCACAAATGTTCAAGCTTCTAAAACGACCCTCCCATCCCCCCTGTTGGCCTAGAATTCACACCCGCTTCAATTCCAGATCGCACATTATACACCAGATCCAAAATAAACCCGAACTAGTCTCGCGCCTGAATGGACGCTGGGGGCGCTTTCTAGTGACGGCGCTAATTTCCACAACGCTGGCCATGCTGCTATTTTTGGCAATCGAAGTGGTCAAGGTATGGAACAGCGAAAACGAAACCCGCAAGAATGTCTACCTCCCTCTCTGGCTCGGCGTCAATTGGCCATCTCAGCGGAAATGGGCCCGGTCTGCATACACTCCCTATCTCAGCCCCACCGCCCTTCCTGATCTCGATCTTGCTGCTGTGCAGGACGAAATTCCTGGAAGCGTGCTTGACTGTTTATTTCGACTGCCTATGGTTCGGGAAACCTACGGGCTTCCCCTCAAAGTTGCCGAAAGTGGCGATTTCGAGGTCTGGCTAGAGCCCCATTACCCCACGGTGCATGGACCCAGAATTGCCATCGAGAAGAGCTGCGGTAGCATCAACTTTAGCTTGGCATGGACAATAAAGCTGCTTACTTGGAATGCCGCGGAGTGTATACAGGCCACTCTATGGCGCTTTGGAAGTGCTGTTTCACCGGCGGCAGAAACACACGCCTATGGCAGTGGACGTGTCCACGAAATTCACGCCGACGCCGCGCCGCACTTGGAAAACGCCCCCGAGTTCAAGGTCGTTTTCCGGGGAAATTTGACCATCAGCAGCCGGCAACATCTGGGCGTCGTCCTGTATACAGGCACGCTTGATGAAGCCCACGGCGGTCTCCACCACGGTGTGCGGCTCAATACCGTGAACTTGCGGATGTCCGAAGGGGGCGTGCTCTTTCACTACAAGGTCTTTGACGACACACACTGAGACGGACTTTTGTCCTGCACACACCCTTATCGCGTTCATGTCTCCATATCGAAGAAGTTCACGCATGGCAAAACAACACGAGATCAGCGCCGCCACAAAGAATGAGCTGGTACCCATTCAATTTAGCAGCAAAAGCCGAGGAAACGGAGCCGAGGGAGTTTGCGAAGATACTGTGCGGCCTCCGGGACCCGAGACCACAGAACGCCAGAGCAATGGGCTGCCGAATTTGCCAGCTTCGGGATCCGTGGAAAGCCTGAATGGAATCCGGCCTGTCCCGAAAAAGCACAGAGCACTCAAAGCGTGTGACTCTTGCAAAAAGCGCAAGCGGAAGTGTTTCAAGCCGTCGTCGGTTTCGATTCTGTGTGTCTCGTGCACGCTGGCCAGAATTCCATGTTCACTTGAAACAGAATACAAAGCAGACAATCCCAGTGTCAAAGTCGTGGGTGGTATTCCCGAGCACTTGGTGGGCCAAGTGATCGAGAACTCCTCTTTTCCATTGGGATTGATTCCAGTACTGGATTCTCGGCAGGCACCGAGCATGCTGCAGAAGATCGACCTCATTTTCGAAGGCGTTTCTGAAATATTACGCATGAATACGGAGAAGAGAAACGAGCCACCCATGGACAACGTGAAACTCCTACTAGATGCTGCCCAAACCATGAAACAATCGCGCCAGGGTACGGGCAATTCCATCCCTTGTACGAATTCGTACGTGGCGGACTCGGCCAATGAAAAAGTGGGGAAAGACGACACGTCCATCCTTATCACACCAGCAAGATCATTTCAAACTTCACCACTTTTTCTTCTTTCCAACTCCATGCTGAGCGTTCCCCGCGAACTTCTCGACTTGTTCCTGGTGGAACCCGAGGCTGCTTCTTTCGATGACATTATCACCAAGAACATTGTTTCCCAAGCCGAAACTGTGTCGCTTATGGATGATTTTCGGAGCAACTACGGCCGGTGGGTACTGTTTCCGATTCAGATCTCGTCAAGTGAGTTGGTGGAACGAGTGCGCCAGCTGTCGTCTCTTCTCCTCACCACTTGCTGCTGTCTTTCTTTGCGGTTTCTGTTGAATGCAAAAAAAGCTCAAAGCAGCCTCATTTTCCTGTCTTTGGTGCAGCATCTCGTTAAAGACTTGAATGGAAGCATTCTACGGTACGCTTCATTTCCGGGACAACAGACCGGCGATATCGAGTACTTCCAGGCCATTGTTACCTTAGCTATCTATCTGACGTCGCTCTCTTCCGTTGCAGGCAGCGTGAGCGAGATTCTTTCGTCACGAACCGAGAAAAGGCAGATAAATTTCGATGCTTGGTACCTTTCAGGGCTTGGACTTTCCACTATGATTTCCAAATCCGTTTTTGGAAAGCTCATGAAAAGCAATTCAACTTCAGATACAAGCTTGCAGTCTTTTCTCACCGAAATAGGCTCCGAGGATGTTGACTCAGACCAGACTCTCACAATCTTTCGCATCTACAATCACTTGGTGCTTGTGCATTTGGTTGGTTGTGTGGTTAGTGGGCGAATGTGCATGGTGGATGAGATTCGGCTCAATTATTGCACATCAGCTTTGAGCTTGGCAAGTGCTACCAATTTCGACGGAAGAATGGTCAGCGAAATTGAAATTTTGTTAATTACTTACAATTTCATCCAGGTGAACCTGGATTCCGAGGACCAGCTTGAATTACATTTCGAGGCAGCGGGCCATGAAATCAGTGCATGGCATCATCAGTGGCTGTACTTATTCGAGCAACCCACGTTGCAGTTTGTGGAGTTGTGTTACCACTTTTGCAATTTGCAGGTTTTCATCACCTATTTGAGTTGCAAAGCGAGCAAAAATGGAACCATAGACAATTTACGTGGGGTCATAGATCTGGCCGATGCAAAGATGTTGAAGCTTATTTTCAACCACTCGTTGAAGTTGGTGGCATTTGCGGAGAAAGTTACTGATGACTCCTACTTTGCTTACTTGTCGGACCAGATCCACTTTTTTTTCTTCTATGGATCACATTGTTTATTAATCAGCTTATCCTTGTTGAATCAGAAATATCCAGAGTCGGGCAAAGACTGGCTGGGTGCTTTGAATGGCGTGAGGGAGATTCTTCGAAAATACGATCGCATTATCCAGAATAATCCCCATGATATTCTCTGCAAATATAAGGAAGGTACAATCCAGTGCGCCGAGAAACTGTTGCCCTCTGGCTTCAAGCTCATGTGAGATGGCCCTTGAAGTTGCCCTCCATATAATCGATATGGACAAACGCCCTCTCCACGATAGGCAATGTCTCGATGGCATACTGCAAGGCCTCGGCAATATCGTGAGCATCTTTGAAACTCAAGTCGAATTTTTCGGTATCGAAAACGAGATCGATCTCCACATTCAACTTGTCGCCAGCATGGTACACCTTGAGTGCTGTGATCTTCTTGATACTTTCAGCAAATCGGTAAGCCAAGTAAAGAACCACTTTGTAGTCATCTGGATGCGCCACCGCCCCTGTCAAGTTGTCTATGTGTTCAAAAGCCGTCATACTCCAGGAAGCTATGATGTACACAGACAACAAGAAGGCACCAGCAGGGTCTAGCCACCAAATATCAAAAGCATAACCCGCCGCAGGCATAATTAGCGAGATGCTATTGAATACAATGTCGGTCACAGCATCTTGCGCCAAAGCTTGCACAGAGCTGGAAGTGCTTCTGGAACACCACCACCAGCAAGCGACTTTGGCAAATATGGTCACTAACATAATCAGCACCGCGTCTAATCCAATGGCCACTGCCGCCTTATCATCAGGAGATGCCAAAAAAAGCTTCTTGAAAGACTCCAATCCCACCTGGAAAAAGGAGATGATGATAATGATGGAAAATATCAAGATTCCCAAGGGCTCGAGTTTTGTGCGCCCAATGGGGTACGAGATCTGGGTCTGCCAGTTCTTCGTATTTGAGAGCCGGTTGGCTATGTAGATGATGAATGTGGAAAGGAAATCAAGAATGGAATCAACCAACGAAGCCACAACGGAAAGCGAGCTCGTGAGGTATGAGATAATGAATTTTCCCAAAAGAAGCACGAAGTTGATGAAGAAGTTGACCATGATAGCCACATACACCTGGTACGACAGCTGCTCCTCATCAAAGCCCAAAAACTGGCCACCGTCACGGATGTTTCCCGGCAAGTCGTTGAAGCGAGACTTGGAGACGCTTTTGTTGAGCTCTGTGCTCTCAAACTCCTCTTCAAGCGGCTCGTCTCTGCTCTTGGGGTCGGTGTAGGTTGACAACATGTTCAAGTGAATTTTTCCGTTGTCCAAGAAATGGTCGATCTCAATAAACCGCAGGATGAGCCCATTTTGGTGGCTGTAGAACTTGCGGACCTTCTTGTTCTTGAGCTGGGACAAATCCTCAGCGAAGCAGTCCTTCCACACCGCCAAATTATCAAAGTGGCCAATCAACTTTTCCGGCCGGACCAAGTTGCGGCGGTAGTAGTCCTCGAGATCACGGCCATACGACTCGTAGTCCAAACTGGTATCCTGGCCTAGCTGCGTCGATGAGGTGGATGGCACATAATTGGTGGGGTTCAGCACTGTATACTGCGACGCAAAGAGGCGTTGTAGCCATGGCTGTGACTGCAGATTGAGCTGGGTTTGTGAACCGGGAAGTGTGTTTCTGTGCTTGAGGTCGGCAGCGGAGAAGGACAGCCGTCGGAGTGTGTCCGATTGCTGCTGGGAAGGAGAGCCACGAGAAAGCAACGGCTGGTATTCCGAGACATGGACTGTGTCTTCCACGCCAAGAGCTGCTTCCGCGTCATTGCGCGGCCCGGAGCGCCTTGAAACCGGCTGGATCGATTTGCTTCTTCTTTCTGGCATGACTGCTATCAGGAGGGGTGAGTGTCGCAGTGAAGGACTGCCCTGTGCAGGACCACAACGGCCCCAATAGCAGGGGTAGTTGGCGGGGCCAAATCAAGAGGGAAACTTGTGGGGGATTTCGATTTGGACTCTTCTCTCATTCGGCTGGATTGAGCTCCCAGAACCTGGACAAATCCGCAGCCACTTGGACGATCCACATGCCAAGTCGGGTAATTTGGAGTGGCGTGAGCAGCTTGGGCAGTGCTATTTTTGGCGGCTTTCCAACAGCCTATTATAGAATTCTAGCTGTTTTCCAACAGCCTATTATAGAATTCTGGCTGTTTTCCAAAAGTGCACGAAGTAGCAGCCAGCCCAAAACAGGACAGTGCCTTCCCCTGGATAGTATGGCGCGGCAGTTCACAAGGATTACCCGGCACGCACTCATTTCAGCAGAGCGTGCCGCCGTGGTTTTTTCCCAGACCCTACTTCTTTCTTTCTCTCTTAGCGTGCCAGTCATATCTAATAATGTATGTTTTCTCGAGGCTCGATTGATGATTGTTTCACAAAACATTTAGTCTAGTGAACCCTGATCCAAGACAACATGCATCACCATCTGACGTTCCTGTGACTTGCAACACAAACTAACAGCCAGGCTTTGTTGTCACAGTAATTCAAATGAGGACGGTGACCTCAGGCGAGTTCGCCGCCACCATTTGACATGCGGTACATTGAACGATCATATGATGAAAAACTACTTTTCAGTTCTGCTTCTGAACCACTTTCATGAAGATAACCTTTACCAAGCTTTACATAATTTCTGACCTTTCGTTCAATGTCCGCAGTCATGGTGTTGTGCATTCCTGCCTGTTTTCCCTCTCCTTTACCTTCTCTGAGTCGCGCCCTTGTTACCTTTTACTTCGCATTGCATTGACTAAACGGAAAAGATCACGATCTTTCCGTCGATCCCCGACGTAGACACCTTACCGCCATCGTACCAGCGAATGCTGTTGATGGTGTTTTGGTGAGTAGTGCTCAACGCTCTTCCAGCACCCTTTTGATCGGGCTTGTTCATTCTACCCTTCAAATCCATCTGCTTGAACATGTTGAGGGCTTGGTGGCTGGAAATTTCCATGTCTTCGTCAGCCTCGGCTGGAGTGTCGTGGATCAAATCCTTCTGCTTTTCAACTTCATAGGCCTCCTTCCAGCCATTTTGGCCACCCTGGAAAACAACCAAATTGCAGTTGTGGCCTCCGGCGATAATGGAGTCACCCAAATACAAAAGCGACTTGAATGGCAAAGCGTCTGTTTTGACCGTGATGAACGCCGATGGTGGCTGGCCTTCTTCCGAGGGGTACACCACCGACACCGAGCCGTCGTGACTGACAAAGGCCAAAGAGTCGCCCTGGCCGTCTTCGTTAAACGACACGCCGTGGATCCAAGAGCCAGTGGAGTTGGTGTAGTCGCCCACCAAGGTTTGGAAGGGCAACTTGGAGCCCCAAACAGACGGCTCGGGTTTCTGGTCCAAGCCCTTGACGAACGCAGAAAACACGCGCACGTGACCGTCAGTCGATCCGGAGGCCAAGAGAACGTTGTTGGGGTGCCAGGACAACGTTGTGACGGTAGACTTCAACGGCTTCTTTAAGTGCTTGGACACCCACCAGTTGTTCTCTTCTTCGTAGTAGCAGACAGCAATAATGCGGTCAGCAGAGCCAACAGCAAACTTGTCGCCGTTGGGCGACCACTTACACACGGTGGCAGCCCTGGCGATTCTCAAAAGCACCAACGTGGGCTTGAATTCACCCGAGCCAGAATCGTATTCCCACACCAAGGCGTTTCTGTCCTGAGAGCAGGTCAAAATCTTGGAGCCATCAGGGGAAATGTCCACGGAAGTAACGGTCTTGTCGTGACCCTTCAAAACCGTGAACAATTGCGGCTTGGCGGTGGCGTTGGCGGCAGTGTGGTACAACTCAACGGTGTTACCCTTGGTGACCGCCAAAAGGTCGAAGTTTGGCGAGAAACAATGGTCTTTGATGGGTTCGTGGCCCAATTGGTAAACGATGGGCGAGGACATGGAAAGCACAGGAGTTCTCTCTACTGTGGGTGGATATAGGGAGTATTGCGGTGCGATTTCGGTGGGTGCGATTTGACCGCGCCAGTACATCCGTACACCGCGTAGACTCAATTGAGATGGTCATTGATGGATGACGAACGGGGTTTCTTGGTTTTGTCCTTGGTATGCAGTGTTGTCTTTTTGCTCCGGAAGCCGAAACTTTGTGGCTACTTCTGTCTGAGGAAATGTTTTGAGCCAAGCGATCCTGCGCGCTGACATCAACTCATCTACTACTACAGCTACTACTCATCTAGATACGTTTGTGCCACCCTACCAAGTCACCACTCCTACGTTTGTATCAGCATTCCACCAAGTCACCACTAACATGTCGGAAACAGAGCAGGAGCGGCTTATAAAGAGGCAGGAGCGGCTCGCCAAGTGGAAACTCAAACAGGCAGAGAAAGAAAATGACAATTCAGCCAATCCAAGCACAGCAACAGAATCAGGGAATAGACGTGAGACTCCAGAATCAGCAGCCACTGCTTGCAAAACAAAAGGAACTCCCAAAAAAGAGGCAGAAGCAGAAGCACAGAAAAGAACAGAAACTGAAGCACAAAAAAGAACAGAAACTGAAGGATCTCTATCAGAACCCCCACAAGTGAAATGCTCGGATCTCGACCAAGCAAAGCAGAACCGCATTCTAGAGAGACAACAAAGGTTGGAGGAGTGGAAAAGAAAAAAGCAGGCAGAAGAGGAGGCCAGGAAAGAGCAGGCATCAGATGCTGAAACGGCCCGCAAGCAGGAGCGTTTGGCAGCGTGGAAACGGAAGCGAGCAATGGAGGTTTCGGTGCCCGCCATCAAAATCCCCACAAGCAAAACGCCCAGGGCCCCTGCCAAAAAGCGGGTTTTCATGGATGAGGACAATGATGACACGCCACAACCAAAATTCAAGGTTCCTACAACGGCGCCCACAAAAGCCAAGGAAGTCGAACCGGAGGAGGATGAGCTCGACGCTTTCATGAGTGCGTTGGAGAGCTCGGAGGTGCCAGTTCTGCGGGCCGAAAGTAAAGAGCTCCCGCATGCCGATGAGGAAGATCTGGATTCGGAAGATCTGGATTCTGTGCCTGGTTCCGACACGGTGATCCAGGCAAAACTCGAAAAGCTCCAGCAGGAAAAGGACTTGGGCCAGGTGGATCATTCAACCATCGACTATGCTCCGTTCAGAAAGAACTTCTACACCGAACTTGAGGAGCTCTCGAGCCTCTCGGAGAAAGAGGTGGCATTCCAGCGCAATTTAGAGGGTATTCGGGTCAAGGGAGCGGATGTTCCGGCCCCCGTGTCGAAATGGGCACATCTCTCACTTTCGCCGATCATCTTGGACGTCATGAAAGACATACTTGCGTTTGAAAAACCCACACCCATTCAGGCCCAGGCGCTCCCTGCCCTTATGTCAGGAAGAGACTTCTTGGGCATTGCTCAGACTGGGTCAGGCAAAACATTGGCATTTCTACTTCCTTTGCTAGTCCACGTCATGGATCAGCCGCCCCTACAGAAAGGAGATGGCCCAATAGCAATTTTGCTCTCTCCAACGCGAGAACTTGCGCAGCAAATCTACAAGCAGCTCAGTCATTTCAGCAAGAAATTGGAGATTTCGGCGTGCTGTTGCTATGGCGGGTCACCGATTGAAGCGCAGATTGCGGAGCTCAAAAAAGGATCTCGAATCTTGGTGGCTACGCCAGGCCGCTTGATTGACTTGTTGGCTACAAACAATGGCAAAATCTGCAATCTTCGCCGCGTGACTTATGTTGTTTTGGACGAAGCCGACCGCATGTTCGACTTTGGGTTTGAGCCTCAGGTCAACAAGATTTTCAGCCAGGTACGACCCGACTGCCAAAAGATTTTTTTTAGCGCCACATTTGCCCGAAAGCTCGAGGCGTTGGTCAGAAAAAACTTGAATAACGCCGTGGAGGCGGTGGTTGGTGGAATCAGCATTGTTGCACCCGAAATCACGCAGCGTGTGGTTTTGTTTGAAGAGGATGCCGCCGAGGCCTCGGAAATCGAGGCCCAGAAACTTGCAAAACTCGTGGAAATTCTCGGCTCCTACCCTCACACCAAAAAGCTCGTCTTCGTGGAGAAGCAGCAGGCAGCAGACAGCTTGCTAGTCCAACTTTTGGCGCACAAAATGCCCTGTGTCACTATCCATGGCGGTAAAGAGCAGGTCGACCGCAAGTACGCGATACGGGACTTCTCCCACCCCGAAAGCGGTGTGGACATTTTGATAGCTACGTCTATTGCGGCACGCGGCCTAGATGTCAAGGGTCTTGATGTGGTGATTAACTATGACGCACCAAGCCACATGGAAGATTACGTTCATCGAGTGGGACGTACTGGAAGAGCAGGCCGAAAAGGCGATGCCTATACGTTTCTCAAGTCCACGCAGGAACGACCCATAGCTGATACCGTGAAAGCGTTGCGGCAGAGCCACGTGGAAAACATTGACGCCAGGCTCGTTGAGATCTCCGAGGCGTACATGGAAAAGTTAAAGAGTGGAACAGAAAAGATGAGTTTTGGTTTTGGAGGCCGGGGCTTGAGCAAACTCGACGAGGCCAGGTCCACCACCCAGACCTTGGAGCGCAAGGCTTACAGCGAGCCAGCTAAAAGCAAACCAGAAACCCCCGAGCCGAAAATGGCCAACCTTGATTTACCCGAGTTCAAAGTCATTTCTGGAAAGGCCGACGAAACTTCGGGGCCCGACAGAGGAAGATTTCATTCCAGAGTCACCATCAACGATCTTCCCCAAAAAGCACGCTGGGTGGTCGTCAACAGAGAAACGCTCTCGAGGATCATCGATGCCACATCGACATCAATCACCAACAAAGGCCAGTTTTACCCGCCAAAAACCAAGGTTCCTGCGACGATTAAAAAGGGAGGCAAAGAAACACCGGCTCCGCCCAAATTATACTTGCTTATCGAGGGCCAGACGGAGCAGGCAGTAAACGAGGCGAACCGCATGATTCGAGAGAAGATGATCGAGGGATTAGAGCAGACTTCCCAGGACGACAACGCGTCTGTGCAGGGCAAATACACTGTTTGAGAGGCAAGGCAGAAAGCGAAGGGCGCCAGGACGGAGAGCAAAATGAGAAAATGAAAAAATAAGCATTTGAAGGTGGAAATGTGAAATATGGAGAGGCCGAAGGGAAGAAATGTGTGCTAGTGCGACTGCATGCGCACACACCCTCGGTCTCTGGAGTGGGGTACGCGCAGTATAAGAATCACTGGGCATCCCGTCACCCACGCAATCTCCAAATCCAGATCCCAATGACTTTCGATAAAAACACATTTGCAAAGTACAAGGAGTGGGTGGTCAAAGAGGTGGAGCCTGGCTTCGTCCACGTGGCCTACAACAACCCCAAGACCTTGAATGCTTTCTCCACCGAGAATTGGAGAGCGTATCAGGAAATCTTGCTGGAGCTTGAGCATGATCCCGAAACGAACGTCATTTTGATCTCCTCGAGTTTCGCTAGGGGCTTCTCCTCGGGACTCAATATGAAGTCTGCCTTGACGCTTTTACAGGGCCATGAGGACGACTCGTTTGCAGTCAAAAAGTCTATCATGTATCAACACATCCGTGAGTTTCAGGACGCCATCACATTACCCAGCCGCATGCGGACACCCACGATTTGTCTCTTGAACGGAGTGTGCTACGGCCTTGCATTGGACATTGCGTCTGCATGCAGTATCCGCTTGGCCACGGCGGACGCCCGGCTTTCGATCAGGGAAATCAAAATAGGCATTGTGGCTGACATCGGCTCCTTGCAGCGGATCAGCAATCTTGTGGGCAATAAGTCGCTCGTATACCAGTACGCTTTGACTGGAGAGGTGTTCTCGGGGGAAGACGCGTTGAGAATCGGCTTGGTCAGTAAGGTTTTGCCCGACTTTGAAGCTGGAATTTGTCATGCTCTTGAATTGGGGCTGGATATCAACACAAACCCACAATGGGCCATTAAGGGCACCAAAGAATCCATCCAGTATATGGTGAACGGCGGTTCTCATGAGCAGGGCTTGTTGAACATTGCCGAATACAACAGTGCGTATTTGGTGGGAGGGGTTCCCGGGAGTTCGAAGTTGTAAGGAAGCATGGCCATGTGGCACGATCATGAGCATGATATCAGTATGATATAGCATGATATAGCATGATATCAGTATGATATAGCATGATATAGCATGATATCAGTATGATATAGCATGATATCAGTATAGCATGGTATGAGTATAGTATGGTATGAGCATGGTATCAGTATAGCATGATATAGCACGGTATCAAAGCAGCAAGATATAATCCAGTCCTCTAAAGACCAGTAGGCCCATAATGAGCATTCTTTCACTCCATGCACCCTTTATCCAGGCGTCCATTATCCAGACCCAGATCAGGTCCTGCATACACGCACTGCGACTGAAAAAACGCTCCACTATAGCACAGCTGCAGAAACACACCCCATGCTAAAACGAACGTGGAGTTGGCAGCGGCCTCTCCAGCGGGGCCTCGCCAGCGCAGAAACACAGATGGCACACAGCCACAGTTCCAAGTCGCGGCGGCCAACCGTGGCAGATCTCGTGGCGCCGTCGGCGGCTTTTCTCTCCAGACTCCCGCCGGCACTAACCGCCACCAAAGCACAGCCACTCTCGCAAAACGGACTCGTTCGAGCCGAGATCGACCTCCTTCTAAAACGCAAGCGCTATGACGCTTTGCTCTCCTTGTTGGCCACGTGGACAGCGCCGCTGCAACTGATCAACTGGCAGAACACTCTCAAGCACCGGGAACTCTCCTACATCTTGCAGCAGATTGTGTCGTATCAAATCGGGGTGTTGCAGGAATCAAGCACATCCAAAGCCGTTTCCAATAAAGACGTCCACACCAGCTCAAAATTCTCGCATGCCCGGGCCATACGAGAAGGCCTCCGAAAGGTGTACTCCAACCTTCTTGGCGGCAACCGCAACGAGCACTTGTATACTAAAGGGCGCAAATACACGGGAAGTTTCCGCTTGAACTCGTGTGACTTCGAGAACTTGGTGCTGTTGGAGTTGAACAACGGCAAGTTGGATTTGGCATCCAAGTGGTTCCAGGCCATGGAGCATCAGTACCCAAACAAAACCCACTACTCACTCATGACATACAACTTGTGGCTTCTCAAATTTCAGGTCTATGGCGGCTCCAGTCCGGCGCTCTGGCAGGTGCAGCCAACGGCGCTTTACGAAAAGAAAGTCAACCCTCGGCGAGGAAACCTCAAGTCAGAAATGACGTGGACTGAGATCTTCAACGATTTTATCAAAAACCAGGCTGCGCTGTCAGGGAGCGACCAGCCAATCTTCGACAACAAGTTGGTGTGTCAGATTCTCTACTCCGTGGCATACAAGGGAAACTTGCCGCAGTTGTACAAGCTCATCGAGCTGAATTGGGGAATTGGCGGCGATGGCAAAATGTCCAAGAAGTTTGCGCCGCTCGAGCCTTCGAACCCGCTCTACCCGAACACCGAGGTGTTGCAGGCGGTTGTGATATCCATGCTCTATAACAAAAGGTACGTGGCAAGTTTGGCCTACATCAACTCCTTCCAAGCGCACTACGCATTGGATTTGGGCTCGAAAAATGCCAAGCGCTTCTGGGACCTGCTCTTTCGGTGGAGCGAGATCACCACCAGGTACTCGGAGCACAGAGCTTTTCACCAGTACATCAAGGAGACAAACGTCAAGGCGCTACTAGGGCCTAGCAACGCCAATGAGTTACGCGTCACCTTGGAAGAAGCCAAGAATTTGGCCGAGTTCAACTACGAGGGCTACTTGCGGTATGTTGCCGACTTGAGAGCTCAGCGGTCCGGTTTGATAAAGGAACTCTGGCGGTGCTACCAAGAGTCCGCCATGAACTTTTCCGTGAGGCCGTACCAGACGCTCTTGGCTTTGGCGGGCGAGCTGCGCAGCGAGCCTGACTGCTACGAGCTCTTGCGGCACTTGTTCGAGCAAAACGACATCTACCTGGTGTCGGCCGACTCGTACAATGCTGGCATGACTGCAGGCAAAACCGGGCTCATCAACGAGCTATACATCAACACCATGAAGGTTTTGATTGACATCACGGGCGAGTCGGGCCGTATGGGTATCATCCCGTATATCATTCATGAGTGGAGCTTGAACGCGGCCATGGCAGCATCGCTCGAGAAATGGGCCTCCATGCAGGAGACACGGTACCTCGAGGCGCTCAATGCTCAGAGCGGAGAACCCGACGAGGACGAAGATGTTTTTTTGGGGCTCTTGTAGCCCGCCGCGCTAATATATAGGCCTCGCCGGAGTGCCCGCCAACAAAAATAAACAACTTGAACTACACCAGTGGTATACCGTCGCGGCGTGTGGTGCGCGCACGACCCGCGCGTATTGAACACATTTCCTCAACGCTCACGCATCAGATACACACTACACCATGGCCGAAGGAATGGAAAAGCTCACGGAAATCCCCGCCGGTTTCATCAAGGACGGTTCTGCTTTTGTCAGAAAGTGCTCCAAGCCAACGAGAAAAGGTATGTCAAATCATTACAGAGTCGTTTGTGAACCTCAAGACCAACGATCAAAAAGATGTCAACGTGAAGCATTGCGGGGCAACGCCGAACATCGTGAATCACAGACATCGTGAAACATCGAAGGAATCAAAACTGGATACAAGTGAAAATGGACGCACTTGAGCGCATCACTCGGAGTAGGTGAAGAAGCTTACCCAATGGTGTTGTCAGGTGCAGAGAGCAATTTCGTCCAGTGGTGAATCAGTCACAAACGAACGTTGCGACATCTCAAGCCAGACGCTTTTGTGATCTCGAGGAAACCGGCCGTTCCTTAAGCCCATTTCTGGCCTGCTACTAACCACAGAGTACTTCAATATCATCAGAGCCGTCGGCGTTGGTTTTGTGATGATGGGCGTTGTGGGCTATGTCGTCAAGTTGTTGCATATCCCCATCAGATACTTGATTGTTTAAGTCTAATAAATAAAGCTGAACGATAACTCGGCAGTTGCCCATCCACGCCGCGGGCTCGGCCTCAGCTTTCAGCGAAACCCTTGATGAGATTCTAACCAATAAATCTAGACACTTCTGTGTTTGCTGCCTCTTGTGTTTGTACTTCTGTTTCTTATTTTCTCCTGTCGTTGGCTTATCTCTCTCGGATACCGAGTCTCACCACGGACCGCGCCTGCAGGCGCGACTAGAGTGAAAAAAGCTCATCTCCACCCCATCTCTCACCACCATGTCCAAAGACACGTCCCTTTTCGTCCGGAAATTGGCCCACAACAACGACACTGTGAGGCGGCAGGCGTTCGAAGCCTTGAAGCTGTTTTTGCAGTCGAAATCCTCGTCGCAGCTCAGCCTTCTCGAGTACGAAAAGTTATGGAAGGGCCTCTACTACTCAATGTGGTTCTGTGACAAGCCCATTCCCCAGCAAGCTTTGGCCCACAACCTTGGCACTTTATTCTCTGAATACGTCCCACAGGGCTCGCTTGCCCGGTTCCATACCGCTTTCTGGGACATTCTCTGCAGAGAGTGGTATCTGATAGACAAATGGAGAATCGACAAGTACATGATGTTGGTCAGAAGAGTCGTCAGACACATGCTCTTCCGTATACAGGCAAATTGCTGGAATGAGGAGGAGCTCAACGAGTTTTTAGCCGTCTTGTTTGAAAGTCTCTTCTCAGACAAACCAAAGACGCCGCCTGGTGTCGGCTACCACGTGTGTGACTTGTTTCTTGACGAAATCGAGTACGTGGTGCTCAAGGATTTCCGGGATTATAGCGAAGAAATCACCGAGGACGACGAAAACAGCGACGAGGAGAGTGACAGCGACGATGATAGTGATGTGGGGGAGCACGGCGAAACCACAGAGCCTGAAAACAAGGAAACAGACGCCGAGACAGATGCCAAGAAAGCCAAGGTGCTCAGCGAGGCTCCTCTCGCACAGATGGTGGCACCTTTCCAGAAATTAGCCAGCACAACCAAAAGCGCCGGCTTGAAAAAGAAGATCACAGAGGAGATATTGGATGACGACAGGCTCGTGCAGTGGGGCGTTACTGAAGCCGTCGCCGAGGAATCGGAGGACGAGTGGACCGGTTTTTAGTGCATATAATAGACATACAGTGAATGGTGGGGCGTGGAGACTGAGAAATATATCAGGCTCTCTTCACGCATATGATGCCCACGAGCCTGGTTTCGAAACTCCAACACCATAATCCGTGGAGACGTCAGTATTAAATTATATTAAGCATGAAAGAATCCGTTAATTTGCGTCTCTTCACGATACAAAGTGTGGCAAGCAATCAAACAGACTAACAAGATAGGCAGTTCTTGGTTTATCAATGGTGGAGTGCCAGCAGTCTAGCTTGGCATCCACACCTGATCAGTTCCTGCGGAATCTGGCGCCATCTTTTGGTCCAGAGTAAGTACCTAGCCACCATCAAGATCACGTGGCGCGCGGCTCATCATCTCCACACTCAGCGATTTCAACACCATGGACAAGAACCAGTACATCCCCAAGTTCATCCAGGACGTACCGTGGTATTACAACACGCAGCATGGAGATGATACGTTGAGCCACCACCGCAAGGACCCCAAGCAAAAGAAACTCGACCACAGCCTCCCCCAGGCGGGTGCAGGAATCAACGACAACTATACTGTCGAGCACGGAGAACAGACACGCTTGGTCGACGATTACGATGCAAAGCGGGACCGTTGGCGCGGCCACTCCGACGACCAGTGGGACGAGATTCTCCGCAACTGGAACTCCATCAAACGCACTTCCCTGGCGGCAACTGCGGTGGACTCCGATGACACAGACTATGAGCTCGAGCTTGAGGAGTTGGCTTTATCCAAGGCCGATTTAGTACCTGGGCAAGCCGAAGATCCGATGGAGAAAGTGATTCGTGATAGACGAGATGTCCCGTCATATATCAAGGCGATTAACGCCAACGCAGGCGGAAAAATCAGAGTGGGCCAAGACTCGCTAGCGGCTGTGATCAACGACGAACTGGATTTCCACAAGGAAAGCGCAGACATGTCAGAGTTCAAGAAAATGCAGAAGTTTGCCTGGGATCAGAACAAGGACTATGAGTCCAAGGTGCAGAAAGCCAACTATGACAACCAGGTGGCACAGATGAATAACCCGGACAAAAAAGTCCAGGAGTTGGCGGCGGCAGATCTCGACTCGAGTCTTGAAGCGAGTCCAACTCTCATGATGTTAAAAAACAGGCAGGCGGAGGAAGAGCGCCGTGAAAAAAGCGCTGCCAAGCGGCAGAAGCTTCTAGACAGGTATGGATAAAGATGTCCGTTGGTTCGAGCACCGTTCTTGAATAGGAATCTGGACGTCTGGCTTTGGGGCGTGACTATTGGAGGCTGTTTGACCAAATTTGTTTTAGCTTCTGTTCATGGAGTGAGCCCCTCAATACGTCAAATCTTTTGCTCAGTTTGCCTTGGCCTTAAGAAGGCTTATGAGCTCGAGGCCCTTGCGAAGCTCTGCCTCTGCGGTGGACAAATCCTCGTAGTTGAGCGCAGAGATGGCAAACTTGGCGTGTTTCTGGACCTTGGCAATCTGCTCTGTGGTATCCACAATCTCGCTCACATCAGCCTTGGTCACCTGCACACTCTTTGACGACTCTGCTCTTTTGACTGTGCCTCGTTCTTCGGGAGCTGGCACTCCGGGGGGGATCACCTTGATAGAAGAGTTCTTGTTGACCGCAGATGCCTCCTCATCCGGGATATATTTCGGGGCTCCTGGGAGGTTGATCTCCAGACCATCCTGATCGGGGTTGAAATTGGGAGCCCCCGGAAGATTGAACGCAGGGGTGGATTCCGAATCGCCAATCACATGATCCGTGAAGTTATCTGCTGGGGAGCCATTTTCCACTGGGTCGTCCTGGGAATCTTGTGGTTTGGACCCAAAATCAGGATGCTTGGAATCCGCGCCAGAGTCTTCGACGTCACCCTCTTGGGTGTCAGTCTTGAACAGACCGGAATCATGAGTGTCCATCTGCTCCAATTCCTTCTCCTCCCCCTTGATAGGAACCTCGTCCTTGAGAAGCCGGCTCAATTGGTACTTCAAGGTCTTGGTCTTTTCCTTCACCAATTGCACAAACTGCTCCTGGGTAGTGCACGTGCCGCCAGTGGTCTTAGCGTAGTCGATAGGCTCATCGCCATCTCCCGTAAACACAGAGAAAAGCGCCCAAAAGTTGATTGTTGCCCGCAACTTCGCCACCAAGGCCGTTTTATCGCCGTCGTACTCCTTCAAATCCTCGAGACACGCGTGGAAGAGCTTGAAGGCGAAAACAAACACCAAGTTGATAGAAAGCTGTCTGTCCAGGAGAACCCGCTGGACGGATTCATCGGCGTGTGATGACTTGGTGGCCTCTGTTTCATCTAAGAGGCTGATGGTGAAAAGCTCTGTTTCAGGGTCTGTTTGGTGGAGTTTCTGCGAGAGTATGTGCTCGAGAACATATACTTTGCAGTAGTAGCTGACCACGGGGTTGGCATTGGTCAACTCCACGGACCGGGCTATAAACGGCGTCACGTTTTTGTCTGCTTTGACCAGCGCAGGAATATCTTTGACTGTTATGGGCATGGAATTGGGGAATAGGTAGTGGGAAGTTGCGGTAGCGCGGGTATCATGACTTGATACTCATTTCACGTTGTGGCGAAACAACGTGTTTTGCACATAGTTCTTGATGGGTAACTCTGGTGGTGTTTTCCGTCTGACTTTTCGAACGTTTGGCGGTGTTTTGCTCGTGTACCTGATTTTTCTGACCATTTTTCTGGTTTTCTGAAATGACCTAGTCCCCGTTTATTGTACTGATTGCGCAGAGATCTTCAGAACTGGGGACTCCCGCTCTACGACTTACAACCGATAACGTGATGAAGTAAATCGCTAAACCATATTTTCTATGTGTACTATGTAAATCTGTGTGCAATGTAAATTTGTGTCCAATGTAAATTCAACCTGATTGAATCCATCTCCTCCACAATATCCCGAGGCGCATCGTCAGTGAGTTGGCCTAAGCACTGGGCAAATCAGGCATCCGTAAGATCTCACCGTTGTTGTTGAGTGTATCTTGTTGCAACAACGCCAAGATCTGGGAGTTCTTCCACTTCTCCGGCAAAGGCGTCACGTCAAAGTTCTTGGTGGCCCAGTAGTAGATGTCCCAGTCAGCCTCGTCTAACAACAGGTCAAACTCCTGAAGCTGCTCCATGCTGAACGTGTGCAAGTGCTTGCTGGCAAAGCGAGAAAGCAACAAATCACTCTCCAAAATGCCTCTTTTCCGGGCCTGGTACGTGAGCCTGGCCCTCATGATGTCAATGGACTCGCCACTTCTCTTGATAGGATCGATGCGTGCGGCGAGTTCATTGTACGAGGGATTCTGTGGCTTTCCGTGGTTCAAGAAACGCCTGCTGGCCAACGTTCTGACTCTAAACATTTCGCTGTAGGGAGTGTGGTGGCTCGATGTGCGAAAGAGAAGTAGTGAACGCGAGATGTACGGGTGCGCCTGATGGAAGGTTCCGGCACAAGGCCGAACCAGCCTGGTCTGCCCGGCCGCCGCGGCGGTTTTCGGCCTTGGGCCCGGGCGCCGGGGCCGCCGGGTGCGCTGTGTGCAGGACACCCGCCCCGGCCATGTCGCACTCACACAATACCCACCACCAAATCACATCTACCGTTATGGGAAAGGCCGTGTCGAAACTTTCGAAGGACGAAATCAAGCAGCTACGCGACCGCACTCTATTCGACAAAAGAGAGCTCCAGCAGTGGTACAAAGGCTTCTTGAGGGACTGTCCCAGCGGGCAACTATCAGAGGAGGAATTTGCCAAGGTGTTCAAACAGTTTTTTCCTTTTGGCGACCCCACAGACTACTGCCATTATTTGTTTTCCACCTTTGATACCGACAACTCCAAGTACATTGACTTCAAGGAGTTTATAATCGCATTGTCTTTGACGGCGCGAGGCGATCTTCTGCAGAAGTTGGATTTCAGCTTCCGCTTGTACGACTTTGATCGTGATGGCAAGATCTACTACAAGGACATGTTGGCTGTGATAACTGCCATTTACAAGATGGTTGGCCCCATGGTTGCTTTGCCAGAGGACGAGAAGACGCCGCAAGCTCGGGCCGAGAAGCTCTTTTTGCTTGCAGATAAAGATAAAGACTCCGATTATTTGGATTTCAATGATATGAAGCATCTTGTCAAGCAAGACCCCTCGCTCATCAACTCTTTGAATACATACGAAGGGTTGGTGTGATTTTAGTCTTATCTTTCCGAATTTCTCATTATTTCATTACTGTTGTGGTTGGTTCTCATGCTTACTGATTTTCCGGCTGTTTACCGTGAAGGATTACTGTGATTGCTGCCTGAAGTGTCTTCGTTGAATCTAATTACTGCTGTCCTTCTACTGCTTCGAGAAGGCCATCGAGAAGCTCGTCCACCTCGTTGACGTCCACGCCCGTGCAATAACTCACAACCTTCTTGAACTTGGCCGTGAGCATGCGGTAATCGTGAAGATTATCGAGTTCGCTCTGGAGCGAAGCGTTGACCTCGTGGTATGCCTGTAACCTGGCCGCCAAGATTTCGGCTGGCGGTAGTGTGGCCACTATTTCGGCCGTAGCACTGACGGGCTTGTTGTTCGCAAGCTTCAGGTAAATCGCCTCTATAATAAATGGCTCGTCTGCATCAAAATTTTCAACCTCCTCGTCCTCGTCCAATTGTTGGTCGCCTAGCTCCTCGTCCGCGCTGTCCCTCTTAAGCATCTGCAACTTGTCATTCATATTGGTCATCTGTAACTTCATGGTGTCGACCTGCGATATCTTGCTTGTGATGTCCTTGGCAATGAAGCGGTTATTGGCGGTGGTCACGGTGGCATCCCGGAGTTCCTTGTTTAAGCTGTTGATCTCCAACTTTTTGGCGTGGATGACCTTCTTGTACTCTTCGTTGGTGTTGGTGAGCAAGTCCTGGATAGACTTGAAAATTTGGTTGGAAAGAAGCGACGAGCTGGCCACCTCGCTGGTGGGTGTTTCTTCACGGCCTGTACCCTCGTCACCATCAAAAGACTCCATCTCGCCTGCTTCTGGGTGTTCCTGGCTTTTTTCAAAAGCCTCCATTGCAGTGTGTACGAGCAGAATAAGATACTCGTCCTGCTCGGAAGCCCCCGGCAAGTTTTCAAGCAAGTAGTTGACGGACGAGAACGAGTATGGGTCATTTTTGTAGTTGTTTCGCAATTCAATGATATGGTTCACGCATTTGAAGTCCGTAGGCTTTACCCCCAACGTGTTACGCATGTTCACGTCTGCATTCAACTCCAAAAGCAAGAAGACAAACCAGCTGAGCTCGTGCTCGGCCGCCAAATGAAGAGCGGTGTTGCCAGTCCGGGTGTCTTGAGAATTGACCAAAGTGGTGCATAGCTTGTGTAGATTTTTGTCTTTCCCGGGGTTGGTGATGATCCATTCAAGAATTTTACCAAGATAGAACTTGGAGCTCTTAATGTTCTTGGTGGCCACGAGAACCAAATGGTGCATAAACGACTGATGCTGGTTGTCGTAGATCCATAAAGTGGGGTAGAGCCACTCGTCAAGCAACTCGAAGAAATTTCCCTTCTCCATGGCGTTCGTGACTTGTATCGTGGCAATGAGAGGCGTTTCTCCGTTGTTATCGCCTCGAAGGGGGCTGCAAATTTCTAGTTTAACAAAACTGCTAACGAGGTTAATGGAGGCCAATGTAGACGCATAGTGCAAGGCGGTTTTGCCCAAAGAGTCCAAGGAAACATCCAAGTCGAAGGGCGGCTTTAAGGTCAAAAGCGAGGCGAAGCGACTCTCGATTTCGTCTTGTGAAAGCGAATCTTTGCTGTCGGACTTGAAGATCTCACTGAACTTGAGTTTCGCTTCCAGCACAAAAGCCCGGTCGTTCTCCTCGAATGTCAACGGAGGCAATGCATAGGGGTAGTTTGTGTTGACGAGGTGAATCAAGGAGGGGCTCCGCGGGGGAAGCTTGCGTCGTTTGGACGGCGACTCCTCGAGTTCGTCGGCCATAGAGACCCGTTTGGGCGACTTTTTGAGCGACGCCAGCGACGCCTTGGGAAGTGTGTCGTAGTCATGCACGTCGACCAAAAACAAGCCCTTGATCAACTTGTACACGTCCAAACGGATAGCAATGGACACAGCCTTGTCGTATGGGATCCAGAGACCCCGGATCTGCGGCACTTCGTGTTCTGAGAAGTCGTTGTAGAGAGGCGACGGCGCCTGGTTGTACTGCAGGCTGGTGAGGATCTCGTTCTTCAAGTAAGCTGCAACCTGCTCGTCGGTATACACATCTAGAAGAACCAAGAGATGGAGAATCTGGGAGACGTTGACGTAGGAGTCCTGGACACGGCGCAACACCAGGGCGTCGGCTATATCGTGGCCAAACGAGATCTGGATGAATTTCTGGCCCGAGTACACGCTGGACATCACGTGCGGCGAGGCTAGGCTGGCGACGCCGGCTTTGGACGGCGTTTTGTTGATGTGTGTGCCATATAGCCGGCTGGAAATGGAATTGGCGGTGGTGTCGCCTGCGAACTGGGGGGAATCCATGTGGGGTGGATGTGGAAGGTGTGGTGAGCGTGAGGCGCCCAGGAAGTTTTCCCGACCGGGAGACGTGTGGGCCCGTACCTCCCGCGCCTGGCCCACCGTGGTGCTGGAATTACCAGGGCCAGCAAAAGTGGATGAGTCAATCGTGGGAATTGTGAAGGTTGACAGTGTTGGAAACAATACGATGAGATGGGAGTTAGTTTTGGGGCTATGGCGCTGTACTCAACTACCGAGGCACCGTCGCCGTACTATTCGCGAGCATTGGAGCTCATTACTACGGGCCATTTAGCAGCCTGTTAGACTGCACTTAACTAGCGCTAAGTAGCCCCATGAAACATGCTTACCTAACTGCGCTAATTACACTGATACACCACTAATCGCCACACCGTGGTACATTCAAATGCTTCAGCAAAAAAGCGGGCTGTTGATAGGACAGAGGAAGTTCACCAGCTCACAAACTTGATCAGCTGTTGAAAAGAGGTAAAAGTCCCATGTTTTTATCCTCTCCCAAGAATGACGACAGGCGCAGTCCAAGTGGGGTGTTTTTTTAGGTTGTCGGTGGTGTTGTGGTGTAATGGTGTGTGCACATCGCATCTCAACATGGACTACTCTGACCGGGTCAACTCCAAGAAAGGCGCCGGCGCAGTAGCCGACCGCACACAGACCAATGTGCAGACCAAGCGGCGCATAAAAGAGCTCCTCACCAGTCACGTGTTGGACCTCGATGCCGACCCCTACGTGTTCAAAAACCACCTCGGGCTTCTTGAGTGCAGGCTCTGTCTCACCACCCACAGCAACGAAGCGTCGTACATCTCGCATCTTGGCGGGCGCAAGCACTCGATGAACCTCGAGCGGCGCCGCATCATGGACGAGCGGGGAGCCGAGTCTAAGCAGCAGCCCCAGGGCGTTTCGGTCAACTTGGTGGAGACACGACGCTGGCGCAAGATCGGCGTTCCCCAGTTCCAGGCGACCAAGATCCGGGACGAGGCCACGCTCCGAACGGGGCTCTTGCTCCAGATCCAGTATCCCCGCATCGCGGCGGAGGAGCCCAGCTTCCGGTGGTTGTCCCACTTTGAGATGGCCCCACCGAGGCAGGCTGTGTGCAGGACGTTCTTGGAGCAGCGGCAGAACTCGCTTGACGACGAGCTTGACCCCTCGACCTGGAAGTACTTGGTTGTGTCGGCAGAGCCCTACGACAACATAGCTCTAGCTTTACCCACCAGCTTGCATGTGGACAAGCCGAAAGAGGGCGAGATGAGCGATAATTATTGGTGGTTCTGGGACCGCGATTCGAAGGAGTATTTCGTGCAGTTTTTATTTGACAACTGATGCGCGCAGCAGAGGCCCGTGGCAATGGCATTCTGAAAAGTCACGTGGGACCCAGTGGCGGGCTTGTAGCTGTGTGGTGTGACGGGGAAACCCGTACACGCGCGCATCCACATGCGATCCCAACTCCAATCGCCACTCGCCCATGGCTTCCGCAACCATTCTAGATCAGTGCAGAAAAGCACATGACCTAGTCAACGCCTTCCTCTCGGACTCGTTGCTGGAACAACACCTCGATGCCTTGAGTCCGAAGTATGTGCCCCATCCAAACCGAAGACAGGTGGTCAAGGAGAAGGTGCGCAAGTCGCTAGAAGTTCTCCACAACAGCTTGGACCTCCATGATCTAAGCGAGGTGGCGGTGTCGTACAACGGCGGCAAAGACTGCCTTGTCATGCTCATGTTGCTCATGTCGGCGGTCCACACCAAAATCGAGGATTCAAAGACTCAGGATAAGTCTTTTCACGAGTACACGTTGGATGCCATCTACATCAATTCCGAGCTCCCCTTCCCGGCATTGGCGGAGTTCATCAAAGAATCCACGGAACGGTACGGCTTGAACGCCGTGACCATCAAGTCGGCGATGAAGGATGGCTTTGAACACTACTTGAGCAGCGTCAACCCCAAAATAAAGGCCATTGTGGTGGGAATTCGATACGCGGATCCCTATGGCAGCACGTTGGAGTACGAGCAGGAAACCGACCATAACTGGCCCAAGTTCTTGCGCATCCACCCGATTTTGCACTGGCATTACTGCGACATCTGGGACTTCATTATGGCCTGCGGCATCGACTATTGCTCGTTGTACGATCAGGGATACACCTCTTTGGGAGGTGTTGATACCACGGTTCCCAACACGTTCTTGAAGAGCGACACTGGGGGTTATTTACCGGCATACATGCTAGAAGAGTATGCTGACGAGAGGGAGCGGGTGGGGCGCACCAAATGAAGCCAAGACAAGCGAAGCCGGAACGACGTCAAAGCGAACGGAGCCGGGCTTACAGAACGACGTCAAAGCGAACGAAACCAAGAAAAGAAGGAATACACACATCCACAACCAGCAATCGGCCATCGAACAGTCCACGATCCAACGCTAGCTCAGCATCGGCTTAAACCTGAAACGACTCTTTCATAGACCAAAATCAGATCGTCACACGCATTAGAATTCACTATCAACCCAGCCAGTCCTTCAAATCAAGACCAAGATAAGGCCATTACACCGGTTCACTAGTCATCTCCACGACTTTCCAAGAGAACCTTCTTAAAGTACTTTCCCGAGTGCGGCCCTACACCAATCTCGCCCAATGCCAACTCAGCACTCGTGGCCCCAACCGAAATCGGCACATTCTCCTTACCCTCTCGCTTAAGCTGCAACGTCCTCATGCGCAAGTACAACTCCACCTCTTTCTTGTTCTTCTCGTCAATGGCGTTCTGCATGTGCTGAATGTACTCCACGGCCTGCGTCAAGATCTGGCCCTTGTTGGGCTTGCCGTCTTTCGTTCCGGCGGCTTTATTCAAAACATCTTCATATGCACCGTTTCCACTTCCTCCGCTTTCCGGCTCCTGGAAGTACGACGCGGGGATGAGCGTGAGCAACTCCTGGATTTTGTCGTTGATGTTGTCTCTCCGCTTGCGTTCGTTGCCCTGGTCTTTTTCGTCTTCTTCGTCGTTTTCACTTTTGACGTGGTATGCCGAGTTACGCCGCGAATGGGGCTTGGTTACGCCGCCGGAGCTATTGTGGAACGATTGACTGAGCTGTTTCTTGATGTCGGAGGACTTTCCTAGAATCTCCAGGTTCACGGGGCTGCCTGCATCCAAGCTGGATCCCACGTTGATGGTGGGAACTGCCCGGACGGCTGACGTCGCATTGTTGGATGGGGGAGATACCGCCTGCGAGTCATTGAACGCGTCTTTGTTTGGGCCGTATTTTCCGAAGACCTCGTAGGGGCTGTTGAAGTCCATGTAGTGGGTAGTGAGAGCGCGTGTTCTAGTGCTGCACCCGTACACTCAAAAACGCTCTTATACACATCTACTTATAATAGCTCTGACAGTCTATATATACTATTAATCTAATTATAATCAGCTGACAGGCCTCCGTCCACCGTCGCTGAAAGTTAGCGTTCGCCTTATGATACACTGACTCCTTAGAAGCCATGGCGCATGGCTCGTTTCCTGCCCAACCTGACCCCCATTTGCTTAAGCTTCCCCTCGATGTTCTTGACCCGCTTCTCATCCTCGTGAGACCAGATCGGCGACCCTCCCGGGTTGTAGACAGAGTCCCCAATGCGCATTTTGTAGTAGAGATCCAAAATCAGCTTCAACATAGCGTATGTGTACATATCACCCTCGAACCCGTTGTTAGTCATCTCCACCAAGATCAACTCGATCTCGCACAACGACGATTTGCCGTAGAAAACCCAGTGTGTCTTGATAACCTCGTTGTATGTGCGCTGGTTGCAGATAACCGAGTAAAGGTTTAGGTCCTTCTTGGTCATGTTGAACATGTTCAAAGCCATCGACCCATCGTAGAATTTGTGGCACGTGAGTTCGAGCATGTGATTGAGTATCAACGGCATCGAAAACGAATTCAAAACCGGCTGCTGTGGATTCTCGGAATTCACTTCTGCTGTTTCCTCGCAAAGCGCCTTGTGTCTTTCCAAGTACTCGTTACCAGGCTCTCCCTTCCGTCTGTGAAGAAAAAAACTGGGCAAAGAAAGCAAACTCTTGTCAAATCGGCCGAAAAAATGCTTAGAGAATCTGAGTAGCTCTTCTTTGGTCTCGATGCCGTTGAGATACTCGACAGTCGTCGAAATGCTTTCACGTGACTGCTGTTCCAATGCCTCTGTCTGTGATTGTGACAACTCACCTGAGCCATGCAGGTTTCCTCTGGTATCTGGCACAAACTGCGCCACGTCGTCTTCCTCGGCTGGTTTCTGGCTGAAAGACTGCTGCAAGTTCATAAGCACCTGGTCCTGGAGTCGCGCCACTTTGACCTCTTTGTCCTGGGTTTTAGAATATGTTTCAAAGATTTTCCTGAAAAGTTCGTTTTCAGACTCCACCACCGACTGGTTTGCCTCTCCTTTTGTATGGTAGACTTTTGACGTGAGGTCGAACTCTTTGGCTGGTTTTTCGAACGTCTGAGCCTCGTACTCGTCGTCAGCCGACTTTTCGAGTTGCAGTCTTGGCCCACTGTCTCCTGCTTCGTCTGTTTCTGCAATGAGCTCATCAAATAGCGAATTGACGTCTTCGAGGCGCTTTTGGCGTTCTGAATCCCTTTCCTTGTTCGCCTTGGCGAGCAGCTCAAAATTGAGATCTAGTTGAAACACGTCGTCCTTTGTGGAGTTGAACCGGACCAGCACTGCCATTGTGGGCTTGAGAAGGCCCGGCTTCAATGTCCCCCTGCAGGAGTGCCGGAGCGTTAGTAGACTTTTTGCTCTCCAGAAAGGCATTGCAGGTGCTACCTGCGCGGGATATTTTTCAATGCGACTCCAGGTTCCGGGCGTGCACATAGCCCTCAGCCAAGTTCAGGTTCCAACACCATGATGTCAGGCTCCGGGGCCTGCTTCTGTTGTTCGCTGACCTCCTTTTGTTTTTGCGTTTTGTTTTTCACCACATATACTCCTTTTTCCGAATCCGCTTCGAGCTCAAGATTATTGTGATCTTCTCCCACTAGCAAGCCAAAATCGGGATGATCGATTTTCCAGCTCTCTCCAAGCCGATCACATAAGTAGCTGGCCACGTCGTCACAGCTGCCGAGAAGATTCACGTCGAAATTGCAGTGGTGGAGCGGGTCTTTGTTGATGAGAACTTGCGGCACCTCCAGCGAGAGTTTATCTATAATGTGAGCCACTGGCGCCACCTTCAACGAGGTTCCGATACTTATGACAAGGTCGCAGTCTTGGAGGTCCTGAGAAATGACCTTGTGAAATCTCATGGGCAAGGCCTCACCGAAAAAAGTGATGTTGGGCTTCATCACGCCATAACTTTCTTGCACAACAACAGATTCATTCCTGAGAAGCTTCTTGCGCTTGGCGTTGCACTTGGGACAGTAAGGAATCTCTTTGTTTCGAATGGCAGGGTAAATCTTGTCGCCCTGGACCTCGTAGCCACAGGTCACGCACGTGGCGAGGCCAAACGAGCCATGGCACTGAACCAAGTGGTCCTTGTCGATTCCGGCGTTTGCCTCCAAGTTATCTATATTCTGCGAGTAATTGCGCAAAAGCTTCCCCTTATCTTGGAGCAACTTGATGAACTTGTGTAATGGAGCGTAGATATTGTCTGGTGGGAGAATCATGTGGGCAATGGAGTAGAAAATGGATGGGTCCTGGTGGAAAAGACCCAAATCAAATACCTCCTGCGGATCCGAAAGTCCTAATTCAGAGAGTTGCGAGTAGAAACCATGCGAGGATCTGAAATCGGGAATGCCTAGACTTGTGGAGATTCCTGCTCCGGTAATGACCATGATGCGGTTACAGGAGTTCAAGGAGTGGAGCACGTCATCCACAGTGCTGAAGTTCTCAAGGCGGGGGCGCAAAATCCGCACTTGTTTCATGGCTGTGTTGAGAAGCTTGATGAGCTCGAGTAAGTTCTCACCCTCGCCCAACGGCGGCATATTCTTGGGCACGAAGCCCAACTTCAAAATCAAGTTGATTATGTCTTCGCTGCCTGCGGTGGCCGGCAAGTACTCCTGGAGGAACTGCATCACGCCTTTCTCCTTGAGGTACTTGCGGGTCTCGTAGACGGCCCGTTTCAGCGCACTCAAGGATGAGTTCTCGGATGTCACTGCCTCCAAGTCTGACGAGTCCACGCTAGGCGCCGAGTCCGACGTGTCACTGAGGGGTGATTCCGCCGCTTGTGCACGCGCAACCGGTTCGCCTCCTGTGCTGTTGTCAACTTGGTTGTTGATGTTGTTGTCATCATCGCTGTCGCTTTCACTTTCAGCTCTGACACGAGTGCCAGCTTTGCCCCTCTCGCGTATCTTGCTTTGCCTCTTGTAGCCCACACTGCCTTCAATGTCACTGCCACCACTGCCCTCACTGTGGCCCCCGTTCTCTGCCCCCTTCACCCCGTTGTCACTTTCTGAGTCGCTGGCCATAAACGGCTTCCTGAACAGCGCCATGGGGACCTTGGGCGCGTCAATCCGTGGTCTCTTCGCTGGCTGCTCCAGTTCCAGCTCCGAGTCGATGAATATAAGGTTGTCTGGCGGAGACATGTAGTGTGTTCAGGAGCAGTTATGCGCGACGCGACTGCCCAGATAGAAAGCAGCAGGCCAGAAGCCACGTGACACAGACGGACTGCTGGGTGCCCACTGCAGCAGACACCATGTACCCGGGCACCGGACAGCGGCCAGAGGTGGCTACAGCCAAACCGGGGCCGACTTGTGCCTCGCACGTGCACGTCACGTGACCGCGCGTTCGCCTAACCTGCGCCCCGTCGACATTTTTTTCAGCATCCCACTTCAACCACATGTTGGACAACGTTGAATTCATCAAAACGCCGCAGGCGCCAGTGCAGCCAAAGGCGTCCAGCACGTGTGGCATTCTCACCACAGACCTGCCCACCATCCACAATGCGCCATTGCCAGCGGATGGACCCGGAAGCAAGCATTTTTCCAACCTCGCTTTGGGCGGCTTCTTGGTGCTCCTCCCCTACTTTGCCACGCGCAAATTGGGATTGGGTTTCAAGACGTGGGTGTTCTTGGCGCTTGTGTTTGCCATCCCCATCTTGATGGCCTACTGGACCGTTTTGTCGTCCTTCTCCCCCCGTTTGAACGAGAAGGTTAAGCTTCCAGGCAGACCCGTGTCACACTACTTGGAGTTCCACACCCCGGAGTTGAAGGCCAAGTACGAGACCAGCAACAATGGCCAGGGCTCCAAGATCCCAATGGAAACCTTCCACGAGTTGTACTTCGACAACAAGGTCTCCTTCAAGGGTGACTGCTTGGACGTTTTGGAGTACAGACACGACTGGTGCACCTTCAGATTCACGCTTTCGCTTTTCCGTTTCTTCTTGTTTGGTATGATCCCTGAAGTCATCATGCACTCCAAGTCCCAGGACGAGGAACAGGTCAGAGACCACTACGACCGCGGTGACGACTTCTACACTTGGTTCTTGGGTCCTCGCATGATCTACACCTCCGGTGTCATCAGCGACATCACCAAGGAAGAGACCTTGGAGGAGTTGCAAGACAACAAGTTGAACATTGTCGCGTCCAAGATCCAATTGAAAGAAGGCGAGCACGTTTTGGACTTGGGCTGTGGATGGGGCACTTGGGCCGCCTTCAGTTCCTCTCAGTATGGCGCCAAGGTCACCGGTGTGACTTTGGGTAGAAACCAAACCAAGTGGGGTACCGAATTGATGGCCAAGTACGGTGTCACCTCCGAGCAATCCAAGATTGCTTGTTGCGACTACAGAGACTCTCCTCAGTCCGGCAAGCCTAGTGGAAAGTACGATAAGATCACTTGTCTTGAGATGGCTGAGCACGTGGGTATCAGAAGATTTGGCGCTTTCTTGGCTCAGGTGTACGATGCCTTGGAGGACGACGGTATTTTCTTCTTGCAGTATGCTGGTTTGAGAAAGAGCTGGCAATACGAGGACTTGAACTGGGGTTTGTTCATGAACAAGTACATTTTCCCAGGAGCCGATGCCTCAACGCCATTGGCCTTCGTGGTGTCTGCTTTGGAGACTGCTGGTTTTGAGATTGTCACCATCGACAACATTGGTGTCTCATACTCCGCCACCTTGTGGAGATGGTACAGAAACTGGATGGGCAACAAGGAGAAGGCCGTCAACAAGTACGGTATCAAGTGGTTCAGAATCTGGGAGTACTTCTTGGCCTCGTCCACCATCACCTCTAGACAGTCGGGAGCCACCTGCTACCAGTTTGTCTTGAGAAAGAACATCAACTCTTACCATAGAATCAACTACGTGCCATCCATGAAGGGCACGTTGACTCCTGCACAAGAGGGTATCAAGTGGGCTAAGGAGTAATTCTTTTCTGGTACTTAGTATAGTATGCATGCAATCATCAGTCCTGTGTAATGCGCAACGATACCCGCGCGTCCTATGCCCAGCTCCGGCTGCGTCACGTGGTCCGCTCCGCCGGCCCGGCGCATGCTGGCCCGTAACTCCGACGCCGCCCGAGCGGGTCCGGGCATTTTTCCCGCTCCCCACTGCCGTTGTGAGATGCGCCACGCTTTGTCCCATGCCAGGAAGGGCGTCCTGTATAAATGGCCTCCTGTGTACACACCGGACCTCGGAAGTCTCCGGCCCCAGCAAAATCACAGGTCGATAAACCTCCGCCGCGCCGGGGAAAAAAACCGCCGCCCGGCGCGCGCCCCACAATGGGCCTCAGATTGCGGCAGCGATAGCAGAACATCCGTACATCTTGCCGCGCATCACACGCATTCTGACTCCGGTTACCGCAACATCCGCTGGATACAAAACCTGGGGTATGCGGCCGTTGATGGCACTATATAAATCCGCACACCGCCCCTTTTTCTGGACCCCATTTTTTTCTACCCAGGACTTTTGAGAGCTACACATCCCAAAACCACTGAAAGATCTACATCATGTCTTCCCCCTTTCCAACCACATCTTCAAAGATACAGGGCGTTCAGGTCTTGGGCCCCGTGCCTTCCAACGCCAAGCACATTTTCAACCCGGAGGCGCTTGCTTTGGTGGCCACGTTGCACAGAAACTTCAACGGCCAGAGGAAAAAGTTGTTGGCCAACAGAAAGGAGCAGCAGAAGTTGAGAGATCAGGGCGTGTTGCCAGACTTCTTGCCCGAAACTCAAGCCATCAGAGAGGATGCCTCGTGGACCGGACCTCCTTTGGCTCCCGGCTTGCAGGACAGAAGAGTCGAGATCACTGGTCCTACCGACAGAAAAATGGTGATCAATGCATTGAACTCTGGCGTGGCCACCTACATGGCAGACTTTGAGGATTCTTTGACGCCAGCCTGGAACAACTTGGTTGACGGTCAGGTCAACTTATACGACGGAGTGCGCAGGAACTTGTCTTTCACGTCTAACGGAAAAGAGTACAAGCTCAACTTGCAGGAGGGCAGACACATCCCCACTTTGATTGTCAGACCTAGAGGCTGGCACTTGGAGGAAAAGCACGTGTTGGTGGATGGCGAGCCGGTCTCGGGAGGTATCTTTGACTTTGCCCTTTACTTCTACAACAACGCCAAGGAGGCTTTGGCCAGAGGCTTTGGGCCTTACTTCTACTTGCCCAAGATGGAGCACCATTTGGAAGCCAAGTTGTGGAACGATATCTTCTGCCATGCCCAGGACTACATCAGAATCCCCAGGGGAACCATTAGAGGCTCTGTCTTGATCGAGACCTTACCTGCTGCTTTCCAGATGGACGAAATTATTTACCAGTTGAGACAGCACATTGGAGGCTTGAACTGCGGCAGATGGGACTACATCTTCTCGTACATCAAGTCGTTGAGAAACCACAAGGAGTTTATCTTGCCTGACAGATCGCAAGTGACCATGAGCTCCCCATTCATGGCTTCGTACGTCAAGCTCTTGGTGCACACTTGTCACAAGAGACAAGTGCACGCTTTGGGAGGTATGGCTGCGCAGATTCCTATCAAGGACGATGAGGCTAGAAACAGAGCCGCCATGGAGAACGTCGCCAAGGACAAGTTGAGAGAGGTGACCGCCGGTTGTGACTCGTGCTGGGTGGCCCATCCAGCTTTGGTGCCAATTGTGTTGAAGGTGTTCAACGAGCACATGAAGGGCCCCAACCAAATCAACGTGCCTCCCAAGGTTCCTTACAAACCTGTCACCGCCAGAGACTTGTTGAACCCATACGTTCCTGATGCCAAGATCACAGAGCAGGGAATCAGAGCTAACTGCATCATTGGCTTGTCATACATCGAGGCCTGGTTGAGAAACGTTGGCTGTGTTCCTATCAACTACTTGATGGAGGATGCTGCTACCGCCGAGGTTTCCAGATCGCAACTTTGGCAATGGGTCACACACGGAGCTTACACCGACGCTGGAAAGAAGGTTGACAAGGCTTATGTCAGGGGTCTTTTGCAAGAAGAGGCCGACAAGTTGGCCAAGTCTGCCAAGGCCGGCAACAAGTTCAAGAGAGCCTTGGAGTACTTCCAGCCTGAGGCTTTGGGAGAGAAATACTCTGATTTCGTCACCACCTTGATCTACGACGATGTGACCACCATTGGCAGACCTCAACCTGCAGAGAAGTTGTAAATTGTTAGATTGATTTTACCAATAAACGCGACAAAGATTTTATTGCAGACGAAAGTAAAGAGTGTGCGTGGACAACCAGAAGAGCCAGCTTCAGTTGTAACGAAATTCTCAAGGGTCTTGAAAATAGTCTCGTGAACGATGCAGTTTCAAAGCAATTTAGTTTTAAGTATTCAAAGACTGCATGGCTGAGGTTTTTGATTGTTCTGTCCTTGTTGGTCAGGTGTCCCTTTTTGAACAGGGCCGCAGACTATCCCCATTTCTGCAAACCAGTTTCACCAAAGTGGCACCAAAAATCCATGTGCAGTTCTCGTTCACAAACACGCAGCCTCCCACATATAAATGGCCACGAGTTCCTCGACTCCCAAAAAACATCGGTGGAATTAAATGGCCGCAGGCAAAGCCGCTCTAGCTACGATTACACGGTGGACACCCGCGTCCGCGCCTGGCCAGGTCCTGCAAGGCACAGTCCAAACATCCGCGCTCTTTTTCATCTACATCGCACCCCACACGCCACCTCAGCTATAACACATACGTGGCTTTTTGCATACAAAATAAGATTTACCAGGATTTCAACCACACAAGGATTCAGGCTTCAGAGATAGAAGCTCTACTCAAACATCTCCATCCCATTTGCCCGAATACAGCACAAATCCGTCAGCCATGATGAACTCTCGGCAGAAAAGGCTCCTTGGGTTGGCCGTCGTGGCCATCACCTTGGTCACGTTTCTTTTCATCAACCAACACAAATACAGCACTGAGAATAGACTGGATATCATCACCAGCGAAAAGCCCTTGATAGACTCCCACATCAATGATTCCGTGGATGAGGCCATAAACCGGGAAATCTTCAAGAACAAGGAAGTGGAGGAGAAAAACGAGGGGGGCGATGACAACGCCGCAGACTCTCTATCCAATAAGCTGAGTGACGATGTGTTCGACCCGGCCAAGGAGTTTATTGAAATTCGTATGATGGCCCCCGTGTCTGTGTTCTCCAAATCACGGTGTCCGTTCTCCAAGAGGTTGAAGGAGCTTTTGCAGCAGAACTACGCCATCACGCCGCTGCCTCAATACATCGAGTTGGACAAGCACAAACATGGCAAGGAGCTCCAGGAGTATATAGGTATGGTTACCCAGAGAAAGACCGTGCCCAATGTTTTGGTTGGCTTCGATACCACCGTGAGCAACGGAGGCTGTGACGAATTTGTTGAATTGCACAACAAGGGAGAGTTGGCCGCCAAGTTGATGGCGTGGGGCGGTAAAGACCTTCTGGTGGTGCGGCTTGAGGTGCCCTCCAACTCCTAGATTTGGAAATAGAACATGACACAAATCACACCTGCCACTGCCGACGGCTGTACGAGTTGCATCATTCAATTGCCAAAAACACAGAAAGTGTTTAGGCGAACGCTTGAAGGTTCGGTATCGAGCGTCAAGACACGATGGCATGCCTACGGGGTTTCTCTTGCAGATGTAATATTAAATACACATAAATCCTGTGATTTTAAAACTTAGCGAATTGCTTAGTCTTGGAGATAGAAACAGAGACCTTGAGGACGTTGAATCTGACGGTCTTAGACAAAGGTCTACATTGACCGACAACAACGACATCACCCTCTTGGACACGGAAAGCTGGGGAAACGTGAGCGGCAACGTTCTTGTGTCTCTTCTCGTATCTGTTGTATTTTGGGACGTAGTGGAGGTAGTCTCTTCTGATGATGATGGTTCTGTGCATCTTGGTGGACACAACAGTTCCGGTCATGATCTTACCTCTGATGGAAACCTCACCGACGAAAGGACACTTCTTGTCAATGTAAGAACCATTGATGGCGGTGGATGGGGTCTTGAATCCCAAACCGACTTCCTTGACCCATCTCTTGGCCTTCTTTTGGGCCTTAACCTTTGGGTTGGTGAAGATGTGTGGTTGCTATCAGTTAGTATAAGTTCGCTATGAGTATGAGGCCATGGACCGGCGTCTTCTGGGCCTGGAGATTTCGACAGATGAGCAACGGAGACCCAAAGCAGGGGTATCAAGTTGGAAAATCAAATATGGAGATATGGCTATAGAGCCCCGGGGTGTGAACATACCTTTTGGAAAGCTCTCTCAGATTGAACAGTCAATTCAGTGGCCATCTTGTCGAGTGTTTGGTCTAGTAACTAGCTCTTGTGGTAAGATTTTTTTTCCTACTAGAGGTCGCGGGAGAAATTTTCAAGCGTGCGGTGCTCAGCCGGCGCGCGTGCAGGGGCCTAGGGCTCAAACCCTAAGAGGCGCCGCCACCCTTGCTTAGCATCTGCGCAGGTGCCAGCGGCCGCCGTGGTGGGCTTCTTCTACAGCACCCACCGTGGCCACGCCGCTGGAAGCCGTGGCCCGGTATCCTGCACATATATTGCCTGCATACAATGAAACTCCCGTTTTCTGCCCGAGTGCAACCTGCATACAGCGCACATGTCGCCACAACACCGCGGGGACAGATGATTGACACCATGGCAGACGACAGACTACCGCAAAAGCTCGATATCCCCAAGCTACGAGTTTCGTCACACTCATTCAATGACACAAATAACTTTGGCGGCGCCAATTCCAGCCACCGAACGGTGTCTTCATCCACATCCCTTCTCAGCACTCCAAGCAATAACATCAGGAAGGTGCAACAAATGAACCCGCGGAACAGATTACGAGTTGTATCAAAAAACAAAGGCACGGCGCCAGATATCAAGCTCACGGGAGTCAAGCCTACGGCGGCTACCACCAAAAAACTCCTTGATCTCCAGAAGCTGAAGAAAGCGTATACGCGGCTGCGCCCGTTTGTACTCCACAAGCCGGCCAACTTGTCGATGTATGACTACTCAGTTTTCCTGAAACGAGTAGAAAACGAGGGCGACGATGAGGCGCAAAAGTGGAGGCCGTTGGTAAAGAACTCCCAAATCAGGGCCTGGGAGTCGGCCGAGAAGATCACGGCCAATATCATCTTCGACAACGAAAAAGAGTCGGATGCGGAAAACGACGAGGCCAATGAGTCTGTGGACTTTTGCGTTGGTGAAAACAACGCTACCAAAGACGACGCCAGTGACTGTGCCATACGCTCTCTCCCCCACTACACGAAGGGTGAGCTCAAGGTTATCCTAGACAACTTCAGGAAGCTTTGCACAAGCAAGCACAGGATCGAATACGATGAGTACGACGAGGCAGAGAAAAAGGCGTTGTGGATTTATCGGCAGCAGCAAAGCGTGTCTCAAGAGAGAGCGTTCAATGCAAATCACACACTTCAGGGCAAGAAGAAGCTACAGGTGTTTCACAAGAAGGAGCTTTTGCACAAGCTATTTGGCTACAACAATAGCTTGAACCAGGAGCATATAACCAACAACTCGTCCTACTCAGCCTACGATAATCTGCTCAATGCGCAAAAAGCTTTTCACGAGGACAAGGAGGAAATCATGGGCCTTTTGGAGGAGGACGCTGCTTTCGAGCTGGATCTCGACGCGGTACGCCAGCGAGTGCTTCAGAGGCCGCAGGCCCGAGAATCCTCTGAGAACGCCCAGCTAGCCTCAGATAATAATGAGATCTCGGAGTTTTCGAGTGCGTGGCTCACGGCAGCCTACGAAAGGGAGATGGGCAATAACAGTGTGGAAACAAAGGTACACGAAGATCTTGAAGCCATGACGTACACGATCAGCCATCTCAAGCAATGTGTGAAGGAGACATGCGATAATAAAGAGTGAATGTTGGGAAAGTGCATGGTCCGAGATGAATATAGACTAGCCCAACACATGGGCTATGAGCGGCAGGTTGGAATCAAGCATTCAGATCCGGTATTCACACTACCAACGACCATATCGCCCTTTCATGCTTCAGTAGGAACAAGTGCCTGGCTCGTGCTGCCATGTATTCCAGTCTTACATACTAAAATCTTCAAAACACGCCCAGTATACACTCATACTGTGGCGAGCTTAGTATGAGCAGAGTGCATATACTGCCGTGCGATAGGTGGCAACAGGCAGCTTCTCGCCCATACATGTTTGCTCTGGCGAAACAACAAATAAAATCACCATTGCTACGCCTCAATTCAATACAGAGACATATCACCATGGCCCCCACTAAAGGATCAATTGCAAAGCACTACGACTACTTAGTCATCGGCGGAGGCTCAGGAGGTGTGGCATCTGCCCGGCGGGCTGCGCAATACGGCGCCAAGGTTTTGGTCGTTGAGAGCAACTTCAACAAGCTTGGAGGCACCTGTGTTAACGTGGGGTGTGTCCCCAAAAAAGTCATGTGGTATGCTGCTGATGTGGCCCACAAGAAAGAACACCTCTATGCCTACGGACTTTCCAAGGAGAAGGAGCACGTGGGATTTGGCGACTTCGACTGGGCCAAAATCAAGGAAAAGAGAGACAATTACGTGACACGGCTCAATGGAATCTACGAGAGAAACTTGCGCAACGAGAAGGTTGACGTGTTGTTTGGCCGCGCTTCGTTTGTCAATGAAGACGGCGATGTGGAGGTTACGTTGACGGGCGATCAAAAGGTCGACTTTTTGGGGGAGCTGTTCAAGAAGGATGACAAATTGACCTTTTCCTCCGACAAAATATTGATTGCGACCGGCGGAGAGGCCATCATTCCACCACTGGTGGAGGGCTGCGAGTTGGGGATCACGTCGGACGGGTTCTTCGAGTTGGAGCGCCAACCAAAATCCGTGGCCATTGTCGGAGTGGGCTATATTGGCGTGGAGCTTGCCGGGCTCTTCCTGGGCTTGGGAACCGAGGTTCACTTGGTTGCACGTGGAGAAACCGTATTGAGAGCGTTCGACGACGTGATTCAGGACACCGTCACCGACTACTACATCAACAAGTTGGGCGTCAACGTCATCAAAAACTCAGGTGTGACCAAATTGGAAAAGAACGGCGAAAAAGTCAAGGTCCATTTGAAGGACGGCAAGACCTTGGAGGTGGACGAGCTCATCTGGACTGTCGGCCGTGCCGCTTTGACCGACATTGGTTTGGACAAGACCGGAGTCAAGTTGGCTAAATCAGGCCATGTGATTGTTGACGAGTACCAAGAGACTTCGCACAAGAAGATCTACTCTTTGGGTGATGTGGTGGGCAACCACGAGTTGACGCCAGTGGCCATTGCTGCCGGACGCAAGTTGTCCAACAGATTGTTTTCGGGCAAGGAGGCACATGCCAAGGATAAGTTGGACTACACCAACATCCCATCGGTGATTTTCTCGCATCCTGAGGCTGGGTCTATCGGGTTGACCAGCAAACAGGCCGTTGAGAAGTACGGCGAGGAGAACATCAAGATCTACAACTCCAAATTCACCGCCATGTACTATGCCATGATGGATTCTGATGAAGAAAAGGCACCTACGGTGTACCGGGTGGTTTGCGCCGGAAAGGAGGAAAAGGTTGTGGGGCTTCATATTGTGGGAGATTCGTCTGCTGAGATTTTGCAGGGTTTTGGAGTTGCCATTAAGATGGGGGCTACCAAGCAGGATTTCGACAACTGCGTGGCCATCCACCCCACGTCTGCTGAGGAACTTGTCACCTTGAGGTGAGAGTGGATGAATATAGATTAGAACCCAATGAACGAAGAATCCACTATGGAACCGTATGAGCAAGACCTAACGAACACTAGAGCCTTCTCAATACATAACCAGAAACAAGCTCAAGGAACGGCTAGCAGGGCAAACTGGTCCGAAAGTACCAGGATTGTCTCATCTCTTCTTAGGGCCTCTCACCGGAGGCCTGGGTCTGTCGCCAGGCTTGACGAAAAACATAGGGGCGTTGCGTAAGATATCAGGAACACTGACAAACCGGATCATTGAGCCCCGCACAAACACCTGGCTCATGTATGAAGTCTCGCCGGTTCTGCCTTTTGTTCGTGTCACATCCGCCAAAGAAAGGTTCATGTTGTCTTCATTTTCAAGAAGCTTGCCGCGGTATGTGTCTCCAGTAGTGAGTTCTAGCGACACGATATGGCCTTGTGCTTCATTTAGTAGCCGCACTGGGATGCTTGCCGACATTGTGATGGTGGTAATGAGCAAGGTGTAGAGTGCGCGCTGGAGTGAGCAGTATGAATTTGAGGCAGTGACAAGCAAAAAGCAAAGGCAAAAGAAGTAGTGAACCAAAAGCAAAGGCAAAAGATGTAGTAAAGCAAAAGCAAAGGCAAAAGATGTAGTAAACCTGTTGTGAAAGATCGAAGTAAGGAAGGCAGTTACACGGCCTTATTTCTCGTTATATGCAGCACTTCACTCACTTCTTGAGAGGACCGACTTCAACACCTTGAGCCTTCTAGTGGAGAACGTACAAAATCACCACATTTCCGTACAGGCTTCAGCCCTGCAAAAAGCACCATGGCTCACATAATACGTATTCATACCCAAGCACATATTCTTGCTGGGCTTCTTTCTCTTACCTTCAGGTCCTACTACATCCACACCGGAAATATTGGCAAGTAAACCGTACAGCACCGAACGTTGTAAACTTTCACGAGCTCACGCATTTCACGAGCTCACGCATTTCAACGCTACCGTACCCATCTAGCATTGCCCTTCACGTGATTTCCCTGCTACCATCTTCTCTCTTTCGGGCAAAGCCCGAGTCGCATTTGCCGGCTCCTCTTTGGCGCTGTGCAATACGCGCAGCCATCGCACTTATCGGCACGCATTACTACTGCAGGTCCTTAAGCCTCACACCTTACCCCTTCCAAAAGACAGTACATCCTGGGAACTGAAGCAGAGCTTCCCTCCCAAATCCCTCCGAATAACACATCAGATCCCCGAACACACCTGCTGTCTCCTAGGGATGAAAGAGAAAAGCAGAAAACGGGTACCCGTTTCGTGCCTCAACTGCAAAAAACGCAAGGTCAAATGTGAACGGGGCAGGCCTTGTGCTGGATGCATCAAAAACAACGTGCCCCATCTCTGTGTTTACTTGGAGCCAGATTGGGCCCAGTCGCTGGTGAAGCTAGCAGACGAAGACCACAAGACTACCTCTCGTGATACAGACGCTGTCCGGTCATTGGAGGCCAAAGTTGCAGCCCAAGCCACGGAACTCATGTGCTTGAGGGCACAACTCGACCACGCCAAAAAGGCCCTGGCAAACGCACCGCCCAAGCAAGAGCTCCCCCCGACGCCAACTTCTGCGGACATCCCGCTCACTGTGTTAACAAAGCTTAGCACTGCCACGAAACCGGAGCTGAAAGTACTCAAAAATGGTTTGTACCTGATGGTGGGATTCAAGGTGCCGCGGTCCTCGTCGTCGGCTACTCCAATATACACCATGTACTCGTGGCTCAACGTCATCAAGCTCGACCCGCAGCTCACGGCACTCTGGTTCCGCGTGACCAATCTCCAGAAGTCTTACCATCTCTACAAGACATCGTTGCTACGAAAGGATCCCCAGTCTGGGTCTGTGATGCACTCATCGTCCGACGCTTCCGACTCCAACTCCTGTGGTCACCACAAGTGTCCCGTAGTGGCGTGTGAATTCAATCTTATGCTTGAAGAATCGGAAAGCTCCCTTAAAAAGCCAGTGTCATCTCCCCAAAGGCCGCCGTTGTTGCTGCCGAAGTCAAGCGGCTGCTCTGTGGACAGAATCCGGAACTCCACCCAAAGCTCGGATGCTCTTGAGCTTTTGAGGTTTTTGCAGAATATGTGGGGTAAGATAGTCGGCTCTACCACCAACTCCGAGCCGTTGAGCCACTCGCAACTCTGCTTCCTCATCTCCTTCTACCTTGACGACTTCGAAAGCCCCGGAACAGCCAAGGAGTCACTGCTATCTAACGAAACTGAGTCATGCCACCTCTTTGAGTTCTTCAAGGTGGATATCATATCCATATTTGTCAAGAACATGGACAATGGCCTGCCGTATCTCAACTTGGCGGCGTTTTCCACTGATATGAGCGATATGGAGGTAATTAACTTCCTTCGTTCCAAAGCCGTCTTGATGTGTATGCTAGCCTTGATTGTCGAGGAGTCGTTAGATCGACTCAGTGACCGGCAAAACCTCAGCAACGACGTGAACTTCCGCCTTCTGGCCTCCTTTCCTGGTGGCAGCCCGGGACGCAAGTTTTCCGTATTGTCCCATGTCACCGAAACTATCCAATTTCTCTTTCAAAGCTCGGGGGACTCAGCGGAGCCTGGCCATTGTCTGAACAGACTTGCTCCTGATCTTGATGGCCTGTTGGCGATGGTCGTTTTGTTGCTAGCCAACATGAACAGAAACTTCACGCTTTACGAGCGTCAAAACACTGCTATTGACTGTCGAACTGGATTTTCGTTCTCGTTCCAAAAGCTTCTACGGTTGATCAAGCACGAGGACCGGGTTCTTCAAATCTGGTGTGATCCGAGCGCCGTGGTGTTGGATGACAATTCTTCCCCCAACGAAAACGCCCTGTTAGGACTTCTTCTAACGCAGATCTGGTGTGATTTCATGAGAATCATTAACAATGCCATCTTTAATTTACTCCCTGTGTTGAACTACTCCATCGAGCTCCACGAGTCTTTGGAATATATCTTGAACGTTATGCATGAGACTGAGAAGTCTGCTACACACAAGCAATTTTTGGAATCCGTCTCGGCAGGTGTGAAGAAAAACGAGTTGACTGGCTTCAGCTCCCGCCAGATTGAGGATCTTTCGGTCTCCCTCAAAACGAACTATCTTATTGTACGGTGCTCCATCTTGGTGAGAAACAGCATAGCTCTTGACGAGAATAACGCACTCACTCGGCCTATTTTCGTGAGCAACTTTGAGGCACTTGTCGGAGAAATGCGGGAATTGGCAGAGGATATGTCGTTAACCAAGCTTCGGATGCTCCGCTTTTTTGAGACTAAAATCGTGTTTTACTACCTCGATTTCTTTTTGAAGTTGATTATGTTTTTGCAGTTTGAAGAAGTCGAGGACACAGACCGTATCCTGCGGATGCTACCCAGTCTTTTTGCTACTGCGTTGGATATCAACAAGTTTTTGCAAGGAAGCCAGAGCAGATTGGCCAAGGGCATCTATTCAAACTATGTTCTGGCCATCATCGCAGATGTGTTGGCCCGAATAACTCATTTGATATCGGGAGTTTTGTTGCGCTTCAAAGTGGAGAGTAAAGAAGATGACCGTTCCAGCAAGTCCCAGTTCATGTCATCCTTCACCTCCGTAAACCAGTCGCTGTCAAATACGCCAAATATGTTGTCATATTCCATGATGCGACCTAATTCTTCGTCGTGGAATCTGTTCGAAACGACAGTGTCATTGGCAGAAAAGGAACAGGTGATCAAAACCACCGATGAAACGGTGCTTCTACTCGAAAGCTTGATGCCTCGAGAACACATCACCAATAAAACCAAAATCTGGAAGTTCTACATGACCTTCATCAGAAATGCTCACGAGATCAATGCCTCAAATATTGCTCGCATCCACGGGGAAGGCTTTAGCACTGGAAAGCTTCTTGACAAGTGTCCTATCATGTCCGGACCCAGCTACGAAGTCTCTGCCACTCGAGGAAGCATGAAATGTCCAGTTTTGACAGCAGAGGCGCCGAATGTACCTGGTCTGGGGTGCCCTATGGGACACAAGCGAGCTTTGGAGCAGGACAAAGAGGACGGCAGATACAGAAAGTGCCCCGTTCCTCACGTGAAGTTAGAGTCGCCCGAAAGGGCAGACTACGGTGAGCCAGTGAATTTACGTGCCGGCACCTCTCAGATGGAGTCATTGTTTGGTAAGAAGTTCACGCCTCCGCTTTTCGCCAATCCAGGCCCCAATGTGCCTGCAGGCCCCGCCACGGCCATGCCTTTAGGCGAATTCCGGCAAAAAGAAGACATGGACTGGGATAGCTTGCCTAATTTCAATTTTGACTTCATTGGGGAAGAGGGTTTGATGATGCAGATAAATGCCGGCGACTTCAACAATCCTCGGATTGAGAACATGTTCCAATAAGCCGTGCGCTCTCTAGCTGCGAAGCATACTCTTGCCCCTCTATTTCACTAATAATGTAATTTATAATCACTGAACGTCGTTTATTCTGGTCTACTTTATTTTCCATTTGCGCCTTTGTCCATGGCTGCTATTTTACCCCACTCACATCTCCGTGCAGACAGCATGGGTGCATGTGCGCGCAATGAACCTTGAAGTACTACTCCCACACCATGTTTGGAGCACTTGCTTTACGGAGTCACAACGCGGCCCTGGCCTGCCGAAGCCGACTCTCGTACCGGCCGAATAAATCACCCATCTCCTCAGGTGGGCTCCGATGTGCCAGGAGCTTTTCCAGCCGTCAGACCCCGCCAAAGCATCGTTTCGTGCTCAAGACAGCCGCCGGCTTGGGTGTAGCCTCCGCAGGGCTCTACTTCACCAACCAAAAGTTCCAAAGCAGCGTCGATTTCGTCGGTAATACTGTGCAGCGGGTATCGGTGGTTACTCTAGCAACAGTGAAGTGTTTCAGTATCTACAAGAAGGTGTTGCTGAAGAAGTACGACAGCGAGCAGTTGCGCAACGACTCGCTCAGCGTGGCTCACAAAAAGGCAGCCGAAACGACTCTCTCTGCGCTAGAGTCAAATGGAGGTATATACATCAAGTTGGGCCAGCACATCTCTGCTTTGACGTACCTCTTGCCTAAAGAATGGACTGATACCATGACTGTTCTTCAGGACCAGTGTCCGCAGTCCTCACTCGAGGAAATACACCAGATGTTTCTTAATGATATGGGTATTCCTTTAGACGACTACTTCAGCGAGTTCAACCCCGACCCGGTGGGAGTGGCGTCGTTGGCACAGGTCCACATTGCCACGGTGCGCAGCACAGGCGAAAAGGTGGCAGTCAAGTTCCAGCACCCCTCGTTGGCCAAATACGTTCCATTGGACGTTCTCATGACGCAGACGGTGTTCGGGCTCATGCATAAGGTGTTTCCAGAGTACCCGTTGACGTGGTTGGGTGACGAGATGCAAAACTCCATCTACGTGGAGTTGGACTTCAAGAATGAGGCCGTCAACGCCGAGAAAACCGAGCTGCAGTTTGCTGACCTCAAGTACGTGACTGCGTTGAGAATCCCCCGCGTGGTGTCTGCCGAGAAGCGCATCTTAATCATGGAGTATGTGGCTGGCGCCCGTTTGGACAACTTGGACTACATGCGCCAGCACCACATCAATACTGGCGAGGTTTCGACGTGCCTTTCGCACATCTTCAACAACATGATTTTCACCCCCAACGTCGGCTTACATTGCGATCCCCACCAGGGCAACTTGGCCATTCGTGCTACCGACGGCACTTCTAGTGGCCACAACTTTGAGATCGTACTCTACGACCACGGCTTGTACCGGTACATTCCCTTGCGGATGAAGAGAGACTACTCTCATTTTTGGTTGGCCATTTTAGACGGTGATGTTGCGGAAATGAAGAAGTACACCGAGAGGTTGACAGGCATCACCGACGAGCAAAAGTTCAAGATCTTTGCCTCGGCTATTACGGGGAGAGACTCCTCCACCGCTTTGAACTACGACATCTCTAAGGCCCGTGACCCAGAGGAGATGAAAAAAATGCAAAAGCTGCTTCAATCCGAGCAAGGTATCCTCGAAGACTTGATGTCTATTTTGAGCAGCATGCCCCGAATCGTGTTGTTGATTTTGAAGACGAATGACTTGACCCGGAATTTGGACGAGACTCTCCAGAGCCCTCTTGGCCCCGAAAGGACCTTTTTGATTCTAGCGACGTATTGTGCCGATGTTGTATACAGCGAGGCACAGGCGAACACTGCCGAAAAGTACGCCCGCTTCTCCCCTCAGTGGATCATGGGAACAGTTTCCAACTGGGCCCGCCACCAAAAACGCTTAGGATCCATCTACTTTTACGATGTGATCATATTCTTGCACAAAGTCGAGAGAGCCGTGTGGCTGAAATTTGTGTCTGTGCTTGCATAAACCCTATAAACTAGTACATTTATATCGTCTCGTTCCTCCTGATCTTATCCAACAAGTCATTGATCTTGGGCCCCATCACAGGCTGGCCGGACTTGGTACGTTGAGATAAGCTTAGCTTTTTTTTCTCTCTCTCCTTCTGCGAAGCCTCCAAATTGCGCCGTTTCTCCTGTACCTTTCGAAGCTGGGCCTCTTTGTTCTGCATTTTGCGCTCCTTGGCAAGCTGTGCTCTTTCCGCAAAGTTCAATGGCTTGCGCTTTTCCTTCACCACTCGCTGCTCTTTTGGGATCGAGCTCTGAGGAGGTAGCGCCTTTTTCTGTCTTGCGTTGACTTTTTCGTCCTCCACAGATTCCTCGGGGTCTTCTGTTTGATTTGGATCTTTTTCTTCTTGATTCTCTTCTTGGCCTGCATCCTTCTCCTCTTTGCCTTCGTACTCCTTAGTGAGACGGTCGAAATCAGTTGGTGCCCCCTCATTCTCAACCAACTTGAAGTAGTTCTTTCTCAACCGGGCACGGTGGACCAAGGATTTTCTGATCTCCTGGTTTTTGAACTCTCTCAAGTCCTTGTGCTTTTGCTTGCCCTGAAACGGCTTTCTTTTGCCCTGGTAAGTACTCATGTTGTGTGATGTAGTGAGATACAGTGCTATACGCTGTGATAACGCATCGCTGCTCCTGCATGCATGCGCCCACTGTGCACACCATACCTTGCTCCAACACCCCGGTTTTTTCCTTGGACGAAGCGATTTGGTTCTACGAAAGCGTGCATCTCAATTGCAACCTTCTCTCTGAAAATTATGCTATGCTGGAATTTTTGTCTCGCTTTGAAGTTATCACGTTGCCTATTCGCGTATGTAGGTGCTTTGCTGCAAACCAGAAATAGTGGAAACGTAAAAAAAGACAAAAAGTAACCAGGCGACTTTAGCAAGCACTATAAAAGAGATCCTTCCCTCGGTTCTCCTCCAAGAGTCAAAATTTGCTAGAGAGGCAGTAAGCTAAAACCCGTGCACCACGTATACTTGACGCGGCCTCAACTGTGAGGACTACTCATGTCTGCTACCTACAAAGAATTGGACCAGGATGACGGCGGGTTTTTACACGGCGAGCAGAATTCCTTGCCGCTTGAGCTGTTCAATCTACCGTCTTCCGGAGGCAGGAATTCCCATGACTCCATGGAAGATTTGGAGCTCTACAACACAGTGGACGCGCCAAACGGGACCTCAGATATGAAGATGGCATTCATGAACATGGCCAACTCCATTCTTGGCGCCGGTATCATTGGCCAGCCACTTGCTGTCAAAAATTCGGGCCTTCTTGGTGGAATTCTAATTATGTTTTTTTTGGCGGTGTTGATTGATTGGACAGTGCGTTTGATCATCATCAACGCCAACTTGTCACAGACGCGCTCGTATCAGGATACCGTTGGCTTTTGCTTCGGAAAGTACGGGAAGATCTTTTTGCTTCTCAGCATAAGCTCCTTTGCCTACGGAGGATGCATGGCGTTCTGCGTGATTATTGGCGACACCATACCTCACGTGCTCACCCTGATGCTCCCAGGCTCGTGGACGAGCCCCGAGACCTCGGTGATTGGGTGGCTTTTTGAAAGAAACGTCATTATCGTGGTCTTCACCGTGTGCATTTCATACCCCCTTTCTTTGAACAGAGACATTTCTAAGCTAGCGAAGGCCTCGGCATTTGCCCTTTTGGGAATGTCCATTATTGTCCTAATCACTCTCATACGAGGTCCCTATGTGGATGCGTCATTGAAGGCCCCGATCACGAAACCTAGCGAATGGCTTGTTAACGCAAACTTTTTCCAGGGCATTTCTGTCATTTCCTTTGCCCTTGTGTGCCACCACAACTCCATCTTCATCTACAACTCCATGAAGGACGCTTCAATCAAAAGGTTCTCGAAGCTTACGCACTGGGCATGTGGAATCTCGCTCTGCTACTGCTTGCTAATGGGAGTCATGGGATTCTTGAACTTTGGCTCCAAAGTCAAGGGCAATTTCTTGAACAATTTTAGGAGCGACGATAAATGGATCAACATTGCCCGTTTTTGCTTTGGCCTCAACATGCTCACCACTTTTCCTTTGGAGATCTTCGTGATCAGAGACGTGCTCACGGATATGATTTTGACGAGCAACCCTTCGCCATCTCATGAAGGTTTGAGTCAGAAGCAACATTTTATTGTCACAACGGCTCTTGTGTTCACATCGATGTCGGTATCTCTATTTACCTGTGATTTGGGCATGATTTTAGAGCTCATTGGTGCCACATCTGCCTCTCTCATGGCTTACATTATCCCGCCTTTCTGCTACATCAAATTGAGCTTGGACGGTATTCATCTCCAAACTGCATCGCCTGGAGAAAAGAAGACTTTCTATCTATATAAAGCTATACCCAGCGTTTTATGCATTGTGTTTGGATTTGCCGTGATGTTCATCAGTTCCTATAAGACGATCAAGAATTCCATAGAGAATGTCGGAGGCGGCGCGGCCTGCATCGCTTAAATTTACTTTCTATTCATCGTCGTCACTGTCAACAATAGCTCTTCTGGACCGTGCGGAATGCGCATCTGCTTGGGTTGAGGCTTGGTCTTCGGGGTCTTCTTCATCCAGTTCAAGGAAAAGGCTTGTTGCCTTCTTGACTTCTTGGGACACACCATGGCTAGAGCCAGAAATGGCGGCCCAGGACTCCTTGAACAACTGCAATTGCACCTTATCGACAATACCGCCACTTTGAGCGATTAATTGACGAAGGCGCTCTTCTTTCTTGAAGAATGCGTTGTTTCTATCCTCATCAGAGTCGTCTTCCGAGTCGTTCACCATTTCTGCCGACTTGGAGATAACAGACATTGGTGCAGCATCTTCTTCATCTGTATCAGGAAGTGCTTGGCGGCGAGCACGTTTCCGCAGCAGCGGCGCTTCTTCATCGTTATCTATAACAGCTCTTCTGCGTCTGCTTGTAGGCTCAGAGTTATTCTCAGTAGTTGGAATGAAGTCATCATCTTCATCATCATTCTGAAAAGCGATAGAATCGTCATTTTCTTTTCTTTTGGCCAAGCCGATCACATGCATCAATTTGGACAGACTCATTTCAAGCCTATTCTTCTCCTCTTCGTCAATTAAGCGACCTGCGCGGAGCTCTCTCAAGCTGTCCTTTCCAAAATCTAATTCTTCCTGCGAGAAAATCACCCGTTGCAACTGATCCAAGAAGGGCTCAATGTCGCCAACTCCAGCCTCATGTAATCGCAACCATTTTTCTATGCTTTCATTGGCAGTTTGAATGTGGTCCTCATCACGAGACGTGAGCGTGGTATCGTCATTTTGCAAGAAAGGTGGCTCAAAGCCAGCTATTTCGAGAAGCAAGCGAATGTGGGGATCTGAAATCACCTGCTTTCTCTGCGTGAGGTTGAAGCGAAGGATAATGGGAAATTTTTTCTGCTTGAGGTGCTTGAGCGTTCTTTGAAATTCAGACTGCAAATGCTTCAACATTTTCAATGCGGAGTTGTTCTTGATGATGTTATAGATCAAGATGGAAATTTGCTCGTCGAGGCCAAGATTCTTGTCGATGAACTCGAGAACATGGGCTGCTTTCGGCTGGGGGGAATTCTCGTGAAAGTAGTTGTTGGCAGAAAGCTTCTCGTGCTCAGCGACGTCACCCGTGCTCATGAAGCCTTTGATCTCGGAGTTTTCAATTCTAGGGAAGAGAACCTCGACGGCAGTTGGAAATCGGTCCAAAGCACCCTTGAATTTTTTCATGAAGTACACGAGGAACTCGTCCACGTGGCGACGAATGCTGGTTGACTTGGGCAAAAAGCCCTGCAAATTGTGAAGGAGAAGCATGAAGTCCAAACGGAACAAGGCGGAGAAATCCTTTCTTACGACGAAAAGACGATGGAAAAAAGAAATGCCTTTCTTAATTTCGTCATGGGTCAAGTCCTCATAGTTCTTCAAGAACTCGATGTGCGTGGAGATGATATCAGAATGGAAGAATTTGACCTCCATGATCTTGTAGTCCATCTTTCTCTCCTGAACAATGTAGCGGACTTGCTCTTCATCGTCCTCCTCATCTGAATCCCTCTCAAGCATGTCCAAATAAGCCCGGTCCATTTCTGTGTTCAAGCCCGACGCTTTCTTCAACTTTCGTATTCTGCGTCTTGTTTTCAAGTACAAATGTACATCTTCATTGGCCAATGTCTCAAAGCTCTTGAGCAAAATGTTCACCACTGAGACCGTGGTATTTAAGTATTCGGGCGAGTGCCTGGCTGCGGTTTTCGGGATGTTCACACACAAATCCAAGAAGTCCTTCTGGTTGAATAGCTTGCGAATAATACCCTCAGCCAATTCCTTATCTTCATTGATGTCATCCTCGGAGACAAGATCGATTTCGCGTTGTGTTTTCTTTTGGGCAAAAATGGCATTAGAAATGAGGAGCATCTCTCTCAAGCACACCATGGCTACCTGGAGCGAGCTGTAGTCTTTTGCCCCGTAGGCAGATCTGAAATAGGAAATCAAAAGAATGTAGTTGGTCTCGCCCAAAGAAGCACCGATTGAGCCATAATCGTTTGCTTGGCCTTGCTGATGTGCTTGCATGGACTCTCTCTTGAATTTGAAAAACCAAGAAATGGTTCCGAAGTAGGAGGCCAACTCCTGGCCATCGATGACATCGAGAATGCCTCTTCTCCCCATGTCGTTGTCATTTGCAAGGTTTGTAAGGTGACTACCGACGAAGCCAACCAACGTGTTGAAAGAGCCGCTTGCCAAAAAGTTGTTGATGAACTCGACGAGAATGTTAGCAGCCTTTGTCCCAAGGAATGCGTGCGACTTGGTAATGTACTTGTTGGAGTCGTACCTGAAAGTGGAAGTCTTGTGCCAGTTTTTGGTTTTGTCCAAACGCTGTAAGGTGTCATAGTTGCTCTTGAGCGCTTTCTGGCCGCTGACTGCAAAATATGACGCGTTGCTAGAGTTCTGGATGGACAAGAGGGTTCCAAAGCGGCCGTGGCGCGTCAGTATGGAGTTGTTCTGGTGTTTGAGTCTTCGGTTTTCCTCTGAGAGAAGATCACCAAGGCCCATTCCCGCAGCAGCCGACGCCGCAGGCACCGACGTTACGTTTTTGATCAGCTCAATTCCAGGCTTGTTGGTGATTTCCTGTGTCAGCACACCTTTGGTGAGAAATGAAAGACATTCCATGGTCAAAAGACCAAAGGTTTCATCCTTCAAGTCTGTCAGCATCAGGTGCGCCATGGACGTGAGAAATAGTAGCACGTTATTGCGGTCAAAAACCTGGAGGATGGTGGGCATGGAGATGTCCTCCATGGTGACACCGCTCGGTAAAAGTGCCGAGTTCAGAATCGACTTGGTGCCCTTAACTGCGGGAAGCGGCTCAATATAGAGAAGGTTTCGGATGAAGAAGAGAATCAAGCGCAATATGTTGACGTCTCGTGGCTCACGGTCTTCTTTTGGGACGCGCAAAGCATTGATTCCAAGCCGAATAATTGCCTTTAGGAGTTTCCCCCCCTGGTAAGAGAGCGCCGCATATTTGTATCTGAGCTGGGCCCGCCTGTTTTCTGTTTTCGATGTGTAGTCCTTTAGCAAGGTATCTTTGTTGATTTCCACGGGCCATGTGAGGAGAACTAAAAGCTCCAAACACGCAAGCGTGATTTTCTCGATGGACTTGGTCCGCTTGACGCCTGCTGGAGGCTTATCCCACTGACACAAGATCACAATCAAATCGTTTTCCACGAGCCCTGTTTCTGCACATGCAAGAGCAACGTCAAAGGAGGCGTTTTGCTCGTCCACAGTCCTGATCCACCGCTTAAGATCCTTCAAACACGCCAACGCGTCGTGGCCCAACTTGTAGAGATTCTGTTCTGAAGAATGGTCGGGGCCACCCAATGCACTGACAAGTACGGATATATGGGCCTTCAAGATCTGCGACGTCTGTGGTTTTTGGGAATGGACGGTGGTGTTCAATGTGGAGATTCTATCTGGTTTGGCGTCCTCCTCCACGGGATCGTCCTCGGGTGCGGGCACCACATTTTGGCTTGCGGTTTCAGGAGCTGAAATGGCGTTGCCATCATCGACAATGAAGTCAGCAAGGTCCTGGTCGTCCCAGTAATTGTCTGAATCAGGCATACGTGAAGCTTGGTAGATGTAAGTGAGACGCGACGCGCGATGAAGTGCGTGCGTGCAGCGCCAGGTAGATGCCAATTGGAAATTGGAGAGATGGAATGTCAACAGCAAGTCTGCTACCGGAGTAGACAAGATATCAAAAATTGGAAAAAGCTATCCCAGATTGAATGAAAAGTGGGTGCAAAAAGATTGCAGCACCACAATTTCACACATGGTCTCCCACTGCATTACTCACTGTGGCCCTAAGTGGCTTGACTAACGTTGATCGGACGGGAAACAGTATTTTCCACTTGGTATGGCCGCAACCGGAAGGTGTAGGAAAGCGGACTGACTCTAGCTTCTAAATCGACACACATAAGGAAGCTTTACGAATACACTACGTGGAGGTTCCGGAGCTCAGGTCACCCACCCCTACGGACTTTCGTATACGAGATCCGCCTTCTGTCGTAAAGGAGACATGTGGTCCCTGCACTCGTTTCAGAGCTGATGCACGACTGCATGTGCATGCCTCGTGCAGGAGGCCACATCAGAGATTTCACAACTATATAAAGAGATACGGAACTCCTCCTCAAAGGAGGAGTACCTAGGAGTATCCCGATTAGCAAATAATAGTGCACATAATCCGAATCACATCGTATCTTAACAGGAAGACAGGGAGAGTAGTGTCACTAACATTAGACTTTTGTCTCAGTATATTTGCTGTAAAGACAAGGGGAAAATCTGGATTATTATCCAGGAAAATTCTCCTATGTACTTTCTGCACGGACCTGCATATAACACGGTGTTATATGCAGACCCACTCGTTCCAGCTCTGAATACACTCCACCAAGCCTTCCTGGAAGCGTTTGTACATGACGCACCGAATCCATGAAGTATATCATTATCCCAAAACTTTGTTCCTGGAGTGAGCATTAACTTTTTGCCCCATAAAGGTACTACAGGACAATTCTCATTTTCTTTCCGAACTTCTGGCGGCCAAAATACAGTGCCAAAAAGAAGCGCTATGGTGCCAGTAACGTCTCGATATGAGGCACCTGGCTAAGCTTACAATTTCAGCGGATTTATTTAGTTTGGGAATGGTATGAATTATAAGAACAAAGACTCTTTAGGGTTTGGTATGGAAATGACAACAGGCTAGATATTCTTTAAGGACTGCATTGAGAGTTTCAACAAAAAGTAGTTGGCAAATCAAGAGTCTTGCCTTTTCTTTGCGTTGGTTCAGAGTAGCTAGAATAAACGGCTCGTTTGATGAATTTTATGCCAGACTTCCGTTGCATAATTCCACTGCTTTTGATTGCGATGTGATAAGAAGTATTACACTCGGAACCACACCCACTCGACTAAGAAGAAAATGTTTCAGTGGAGTATTGGTGCATTGGTAGAATGTGCTCATGTACTATATCGATAAACAGGAACATGTTCTGTTTTGAGAAGCACTGCATCTGTTTTTTCACGGATTAGATACCGCTTAATGAACTATTCGAGGGACTACTTCTGTCCATTTTTGGTGAGTATACTTGGTGATCTCAGCTGTTTATAGTGTGTGCAAAGTCTCTTGATTTTATATCGTCCATAGAAAGTCTGATCAAGGATAGCATTTTCTGTTGTATTAATCTTCGGTTTTAGATAATATATTCTTTTTGGTCGATATTTTCCTATTAGTGGATAAGATCCTCTGTTTTTGGATTGAAATTTCTGTACAGGATAAAATTCTCTGCTTTCGAAGGATCGTCTGCTTTCGAAGGATCGTCTGCTTTCGAAGGATCGTCTGCTTTGGACCAATATCGTCTGCTTTGGACCAATATCTTGATAAAGTAGTGGTCTCTTCATGCCCGGACGCTAGCAATGACGCAGTGACTGCACACAACGGATACTGCTTCGCTGCAGTCATGTGCCACTGCCTACAAGTTCCAGCTTAGCCAATTGGTATCTTGAAACGGCATAGAATGTCCTTTACGAGTTTGTTCTTTTTTGGCCTGTGCGGGCGCGCTTATTAAATCTAACATGCCCCCACGAAACACGCCGGAGTTCAGGAAAATCAAAAGAAAAGAAACACCACCCGGAAAAGTGCACCACTAGCAGAAACATAGGCCGCCAGCGCCTATTTCATCCCGCCGAAAATAGCCTACTCATGGCCTTCTATTTTCCGTTAATGGCGCCGTTCTATGCATCTGGCGCGACCGTCGCTAATTCTGCGGGACCCCACAGCGCATCATCCTGCACAAAACCTGCTTCTTACATGGCGGTGTACCGCGCTTTACCCACCCTTCAGCCCAAGCAAGAAAGGCTGTGGCGGAATCCGTAGAAGCCGGGCCCATCCAAGCGCCCTGCCCGCCCAGGCCGCGCCCGTGAGGAGGGGAAAGCGCCTCTGCGGGACCTGCACACGGAGGCACGCTATATGCAGGACGGGCCCGGACCCCAGGCGGACTCTCCGCACTGTTTACCACTCAGGTCGGAGTACCCCCATTTTTCGTGCAGTACCCTCCATACTACTCTCTTCCACGTCTATTAAATGGAAGAGACTCCCAAAAAGAGACTGAGGATTCTCACGTCGTGCCTGGTGTGCCGAAAACGGAAGTCCCGATGTGACCGCCAGCGCCCTGTTTGTGGTCCCTGCAAAAAGAAGTCCGTGGCCCACCTCTGCAAATACGAAGATGACTTCGATATGTCGTCTCCCTACTCTTCGTTGGGCACCATGCCCGCCATGCCCGCCATTTCCGGCTACTCCCCCTACGTGGCTCATCCGCAAATGATGCCCCTTGGGCCACACAATATCCAGGCCCATCCTAACGGTCATATTCCCAGCATCAATTCCAGCATCTCCCACACGGTCAACGGGAATCCCATTCATTACGCTGGCAACAACGCCAACCCTGTTCCACATTCCGGCAACAACGCCAACCCTGCTCCACATTCTGGCAACAACGCCATGTCTCTCGGTCCCATCTCCGCCGCCCCTATTGTGCCCATGTACCAGCAATGGCCGAACCAGGTTCCAGACATGGCGTTCCACGGCCAATTTCTGCCTGTTCACTTTGTTAACAAGCTCAACACGCCGACGCCTGTGCCGCCGCAATTTCTGCGTTCCCACAGCCACTACTCATCAGGTGCTCACCCTGGCCTTCCCTCGGCCTCATCTGCGGCCATGGTTCCCCGGGTTCATGGACCGTCATCGTCGGTAGGTGGTGAACTGGCCAACGAGGAAAGTCTCCGGCTGAACTCCTTGCGTTCAAACCACAATCGCCTGGAATCCACGGGCTCCTCAAGCTCCACGTCAACGCCATACAACAAGGATACCAACAAGCATGGCAGTTCTCTCGTGCACGATATCTCCATGGATAGCACCAACATCAAAGCGAAGCTGGGCCAGGACGAGTCTTATGCTATGCATCCTCCGCCCCCTCCAGACTCCAATTCCAATCTCCTGTCCCCGATGGACGGCGGTTCGCTCCGGCGCGCTCAAGCCCCGGCAATATCTCCAACAAAGTCCGAGACTTATCAGTCCTCAGCCAAGGATAGTCATTCGCAGATGACAGCCGATGATTATACCGAGCCCGGGTTTGTTTCGGTATCAATAGGCCAGAATATCCTCCGCATTGCGGTGGACGATACAATGAGCTCGTTTTCCGTGGCTTCGAGTACCTTATTGGTTGATGGCCCGCTATGGCAACAGCAAGGCCCTCTTTCCTACGTCGGAATGACGAAACGGGACTCCTTCACGAAACTCGTCAGAAACTTCACAATGGATCTCTTCAAAAGTGAGCAGTTTCAGCAGTTCGTGTCGAAGCCGAAAGATGAAGACGGGAATGGTCTGAGCCATGCCTCAGGCTCGCCCAAAATTTTTGACCAACCAATGTCAACAGAGGAAGCTAAAATAGAGCAGGACTCCGAGCAGACTTTCATGAACGATGATATGTTGGTTACCACAAAAATCAAGGCCTTCGCCAGTGAAGCACAACCGAGCGATGAAGGGCCCGACGGAGGCTTAAACCCCATCAACAAAGTGCAGTCAATTCTTGCGCTCCAGGATTGCAAAAGCGTCTACTATGAATTCGTGGCTTCAAACGTTGTCAAGATTCTTCCCAGCAAGTCTGCTGTTTACATGGCGGTGAACAAGTTTTTTCATTATGTGCACCCATTTGTTCATATCTTTCATGAAGAGACTGTGCTCAAGGAACTCAAGAACTTGTTCAAGGGTGATTATCTCGAAAGAAATGAAGGTTACTACGAGTCCATTACAATAAGAAATGACGCGGACCTTACCATTGTGGGAGCCCTTCTCATTATGATACAACTTGGATACATGACTTTAATACCGAACAACGAGGTGGAGATGCACTACACGGATCTAGAGGTTACCTTGATCAAAGACATTTCGCGATTCAAGTCAGATCAGCGCATCAGTGTTATAAACCTGTGTTTGTCAGAGGAAAAAGTAAAGATCATGACAACTTTCAAATCGGTCCAGTGTTTGACACTATTGTTCTTTTTCAGATCAGTGCTTCCAAACGATTGTCTTGGACTAAGTGGCTCGGACTCGCAATTATTATTTGGAGCCATTGTCAATCAAGCGCTTTCCATTGGTTTGAACAGAGACCCCCTCAAATATGATACCATAAACAGTATCTCTAAGAAACCGGACTTCGTGAATACGTGGCGTTCACTTTGGAACTTTATTGTCAATGCCGATGCCAACAATTCCATTTACTGTGGAACCCCGATGAAATTACAAAATTTGGATAACAGTGATGTTGAGCCATCATCACTGTTTTCGGAGGAAGTGAGCTCATTCAACTTGAAGGTGGACGCTATTAGTGCCTGTTACCGCAGTATAGTCACAAAGGTTACCAATCTAAGAAAACAGTTGAGAGTCATCGATTTGTTGTCTGAGACCAGCAAATTGGAAAAGATCTTCCTCAAATGTTTTGGCAAAGACTTTTTCAGAGACTACATCAGCAGCCCAGCGCCCAAAGAACCAACAAACCCTCATCAGGCCGCAGCATGCGAAGAAACGTTCATGAAAGTGCGGCGCTTCCTTTTGTTTATCAATACCAGAGCCAATTTATCATGCTTATACTACTTGGTGGTTCTTCATTATGAGCAGAAACTTGACGAAGACAAAGACGCAGAGATCGGGGCGGGTATTGAATTGTTCAAAATCTTTATTCGTTCGGTTGTTCAGCTAGTGTATATCATGTCTTACGCTTTGGACAACGCCGAGGAGCTATTCGGTCGCCACTACGACTTTATCTTGACGTCATGTATTGAGCGGAGCATGATCAAGACGCACATATTTGTTACGTCTTTCTTTATCCGCTTAATTAATTACAAGCGGACGTTGGCCATCAAAGAGGCGGAGGGAGGAGGTAGTGATGACATCGAGAACTTCGAAGAGCGGTGTGAGGTTGTGGACAGTCTATTCACTATCGCTCTCATCGAAGCAGAGTTATTCGTCGGTCACTTCAAGAGTTTGAGCAACACCTACATTAACTCATACAAGCTATATGTGATGGCGTTTTTCGTGTTGAAGCAGTGCATGGAAAACCCCGAGCTCTTACTTGCAGGATTTACCAACAAGAAGCTGTCGTTGTTCCACAACGGAACCAACATGCTTCAATTCATGTCTAACCCCGAGTTGCAAAGCATGTGCAAGCTCTGTGAGGAGTTCCGCCTCGCTAAGTTAGAGTCTATTAGACGCCAAAAGAACCACCGGAGGCCCGAGGAAAAGAGCGAGGCCATGCAGTCGATTTCTGCCGCAGACATGAATACCAACACAGGATTGGAAACCGGAGATTTTGATGCCGCGGCGGCAAACCGGGCCATGTATGGAAACGAGAATACAGTGAACACCTATGGCTGGGTCAAAGAGAAGCAAGCACGAGATGACTACCATGACATCTTTGATGAGCAAAGCATGGTTGGCAATGACGAGTTATTGAAGTTGTTTGAGCTTTACGGCTACCTAGAAAACTAATTGCGATCAGAGAGATCGATAATGTGACAAGTTGACATCGAAGAGGTGTAGATTTCAGCATACGATGCGGTTTTGCCTGAACAGACTGGCGAGAATCTTGAGCAAGTTAGCATAGAGCAGATGCAGGACGCGCATTCAGAACGTAACTCTCATCGACGCCCGCTTTACTGCACAATGAGTGGAAAGACTCTACATTTCGACACACCAAGGGGCCGCAAGAGGATCCCCCTTCTGTGCAACCAGTGCAAGCAACGCAAGGTCAAATGTGACCGGAAAATGCCGTGTTCCCTGTGTGTGAAACACAAAAGTGACGGCAAGTGTGCGTACATCGAGGACCAGGTCATGACACAGGAAACGGCTGGCACGTTGATGGTTTTCAAGCAGGCCTCGAAAGCAGATAGAACAGGTGAAGATTCCCATCGAAAAAGGCCCAAGGTCCACACATTGCCGGCACCTTATCAGTACCAGCATCAATTCCAAGAACAACATCCGGCACAGAACCAGTTTGGCGTACAGGGCCATTTCACCAGAGATGTTAACACGAGCCAAGGAATATATCCAGAACAGCACCAGGAGCAAATGTGCAGGCAAGACCACCAGAACTACGGCGGGAATTACAGGCATCCCGTGCTGTCATACCCACCGGCAAACGGCTACTACAAAGCCAGCCTAGAATCAGACGCTGGAAAGAACAAGATGAATGGAACGCATTTTGGGTCGGAAATATACACCAGATTTGGAGCGCCGATTTTAGGGAATGGTTATGCGTCACAGGGGAGCGAAGCAGCCGTCGCCCAAGACCAGACCACGGAAGACGAAAGACTGGAAATGGACAAGCCGTTTGACGTCTATACAGGGTATACATCTATGTACCGAGAAGGCGGAAAAAACGTTCATCATGGCCCCTTCTCGTGGTTTTCCTACATTCAGAAGGACAAGGTGCTTCAAGCTCTATGGGTTGTGTCCAGCACCCAGAATCACCGGGACGCGTTTCAGAAGGTTCCTCAAGGTAAAGGACTGGAAAGCATCCGACAGAATGAATGCGAGCTGGCGATCGAGGCCCTGACCGCCAGAGATCAGATTTCCCCCAACAGCTGGCGCAACCTCAAGGCAAACCTCAACAAGAAAACATTAGCGTTGGGCTTGACGGTTTTCGAAGGCACCATGGACCAGGGGTTGGACATCATCGAAAAATTGAAGCTCTTGCTTCCCAACAAGCGGGCGACGAATCTCCTCATCAAACGCTTCTTCCAGGTAGTGTACCCCTACATGTGTGTTATTGACGAGACGTATTTCCGGGGCGAAGTGGCGGAGATTCTCGGCCCAGAGACCAAGTCGGAGGAGAGATACGACCACATTAATATCCGCAAAAAAAAGGATTTTGCCACCATGGGCACCCTCCTCATCATGCTCCGTGTGTCGTACCTTTCGACGTTTTCCAATATACGGGCAGAAAATGAAGACATTGTAAACTCGCCCTACTCAATGTCTGACGATATCAGCAGTGATGGGTCCACACATGCTGAAAGTTCTGACTTGGATTCGCCCTCTCAAAAGCGGAAGCTTTTGTTCGAGTCGAAGTATATCTTGACTCATCCCATTAGCATTGACGTGATGGAGTATGTGCAGGTCTGCCTTGACCAGATCTCTGGCGCATCCAGATCTTCTCTCAGTGTGCTTCAGTGTTTGGTGATGAAGCGCATATACTCCGACGTGGCTCCGGAAGAAACCGATTCTGCCGACGGCTACGACGCCAGTGCTCTCAATTCCATATGCATCCACATTGCATACTGCCTCGGCATCCACCGAGATTTGGAATCCCAGCGTATGCTGAGCTTGCTGGCTGCCGAGATCAGATACGCTAATCTCTGCCGAAAGATTTGGTTTTACGTGAAGCTCATGGACTTGAAATTGGCCTGGCACTTTGGATTCCCCATAATGGTGGACCATAACTACAGCAATCTCAAGGGGCCTTACTTGACTGCAGGAGCATCCAATATCAACAACGAGGAATTGGAAACGAAGGTGTGTGCAGTTCTCACTTGGTCGGGTCTGTTCTACCGCAACTTCGCCGAGATGATCAAGCGCTGCCTTCTGTTGCAGGATCCGTTGAAGGTATCGGAGCTTCTACAGTTGATGGACATGTTTGAGGAAAAGATTTCGGAGGATGTGGGCATTTTGTCTGACTACACGTCCTCTGGCGTCAGTGGCCAGAGTTTTCGGGAGAACTTGAGGCACTGCTCACAGAAACCGAACACCAAATTGTCGTTCAACACCGGGCTGCCGGGGGTTAAAATCGAGCTTGGTAGCGCCGAGATGCTGAAGGAAAAGATGGGAGAGTCGTCAGAATTTCCCTTTGTCAAAGTCTTGAAGCTCAAAGTGTATTTGAACATGAAGCAGTTTTCCATGTCCATCTTCTATCACTTGTTCCTTAATTTCGAGAAATCAGGAAGATCTGATCTTAGTTTCGACTACTTATCCCGCATCGTGACCTTCTTTTGTGGGGAGTTTGTGCCAGAGATCTTGAGTTTGTTGATGAGTACTCGGTCCAATTTCGATTCCGCTTCGACCATCCCGGGGCTCATCTTGAACAACTCCGTGATCGCTTTGATCCACAAGTGTGACCAGATTTTTTTTGGTATCATTGGGCGCTCTCGCTTCAGGCTATTGAAGCTCAAGGCAAGTCCCGACCATAATAACTTGCTTCGAACGTCGGAATCTTACAGACACCGCTTTGGAAGCATTTGCAGCTTGAGCAACAATTTGTCGGACATCGTCAAGTTCAACATCTCATGCTTGGCAAGATTGAATCACCGCTACTATTATGCATGGAGACTTTCCAGAACACATACATATGTGTTGAGCAAAACGACGACGGACGATTTCAACGAGAAACTCATGGAGTTGGATTTTCCCTTCATCGAGTTGTGTCAGGTCCAGATCGACGACATGCTCAAGCTGAGTCGAGAATGCCTTGCTAAAATAGGAAGCGCATTCGACCAACCCCACAAAGATGAACAGAAAGTGGAGCAGTATGTTTCTTCCGAAGTCGGAATAGTGAACGGATATGCAGGCGGCACCGGTGATCTGATGGGCGTGATGGATGGGAGTAGTGAAGCGGCCAGACCAGATCAGTACGAAAACGTGCCAGAACTTTACGACTTTGACGATTACTTACCAGCGATGGGCATGTTTGCCGTGGAGCAGTTTCCCGAGGCGGATCTTATCTGGAAACAGATCGGCGACATGAAGGAGGATAACAGGAGAGAGTTTGTTGGAGAAGCGCCCAATGACATCAGTGATAAGTTCTTTCCGCTCAGCCCACAGCAAGACGTTATTCCGCCTTTCGATATGAACGGGGCTTTTGAAGGCTTTACCAATATGTATGTGTGACGTATTGCTGATGGGCCAAAGATGCAAGGTTTGAATGCCACTAAACTTGAATCTTCGTTCTCTTGGCTTTTCAGGATTTACTAGTGGGGGGATCTAATTGAGAAGCGAGTCCGCCCATGATTTCAGGATGAAATCTTTGAATCGGCTGCTGATGAGCCTTTATGGAAAACCACTGACCAGCCACTATAGATGGTATCGAGTGCCCATAGATATAGCATACATACAGGCCTGCAGCCGCGCTTGAAGCCCTCACGAGAGCCGACCTGCATAAAACAGGGGGTACCCGGACGCCGCAGTGTACTTGAGGGGATTTTCCAGCGGAAAAACATCCGCACTACATTCTTTAGCCGTATGTGAACACCGGACATAATGATGATTCTTGAGCTGTGCACCAGTCAGACATTCATGATCGATTACGCCCATTTTTTAATGCCTGAGATGTCCTTAACCGAAAGATATACTAATATTCAGAGCTCCGGCGTGCAAACCGTACCATAGCAGACAAGTCTTGTCTGATACAAGGCCGCAGGCGGTGTGATACAAGTTCCGCAGGCGGTGTGCCTGCGGTTCTGGATCCGGCCATGCCTCGGTGTGGTGATTGGTTCATCCACACAAGGTTCGTAAAAGATCAACTTGTAACGAGTAGTTCAACCTCCAAGGCTAATGCTTCAAGTGGGTTTCTTTTAGAGAGCTAAAATGCATACTCTGTGCAAGATCTTAGACCTAGCACCTAGGTCTGTTTTTGGAATTGCCAGCGGCCAAGGAGTCAGGCATCCATTAAAAAGTCGTATGACATCCATTAGCACGGTGTCCCTTTCGTGTAGTAAAATGAGACGCGTGCAGGAGGCTTCAGCCAGCAGTCCAAGAGGCCGGAAAAAAGCCGTTTTCTGTGGACCCTTAAACGCGAAGCAGAGCGCCTGTATGACAGTCTAGACCGAGCGCGGATTGTCGCTGGTAAATATAGCTGAAGACAGCATAGTTCAAAGCCTCGGCATAGTAGTAAAGCCACGGAAAAGCAGCCGCGGTTGTTTGCGTTGGATGACGGATCGACGGCAGTCAAGCGCATTTTGGAATGGCAAAGGCATTCTGCCGGTGGCGTCTCATCAAAGCGACTCAAAACGCACGTCTAAGCGAGGAGCGACACGATTCGCGTTTTCTCCACAATCCAGCGCAGGGACATGACAAAGAATCACCCGCAGAGAAGAATGCAGGAGGGCCTGACAAAGCGTCATTGCAACTGCGAGGAATTACACGAAACGGGAAAAAGAAATCTTGCCGCAGCAGGCGCAGGTTGCAGCCACCCATTGTGTGGTGAGGAAGTATTGGCATGGCAATTGTATGTGCGAAGTGCTTTCCGCCATAGGATACTGCAAGCCGTGTTGGATTTTGAACAGGTGAATTTTGAACAGGTGGAGTTTGAACATGTGGAGTTTGAAGCAGCCCTGCGGCTCGTGGCGGCCGCATGTGAGTGGGCGTGAAAGTTCTTTCTGGTGACAATGGCGCATCCGCAGCCACTTGGGGAGCACAGTGAGACCATCAATGGGGACGGATGTGATGCACGAGTTTTCGGCTAAACGACTTCATGACCTGATCCAGCAATGTTCTTTGCGCTTGGTTTCGGAGTTTCTGCTGGGGCACCTTGTAAGCGCGGCTGGCCAGTAACTGGAACAGGCACGGTGGAGTAAACGGGCCTGGACAGGATAGTCGGCACTCACAGTCGACTCACAGTCGACTCAGGAGAATCAAAACAGGGGTCAATTGTCAAGTGTCACGAGCACCAGCTGCAACCAGGATAGCTTCGTTCTACTGGTCAATGGCCCATTGTGGAGCTGCGATCGCAGCCGCCGTTGCTTTCTTCGATCGTGGTATCAGCGCATGATATGGGTCCTTTGTCAGTTCCATTCAGGAGTGTATGCCTGTCGCATCGCCTGGCGCGCCTAACAATACGTCTCATGCACACTGCCCCGATGTGCCGCGTACAAGGGGCCTGAAGCGCGATCATGCGTCGCGAACACTTCTCAGCCGCCTACTATATAACCTGGGAATGTCCGATCCTCTGACAGTCGACATAGCATCAGCCATAAAATCAACTACCCGTTGTCCACACTCATTGCTCACTAGCCATTGCAACGCATTGACCTCTCCTCGTCGCTGGCATTCACACTACTCGTCCCTTTTCCTCCACAATGGCATCCCTACTCGACTTGAAAGCTCTTGACGTGTTCCTCCGCAAACCAGTCTCCCCAGACATGGTGCAGAAGTTGGTGGTCAAAACGTTGCAGGTGATACCCTGCCAGGACAAGCCGGCGACCGCCAAGGGCGGCAAACCGTTGCCATCGCTCATGTCTTTTATCTCGCGCTTGGTCAAGTACACCAACGTTTACACCGGCACATTGATGGCCTCGCTTGTCATCTTGGACAAGTTGAAGGCGCGTCTTCCCAAAAACGCCCAGGGCTTGCCTTGCACGAGACACCGCATCTTCTTGAGCTGCTTGATCTTGGCCTCGAAGTTCCACAACGACTCGTCTCCCAAAAACGCCCATTGGGCCCGCTACACCGATGGCCTCTTTTCCTTGAACGACGTGAACTTGATGGAAAGACAGCTTTTGTTCTTGCTAAACTGGGACGTGCGCGTCCACAACGACGACATGGTGGAGCAGTTGGCCGACTTCTTGCATCCGATAAAGGAGGACTTGATCAACGCGCTGCGGATGCAGAAGTTTCTCGAGAGGCAGCTGGCGCTTGCCGACGCGTCTTACACCACCACAAGCTCGGGATTGTCCTCCATCTCGAGAAGCTCTTCCACCGCCTCGGCGCTTTCGTTGGACCACTTCGATGCTTCTCACGGCAGACACAGTCTGTGCAGTTCCGTGGGCTCGTTGAGCCCTTCGCTTGCGAAGCGTCCGCAGGCTGACTCTTACGAGCACTACGTGCTCAACTAGGCCCGCTTGGTTGCGGCCTCATGGCATTCACTTCTACATATATCAATTAACGGCTGGGTTTTCGAAGTCGTAGCAGAGCTCCGCCCGAGCATCGTCGGCCTGCCCGGTCACGTGCGCACAGTCACGTGCGCACAGTCACGTGGCCCGCCGCGGGGCCCGACCTCGCACTATCTACGACGCCTACCGGCAGCAACAGCGCCTGGCCAGAGCTGACACCCGGTGCAACTGCCGACTTATCCATGTTCAGACTTCAGTCCACGCACCTCAAGAGACGTCTCGCCACATCCACAAGGTGTGGCGACAGAAGCAAAATTCAACTCAAGCAGCTAGGCAATATTCTACTGAAAGGAGGCGTGGGAAAAGAGGGAGGCAGCAGAAAAGTGGCTTCCAGCAACACCAAGGCTCCCAAGAAGACCTTGTCACACTCTCTAGAAGAGTCCGAGCAGCGCTTTGCCCAGGAGCTCAAAGAAAGCTCAATGAACTTGGGATTGATGAGCAAGCACGACATCAAAGTACAGACTACTTTTGACGAAGGAAGACAATTCGGGAGCCATCCGTATGGACAGGTCCAACGCAGACGCTCCACAATCAACAATCTTCCAGACGAGATCGACCTCTTAGAGACCCCATGGGAAGAGGTGGAGAAAATCTACCAGGCGTTGAAGGACTTGGACTCAGACCAGGTGGTCCATCATAAGTGCAAAGAGCGCATCCACGCAGATACAAAGAGTCTTTTGTCGATTCGGCCTAAGCGACTCACAGACTATTGCAAGTTTGAGCGACGCGAGCAGATCTCGCATTTACTGGCGTTGGAACAGGCACTTGAAAGCGCGTACTACTTCAATGTGGTAGGCTTTGATAGGAGCTTCCTCGGAGCGCCATTGCTGAAAGATAACTTGTTGCTGCCGGAGAAAGGCAAATCTCTCAATATTCCTGTCGAATTGTTTGCGGATGCCAGGACCAACACCACGAAGGTGCCGATTTACAAGAGAGAAGTCAATTTTCTAGAGAACGATGCGTTTGCGGAGTTGTGGATGCCAAGTGACGGAAAGCCGTCTTCGCCCGAGGACTTCCTCATCCTAGAGGGCAAACCCATAATGGTCAAGAATATTGACGATTACAACACGTTGGACCATGAGCTGGCGGAGTTGAAGACGCAGGTCGAGAGCGAGATTCTTCTGATGCAGCGGCAACTCACGTCGGAAATCACCCGCAGCACCATTCCGCTTCCTCTGGTGTCGAAGCGAAGATTGAAGACGAACCAGTACATTTTGGTGGCCAAAATCCCCTACGCCACCAAGGATACAGGGCCCACCTTCAAATACGCCTTGAACCACTTTGATCTCATTCCCTACTACGGCTCGTTGTTCACGACTGCAAAACACCGCAGACATCTTTACAGGCATTTGTTCAAGGTGATGCTCTTAAACGTGAGCGACCAGATGGATTCGCTAACACGCATCAAATACAAACTGCCAGAAGACCGCGAGGATTTCATGAAGAGAACGTTCGACCAGATTCACGAAATCGTGGAATCCAAGTTGATGCAGTGGGTGTGGAATAAGCGTTTGGCGGTGCCACGCCAATACAATGTGTTTTTGCACAAAAAACTCAATCCGGGTAGCTTCCTGAGAATCTACTGGTTGACCCGCAACCCGTATAAGCTGCCCCCGCGGCGGTCTCCGCTCAGACGTTCGCCCATGGTGCTCCGAATCTTCAATAATGCTCCTCTCGGTTGATTTCCATACCCTACCCGCGGACTGCACCCAAGCGCACCGCGCACCGGTCGCACACCATCAAATTTTTCTCTCCAGAAACCTATACCAACCATGGCTTATAAAAAAGTGGCCCAGACCAAGGCCTTGCCTGCCTTGCCCAAAATCAAGCTCAGAAACTCCAATGTCACAAAGTCAACCAATCAGTGTTTTGTGTTGATGTCATCTCTATTGAACTGCTGGGCGGCCAATGGAGAAGGATCGGGCCAATGCTCTGGGTTCGAGCACGAGTTGAAGACGTGCATGGAGACATTCAAGCCCACGAAGGCCGGTGCAAGCTCCATGAACTACCACGCCGGTCGCTTGTACCCCAAGTTCAAGAAGGTCAACGACTAGAGCCACTACAGGGATAATGTATATAGAGAATCAACGGAAAGGACAGTGCTGGTGTAGACTCATAGATTTGGTGGCCTGAGCCTTTTTGGAGCAAAAAAAGGTAGAAAGCTGCGATTTCTGTGGATCGAACACAGGACCTTCAGATCTTCAGTCTGACGCTCTCCCAACTGAGCTAAAACCGCCAACAACAACTTTCAAAACTTCAGTCTAATCCTGTCCCAACTGAGCTAAAACCGCCAATACCAACTGTTGGAAACGAGTTCTGCTCACCTTAGATTACCTCTGTTTGATTCAGTCTCAGTGTGTATTGCTGTCCCCCACAGCGCTGAAAAACTCCCGAGATTGTCCAAAAGACTCCAGCTTACAAACAATGTGTGAACCTGCATGTGCTGCATTCATATAGCATTATCTGCAGGCGTGCACGACTACACCCACAAAGCCTTCCTTCTAGCGAACCTTTGCAGCGGGTACTATTTCTAAATTTTCGCGAGATTCACATCTAGCCATAGGAAACGCTCGCGAGCTCCTGGATCTGGTAGCGCGCATACTGTGTGCTGCGGTCTTTTTCTGCAACTCATTAGTTTGAAACAATCATCCTTACAGCAGGGAAAATTCCCTAGAAGCAACGCCAGTGGCACGCTGAAGCAGACTATATTTCGAAACGCATCTGAAACACCCTCGAAACACGCCTGAAACACATCCGGCTCCTCAAACATCCTGAGGCACTAGTCGTACCTCATAGCCATGCGTTCCTTCGTGTCATTGGGACTCATTATTCTGGGCCTCCTACGATTGGTATGCGCCGGTTTTGTCGAATCATATCCGCCCCTCTTCAGCCAAAGACAGAACCGTCTATTGCTGCCCTTTATTGTCTACGTTGCTGTCGATGTTGAGAAGGAGGTGATGAAGTTCTTTATAAACAGCCAAGTCCTGAGTCCCACCAACCTTTCATCCACTGAAGTGTTGATATCTGACGTGGATGTAGAGACGAACCGCTACACCACCCTCAATGTCAAAATGGATTTCATGGGCAAGACGTTTATCCTGGAGAACCTCCGCTTCTGTGACTATGTGGCGGTCAAAAACACCTCGTGGCGCCACGATTCGCCCCGCTACAGGGGCGATATCTCCACTTCCACGTTGGCGGCCCCAAGCGCTTCTAGGATACCTGAAAACCAGAATCCATTTCATTTGCATAGCAACGGGTCGATATCACGGCATAAGAGAGCTGGAACTCTTTTAGAGCCTCGGGGCGTCTCCAATATCACGGCACGTCTGAGCGAGTCGTCCTCGATGGACTCCATGGCAAGGTTTAACCACTCAATCTCCTCCTTCTTCTCGAACGCAACCGGCAATCTAACACAGTGTCCTTTGTATCAGAACGACTCGTTTGTTCTTTATTACGAGGCCGACATTAGTCAAAATTTCGGTCAGTTGGGCTCCTACTCCTTTGAATTCACAGTTGTTTCAAATGACAAGTCGTCCAATATCATCGGTGGCTCGTTGTGCTACGTTACTTCAACCGCTGTTTCAACGAGCTTGAAACAACTCCTTTTCTTTGGCGTGGTCACGATCTGCTTATTCACCTACATTGTCAATTTTTTCATTAAGGTTCTTTCTCCGGACCAGGAGTCTTCAAACCCATTCCTTATCGAGGCTTCTACTATCTGCAATAGAAGCCTTCTTCGCCAGTTGGATGCAGATCCCACCAAGTTACTAAATTACCTTCAATATGCTGTGTTTTTGGGCGGTCTTAATGTTCAGTACCCTGGTTTTTTTCTGTCCGCCATCTCACAGATCAGGTGGTGTACTCTTCTGCATATCCAAATTATGCCCTGGAAATCACAATCCCTTACTTCGAATGATCATGTTTTTGTCACCTACCATAATTATGGGCTTGGGTCTTTGACTCTGTCAAATACAAGCAGTTACATCATCCATTTCTGGCCCAACTTTATGATATGCTTGGCAGTCTGGGTTGCATTCACTGTGGTATGCTATCAGCTCTTCATCAGTTTCAAGGTCACGGCAAAGCGGAAGTCTGGCGGATTTCTTGATCGCTTCTATGGTCTGCAGTCATCCCCAGGCTACTTTTTGAAGCGGGGTTTCCAAAGAAACAGAAACCCCTTCGCCCAGGATAGCAGTAGCACGGATTCGGCTTCGGACTACAACGGGCTCGCTGATTCACCCCAAAACACCGTCTTCAAAATGCATTCTGCGTATGAAGTGGTGCAGCATTCAGAAGGCTCTTTGTTCTCATATTCATTTTCCATCAATGGCTGGGCCATAGTAGGCCAGATTTTGCGTCAATGTATCACTACGTTTGGCTTTCCTTTCTTGGTGTATACATTGCACATGTTGCTTCGGGCCTCTGCGGACGACTCGATGTTTTACGACTACAAGCAGTTTTTCTTGGCTCTCAACGCATTCAATCCCGTGGTGCCGTATCAATTCTTGGAGCCATGGAAGTTTCTTCTTCCATCATATTTTCCCGATCAATTGAGACACGATTTGCCTGAAATGCCAAGCAAACCTTCAGTGAAAGGACCTGTTGCGGCAGGCTCAATCACCCTTTTTCTATGGCTGGCATCAGTGTTGTATTTCATTTGCTACTACTTTGTGCCGAAGCTCTTTCGGAAGAGCAGAGGAAACAATATCCACAAGTTGTACACCTCGGTGAAGTCTATTGTGATATGGGTGCACTTGTATAACTTATACAAACCTTCAATGCTTGGTTTTGTCTTGTTGGATTTATTCTTTACGATTGCCCTGCTGCTAGTCATTGTGTTCTTACAGTCGTCGGGATTGTCACAGGTTGTTCTCTTGAGTATCATTGAGCTTTCGAAATACATACTCAAGTTGATTTTCAAGCCATTTTTTCTCGAATCCCCATGGTACGGCTTAGACAACGTTATTCTGTGCGCCAGGGTTATACTGGCGATTTTGTGTATCGCATACATCCAAGAATTGCACATCAGTGAATTTGCACGGTCATGTGTGGCGTTTGCGCAGTTGACAATTCATTTGGTAGTGGGTCTTTACTACATCCTCTACGCTATTTACTGTTTTGCATTGACTGCAAAAGCAGCTATGAAGGCAATGAAGTCTAAGAGGTCCATCAAGAACGAGAAAGCGTCACCAGAAAATGATGGGCTTGAAGAATTTGAATTCAGACAAGTCCCCATGCCTCGTGCGAGGGACACCAGGCCAGAATTCTTACATACATCTCAATCGTCGATCAACGAGACGGAAATTGACTATTACAGGGCGCAAAATGATGACATGTTGTTGAATTTGAGCACCGCAGACGATATCGATGAACCTGTGGAGAAGGGACTGGACGACGAAGTCTATATCCAACAGGCGGAGATGAGGATTCAGAAAACAGACTACACTATTCGGGAAGCTGACCAGATCTACCGCAAGTATTTCTTGAGTGATGAGATTGATCCAGAAATGAGAGAATTGTGGGAGGGCAGAAACTGGCGGTCTGAGAAACAAGTACCCAAGAAAGACAACAAAAACTCCACCAAGACCTGGTTTCAGCTGTTCAGAAGCAAGCTTGCCAAAGATAAGCCTCAGGGATTCGAAGTCATCAACCGGCGCCCTTTGTTAGTCCAAACAGCCAAAACCGAAGCTTGCGAATCTGGATTGAGCCTGCAGTTACGCAGTAGCGAAGACTCGGCTCAGACCCCCCGGCCTTGAACAAAGCGGCTGGTCTCGCTTTCAATACAACTTTTCAAACGTGATGTGATATTTTCCTTGTAGGGTCTACTTGGTTCAGACTCCAGTTCTGCAAGTGTCTGTCACGCTAAACAATGTAGCCAAGGAAGGGATTAGAGCTGACCAACCCCAGCATGATTACTTTCAGGCCGGTATGCAGTGACGAGCTTATCTCAATTCCTCCCATCCTCAAGCCATCTGGGACAGAGCTCTGTCGTGAGTAAATTGCTTGTGAGTTTGAGCCAGCGGTTGACTGTATACTCGGGTCTCACCTAGTTTAGCTTCTGCTTTTTCGAAACGTGGTCCTCAAAAACGTCCTTTTTCATGATATTCCGCAAGAGCTTTTCATCTTCGATAACGGTGTAGTCAAACACGGAATCCGGAGATGCACATGCTGCCAAGGCAGCGTGTTCCGAGTGCAATACCATCTCCGCCATACGAGCTCTGGTGTTTAGCTCAGCAACGGGAACCGAGCCACAGCCCTTTGGATAGTTCAGAAGCCGAGCCTTGACAATATTCAGGTAGTGCTCAAGCATGTTTTTCGTGACCTTCTCGCCCACTAGAAGCTGGTATATCTTCTTATGCACTCTGCGAATGGCCCTGGATTTGAGAGCAAAGGACGCCGAGTTGAAGGACTTTTGGTGGTTGATGGCGGAAATCACCACAAAGAACTGCATCATGAACACCAACTCCTTGTCGACCTCACCGCTCACGTAACAGTTGAAAGAATCAAAGACAAATGGCTCTTCATCCTCATCCTCCACTTCCTTGAGGATCTGGATGATTTCTTCGATGGTTTCCTTGGACAAACTGGACTTTTCTGCAAAATACTGCTTGATGCTCTCCAAGGAAATCTCCCCCACGTCCTGCTCGGTGGGCTGTTCTTCCACATACCCGTACATGCGCAAGAGCTCTGCATTCAGGTCCACCGAGTACGTGTTGTAGATCTGCTCTCCCAGGGCAACGGGCTTGGTGGTTTCGATCACAAGAAAGTCTTCTTCCTCGTGGACATATGCGTTTTGGCGCCTGGTGTGTGCGTTCATGGTGTCGGCAAGAGGCACCATGGACTTTAGGAAAACCGGGCCCTCGTCGTCTTCCTTGTCAAGGTCAAATGAGTAGGACATGATGAGCGAGGCCACCATCTTGAAGTCTTTTTTGGTCACATCTCCCACATACTTGCGGAATAAAGGCGCCAATGCAGCGTATAGGGTTTCTTCCGAGTCCTTTCCGATTCTGTCCAAGATGAGAGATGGCCGCAAACACTCGAGCTCGTCATCCAGCCAGCTGTTCAATTGGTTCATGGCGTACTCGGGGTCGTTAAGGGGCAACACGTCGAAATAACGCCACCACAAACTGTCGTTTTGCTTGACTTTCCACTCGTACATGATGGCCAAAATCAACCCTTCCCAGTCGGAAAGCTCCAGTAGCGTCTTTTGCGTGTGCACGTGATCTTTGGTTAGAGAACAGTTCCTGACGTTTAGAAGGGCCGCCCTGGGAATTTTGCCCACCACCTCTCCTTCAGCCATGTCTGCTGTGGCCAAGATGCACCTTCCCTCGCCCGAGCTGCAGCGGTCAGCGATTGTGATTTTGGGAGACATCTGAACATGCTGATTGCGGAGCCACTCCACATACGCCTGGGTCCTGGACTCGAAAGTTGGCGTCATCTTGGGTGTAGTTGTGGTGCGATGCGCTGCTTGTCACGTGTGCTGCAGTACACCATAGACAGATAGACAGATGGGTAGACAGATGGGTAGACAAATAGGGTAGACAAATAGGGTAGAAAAATAGGGTAGACGAATAGGGTAGACAGATAGGGTAGACAGATAGGGTAGACAGATTAGAGGGTAAAGAGTCATAGACACAAAGACTCAGCCGGTGAATTGAGAGCTATGGATAGTCATCAGACCTAATGTGCCAGATGCTGTATCACCGCAGTAGCCTGCGGAAGCTCTCGTTCTGAGTGGATACAGGGAATCGCCACAAGGTATCGTAGAGCCCGACAGCCAGTGTTGGCTGGTAGGTCATGGAATTCACCACAGTCGATTCTTGGTCAGCCCTTTTTGGGCTCGCTGTCCTGTGCCAGCAATTGTCTGATCAATAAGCTGCCGCTGCCCCTGCTTATCTCCGCTGCTGATGCGCTGCGTATATGCGTATTGTCGCTGACACCAAGAGCGAGCCAGTTGCCTGAGGTGTCGATGTCCATGTGTGAGATGGCCAGATGTGGCTCGTGATCAACCCGAAACACTTTCATGCGCTTTTTTCGTGCCCAGTCCCACACACAGACAGTGTTGTCAGCTCCTGCGGTGAAGAGGGTTTCGGAAAGCGGATGAAAGCTCAAGCCCGTGACTGGATATACCGTGTCGATTCCCAAAGAAGAGTCCTTGATGCGGTGGCACTTGAACGCATATTTGGCGCTCTGAACCTCGGGCAGCTCATTGAAGTACTCGATGGAAACCCGCCCATCGACGCTGCTGAGAGCGTACCCCTGACCCGAGGGGAAATGGCGTAGACACGTAGTCTGAAACCGTAGACCGGTGGTACGCGTGAGCACAGGACTAGCCATGTTCCGGAGATCGTATATCTCCACTGTTTGCTGAGGTTTTCCCAAGGTGACGTAGTCGTGCAGAGCGTCCATGGCGAAGATCTTGGTGCCGGTGGTTTTAGTTTCGGCGACTCGGTGGGTTCTGGCATCAATGCGTAATAGTGCGCCACCGTAGGAGGCTGCTATGAGCTGGTTGTTTGCAGCTGATTTGATATGGCTGATTCCCGAAGATACGTCTTCATTGGCGCCCAGCCCCAGGCCCACCACTGGCGATGACACCTTGGTGTTCTCGAAGTCGATGTACCGAACCGTGCCGTCTAGGAGTCCAGCAAATGTCATTTTTGAAGAAGTGAGGACAGTATCAAGAACTGGGCCTGGCAGGGCGATCTTACCGACCAATGACTTCTTGGAGCACGAGAAGAAGAGCGTGCTGCTATCATAGGACGAGGCCAAGAGCATATCGTCGGATGGCGCCGAAAACCCTATCAGCGAAATGCGATCTAGACCGCGTGGATATGGAAGGTTTGAAAAGGACATTATGCCATGTTCGTTTGGGAGCAGACTGGGAGTGGTGTGTTTTCCAGCGCAGAGATACGCGGTAGTTGCGAATTCGCACGGACTGCAACTGCCTTTACACAGGACAGGCATTGCCCAGTGAATCAGACCCGTCATCGTAAAAAACGATCAGTTTATCCGTCCAAAAAAAAGACCCCTCACTCCTTCACCCTTTTTCGTAAGCCATTGATGTTTGGAGAAGCGGCATCTCAGCGGGGTCCTGGTCTGGCTCCACCCACTCAAAGTTGTCACCGTGACTGAGCCAGAACTGCAAAAACATCTTCTCTTCTTTGAGAGGATTCCACAGCATTTTTCTGCGGAGCAATTCGGCCTTCAAGTGCTGCACCATGCCGTCATAGTGCTTGTCCAAAACCTCTGCCTGTGGGAACACGAGCGACAGGTCATTTGGAGAGGGAAGAATCAACTCGTAGTCGTTTTCCTGAAACGTAATGCCGCTTGGCCAAGTCCTGATTTGTGAAACGTGGAAATTCTTCACGTTGACCTCATGGTGCTCCTCAAAGAATGTCACGAGACGATTGATATTGACCATCTCTTCATGGTGTATGCACCGATGAGCCAAACTTGTGTGTGGTCTCCACGAGATGCGGGGGAAGTTGAGTGCTTGCATTCCCAAAAGGCACAAGCTGGTCAGGATGGAAATCCCAGCAAACACTAGCACGATATCCGGCCACAAGGTGGACATGTCCATGACTGCAAATAGGTGATGGGCGACCAGCGATGCCATCACTATTGATGCACCCGTGCCATAGACACTTTGCAAGGCCTTTTTGCGTCGTGAATTCGCCACGGTGCTGTTGACCGTGGAATCCAACAATTCGAAAGAATTATGGTAGTCGTTGTTTTCGAGTAGTTTGCGTAGAAGCAACCTCACGAGCCCAGAATTCCGGCACCTCCAGCCAGAAGCGCTTTGGTGATGGTAGTGGGCCGTTACCAATTCAATGGCACGGCCGGCGTGAGCACGTGAGCACGAAAGCACATAGGCTCTGACCACATCTTCACTGGCCACACTTTGAGACCAGTAGCGGCGCAAAAAGACCCAGAGTTCTTGCTCGAGATCGGAGCCGGCGACATTCAAAGTGAGCCCCAACCTGTGGGTCGGAGCGGCAAATTTGTAATGCGGATCTAGCCGCCGATTGATGGCCTGGAGGCGCCGGTTGGCAACAACGTAATCGGTGATTTGGGCCGGCGGGTGCGAGGACTGGCGATGGAACTTTTGCACTTTTCGGGCGAGTGCTTCATAGTTCAAGTTGGCCGAATCGAAGTGCGAGGCATGTCTTCTCCAGAGCATATAGCAGTCATGGAGCGTGCTAGTAGGTGCTCATGTGACCAGGCGCGCACCTGGCGTTAATCATTAGCTAGCCCAATTAGGGACATATCATAACACAGTGCCTCTTTACACGAAGGTGCAGCCCACTCTCCGTATTATCATCGATAGCAGTTCAGTGCCCGCATCGTTGCCTTCCATCGGTCGTCTCAGAAACAATACACCAGGCTACAGCAAACGCACCAGAACCCACTCTTCCACAACAAACAGGCTCATCAAATAACAAGCCATGGATCCCAAGCGTGAATCGTGGTTGGCACAGCCGCCAAAACAAAGCAATATCCGCCATTCCGTGTCATCGTTTGCTTCACAGGTGTCCTACGACCCATCCGAAATCGGCGAAGCAGTGCCGGTGCCCGTCCAAGAACAACGGGGTGATCTGGGAGAAGTCAAGCAGATGTATGTGAACAAAAGAGACGATTACGGAACGGTAGACGAGGAAGAGTCGTTGTTTTCTGAATCCCAGGCCCAGCTCGGTCGCCTTGATACAATCAAACGCCACTCCCGAACGGACATCCTGCCGGAAGTCACGGTTGAAACGGAACTCAGGGCAACGGTGCCCCCTCGTCTGAAACGCAGACCCGTCAGCGAGATCACCCCGCGAGGCGTGACCGCTACCGAGTTCACCAAGACCCACCATCCCCGAGTTTCGCTCAACATCAGCGATGATTTAGACAAGCTCATGCAAAGTGCACGTGACTTGAAGCACGCTGATGCTTCCAAGGGAGAGGCCGATTCGGCAAACTCAGGCAAATCCGCGTCCTCTGGGCTGCCGGTCCGACAACCCCTTCCCTCCGGTGGCGGACTCCAAAAAGTTCCGTCGGAAGCCAACGGGGCTCAAGGCTCGGGCCTGCTGCATATTTCTGGAGTCAAAGGTAAAGTTCACCATATGAACTTTTCCACCGATACCTTTGAAACTGCAGAGGCCGAAAGTTCAACCGACTCGCAGGCCGAAAGTCATCTGAAATTCGCTCTTCCGAAACGACCAAACGAAGACAATTTGAGGAGGGCACGCCAGGCATCTGCCAACCATGCCCAGCGTTTAAGCTCCAACCAGGGTAGCATATCTCGAGACTCATGCGCCAATTCCAGGTCCAACAGCCAATACGATGCCGCGTCGAGCGCTAATAATAGTGCTTTGGGTGAGGAGTACGAACCAAACCGGACTTTGGAGCAAGCAGAGCCTGACCATTCTGTTTTGGGCCGCCTAGATTCCACCTCTTCCAAGTATTTGTCGGACGGCGAGAACCAGCGGAGCCAAACCCAGGCATCCAATTACGGAGCCAGTCTGGCACTTGATCGCTCCCTCCAAAGGAATTTTGAGGAAGACCCAGAGATCGCAGAGGGCCCGCTGGGAAATGTGCTACTAGAGGAGCCGGTGGAAAATGTGGAATCTGAGCAGAGATCTGAAGCCGAACCAAAAACGCACTTGGCCCAAGACGAGGGCACGGACCAACAAAAAATAACCCCCATCGCCGGAACCATCAAGCGCTCGCACAAGAACGATGGCTCTTCACTCTCATCAGCCCGCGCTCTTCAACGCTACTCCTTGGGTCTCGAATTGGGCTCTTCAGAAAGTATTGGCGCAGATCTCCAAATGGAAGATGCACGATACTCAGACTATACTCATGGCAGCAGCCATTCTTCGGAAATTGCCAAGGGAAAGCTCTTGAAGAAACAACTATTACTCGAGCGCCAAGAAGTCACCGACAAAGCAGACGATGACGAATACTACGATATAGAAGAGCCCGTTTTGCTGAGCAACCCAGTGAAGCCAAAGTCCGTCAAAGGAAGCACCCGGAAAAGCACGAAGAGAAAGTCTCGCCACATAAAAAATAGGGAGACTGCAAGCAATCGCCTCATGCCCTTTTCCTACAACACCCTTGTACACTTGCTTGAGAGCATCAATGGGTCCGTGATTGGTGAGGAGTTTGAGCTGTTGAACTTGCCCATGCGCGAAAAGCAGTTGATCGAAAAAATTGTGGATCTGTTGAGCCGGCTAACGCTGGATATGGTCATTGACGAAAACCGATACGAGGTTGGCATTGACCGTTTGGAGAGGGCTCATCGCGTGCTAGAGGGATTTCTCTAGGCGATACCTTACAAAGAAAGTCTGTGATGTTGGTTACTTGCCTGGCGCGACCACGGCCTTCAATTAGCTAATCCGTCGATCACACGTGTAGCAATTGCCTGTGCCCACAGTAGTTTCCTGGGCCCTTCCAATGGCGCGGCTTGCACACAAGCGCAGCTCGCAGATTTACGACGCTGCCTGCACACACGCAGCTGGCTGGCTGAAGCACCGCATACGCCAACTGGATCAACAGCCAATGACGCGTCTCGTCATACGCATGACATACGCGCTTTTGCCGCCACTATCGCCAAAGGGCTCGTAACCATGCCGTCGCTGTTTTGCTGGCCTGTGGCTCCATACTGCAGTGGAAGGCACCGGTGCCCTTTGACAAGTTGCCGCACCCGCACATAATGGCGCATCTCCAACGCGCCGATTGACAAGGTTTGATCCACGCGACCTGCATACAACCCAGCGTCTAGCGACGCGCTAAATCCCCAAACATTCACGGAGCTCCCACCACCATCCCTTTTTCCCAAGTTTCCAATTAGACAGGCAAGCGCTGCCACGACATCCTGCACCTTGGCGACGCTCCGGGTCCTTAGCTTCTCCCCTTTCCTTCAAGGAATCCTTGCAGGGCAATGAGCCATTTATACAACAAAGACATTATTAAGCTTCCACAGAGTGGGGGTGCCGCCGCCAACGAGGAAAATAGTGAAAAACCCATGTTGCAGTTCCGCTCGGCTTACTTGAACAATCCCTTGAAGATCGATGTTCCTCCCCAGGCTGACGATGCAAAATCCCCGCTAGGTGACGCGTTCGAGTATGACAGTGTGGTGTCACCTCTGGTGGGTTACAACAAACTCACAAAGCTCCCAACCCCTATCTTGGCCAACGGGCCTTTTGCAAAGAACACCATCGAAATCAAGAAGAGAAACGCGCCCATCGAGCGTCGCAAGACCGAGTCCGTACGTATAGTCTCAGAGTTCGAGCCGGACCGGGCGCACAGGAGTCGACTAGGCTCCATTGACTCTCTGCAAACCTCCTCGCCCATTGTGCGGCACACATCCAACCCCGACGCAGTCGGTGGGCTTGGTATGGCGTTGGTACTGCCAACTGAAGAGTTGGAAGCAGAGCTGTACGAGTCTCAAACCTTCTATGCATCGGGGCTTGGGCGCATCTACAAATACGTCAGCATAATTGGCCGTGGTGCTTTCAGTGTGGTGGTGTTGGCCACGAATGTGGAGGAGCCGGATGACGCCGTGGCCATCAAAATCATTAGTGTTCCTCGCAACGACCTGTCCAATTTCAGGGGCTACATCACACGGGAGTTGGGTATTTTGGAGCATTTGAGCCACCCGTGCATTGTGGAGTTGCTCGACTACAACCTTATCATGTCAATCACGCAGGCGGAGATTAACACTTCATTTTTGAACAGCAGTGAGCCCACGGCCCCGGCGCGTTTTTCGATCTTGGAAGACAACAGGCAGTTGTTCTATCTTAATTATTGCTCTGGAGGCAATTTGTTCAGTTGGCTCGAGGATAACTGGTTGCTTGGAAAAAGTTCGCTGCAGTTCTGGATGTTCGTTCTTCGTGTGGTCTCCGAGATCTTGGTGACGATAAATTATCTCCACCGAAGACGAGTCATCCACCGCGACATCAAATTGGAAAATGTGTTGATCAAGAAGGAAATGCCCAGTGTCTTGAACTACGAGACTGATTTGTCTTGGGGAGATGAGCCGGTATGCAACATCACCGATTTCGGCCTCTCAAAGCGATTGCAGCTGGACGACCAGCTTTTGACAACAAAATGTGGCTCCCAAGACTACGTGAGCCCAGAATTGCTTATGGGACTCGAGTACGATGGCAAGCTCTTGGACTCTTGGTCCGTGGGCGTTCTCGTCTATTCTGTGCTAGAAAATCGACTTCCTTTTGATCCGCCGCCTGCCAATTTCGATAACACCTCGGGAATCTCTCCTTCTGTGTTGCGCCGTCGCAGAAGCAGAAACAAACCTGCCCACCGCATAGCCATGGTCGAGTGGGAATGGTATCGAGTACCACAGATGCTCGGTGATTCCCGCTTAAGCGATGGCGCCAAGCAAAGCATCCGATACATGAAAGCGCTCGTTGAGGCCTTACTTGTCCGAAAGGAGAATCGGAAGAGAATCGAGCAGTTGATGGCTGATGAGCAATTTCTGTGGATTCACGACAATCTCCCGGATGCGCTTCGCTGTATTGACTAGCGCCATCCGCTGTACCCTAAAAACAATTTCACTAAGCTCTGAAATATATCCTACTAATACGAAATACAACATTGGGTTGGTAAACTAAATCTTGCGTCAGGCCCGAGTTTTGCCTGTCGGGACACTGCTCACCCAACGACCTGCACACAGTCCCGCTCTTGTGAGATTCTTCACTAGCGAAACCAACAGCCTCACTTCAATAAGTCACTACACCCGGGACGCCATCTGTTTCGCAAGGCGCCGCTTACTCCAGAAAGACCTTTGTGTACCTGCTTGCTGCGCTCATTGCTAGAAAGCCCGGCGCTTTGACTGTACCTGCTCCACATAATGCCGGAGTCCTCTGTTCAAAGCAATCACTCCAACGGCAACTCAAAAGTCAGCGGGTCGTTGCCGCCAGAGCTTCCACATGTCACCAACAATATTATCCCGTTGTCCAATGTCTTGAAATTCTATACCCAGGAGGCGTACAAGCAGTTGAAGCGTCTCATGGAAAACTTGGCTAGCTCCAAGGAAAGCGACGCGATCCGCAAAAGGCTGTTTTTGAAGTTGATTGTGTCATTGCGTCAAGATTTCATCAAGATCTACACGTTGGTGAAGTGGGCGCAGAACTCGAAGGATATATCCAAGCTTATAGACTTGCTCAACTACTTCCGTGGCCAGGAGTTCTTCTTTGAGCAATTAAGCATAGGCATCAACGAGCTCAACCACTTTTCAGGAGCCAAGTTGCCGAATTCCGACTTGCTAACTGCATTAGAGGTCTTGGTCAAAGGCAGGCCCCAATTGCCTTCTTACAACTACATCGAGCGGCCCAAAGTGAGCTCGGCAAAAACACTTCAGGTCTTGCGAGATCTTGATTTGGCCTTGACTGCTAGAATGGCCTTTTTGACGCCGCCAAAGCGCTTCGAAAATAACTACATCATCAAAGACGGTCGCATCATCATCCAAATTCCCAACGAGTTCCAAGTGTCCATCACGGTGGGAAACGACTTGATCATAGACAATGACGAAGATTACTATAAGTCGCCCTTCTTTCTTATTGATTTTCAGTTCCTCTTCGGAATCAACCCCAATACGTCGCTAATAACCCATGGCGACTCTGAAACTGTCACGGTGCTTCCCAAGTCATCTTTCGAGAGACTCGAGTTCTTGGTGAACAAGATTCTACTAAAGCTGTCGTTAGACGGTTTATACGATTTTTTGCACAAATATCTGATTTTCTTCAAGCTTTACCTTATTTCAAGACAGTTGAAGGGTTTGATGATCAACAGCAAGTGGAGGGGAAACATCCAGTTCAACTACAACTCTTCGAAGATCATTATCAACTACTGGTCCAATTTTTACACATCCAAGGGCTGGAAATCTTTTATTGAAATTGGAGTCGACAGAAACTCCAATCTCAGCTACAGATGGTTCAAAAATGGCAAGTTCATACCGAGTGCCTCAGAAATGATTCAGGCTGCAATGAATAGTGATTCTGAGCCTCAAGACTTGAGCGTGGACTCAATTCTCAGCTGTATCATCAATAAGCACTCAGAAGAGTTGGTGCAAAAAATCTACGATAGGTATAACGAGGTGATTTGTGATGCGACTTCGGCTCCTGGCTCTCTGAGTAAAAACGAGCCGGCACCACCGGACTCAATGGTGATTCTCAACCTTTACCAGCTCTTGCTTACCATCACACCGACGAAGACAATCGTTTTTGCCATCAACCCAGTTTCGGGCCACTTCTACTTTACGAACCCCAGTCCCAGTGAAACTTTGTTCCAGAATAAGATCAACAGCATGCCTTCGTCCTTCAAAAATAAGACATTCATCAGTGAAGGTGACTTAGTCCAAAATGTCGTCACCAATTTGATTCAGTTGAGATTAGAAATCTTGAGCAGAAATTTGAAGACCAAGCTTATAACTACGGAATGGATCTCAAACGACATCATCCACCTCAGTGATTACGAGACGACAAAATTACTCAACTTCATTCATCAAGAAAAGATCCCTAAAAATTTCAATAAATTGGTCTACTACCGTTGTCGGGGCTGGCCCGCTTCTTGGTTTTTGATTAACATGGTGAGCGGGTTGACTCTCAAAGCTTTTTGGTGGGTAGCCAAAATTAAGTCTATAAATGGTGAGTGGAAGATTCAATGGGTTCTGAAGATACCCGAATCTGAGGAAAGCGAAATGAGCTACAAGTTCTTCAAAAATTTATCTGCGTCTTCGTCCAATTTGATTGTGAACCAGTTGATTATCGAAGAATTAGAGGCTAGGGATATAAGATTTCTCAAGCTCGAAAAGTCATTTGGCAGAAAAAACTTTGACTTGTTCAATTTGCCGGAGTCCTTCTTGGACTCAAACAAGTCCGTGAGTGTGAGCTTGAAGGATCACAGATCAAAGAGTATTAGTGAATCTTTGGGGCCTGCTGCTGAAAAGCACTCTGACCAAAGCCATGAGACCGCTGCAGAGAAGTTAGGGAATGCTAAACTCCAAGACTCGGATGTGGTTATTTCACCACCCTCCACCATCATAGCACTCTACAACTCGGGCAACTTACTACCAATCCCTATTTCAGCCACTACATTTTTTCTTCTAGTGAAGCTACACGAACAGACAGACAAGCTCAATTCCTCGATAGTGACCCTTACAGTGTTGGGAACACTAAAGGGCAGCTACAGCTTCAAGTCTCTTGAACAGCTTGGAGTCCAGATAAACTCCGAAAAGGAGCAATTTGAAATCTCTACGACTGTGGACTTGTCCAAGAAAATTGACGAGGACTCGTCAATCTCAGGCGTTATTCTCGGTTCTTTGTTCGAAAACCTCAAGAAAGTCAACCTTATCATTCAAATCTTGCATCAATTGAGAAAAACGGATATCAAAGTTCTTGAAAACCAATCACACGAAGTGACTTTCTTGTGCAACCCGTTCTACAAACCCTTCACATTAAAAGTCAAAGACGCCGTGCCAAGCGACCCAAAACTAAAACAGGAAAATGGAACCTTCAATAATCCTCAACCGTCCGGTATGGCGTTATCGCTTAGCACACATGAAGATGAAAATAAGTATGTTGAGTTGGTGATACGAATGCTCAATCAAGAAATCAATCGGTCCAATGAAACACTCTTGGGATGTTTCAAATTCCTTGAGGACTACGTGAATATTTTTAAGGCGATTCATGCAGTCAAAAACGAACTAAAAGATGCAAATCGTTTCAAATTGAGTAACAAGTTGCCCCGGCTCAATTTTGATCCTAGATTTAAGTCTCTTGATGTTGTTCAGTTTGCCTTTATCATCAATTCTCTTGCGACTGGCCTGTCCAAAGGCGTCAGAAGAGACACAATCTCTTTCACGGTGTCTTTCAAGAGAAACAAATTCGACAAGCCACAGCGATTACTTCTCAAATTCTCGATGAAGGATAATTTCAACTCGCAAAATTTGAAGTACAAAAATTTGTTTGAGTGCATTTTCCAAGATGCAAATAATCTCATACAGACTGCTATAGACGAGAAGGCTGTCTTCTTAAAATTAAACTACGACTTTGTTATGTCGGGGCAATACTTGGTATCGTTTATGACCCAGGTCACGAAGTCGTTCGTTAAGTTCTTGGAAAGTCAATAAACAAGAAAAGTGAATGGATTTTGTCGTGCTACTATATCGTATGCATTTCTCAGCTTTACAAACTAATATTAATCGTCGCCGTTTTGTAAGGCAAAATTGTTTTAGTATGCAATCGTCACGTATGAGCAGACTACTGCCAAAATAGTCGAAATCACAACGGCAGTGTGCACTAAAAACTTCTCCAAACCATGGACCTTATCCTTGCAAAGTTTCAAGTAGAATAAACAAGGCAAGATAATGCAAATCAAAAAGCAGATGGAGGAGCCCAAAATGCCGATGATTTTTTCAAACTCTGGAATTAAAACAGCAAATGCAACAAAGAGAAAGTTCACAAAGACCCGCACGAAAAAGCGCCCGAAGCTTTTGAATGTAGACGCAAAGGTACTTTCTTCTTCGTTAAATACATCCAAAGATAACAAGCTGTCCAAGGTGGAAATGATTGGCTTCGCGTTGAGAGGAGTCTTTGCAAGGGGAATAATGCAGATCAAGAAACTGATTAGCGGGTAAATGAAGGAGGGGTAGCCAGCGGTCTCGAGCAAAATACTGGTTACCTCATTCCTGTTCAAAGCACCAAACATGAGAAACCCAATCACCGCCATAGTGCAGTCTGTGAGCATTGTAATGGAGTAAGTGGTGAAAAGAGTCTTGGTAAATTTGTCGGGGTGTCTCATGTCAGATTTCAAGTTGGGGAATATGGCGTGACCTCCGAATGGAGCCATAAGAATGCCCATTGAGATAAAGAGCTCTGTGGCAGACGCGGGCCAGAGATTGGTGGGCATGACAGCCAACAAGGAGCCAGGTGAAGTCAGCTTGAAGAACCCACACGCAAACACAAGTAAGGTCAACGAAACCGTAGACAAAATGCCAAAAAGGGAAAAGATGGAAAGAACCGGCAAAGGCAAGAAGGTGAAAGGAGTCAACACCACAAACGCAATGGCCTTGAACTTTGTCTTTGTCCAGTAGACCTCGTCGCCAAGAAGCGCATACAACGAGTCGCTGAAGATCAAGATCAAAGAGACACCCAGTCCTAGAAGATCGATAGAGAATACCAAGGAAATCAAGAGCTTGGCGAAAGAGCCGTAGGAAGCGTAGCCAAGATCAGCATATGTCATCATGGTAGAATCGGTATCCAAGGCCTTGGACAACAAAGTGGCGGTCCAATATGTGGCAGCACAGCACAGTATCAAAATAGGCATTCCAAAAAGCCAACCGCCCTTTAAAAGCCCCACAGGTAAAGCCAAAAGTCCAACGCCTATGAGCACATTCACGGAATTAAAGACTGTCTGAGGCGCCGTGCTTTGGCCAGCAATCACCGTGACTAGGTTTCCCTCGCGATCTTCGACTTTTTTTAGGCCAAAATGTGATGCTGTCGAAGCTAAAGACAAAGCGGAGCGCTCCGACGAAAAGGACGGCGAAATGAGCTGGCGCCTTTTGATAGGGATGGGAGCCGAGTTGGGCGCAAATGAGCTCTGTCTCGATCTACTTTGGTTGAGAATGTTGACCACATCATCCTGGTAGAACACCTCGTTGTTGGCGGAATAGCTGGCCAGCCCAATGAGACGATGATTAGACTCGTTCAAAAGGGTACTCAAGCGCTCGCCGTTCTGCAGCGCCACCATTAGTTCGGGGTCGAAAAGCTCGTCCTCCGCCGAACCGCTGTCGCTGATAAAAAAAGACCGCTTTTTTTTCATGTCGGGGTCGATTTTATGGGCAGCAAAGGACTGGGCTCTGGTGAAAGACGTGGCAAAGTGGTGTAAGGAGTTGGGGCCCCGAAACAGGCCGAGTGGCTGCTCCAACACTGAGGGCCTTCTCAGAGAGAGCATATGTGACGACTCGTCGAAGGATTCATCTAAAACGGCAGACATTGATTTGAGGAATCGGAGATGAAGAGTTCCTGTGTGTTTTCGCGAGTGTTTTGATAAGAGTGCACTCAGAGGTTTGCGTCCTGCACAGTATCTTTTTGATCGTCAGCGAAAGAGATACTCACGAAATAGTGCAAGTCAAATGTTTTATGGAGCATTTGGGCGGGTTGAGCTTTTTAATTTTCATCCGGAATGTGGCTGTTATTGACCTGATATTCGTGAAACAATGTAGTGTCGCGTGATTCCGGCAATTCATTGTCTGCACATTGCTCAGTCGAAGCAAGCAATGGTTCGACGACTAATGAATACGTAGCACAGATTCTGGCCGTACACGGATGGTTTCTGTTCGAATCTTCACAGGAGTCCCGGCTGCTGTTTTCGAAGCTTAGGCCTCCCGAAGTGGGAATGTCACGTGTCGCACAACCCAAAGGAGTAATAGTATCTTGCACTGCGCGCTCAACGCACCACAAGGGCCCAGGTAGTTTGACAGCGCGGACTAAGTGCACAATACGTAATACATTCTTTCGTTGTACCAGTTACCTCACAGTGCTCGCCGATTGACAAGTGTGTGCAAGATGCTTGCCCAGACAGGCCCTAGGTGCACGCGTCGCACGCGGGCCCCATCTTAAAAAATATACTTTCCCTGCACCGCGCAGTGCAACCACTATTCCACGCGTTTAATATCGCCTAAATCGTTAAATTGCCCGCACTTATCTTTTTCTTTCTACTTGTTTGAAAGCCCGCTCACAGCATCATGTCCTACGAGCACCCGTCGGTATATATCGCCACCTACTCGAATGTATGTTGTCAAACCCTTTGTGATGTGTTAAAGCGGCTGATCTCGCCCTGTGGAGATGTCCGCATGGACGCTTCTCATAGTATACTAACGCCAGATTGATGTGTATGAGTGTTCGGTGGGGGAATTGCCCATCATGAGAAGGTGCAAAGACGACTGGGTCAATGCCACCCAGATCTTGAAGCTCTGCGATTTTCCCAAGGCCAAGCGGACCAAAATCCTCGAAAAAGGCGTCCAGCAGGGGCAGCACGAAAAAGTCCAGGGCGGATACGGCCGTTTCCAAGGCACGTGGATTCCATTGCACGATGCCCGGCTCTTGGCAAAAGAATACGGCGTCTCCTCCGACTTGATTCCGGTATTGTATGTGGATACCAACGACCCGTCGGTGATTATTCCCAAGAAAAGCAAGCCCGTGACCCAGGGCATCAATAAAGACGGCACGCCGGTCAAACGCAAGTACGTCAAAAAAGCCAAGAAGGACTCGCCGCCAAAGAAAATGAAGTACGAAGAAAACCTCCCTCCGCTGGCGGTGTTCACGCAGGCCCCAAGACCAGGCGTGCACACGCGTATCCACAGCATACCCCAGATGCCTACTGCAACCACGCCGCAGGCGTCCCATTTACCGCCCACTTTTCAAGCGGACTTCATGAGCGGCTACCAGAGACCATACACCTACGGCGTGCCCGAGTACCAGTCAGGGTACAATCAGGTGCAGTACAAAAACGGGTATTCTGCAGTGGAAGACATATCCCAGCAGCACCTAGTGTACCACAACGCCCGCAACAACGTATCTCAATCCACCAACGACACCAACTGGTCCGAGGAGCACCAGCGGGACTCAGACACGTCTCTTTCGTCGGCAGAGCAAAAACTCATGGCGCCGGTCGATGATGACAACACCTTCGCTGCGCAGCTCTTGCGCTTTTTCAGCGAAGACAACGCGCCAATTCCTTACTTCTTATACAGCCCGCCAAGCGACTTCAATATCAACGAAGCCATCGATGACGAGGGCCACTCCACGTTGCACTGGGCGGCGTCTATCGGTAACTTGAGCTTGATGCATTTGCTTCTTTCGAAGGGCGCCAATCCGCTTGTGGTTAGCAACTTTGGGCTAAATCCCTTGTCCAAGTGTATTTCGTTCAACAACTGCTATGACATGAAGAACTTCCCCAGCGTGGTGGATGCGCTTGAGGTGTGTCTTATCAACACCGACATCAACGGAAGAACTCCGTTGCACTACTTGTGCCAATTCTCGAAGGTGCGGTCCAAGCTCGTGGCCCTTAACTATTACTTGACTGTGATGTTCAACAAATTGCGTACTATGTCGAGCAGTACAAAGGGTCTGGGTGTTAACTTGCTCAAGAATGTGTTGAACCACCAGGATGTCAACGGGGACACCTGTTTGCACTTGGCAGCACGGGCTGCCTGCTCAGAACTTGTAGAGTTCTTCTTGACCAACGGTGCCCGGGACGATCTCGTCAACGCAAACAGTCAGACCGCCAAATCCATGATTGTGCAGCAGGGACTCGTGGTGTATAACTTCGAGACACCCATCTTACCACTCCACCAGCTACCACTGCTTCACCAGAGCCTGTCGCATCTACTGGCAGCGTCGCAAACCCGCCACCGTGTGGCCCACGATGATCACCAGAGTGAACAAAGCGGTCACCTCAGCGGCAACCGAGACCTGCACCCCGTTGCTCCAGTGGTCCGTGTGTGTGGAAGCCCTGAGAGCAACGAGGAAAAGAAACCGGTGTTGGGCACCCCGATCCGCAACCCTAGCCGTCTCATGGAAACTCCAGATACTCAGCGAACCACAATTCAGGAAGACGAAGATGACGAGCTTCGTGACCGTGTTAGCAAGGAGCATTTGCGCACGCTACTTCAGAAACAGGCTGGAACTGTTGACGAGAATAAGGAAAACATTTTTGTGGAAGATTCCAAGAATGCATATGAGGATCTCAAGCCAGCCCATTCCCGGGTCTTGGGCGTCATTTCCGAGCGGCCGGGTCCCTTCCATGAGGATTGTGACATCTCTGGTGTGTCGTTGAACGATATGACGCCACGCCCGCCAAAAATTGGGCAGGACGGCGTTTTGCTACAAGGCGAAATCGAAACCGATTTGGACCACTACTCCACAGTTTTGCCCACCAAGGAGTTGTCGTCAATGATCCACGGAATGGTCCAGTCGCTCGCCAACTCCTACAAGCAAGAGCTCAAGGATCTTATGCGTGAAGACGAGCGGATCAAGCAGCTGTTGCAGGATAAGAAGGATAACCGCAAGGAATGCTTTCAAAAAGTGCAAGTGCTTCTCCACAAAAACGATTTCAAGCTGGCTGGCTCGCTCGCTGATGCCACGTCCGAGGTGGAGCGTAAGGTCCAACTCTTCCAGCAAGCGATTCGAAACAAGGAAGTGCAGCTTTCATCCACCATCGAGAAACTACAGACCCACGAGTTGGCAGCATTGGTACAAGAGAATGAGAGCAAGATTGAACCTATACAGGCGGAAGTAAATGCACAGGAACTGTGGGAGATGGGTGTGAAATTGAGCAAAATGCAACTCAAGCGCTCGGAGTTGGTGCAGAAAATAACATGCGGGATTCGGGACTTTGCTATCAATAACAAGATGAATAAGTACCGCAAGCTCATCAGTCTTAGTTGTGGGCTCAAGGTGGAGGACATAGATGGACTCATTGATGGCATTGAGGAGTCCCTCATTGAGGGAAAGATCTAACATAAATAGAATAGACAATAGAGGTAGTGAAGATACAGGTCAGTTGGGCTGCTGATGGTATTGAAGTAGTGCAGATAGCCGTGATTAAGCTACTAATTATGGAGTGATTGAATATGGCGTGTTTTGATTGTGATAATGTAACATGCTGGAGCCATAAGAACGGATGTATACTCATATCACGATTTGCATGCTTATTGTAGTATTGTAGATTTGTCGCGAACTTGTTAGCCGAAAATCACGTGAATTGCTGTATTCCAAGGAAACCATGCCTTTGATAGTATGATGGGATAATTAACATTGATAGCATGATGGGATGATTGTCAATAGTGCAAGGATAATTGTTGCAGCTTCAGTTTTGCAGCTTGGTCGTGCACGGGTCAAGTCGCCGCGGTCAAAAAATAACACCGCCACAACTACACCATCAATGAGTTCCCGTTTTATCACCACAGAGTACAAAGCGCCCAACGAGAAAGTCACGCCTCTCGGACACACCTCTTCTATTCTCAATGGGGACACTGTGGAGGGTGGGCTCAAATCCCTAACCTACAAGTCTGTCTACGCGTCGCAGCTCATAGAGGAGTTGGAGTTGGCCAAGCAGGCCATTGTCCCCAGCAACTTCCAACTCCTGCGCATCATGGAAACGGATATGCTTACAGAACTGAAGTTGGAGCAGCTTCGAGCAGATATTGCTTCCATCAAGAACGCCAATACAGGCCGCAACACCGATAACGACACGGAGATTAAGACCATGGGTGTCCAATTGGAGCAGGAGCTTCAGGAGAACAAGGGCATCAGTCATGCTTACCGCCAGCGTATCCAGAAACAGCTGAGTAACTTCTCGCTCAATCAAGGCCACACTGTGTGCAAGATGAACTTGAAGGTGGATGTACAGCGCATGGAGGACGTCAAAGATTTTGACTCGTCCATCTATCAGGGAGCCAAAGAAAGAAGGGCCGAAGAGGAGCGCGGCCGGGCCGCCCAAGCTGAGGCCGAGGCCCAGAATTCGGCCATGGCAGCAGAGGACTTCGAATTGGGTGCTCAACAAACGCCTCCCGAGGGTATCTTCACCGACATGCAAAATATCAACGGCTTGGAGCAGAGGGATTTTGACAGTGCTCGCATTGAAGGTGACGACAGACAGTTCACAGACCCTGACCAGGTACTCATGCACGATAGCTTTGGTGGAATGGGAAGCATAGACAGCCCCAATAATATCAACCAACATATGAACCAGCAGATGCAACAGCAAATGGGTATGGAGCAATCCATGGGCCAAGGCATGGCACACGGGCAATTGCACCAAGCCAGTCAACACGGGCTGCCTGAAATGGGCCGCATGCAGCCATACCTGATGGACTCGATGTCGTTTCCCATCAACAATCAGGGCATGAGCAATCACAACCAGGAGGCGGCAAACATAGAGTTTCCAGAGGGCTACCCAATGCCACACAACCTTGACCAATTCAATGGCATGAACTCACTTACTGGAGATGGGCTTGACCACGCTTACATGCAGAACCAGTCTCCATTCTAGGTCCCCACACTGTACAATACACTCAATGTATCATTAGTATACGATATCATCCATACCCGAGCCAATAGTGAATACAGCCGCAGATGTATTAAAGTTAACCAAATTCACCGAAGCTAAATACGGGAGCAATGAACTTCTTGTCAAGACTACTTAGTGCTTATGAGGTTGTATTGATGAGCTAATCTCAGCACACCACAGGTGACGGCTCCTGTTCTTTTATATGTAGCAAGCCAGCTGACCAGGCATTTCTAGAGTCCACCCACGACAACAGACTTCACAACAGTGTAGTCTTCGATACCGTACTTGGAGCCCTCTCTCCCGAAACCAGATTCCTTGATTCCGCCAAACGGAAGACTGGCTTCAGAAATGGCCCCAGTGTTGACACCAATCATACCGACTTCCAACTGCTCCGCAATGTTGAAGACGCGCTTGTAGTTGTTTGTATAGAAATAGCCCGCCAATCCCACGTTGGTGTCGTTAGCCAACTCAAGAACCTCATCGTCCGAGGAGAATTTGATCAAAGGGCTCACAGGGCCAAATGTTTCTTCGTTGAAGATTTTCATATCACGCGTGACATTTCCTAAAACCGTTAGTTCGTGGTAGTAGTCACCCAAGTCTGGACGCGCTTTACCTCCGACTAGAACTTGGGCACCCAAAGACACTGCATCCTCGATATGTTCCTGTACTTTTGCAAGCGACTTAGCGTGAATCAAAGGCCCGTGTGTGGTGCCCTTTTCAAGGGAGTGCCCAAGAACAGTCTCTTCTTGCAACTTCCGGACCAACTTCTCCGAAAATTCATTGTAGATCAGCTCGTGAACAAAGATACGGTTTGCACAAATGCACGTTTGTCCACTGGAGCGGAACTTCGAGGCCATCACCCCAGAAACCGCTTCATCCACATCGACATCATCAAAAACAATGAATGGGGCGTTACCTCCCAACTCAAAAGAGCATTTCTTCAATGTCGAGGCAGACTGTTCCATGAGAATCTTCCCCACATTCGTAGATCCCGTGAAAGAGACTTTCTTTACCAACAGGTGCTCACACAAAGCCTTTCCAGCGTCGGCCGAGTTTTCAGACACCACCACATTGATCACACCTTCTGGAAAGCCTGCTTGTTCGGCAAGCAGCGCGATAGCCAATGCAGTTAAGGGGGTCTCGGAGGCGGGTTTGACCACAGCAGTACATCCCACAGAAAGAGCAGCACCCAATTTCCGTGTGATCATGGCCGCGGGAAAATTCCAGGGGGTGACAATTCCACACACTCCCACTGGCTGACGGAGGGCGAGGATCCTATTGGATGCGTTGGCCGACAGGAGCACTTCGCCCGAGGTGTGGGCGGCTTCCTCTCCAAACCATTGAAAAAAAGAGGCAGCGTAGGCAACCTCCCCGAAAGCATCGGCATAGGGCTTTCCGTTTTCTAGCGCAATGAGCAACGCCAAGTCCTCGTGGTTTTCCTTCATCAAGGCATAAAGTTTAAGGAGAAGGTCTCCCCTCTCCCTCGCGGTTTTGCGCCTGAAGAGCTTGAAGGCGTCGTGTGCTGCCTCAATAGCATGGTTGTAGTCTTGTGGGGAAAAGGATGAAACTTCAGCAATAAACGCGGAGGGGCTGGGAGATTTGCCGGGGTCATTGACCTTGAAAGTGGCAGAAGAGTCGAGCCATTTGCCATTAATGAAGCTCTGTGATTTGAGCAAGTTTTTGTTCTTGATGAGCCCGCTGACGGCGGCCGAGAAGTGGGAGAACCGGCGGAAAAGCATCTTGAGCAACAATTGTGAGACTGGTGTAGAGTCACTTGGTGGGGAGACTCCTGCATACAGCGCCGCGATAAGATACGAGCTACCATCAGCCAATGGTGTATTGATGCATTGGATATGAACCACGGTGTAGTTAGGCGGGGCTAGAATGCAGACCGGCTAGCAGCCTTTGATATGACACCACGTGACAATGGCAGCACGTGGCAATGGCAGCTAGTGATGTGGGGCTAGAGTGTGGCGGGTAGCACAGCGGCGTCAGAAACGGCACCGTCACACTGCGGACCACCAGACTAATCATCATCACTAGACAAGCTGCCCACATCGCTCAACTCAGCATCCTCGTTATCGTCCTCAGACTTGGCCAGTTCCTCCACACTCAACGGCTTCAGAGCGTAGTTCTGCACGTAGAGCTTGACCGTCTCCGTGTACTTGGCCTCGTTCTTCGTCATGAGATTGGAGGCCTCCGTATTGAGCGGGTCACTGGGATTACCGTATCGCAATAAGTGAGGCAAGAAGTTTTCAAAAATGTTCAAAAGCCCGAACATCGGAGACCAGGTCTGGTTGATGACATCGAGGCAGACCGATCCGGATGTCTCGTCAATGTTGGGGTGATAAATTTTATTGACGAAACCAATAGATGGGGACTTTATTGGATATTGGTCAGGAAGCTCCACTCTCAATTTCCACGATCCGCCGGCGTACGGAGTTCCCAGGGGGCCGTGGAAGATCACGTGGAATTGCTGAAGCGAGTCGTCAATCAAGTTTACTTCGTAGTCACTCATCATCAAATCCATGACATCTTTCTCGATTCGTCTTTTGCTGCTCATGCTGGGTTTTTTGGTTTAATGCGTTATTAGGTGGTGTGATTGTATTGTGGAGTAGGGGTGGCAGGCTGCTGCGCGCAAGTCTAGCAATCGCTCTATGCACGCACCACTGGCATATACACACTATTCGAATATTAGCACACACTAAGTCACTTGCAAGGCTCGGACTTCAGCAAGAAAACCTCAACAAGAGCCTTTGACAGCCTGTAGCAACAGCTCTCGGTTTGGGATATTTGAACCATGCACACGCCTTAAGCCACGGTGTCTCTTTCTGCTCCGCTCAACCTAACGGCAGCACCGTATTTCTGCAACTTGGTCAATAAACCGTCGCCTTGTTTAATCAACAAGTGGTACTGACTGTTCTTGTTGTCAGGTCTGTTGGTCTGGATGATTCCGTTAACACGGTCGATAGAGCAGTTAAGCTTGTTGTTAGGGATGAAGCGGCACAAGTCAGCGTCCAAAAACTCCTGGCTAACGTTGAAGTTGGAGGCCATGGATTTTACCGACAAAGACTTGTAGCTTTCCAATAATTGCGCATATGCTTTGCATCTCATTTCTCTCATGAAGTAGTTGGCATGTGCCTTCAAGTACTTGCTGTTTGCAAACACGTGGTCGTTGACCTCCAACAAATGCTGAAAGAACTTTTTGTACTGACAAGCGTACAAGGAATTGGTCAAGTTGATCAATGGCTCCAAGTCTTTGGCACTGGAGTAGATTGACAAAATCTCCGGTGACGACACTATTTTGCTTTTCAAGTCAACACGCTCCAATGTAAGGATACCGGAAATAATGGCATATTGGGCAACTTGCTCGTACGTGCACAACTCGGTGGATGTAAAAGTGGCCAAACTGTCGATCAAAAGACCAGCAGCATCCTCGAACTTTCGCGTAGCCATGTAGTAAATACCCTGGTATGTTTTGTATCTGTTGCGGCGCTCCCAATCGCCACCCTTTTCTATCAAAGCCTCCACGTCTTGTAAATGCTTCGCCACACTGCGGTAGTCGCTGAAGAAAAAGTCTAGTCTGACGAGAGTTAAGTAGACGTCAATCTTGAGACCGGTGCTCTGTGTGAGGGTAAGCAACTTGGCGTATGTTGCATCAGCGTTTTCACGGTCCACGATACGGGTGTAGTATTCGGCAAGTTCGGTCACGCTCTGGACCAAGTCAATGTCGGTGTCCTCCTCGCTTTCCGCCTGCTGGATTTTAGCCTCTAATGCATCGATTTGCTCTTTGTTCTTGGCGCTGAGTTCGTTAAATAAAGCTTCGTCAAAGGGGAAATGTTGTGGGTATTCGGTGGTCAAATACTTGTAGTAGGGCGCCAAGTGTTGATCTTTAACGGCAGCAAGAAGTTCAGCCTTCAACTGGTCTGCGTGGCTTGAACCTTGCAGCAACACAAATAGTTTTTCTGATAACCTATAGTCAGGGATGGTGGGGACGTCTGATTCAAATTCAGCCATGGCGTACGGATAGTGAGCGAGGCGAAATGGTGGCCAAAGGCAAGGACGCACGCGCACCCGTACACCAGCCTACCTATAGCTGCAAACTTGGCGAGTCAAAGCCCCGAATGATTGTGTGAACGTGAGACAGTCTTTTTCCGAATTCGTGCTGGAAGTGCCGGGTAATGCAAGCGGGGGTGGGGGAGGGTAGTAGAAGGCGTTGCTTTCCTGGAACCGAGCACCCTAGGATTAGGCCGCTACAGCAGGCTTCGGTAGGGGATATCATAGACTGGAGGCGGGGTGTTTCAGATTGGTTTCAGCCGGTTTCAAACGGGACAAAGCGTTGGTGTAATTACTGGTGTGTATACATGCGAGCCTCGGCGCGAGTGGCATGCGTAGTGTGGGGAAACCCTATACTTCTACTCCCTACTGCTTCTCCAAATGGGTTCAATTAAGGACGATATACCTGCTATTTTTCTCGAGAAAATCTCGCCCCGTGGCTGGGAAGCCATTCAGAAAACAAAGGACTTTGTCAATGAATACTGTATTCCTGCCGACCAGGTGTACTTGAATCAAATGCCCACAGATCCCGCTAAGCGCTGGGACGAGGTGCCACCAATCGTGGAGAAATTGAAAGCAAAAGCTCGGCTGTTGGGACTCTGGAATATGTTTCTTTCCAAGGCTTACGCCGAAGGAGGCGGCTATTCGAATTTGGAGTACGGCATCATGGCAGAATACTTGGGCCGGTCGCTTATTGCTCCCACCGCCACAAACACAAATGCTCCGGACACAGGAAACATGGAGATTCTTGCCAGATACGGCACCCCCGAGCAGAAGAAACGCTGGTTGCAGCCTCTCCTTGACGGAAAGATCCGGTCCGCGTTCTTGATGACAGAGAAGGGCACCTCGTCATCTAACGCCTTGAACATCTCGTGCGCTGCCAAGGTCAATGAAAAAGGCAACTACGTACTCAACGGCGTCAAGTGGTTTGCCTCGGGGGCTGGAGATCCCCACTGCAGTGTATGGTTGGTCATGTGTAAGACCGACGATGGCAACCACCCTTATTTGAATCATTCAGTGTTGTTGATTGACTCCAAAAAAGCTCTTGCCACCGGCAAGGCACGATTGGTCCGACCATTGACAGTTTTTGGCTATGACGATGCGCCACATGGCCACTGCGAGGTGGTTTTCGATAACTTCGAGATTCCAGACGAGGACCGCGGCCAAGAGATGTTATACAAAAAGACCCGTGGGTTTGAGATTATCCAGTCAAGATTGGGCCCCGGACGGATTCATCACTGCATGAGAACTATTGGTGTGGGCGAGCAGGCTTTGTTGAAAATCGCCCACCGGGCCAATCACCGACTTATTTTCGGAAAGCCGCTTAATAGAAAGGAGCTGTTTTTGACTGCATTTGCCCAGTTCAAAATCGACATCGAGCGGTGCAGACTTCTTGTGTTGAACGCTGCATACCAGATCGACGTGGGGGGCCCAAAAAGTGCCATGAAGCAAATTGCAATTGCCAAGATAGAAACTCCACGCACTATTTTGGCCTTGTTGGACTGGGGCATCCAAATGTATGGAGCTGAGGGAGTTTCTCAAGACACGGAGTTGGCGCGGTCTTATGCCATGACAAGAACTCTTCGGATTGCTGACGGGCCAGACGAAGCGCACTTGGGGCAATTGGCTCGGAACGAGGCCAAAAAGTTTCCGTTGGTCGACGAGTACTTTGCCAATTTGCAGCGGAGGACCGCAGAGGTTGCTAAGTTGTGATGGTTTGCAGCTCGAGTCTCGTCTGCAGGCTGCATCCAGTGCAGTCTCAGTTTGCAGTCTAGTCTGCTTCTCCCAGTCCAGTCTGCAGTCTAGTCTACTTCTCCCAGTCCAGTCTGCTTATCGTGATAGGTTCGTATTCTATGCAAATATATAACATCTTTTAGTACAAATCCGCCTTGACAAAGTCGTGGACAAGCCCGCGCTTCAAGTACTCCTTGGCCTTTATGCTCTCGTGCTTGACTCTCTCCTGCTGGAGCTGCTTGAGCTCCTTGTCGGCGTCCTGGAACGGGATCTGCTGCCTCTCATAAAGGTGGTCGTCCTCGCGGTCAATATCTAGCTCGCCAAGCATCACCACATTCTCACCCCTCACCATAAACACGCCAATGGGCACCTCGGCAAACCGCTCCGGACTGTTTTCGTCCTTTCTAGGCAAGTATATTCTTTCTATGGTGTCCTGCAAAACCAAGTTGGCAAACTGGTCGAAAGTCCGTAAGATTCCAAACACGTTGCGTCCGTCTCTCAAGGAAACAAAGATCTTGCGGTCGACGGAGCCAACGATGGCGGCGGCGGTGGTGAAGGCGTAAGACTCGAGATACAAGTCTTCGGCGTTGGACCCCGAGTCCGGACTGCTTCTGTCTTGCGACCCCTGGCTCTGTGAATGGCGCGTCAAGCCGTCGTCTTGTGCTGCCGACATGTGGATGGGGCTGTATAGGGTTCGGCGCTTGGTGAGCAGTGTTTTTTTCGGCGGCCAGATTGGGGCGCGCACGCCCCCGACCTGAACCAGCGAACTTATGGGCTGAAGTGGGCTCTTGCTGACCATCACTCATTTACGGCGTTACCCCTAGTTGTTGGATGGTCTCAGACGGGTGCTGTGCACCTCTGGCGCGAAGTGCATAGTTGCTTGGGCGACAGCCAGTTTCCAGCGCTGTGGATGCCGCTCAGCCAGGCCACGTTAGCTTCGGCCCCGAGAGCCCTCTCTTGGCGTCTCGCCACGGTCTCCGGTCCGCATGTGCATGCGCCTGCCACCCGGTCCTGCATACAGGGAAGGGCTTCGTCGGTGCCGAAAGGCAGCAGACAAAGAACGGTGCTGGACACGGCGCCATAGCCGGAGCGGTCGTAGAGCAAGAGCAGCCACAGGAAAGTGCTCTGCACGGAATAGGCGGAGGTGTGGAGGTGTGAGGATGGATGCGCAACGAGCGCGATGACTTTCTCCCACATGTCTTTCTACCAGTACAAAAACCACATCGAGGAAGGCGACCTCGTGCTAGCCTTTGTGAGCAGGGGGTTGGTCAAACCCATCACCATCACAAAAGGCGAAGTGCTCAATACCCGTTTTGGCAGCTTCGAACATGCCAGAATGATCGGCATGAAGTACGGAACCCAGATGGGCGGCGCTAAGGACCGTGGCTTTGTGCACCTTCTCCACCCGAGTGCCGAGTTATGGACGATATCCTTGCCCCACAGAACGCAGATTGTCTACACGCCCGACTCGTCATATATCATCCAGAGATTGGGCATCACCAGCGGGTCCCGTGTGATCGAAGCAGGTACCGGATCGGCCTCCTTCACGCACGCTTTTGCTCGGACGTTGGGAGACCAGGGCCGCCTCTTTACATACGAGTTTCACGAGCCCCGGTTTTTGGAGGCCCAGCGGGAGTTACTGGAGCACGGACTCTTGAGCAACAACGTGCTCATCACGCATCGCGATGTGTGCAATGATGGTTTCGACATCGACGCCCTCCCGCAAAAGTTTGCCAGCGAAAACGGCCTCGACTGTGATGCAGTCTTTCTTGATTTGCCTGCACCGTGGACCGCCATTCCCAACTTGCCGTCGGTGATTTCTCGCCAATCGCGTGTGGGCATCTGCTGCTTCAGCCCGTGCATCGAACAAGTGGACAAGACTATTGAGGCGTTGGAGCAAAATGGCTGGAAAGACATCGAAATGGTCGAAATCCAGGGCCGCCGCTGGGAGGCCCGCAAGGAAATGGTGCGTGATGTGCAAGACGTCATCAAGCGCTTGAAGCAGATCCAGGGCAGAAAGTCCCAGGGAATCGAGGGCCGCAGGCAAGTCAAAATGGACCGCGATACACCGGAAGCGCTGGAAGCTGTCAAGCGGACGGCTGCGGAAATCGAGTCGCTGCCAGAGTCTCCCGTTTACGAGAAGATGCCCAAATTCAATCCTTTTGGAAAAGGAACCCGCATCAAGGAGGGCGACGAGCAGTTCCAGTGGAAGCAGGTGACGAAGATCGAGTCGGAGATCAAGACCCATACATCCTACCTTACCTTTGCATACTTTGTTCCTTCAAAGTCAGTGAATGGTGGGTGATCGGTACGGTATACAGTCCATTGGACAGCTCAAGGTCCTTATTGGCCGCCACGGCAGTCTGTGCTGGCGGGAAGTGCCTGGTCGGAGACGAGGTATCCAGTAATGAGTTAATAAATGATGCAAGCACGATCTCCTCATTGAAGGCAGAAAGTCAGTGCTGAGAAGTCGCAGTGCCTGCATGCAGCCCCCATATCTCAAGTGTTGCGCCCCAACGACTCTCCTACAACAACATGAACGAGGCGCCAATTGGTACGTAAACCAGCGGGTTCACACAGACCACTTACTAACTTCAGTTCTTGACCAGGGTACTGGTTTCGTCAAAATAGGAAGGGCTGGTACCAACTTCCCCGACTACACATTCCCATCTTTGGTCGGCAGACCAATCTTGCGTGCCGAAGAGAGGAATACTTTGGTACCAGACAACATTGAGATCAAAGACATCATGTGTGGCTCTGAGGCCAGCGAGGTGCGGTCCTTGTTGCAGATCTCGTATCCCATGGAGAACGGTATCATCAAGAACTGGGGGGATATGGAGCACTTGTGGGACTACGCTTTCTATGAGAGAATGAAGATTCCCACGCAAGACAAGAAAATTTTGTTGACCGAGCCGCCCATGAATCCATTGAAGAACAGAGAGACAATGTGTGACGTGATGTTTGAAAAATACCAATTCGGAGGAGTTTACGTGGCCATCCAGGCGGTGTTGGCCTTGTACGCCCAAGGCTTGAGTTCCGGTGTTGTGGTGGACTCGGGCGACGGTGTCACACACATTGTGCCGGTCTACGAGTCGGTGGTGTTGAACCACTTGACCAAGAGATTGGATGTTGCCGGCCGTGACGTTACCAGGAACTTGATCAACTTGTTGTTACGCCGTGGATATGCATTCAACCGGACGGCTGATTTCGAAACCGTGCGTCAAATCAAGGAGAAGCTTTGCTATGTCTCCTGCGACTTGGCCTTGGACGCCAAGTTGGCCAATGAAACGACGACGTTGGTGGAGTCTTACGAGTTGCCCGATGGCCGTGTGATCAAAGTGGGTTCTGAGAGATTCGAGGCTCCGGAGTGCTTGTTTCAGCCAAACTTGGTGGACGTGGAGCAGGCTGGTGTGGGAGAGACCTTGTTTAACACCATTCAGTCTGCTGACGTTGATATCAGATCCTCCTTGTTCAAGGCCATTGTTTTGTCTGGTGGTTCGTCTATGTATCCGGGCTTGCCTTCGAGATTGGAGAAGGAAATGAAGCAGTTATGGTTGACAAGAGTGTTGCATGGCGATGCATCTAGATTGGACAAATTTAAGGTGAGAATCGAAGATCCCCCAAGAAGAAGGCACATGGTGTTCATCGGAGGTGCGGTGTTGGCCAACATTATGGCTGAAAAAGACCACATGTGGATCTCCAAGCAGGAATGGGAGGAGCAGGGCTCGAGGGTGTTGGAGAAATTGGGTCCCCGCTAAGCTACAAACAAAATCAAATAATTGGAAGTTTGGGGCTAATCAAGCAGTTCCCTGGTGTATAAAGTTCCACCGTAGTCATTGTGAGTTACTGTGTCTGAGCCACTGTTGATGCCGTTTTGTAGAAGTTGGTGGTTAGTGAGTGTCATGAGATTGTTTGTGAGTTAGTATACATCACTGTTTATGCAAAATTGAGTTCTTCAATCTGTTTGAGGACAGTGTCAACGAGCTCGTCGTAAAGCTCGTCAGTAAGATTACCAGAATCTTTACTGTTGTATCCAAAGTTGACTGCTGAATAAATCAAATCCTTAAGAAACGCCTTATTCACAGCCTTGGGTTTCAAAAAGTCAGACTCAAGGCATTGTTCCACGGTCCATCTGTTGTTAGGGTTCCTTTCCAAGCATTTGCGCATCAAAATGACAGAGCTTTGGGGAACCTTGTTTCCATCAATGCCTTTGCTAGAGAATTGTATCTCCACCATCGGGTTCATGATAGCCATTATTCTTTGCTGCCCGGAAAAGGCACCATAAGGCGGACGACCATATATCATCTGGTATATGATACACCCACATGACCAGATGTCGGAAGGCTGTCCTACTTTCCACGTGGAAACTTTGTTCACACCGGCACCGCCGCTGGCTTCAATCAATGCCTCTGGGGCCATGTAATTTGGTGTACCTATCTGAGATTGGCGATAGATGTTGGCTGTATGGTCTGGAACGGCATTTGCTATCCCAAAATCGATGATTTTCAACGTGCCTCTAACGAAAAGGAAGTTGGCAGGCTTTAAATCGCTGTGAACTATACCTGCCCGATGAACGGCCTGTACACAGCGGAGGATTTCTGTGGCATGGAAACGAACGAAGTTAATATCCAAGCTCTTCCCAGTAGCGAGTTTATGCGACAAAACATGGGCCAAATCGAGATCTCCACATTCCATCACCAAGTAAATTGAGCCTTCACTAACTGCGTGGTCAAGAAGAGAAACAACCCTGCTGTCGTGTTTGAGCTTTTTCAAGAGATCAATTTCGCCTTTGAAGCCCTTGATGCACGTTTCGTCAAATTGGTCGAACAGAACCTTTTTTATGGCGTAGATCTTCTTGTCTGCGAGTGAGCGAACCTTGTAGACCTTGGATGAGCCACCTCTGCCCAAAAGCTCAAGTTTCTCGTACTGGTTGGAGTTGACAAAAATCAGTTTCCTGCGACTGGAATCCTCGTTTAACGTTTGTGGTTCGTACCCCCGTTTTCTTGTGACCAATGCTGCGGAAGGAAGAGGTGTGACAGTTGAAGTGGCGGAACGCGGTTTGGGTTCCGAATTTGATATTGGCGACTTTGGATTTTTGGGCTTTCTGAACTCGGCGGGAGGTTCTGCATTTAAATATTGTGGGGGGTATTCGTGTAAGGGAACACGATGCAGAGGGGCCGGAACAGATGGTAAACCAGAGCTGTGGGCGGCGTCACGGCTGGCCAGATTGGAAGCGGCAAAGTTGGTGCCACTTTTGAGCCTCTCTAAGCTTTTGAAGAACTCCGAGTTTCCCAGAACCGCTTTTTTCGCTGGAGTTGCTTGGACTATGCTATCAGAGACCGCTCTCGGGTTGACGATTCCATTCAGAGGCCGCAGAAATTTGTAGTCTTCAATGCGAGTTGCGGCAACTTGGGATCCAGGCAGGGCGTCACTATTCTCGTGAGATGGACGCCGAGATTGTACGGATTCGCTGTGATTGAAGACTTCATTTGTAGAAGAAACAGCCAGCTGTTCGAGTTCCACATCAGAAGCCCGCTTTGGAGGACCTAGGGACTTGAAACGGCGAGAAAGCCGAGATCGCTTGACTTGTCTCACCGGAAGCGAGCCGGCAGAAGCAGGGTGGGGTTTATGCGGATCGTTGCTGACCAGCTTGAGGCTGGACTCTTTTGTGTCTGGGTTCTCAGAAGAAGCTGCGAAGTCGCCGTTGCGAGGACTGCCAGCCAGCGAGCTGTGGCTATTTGCAATGGTGTTTGGCTTGTTGGGACTTGGAGTTGGATTGATAAATGCGACGTTCAGATGGGCGTTTGAAGACACAGCGGCCTTGTCCAGATGAGAATGCACCATGTTCAGAATGTTGCTGGCGTTGCTGGAACCCATGTGCGGGTGGCTATGGCCGGAAACATCTGACATACTAGCAGAAGTCACATTGGTTGTATTTGCGGCGTTGGAACTGGAGCTCTCCGGCGGTAGAGTCTGGTTTTTGGAGGCAGGCGATGAGTTGAGCGGTAGACTCTCGGAGGCGGGAAAATGCACCGATGATTTGTTTTTGAGCGAGCCCTTGGGAGAGACTTCCGGATGAATCAGCTCTCCTAGGAGTGCTATGCCGTACGCACTCAAAGCCGGAGGAGCAAACGTGTTGTCTTCCTCGAGTAAGCGCGGATGCGTGTGCGGAATTCCAAGGTAGCCATGCTCGTGTATGGAGCCCCGTGCTAGTGGATCCATGGTGTTGTGGGATTCGACACGGTGAAGATTGTAAACAAGTGGTACGCATGTCAGACGCGGTGCGCCATCGTGGGGACTATATGCAGGTCCACACCTAGGTGCCGGCTATAAAGGCGGCGGAGGGCCGGCGGGCGGGGTGGGCCAGGCTGTCCCTGGAGCGGCGCGTGGTGTGTTGGCTGTGGCCCAGTTAAAGGTGTGTATGTCTGTTCAGCAGTAGCGGCGGCTGCGAATGGCAGTGTGGAGGTCTACTAGGACATGGATGGGTACGTTTGGAGATAGCAGGTGATCCAGCCAGCAAAGCTTGGGCGGGCCTTCTTCACGTCTCCAAAACCGGTTTCAGAACTCGGCACCCAAGATTGTGCAGAAGTAGGTTGGCTCGCTGTGCACAGCACAGAAAACATCGCACCAAAAAACCACCCTTCTTCTCCTTCAGCATGAGCCACTTTGCACGCCAGGCTGCTTTCGAGGTGGAGTATGCGCCGGCAAAAATCTCCAAATGGAAGTCATCCCGTACAGGCTTGCAGCTAGTGCATATAAACCACCCCTCCCCCATTGTGTCGGGCCATTTTGCAGTGGCAACCGAGATCGCAGATGACTCAGGATGTCCACACACTTTGGAACACTTGGTGTTCATGGGCTCCAAAAAGTTTCCTTACAAAGGCCTCTTGGACAGCTTGAGCAACCGCTTCTTTTCTTCCACGAACGCATGGACCAGTGTGGACCAGACGGTGTACACACTCACCACGGCGGGCTGGGAAGGCTTCAAGACGCTTCTTCCTATTTACCTTGACCACTTGTTTAACCCAACGCTTACGGATGAGGCGTGTTTGACCGAAGTCTATCACATTGACGGAAAAGGTAAAGAAAAGGGTGTGGTGTTTTCAGAGATGCAGGGAATCGAAACCCAGAGCTGGTTCATCGCCTACATGAATTTGCAAAAGTCTATGTACGCCAAAAACTCGGGGTACTCGTCTGAAACTGGTGGCCTCATGTCGGAATTGCGCCACTTGACCAACGACCAGATCAGAGACTTTCATCGGCTGATGTATCGTCCAAACAATCTATGTGTTGTTGTGAGCGGTACTGTTGACGAGGACGAGCTTTTGGCGGTGATGACCGAGTTTGACAACCAGTTGACTCCGAGCTCCAACCACAAAAGGCCGTTTGTGGATTCTGTTCCTGACTTGCCTCTTGAGAACAGAGTCGTGTCGAGGGTAACGTTTCCCGACGAGGACGAGTCGATGGCTGAGTTGAATATTGCGTGGATTGGTCCAGACTGCAACGATAACCTTGACAACTTAGCCGTGGACATGGTGGGCTCCTACTTTGCAGACTCGCCCATCTCCATCTTGAACAAGAATTTGGTGGAAATTGAAGAGCCAATGTCTACCGAGATTGTCTACGGAACTGACGACTTTCTCCGCACGGCCTTAAACTTTTCCGTTGGCGGAGTGCCCACTGAGAAGCTAGATTTTGTGGATAGCGAGGTCAACCGCTTGATTCTCGAGCAAACCGAGCCTGCTAATTTCGACTTAAAGTACATGAGACAAGTCATCAACCAGCAAAGGTTGAAACACATCGCCAACACTGAAAAAGACGCTTCTAATTTTTCGAACGTCGCTATTCTGGACTTTATTTATGGCAAGCCAGACGGTTCAAGTTTGGCGGCCTGGACAAAAGATTTGAAGGAGTACAGCATTCTTGCTGAGTGGTCTGCTGAGCAGTGGTCTGCTTTAATCAAAAAGTACTTTGTTGACAATAAGTCGGCTACAAGTTTGGCGACTCCCTCGCACAAGTTAAACAGGAAGATGAAAAAAGAAGACAAACAGCGATTCAAGTCGATCAAGGAGAAATACGGTCCTGAAGGTTTGGCCAAGTTGGCGGAAACACTTGAGAAAGCAAAGCAGAAAAATGATACGCCCATCCCAGACGAGATCTTGACCCAGTTCGGAAAACCGGACCCCTCCAAGATCCAATTTATTCATACTGACTCTTTCAAAGGTGGTGCGAATGATGGTCAGTTTGCTGACTACAAAACATCGGGTGTGGTTTACGAAAATATTCAGAGAGACGTTGTGCCCGATATGCCTTTATACTTGCACTTTGAGGACTATAAGTCCAATTTTGCCACGGTGCATTTGATGATGTCATCTAAACGTGTTGCAGCGCCACTCTTGAAGTATTTCTCTTTGGTTGAGGAATTGTTTTCATTATCCATAAAACTCCCTAATGGCGACTATCTACCATACGATGAGGTCATTTCTCAAGTCAACGAAGATTTGATTGAATTCCAATTCGACAACGGCATTGACGACCAGTTTGCAGAACTCTCTGGCGTAAAGATCATGTTCGAGGTGGATAAGTATGAAAAGGCAATTCAATGGTTGATAAACGTCTTGAAATACTCCATTTTCGAGGAGGAGCGGACCAAGGTGCTTATTGAGAAGATTATCAATTCCTTGCCCGACAAAAAAAGGGGAGATGAGCACATGTTGTCCTCCATGGAGTACCGGACACTTTTCAACGACTCGTCTCTTAGAAAAGCTCAAGATTGTATCAATACTGAGGAGTTTTATAAGGAATTGCTTGAAAAGTGTAACGACGGAAGATTCCACGAGATTCAAAAAGATCTTGATGAAATCAGGAAATGTTTATTTGATGTCTCCAACATGAAGGTGTTTGTTGTTGGTGGATGTTCGAAGTTGTGTAACCCTGTTTCCTCGTGGGAAAAGTTCACTAGGGAATTCAAAAGCTCTTCTCCTAATGCGGAGGAATTCATGCTTTCGAATATTCCTAGAGCTTTCCAGTTCAAGACCGAAATTGCAAAGAAATGCTCAAGAAATGCTTTCGTGCTTCCAAGACCAGCAAGTGACAGCTCATATTTGGTTGCTATCACTCCTATTCCCAGCGATTACTTGGATGAAGATGTTTTCAAGATTGCCTTGGTCAGTGAGTTCTTGGAGGCAGTAGAGGGCCCATTTTGGAGAGCCATTAGAGGAACTGGTCTTGCATACGGCGCCAACGTCAGAAGGCTCCTTGAGTCTGGCCACTTATCCTTCAGTGTCTACCGTGGTGCTGACTCGCAACAATCGTGGAAAGTGGCGAAAGATCTTATCACCAAATACGCCAGCGGCGAGCTTGACATCGATCAAATTAGCATTGACAATTCCGTGGCGGCAATTGTGAATGTGTTGGCCAACAACGAGGCCAGTAATTACGAGGCCGGAATGAACAGTATCATCGATACCATTTTCAAGAAGAGGGGGACTCACTACATTGATCACTTCTTGGCCAAATTGAACTCCTACACCAAGGAAGATATGATCTACGTGTTGAAGAAATACTTCATTCCTTTATTCTCCCCAGAAACCTCGATGATTTTCGCTACGGTTCCTGCTGCTACATGTGAGACTTTTACCGACTTCTTGACCTCCGAAGGCTTCAAGGTGACTCTTGAGGAGATCAAGAGTGCGGAGGCAGGTGAAGGGGAAAGTGATAGTGACAGTGGAAGTGAGGATGAAAGTGACAGTGACAGTGAAGGCGAAAGTGAAAGTGAGAGCGGAAGCGAGAGTGAAAGTGACTACGGCGATGAAAGTGACGAGGAGTGAACCTTAGTTCGTCTATAAGCTGCAAGGTCATCAAGATACACAGTTACTGGCTGAGTTCAAAGGTTTTAAACTCTTTAGCCTTGGCATCCTCGGTGTCATTCTCGAGAAGCTTGACATATGCCGATATGCGTTCGCAGACGGTCTTCTGCTCACGGTTTACCGATTTCCACCAAGACTGGCTCAGCACACCGTTGCAAGCCAACCACTGCGAGATGTAATAAAACTTGAGATCCCAATCGGAGTTTCCGAAGACTTTCTTGTAGCGGCCCGGCTTTCCGAGGTTTCGTTGTTGATCCCACTCGAAGTAATTTTCCAGGGCCGTGTCCTCGACGAAATTGATCTTGGGCCTGTGGATGTGAAGGAAAAAGACTTGCGGTACCTCGGGCCGGTTTTCCAGTTTTTTGAATTCATTGACCAAGTCCCGTGTTCGGTCGTTATTCTGGTAATGCCAGAGCCGCAGATCATAGTTTTTGGACTTGAGCCAGTTCTTCCACGCCCGGTCCCATTCACTGGAGGTACTAGGGTCGTATTGCACGATGGTGGTTTCTTGGAAATTGCCATCTTTTTTGTCGAAACCGGCTAGCCACGTGCTTTGTTTCACCACATGATACGGCTCATTGAAAACGTGTAGTGCTGGAACAAAGGTGTCCCTGTCACCTGATCCCGGCGAGCCCTGGTAGAATAGAGGCCAGTAATGGGACTTTCCGTAGACGTTGTAGTACAACGCTAAAAGAAAAGACTTGTAGTGCTTGGTTTTCGAGAAAACCATTTGGCCTGTTTCCGTAGATCTGGTGTCCGGGAGGCCTTCCAAGTCATGGAAATGCACGCCATCGTAACCCTTTTGGGCATAGTCAAAGAAGTTATCGAAATTCGAGATTCCGCCTCGCTTAACAACCTGCCCATACTCTATTCCGGCTAGTTCATAGTATAGAGGCAGGATGGTTCTGTGCCAGAGATCGGGCCATAAGAGGAATTCGCTTTCAAGGTACGGTGCCGAAGTAAACAAATCATCGGGATTTTTGAGCGCCATATTGTCAGCATCAAGGCAGATCACATGGTCAAATGACGAAGCAAGAATTCCCATTATTTTGGCCTGGAACTTTGTAATCTTCAAATCCTTCAAAACACCTGCGCCAATCTCGTTCTCCATAATGACACATTTAAAGTTGAAACGAGCGCCCAAATCCTCGCAAATTTGTTTATCATACTCAGATTCATCGTTGAGTATGAGTTCAATTGGCAATTTCGACCCGGTTTCACGCACCTGGATGATGCTTACCAACGCTCCGGCAGTGTACGAGCCGCCGCCGCTGATGACTATACCTTTTCCATGGAAAATATGTCTCGAGGGAGGATCCATCATGTTGAGGCGCTGGAAGATTTTTCCGTGTGACTCTTTAAAGTCAGACATTCTCTCGGGCGAGAGTTTTACTCTGCTCAAGTGATTCTTGTCGTATACCATCGGGTTTATGATGAAGCCGCAATCATGGATACGATTACCACGCTCTTGCTCAGTAAGAGCACCGAGTTTTGGAGCTGAACCCCTGATGACATCACGGAGGACAAACTCAAACCACTTCTTACGAGAAAGCACTTCATTGATTTCGGTTTCAACTAATGCAGACGCTTCCTTCGTGCTAGCAGCCAAAGAACTGGTAAGCTCTAAAAGAGACAACTTCTTGATTGTTTCGAAGTTTTCCTTTAAGTATTCAGCGGCCATATCTTCGATAAAGCCATAATTGAGCTTGTAGGTTTGAATATATTGCTGGGTAAGCGAAGCCTCGAGCTCCTGGCTGACTTTTTTCTCGTACGCTGGGCGAAACTCCGTGTCGACTTCCTTTTTAGCTTGGGCTTTCTGCTCTTTGTAGAGTTTCTTGCGAAGCTCCTCCTTGAGCTCATCCACCAATTCGTTTTGCTTGCTCTCAAGAATCTCCTTACGGAGCGTTTCAAGGTACTCGCTGGAAAAGTCCATGGTGTTAGATAGAGCCATATTTGTGGGAGAAACCAACTCGGTGGTATGCATGGAGTAGAAGATATTTGCAACAAGGATCACCAAGAGGCAAATCGCCATCAAAAATTTTGGCGATTTGAAATTGGCAATCACCGGCATGTTCAGGTCTTGCCAAGGTTCAAATATGAAATATGACTTTTTGCAATGGAAACCGTGGATTCCCGATAAGAAGAATAGATATAGGGACCCGAAAAATCACAATCACCCCCGTATCCGAAAGAACGAAAGCGTGCCCCATCTCTGGTGCAGAAATCTTGATACTCGCATGCGACGGTTATGTGCAGGCTGACAGGGGACGTGAGTGCCAAAAAGCTACCAGTTCTGGCGAGCTGTGTGGTTTGCAGGCAAATACAGTGTGTTTGCAGCTCTGATGTGCTTTGCAGCACCGACAACTCAAGTCGCAGATAGGACGCCAATTGTAGTGTTGGCCAATTGTCTTAACTCAGAATGGCTATTAGAGCCCGCTTCCTGCAGGACCGCAGCAAGCAGCACGTGGTCGAATAATGAGACCTGCACACAAGTGCATCGATCGCGAGCGATGCCGTGGTCCCTGAACAATGTGTCGCTGGTGCGGCTGCAAGTGAGGCACACTGCGGCCCAAGTCCGCGCCACAGCAGCACTATAAGTATGGCGATCCCCCCAGAATAACCACACCCGCTGATACCTTTTTCCCGCCAGGCTCGTGCTAGAAACGCCCATATCAGTTGCAGGCCTCAACGGCGCTTTGGGGGCCGCCACCTTGGACGCTTTCCAAGCAGACAGCTTCAAAAACACCTTTGCCCATTTTTGCAGTCAGTCGAGGAAGTGAAGACAAGTCCAGTGAAGCTGTTAAATATGTGAGGCGGATGTTGGCCACGAGTGGCAGAAAGTGGCAGCCGCCATCAAGGGCGTGGATGTGTTGATTGCCTTGACCAATCCCAACCCTGACACATTTTCTGGGTCGGAGGCGTTGGCTGCAGAAATCAAGCCATAGTTATACATTCCAACGCAATTTGGCGTGGCCATTTCCAAAGCCGGCCATGTGCTTCCCGGGTTTCTTGGGTTCAAGAGTGCCCACTCGCAAAAGGTACGGGACTCCGGAGTGGCAACTGTGGATGTGGTCACCAGCCTTTTTGCCGGCGGCCCCTGGTATACGAGCGAGTTGCGCACGTGGGGGCGAATCTTGGAGACAAAAGCGTCACATATTTGGGATCTCCTGATGTTCCCGTTACCTTCACCAACATAAAGGATATTGGGTTGGTGGTTGCGGCAGTGGCAGCCAAGGCCCATCAAGAGGTTCCGCGCTTGGTGCGTGCAGTCTGGAGTGGTTACCCCCAGAAAAGTTGTGGAGCACTTTGAAAAGTCTCACGGCGTTCTGCTTACCGTTAAAGAGACTGTGCCCAAGGAGAGGGTCTTGCAAGAGGCCCGTACCTCGTGGGAGCAGCCGGACTACAGTTGCTTCACGTATTGGTTGAATGTGCTTATTTCGCAAGGCGGCGACTATACTTTGAGGATAACGAGCTTTTAAATCCTAACGAAGCACTTTGGAAGTGGCTGAGCTTTTTGCGCCCATCTGCCTGTGTTGCCAGAGTGCCACATCACTGGCACCACTCATAGAATAGACACTCTTGGAGGATTGGCTGGCCATGGCAGGTCACTGGGTGGTTGCAGTCACCAACCTGCATACAGACGCCCGAACCGGCCTGCATACAGCCGCTCGCTACACATGAGCGGCAACTCCACCCTTCTCGCCATGTCTGACTTGCACATCCTTCTATCCCAGTCCTTGCCGCCCTTTTCAGATAAGTGCATATTTCCGCCATCGGTGCTCGAAGATGCGCTATCGATCGGCCAACTCCCGCATCCGCTCGTGGTGAGCTTGGACTCCTTGCTAGTGGGCGTCAAAGAGTTCACCGCTCCGCCGAATACCGTTCTTGTGCCCAAAGAAATCCACGGCAAACTTGCCTCAGAAACCGCCAGCTGCTCCATTGTTTCTGGTCTTGCCAAGGCCACCTTTCTCAATTTGAAACCGCTCCACTTTTACCCCCACATCACCAACTGGAAGTACTACTTGGAGTCGTTTCTCAGCAACTCCTACACGACCTTGTCTAAGGGCCAGACCTTCCATTACCACGATGCTGTGGCCGCACAAACGGTTTCTATACTCGTGGAAGATTGCAATGCTCCCTCGGTGATTGTGGTGGACACGGACATTGCGTTGGATGTCGTTCCCATAGACGATATCATGGGTGCTCAGCAGTTACAGCACGACGCTAACATGGCTCATCTAGAAAGTGTTTCCGAGTTGAAAGAACAGATTATCCCGGAAATCGAGCCGTTCCAGACCTCAAAAGTGCCCCTGATGTTTAAGATCGCCCTCTGCAATTCTCCCCGTTACATCTCCGTGTCACTTGAGTCAGATGGCGACATCTGCAATGTGGATATCATAGCTGGCTTGGACAAGCTACTTACTCTCGAAAACTTTTACGCTTGCACCATGATGCTTGACGAAGCAGCGGAGTCGCCTAAGAAATTGGTCGTAGACACCCACGCAGATCGGGTTGTCAACCACGTGGAGCGCCATCGCGATGAACCTGACTGCTGGCTATACATTGTTCCTTTTGCTTGGTCCTCCGCTGCAAGAGTTACACTTACGATGGATCGCTACGATATGGAACCCGTTGAACTGCCATCCAAGAATATCCACGGTATACAATGCTCCAATTGTTGCAAGACTGTGGATCCCGCCAAAATTCAACTACATGAAGCCTTTTGTTCGCGTAACAATATACGTTGTCTGTGTGGCCAAGTATTTTCCAAGACAATCCCCCCAACACATTGGCATTGTGATTATTGCAGTGTGCATGGAAACTCCGGCACTTCCAAATTCAAACACACAAAACTCCTCCATGAGCTGCCCTACAAATGTGCTCAATGTCTGCTGACGGCAGAGTATCACTCATTTATTGACTTGGTGCAGAACCATAAAAACACTGAATGTCCAGCCAAATTGACCGAGTGCATTTTCTGCCACTTGATTGTACCACAGGAAGAAGCTTCTTATGAAGACCGATTTGCGAACCTTACTCATCATGAAAGTCAGTGTGGAAACCGCACTGCTGAATGCTACCAATGTGGCAAGGTGTTTCGGAAAAAAGACATGGCTAAGCACTTGCAAATGCACACTATTATCAAGCAGGAACAGAATGCCCAAGTCCTTGACATTTGCTGTAACAAGGTTTGCACCAACATTCTTGCAGAAAATGACAAAAACGACAATACGCTTGGCTTGTGCAGTCTCTGCTATGGGCCACTCCACCTGACATTACTTGACAAGAATAATGCCAAGCTCCAGAACCGAATTGAGCGAAAATACGTGCTACAGCTCACAAAGGGCTGTGGAGCTAGCTGGTGTCGGAATCCTGAATGTTCTATAAGCCGCGGGAAGTTGGGCATCAAAGAGGCCGTGACGCGCGTGCAACAAGTGCTATTATCTGCCATTTCTAACCCTCCACTACCTATAAATGATGGCCGGGAATCAGAAAGCCGAAACAGGTTTTGGTTCTGTGTGACTCGGGGCATTCAGGAGAAAAGAAATTACATTGACTCGTTGATGGACGAAGACACCTACCCGAAATCTCTAATCCATAAAGCGGTCAATAAGGCGGGCATTGAAGGCGCAAAACTGTGGTTACTAGATAACGCGTGAGTCTGCATGAGGCGCGCACATCCGTACATCTGTCCTTATCTTATCAGTGATGTAACCGCAGTCGCCACAGCGTCATTTCCCAACACGGCTTTTGATAGTTTGGTGTTGTCGATCAAGAGCGTTTGCATGTGCTTCTCTTGGTGAAGAAACAAGACTGACTTTTTCTCCTATCATCAAGAAACCGTGTGGTTTCTGTGCTGTGCATAACAAAAACGCACCTGATAGGCGGATTTCCGCTCCATGCACCCGGGAATAGGTCTATGTGGGGTATTCGAGCGCGTGTCACAGTACTTGAATCCAAATAGCGTAAATAAAACAAAATTTATCCCCTATTCAGTTTAAAATTCAATTGGTCCGCTGTCTTTTCCTGCACACGCCCCATCCAGCCACAAGAATCAATGACCGAGGTGCGAAGGTTCTGCACACTGTTCCATCCCCCCGTTTCCTATTTAACCCCGTGTCGCCACACCCTCCCGACTATATTCTTCTTCGCCATTGCTTTGGGTTCAACACAAAAACCTAACAGCAATATCTGAATATAGAATAAAATCCATTTCCAGTTCAACTACCTGACGCCTTCATCGTCCAAAAAGTCCTTTTTTTGAAATCTCCGAGATATGTTGTTGTCTCGTTCCGTGGCCCTCTCCATTTTGGCCTCACTCGGCACCGTCAATGGTATGCTCATTCCAACTATCAATGATGTGATTGACGTGTTTCAGAACTCCGACCTTGAGGAGATGAAAGCCGACATCAAGGCCGGCATGGCTGAGTCTGCCAACGTGGTTGCTGATAAGGCCCAAGACTTGAAGGAAGCCGTGAAGGAGAAAGCCAAGCCACTTGTTGATATCATGGCCCCCTTCATCGAAAACCCCCGCGAGACCATCCCTCACAAGTATATTGTGGTTTACAAGGGGGACGTGTCTTCTGCAGAGGCCCAATTCCACCAAGAGGTTGTTGCCGCCAAGGTTAGCGAGGACATTGCTAACTCGGACCCTTCTGACCCCTTCTTTGCCTCTGTGCAGGGTATGGATGTCCGTGGGGGAATCGTCGACCTGTTTGATGTCGCCAATACCTTGTCTGGATTCTCCGGCTACTTCATGGACTCTACTATTGAGTGGATCCGCAAGGATCCCAACGTTGCCTTTGTTGAGAAAGACTCGGTTGTCCACGCCAACGAGTTTGACATCCAAAAGAGCGCTCCTTGGGGCTTGGCCAGGCTTTCTCACCGTCAACCACTCTCTTTAGGCAACTTTAACCAATACCTCTACGACAATGATGGTGGAGAGGGTGTTACCGCTTATGTCATTGACACTGGTGTGTTTGTTGACCATGTTCAATTTGAAGGCAGAGCCAAGTGGGGCGCCACTGTTCCTTCTGGAGATAGCGACATTGACGGCAATGGTCACGGTACTCATTGCGCAGGTACAATCGCCTCCAAGGATTATGGTGTTGCCAAGAAGGCGGAAGTTGTGGGTATCAAGGTGTTGAGATCAAACGGCTCTGGGTCCATGTCTGATGTTGTAAAGGGTGTGGAAGTTGCCGCCAAGTCTCATCAAGAAGCCGTCAAGAAGAACAAGAAGGGATTCAAGGGGTCCACCGCCAATATGTCGTTGGGAGGCGGTAAATCGCCCGCCTTGGACTTGGCCGTTAACGCTGCTGTGAAGGCTGGAATCCACTTCGCTGTGGCCGCTGGTAACGAGAATCAGGATGCGGCCAACACCTCTCCAGCATCTGCTGAATTGGCCATTACTGTTGGTGCATCCACAATTTCTGACGCCAGAGCCTACTTCTCCAACTACGGCAGCACCGTGGACATTTTTGCCCCGGGTCTCAACATTCTCAGTACCTATATTGGGTCTAAGACTGCCACTGCCACTTTGAGTGGTACATCTATGGCCTCGCCCCACATTTGTGGATTGTTGTCGTACTTCCTCTCGTTGCAGCCAGGTTCAGAATCGGAGTACTTCGCCGCTGAAAAGGGCATTTCACCCAGCCAAATGAAGAAGAACTTGGTCAAGTTCGCCACTTCAAATTTGTTGAGCGACATCCCCGAGGACGGCACTCCAAATCTCTTGGCCTTCAACGGAGCTGGACACAACCTCACCAGCTTTTTCGGCGCAGCCGAATACGGCTCCACCGCTTTGGACGTCAACGCCGAGCCTGATTCGTTTGCTGGCATGGCTCAGAAGCTCGACACCTTCTTCGAAAAGGTCAAGTCCGATGCGGACCACATCTTGGACGAGGTCGAAGGCCTTGTGGCCGGCGTCTACCAAAGGGAGTAATTGACTCCGTTCCTCTACTGAAGACTCTATTGACTAGAGTCCGGTTCAGTGCCAATACAGAAAATCGAAAACATCGTAGGATACACGCATGGCGAATGGTGACGCTTGAAATTGCCACATCATGGAAGGCAATCGAAAGCGCGCGTGATCGCGGCGACATCACATTCAAGGATCTACCACACTAAACTCCACCACATCTCCAGCCACCGGAATCACCAGAAATCCCTAGTCACTTCCCCTTTTTTACGTCTGGGAATACAACTACCAGAATCTTGAACTCTCGCATCCCAGCAAGCCAACAATCATTCGCCAGAGTCAACTGCCGAACCAACAAACTCTTTCCAAAAGTCCACCACAGCATCGCCTAGAGGCTCCCACATCAATGTCCACCCCCGCCAAAAGAAGACTCATGCGTGATTTCAAAAGAATGCAACTGGATGCACCCAGCGGCGTCTCAGCTTCGCCAGTTCCCGACAACGTCATGTCGTGGAATGCCGTGATCATCGGTCCCAGCGACACTCCGTTTGAGGACGGCACTTTCCGCTTGGGGTTGCAATTCGATGAGCAGTATCCCAATAAGCCGCCAGTGGTGAAGTTTTTGAGTGAGATGTTTCATCCCAACGTATATGCCAGCGGCGAGTTATGCCTAGATATTTTGCAGAACCGGTGGTCGCCCACGTACGATGTTTCCAGCATCTTGACCTCCATCCAGTCGCTTCTCAACGACCCCAACATTCTGTCGCCAGCCAATGTTGAAGCTGCCAATCTCTACAAGGAGCACCGGTCTCAGTACATCAAGCGCGTGCGTGAGACTGTGGAGACGAGCTGGAACGAGTATGACGACGAGGAAGACGAGGAAGAGGAGTAGGTCACAGGAAACGAGGTCACGATATCCAGGAGCATCACGTGCAACAAACGGCGGGGCCCTCGATGCCCGGTAGAATACGTTCGTCTACCGCTGCAAATCGCTCCTTATTTAACCATGTATAGTCTAGCCGTTCAAGCCCGTTTGTCAAGACTGGCCACCGACGTGGTCTTCGGTGCTGAGTCATGCATCAAGTACATCAATGGGTCTATATACATTACTTGAGCCAGAGGTAGTACCACTTGCGCCTGTTGCGCTCCATCTCCGCTAACCGCTCTTGCTCCTGCCTCTCCTCCTGCATTTTCTTCTGCTGGAGATACTGGTCTTCCACCAACACCTCCTTGGGCTTTCCCGCCTCGCCGATCTTCTTGTCACGGGCCAACGCGAACAACACCACAAACGCCGTGATGTAGATAAACGTCTTGGTCACGGGATCCGTTTTCGAGGTGTCGAACTGCTCCTTTCTAACCTCGGTCTCCGCGAGCTTCACGGGCTCCAACTTGTGTACAGGGTCTTGTGGTTTCGGGTTCACCACCCGAATCTGCGACGGCACAGCGAACGAAAGATCCAACGGTGGCTCCAGCGTGTTCCAGTTGGTGAATTTCTCGCGAACGCCCCAGTCGCCGTAGGCGATGAAGTAGCCCAAACGTTTGTCTTCGGGAGTCAACTTGGTCCACTTCTGATTGTACTTTTCTTGGAGTTCCTGAATGACCTGGCCCTGGTGAAGAAGGCTCAAGTCCACAAACAAACGTGGGTTCTCAAATATAGGTTTGGAATCGATGGGCTGATCTTCGTCGTCGGTGGAAGACGAGAAGATCGATTTCATGTCTTTCATCGAGCGCAACGCCATCACGACTGCCTCGTCCCTGGGTTTCTCTGGCGCCGATTTGTTGTCATTGGCAGGCGGTTGTTTTGGCGTGTGTAGACGGAAACTCGTGGAGAGGAGTCTATTTACACGAGCTGTGTGTTTATATCGGAACATGGCAGTGGAGGTAATGGGTGAAGTTTTGGCGCGCACTCCAACTGCTGCGTTCTTGATCTGTTATCTCCGTAGAAGAGAAGATGCCGCTTGCAGCCGTTCATGTGCACACCGCATTTTGAGTTCTGGGCTTGAGCCTACCGCCAATAACCGCCGTTAGCAATACACGCTATGAAGCATCAGACCCATGGATAGTAGTCGGGTATTCATTCACCAGTAGTGCCAACGACTTGATCTTCTGACTGCTCCAGCACTCTAGAGGTCTTTTTCAAACAACTCTGTTCATGAAGCGGCCGATAGCTATCATGGGCGCACAGACTGCCCTCACTGCCAAGCATAAAGCATCGATGAGAAGCGATACCTCGTAGAGAATCCACACGAAAATCAAAAGCTCGAGCACAATCACCGTTGACTGTAGATTAGGCACCTTTTCACCGATAATATCGATGGGGGAGAATATAATCTTCATGATCCGTACACTCTTGATAAGCTGGTTGATGTGCGACACAAGTTGAATGGGAGCACTCTGGCCCGGGCTTCCAAGAGCCTGTGGCGGCAAAACTGCTTCCGCTTCGTGCGCCACCATTAGTTGAATTTCCCCTTCGGGCTGCTCGGACATGTCGAGTTGCGAGCTCTTGACCAATTCTCGGCCTCTCCAGTCATCCGTCTTCGTCATAGATGCAGGTCTTGTCCAAGTCTGAAGAAACCTCTGCTTGAAATTGGACTTCGTGTCTTCGTTGCCGGCAACAGACATTTGGTCCGAGATCTCCTCGATTTTGTTTTCACTAGGGTCATCTGGCTTGTACACAACCCATGATAGTATGTTGCTCCAGATAGGGTTGAAGTCTGCAGATACAGAGTCTGGTTTGGGCGCTTCGGCCACCTCTGCGGTCTGCGCCTGCCTACTCCCAAGCTCCCGTTTGTAGTTTTCGAAGTAGTTGTCTCCGAGAGTGCGTTTTGCCTTTCTCCATTTTCTCTTGATCTGCCTCCGGAGCGTAGGATTGCCAGAGGTATCTTGCCCTGGTTGCTGAGCCATCCACGCTTCGAGTTCCTCGTCTGTGGAGTCATTGTCGATGTCTGGCTGGTCTGTAAACACATCGTCTGTTTTCTCCACACGCTTCTTTTTCAACCTGGCAAAGAACCTCTTCTTTGGTTTCTCTTCTGCTGTATTTCTGTTGGCATTGTTGTGGACTTCTGAATACCCAGATGGGTTGTTCAAAGCGTCGACTCCCTTCTTGCTTTCGCTCCGCTGCTCCTTGAAATAGTCGTAGTTGACATAGCCCTCTCCCGCTAGCTTGCGCTGCACGTTTTTGTAAAGGCGTTTCGGTGGGGCGGTGGCTTTTTGAGTCAATTCCAAATCCTCTTTATCCTGAAACACGACATCGATTGGGTTAAGTCGGGGTTGCTCATCGTCTCCGAAGATGCGTTGAAACGTTTTGTGTGTATACAGAGCCGGCCGGAAGGCCCGAGCCTCATCTTGTTTCCGCTTTTGGTCGATGTAGTATCCCTCATATTTTTTGGGGAGAGAAGGCTCATAGAGCTCATTCATTTGCGGACTGTAGTAGCTGTCCATGAAACTTTGGTGAGACATGGTCCCCCGACTTGAAGCGCCATTGCTAGCTGCTACTTCGTGGTATGCGGCTCGATACTGACTGTTTTTCCAGTCTTCCTTTGTGAGATTGTGGAGCTCTGCTGGGGTCATTTCCTCCGTCAAGTCGTTTTGGCTCCTCCCAGACGCATTGCCGTGATTCATGGCTGATCTAGGCAGCTTTTTGTTTCTTGTTCTGTTCGCTGGGGAATGTTCATGCTTGTTCTGGAGATAATCCGTGGAGTAGTAAGCAGTCTTAGTCACGTTCATTGCGCTGAGGGGCTAGCGTGTCGCTTCAAGTCAATGTCAGCAATTTTATTGTGATTGGGTCCGTGATATTGTGGTCCTTTATTTATGATCCGTTGATTCAGACCTCTCTGGTTGTTTCTTTTGACGTGGAAAGTCTGAGGGCTAAAATCGTATGCCTTGCCTATTTGGGTCACATTGATCTCGGTGGCTGGCTGCATGTACCGCGACCAGGGGACGCGGGCCAGCCAGCCCTTTGTGCAGGCCAGCCACTTGTGGAAGCGTGCTGTAACGAGAGACATGCAGGTAAGGCTGATATAGACCCGCCTGGTTACTTGAGTTTGACCTGAACTTGAGGCTAGGGATTGAATAATGTCCCGTGACCTGAACTTGAGGCGTCGGGATGAATACTGTCCCGTGACCTGAAACATGGGCATGGACCACCATGGGCGTCCTATGCGAACACCTAGCCTTTCCAATCGAAATCTTGTGCATGCAAAACTGTGTGAGTAGTTCGGCTTCAGCACCTTTTGCATTGGCGGGACTTCACCTGGCAGGACTACGTGTCACGTGCGCGGGATTGACTTGTGAGCGCGCAGCCACTCACCTCACCCCATAATGAAGGTTGCCCGGCCTCTACATCAGGTGACGCAAAGCATCAAGAAAACAAACCATGCGGCAGAGTTTCTCTCTTTGATCAGAAATGATAGCATCACCCATCATGTCAACGACTTGGGCGCGTTCCCATCTTTTTCGAGCATCTTGACTCCACAGCATTTCTACCAGAATGAGGTATTGCTCGACTACTCGAAGAAACAGCCCCACCCAGTTTCGTTGCGTCAGCTCGCTGGTTACGGAAAGAAGCTCACCAAACAAAAGATCTTGGCATCGGCCAATTTCGTCCGCTTGGAATTACCCATTCGTTTAGCCATGAGAATCAGGGACTTGCAGACATTACCTTTTGGCGTGGTCAACAACTTCCACTTGGCTCAGATCTACCAATCATACTACCACTCCTTCAATGCGTTCCGCAAGATTCCGTCGATCAACTCCATTGCACAAAATGACGAGTTTTGCAAGACTATCAGCACCTTGTTGGATCAGCACGTCTTCAACTTGTCCCATTTGATGATGGGCGCTTTGGAGCTGAGCATATCGGAAAATCTTCCTCAAGACGAATTGGACAAGTTCATGAGCTCTATGCTCCGATCCCGTATCAGTCGAAGAGTCATTGTGGAGGAACACTTGTCCTTGACTGAGATCTACAAAACACACCCCTACCAAGAAAACCCGCCTGACTACATTGGAGAGATATTCCAGAGCTGCAATGCACAGGAGGAGTTCCGCAAGGTGGGCGATCTAGTTGCGGACTCCATGGTGGATTTTTTTCCCAACAAAGAGAATATGCCGGAGTTGGTAGTCGACGGCGATGTTCTGGCTGCCTTCCCGTTTATGGTGCCCCACTTGCACTACCTCTTCGGTGAAATATTGAGAAACTCTTTCGAGGCAACAATAAAGACACATGGTGCTGAAGGCAAGAAGTTGCCGCCTATCAAGATCACCATTATCGACTCGAAAAAACACATTGTTTTTAGAATTTCCGACGAGGGTGGCGGCATGAACCACAATCAGCTACAATCTATTTGGTCCTTCGGAAAACGTCCCTCTTTGGCCAAAGCTTCTTTGGCCAACTTTCACCAGATCCCGGGCTTGCAAATGTACTCCAATTTGCAAGTCACTCCGGCTGGCTCATCTATCGTGGAGAACCAGAACGGCTTGGGCCAGACCTCAGTCGCTGATATCAACCAGGTGTCCACCAAAACGAAGAAGTCAACTCTCGAACAATTGATTACTCGTCCTTACAAGTTCAAATTGGGCTTGGGGTTGCCCATGTGCAAGGTCTACGCAGACTACTGGAATGGAGACTTGACCATGAATAGTCTAGAAGGCTATGGCAGTGACACCTGTCTAACTTTAAACAAGCTTGGTTTCCACACCAACGTTATACAGCTTGATCGTGCGTGAACAGTTAGTTATGATTTTACGATATGTAGTTATGCCGCACTGCGGATGCGCGTGTTCTTCAATACTCTTCACCTTCACCCAGGTTCACCACTGCACTAATTTACTACACCCACGCTCAAATCCTCCCATTCATTATGTCAGGTCCGCCCACAATAGAGGATCTGTCGAATCTGGCACCGGCACCAGAAAATGTCGCCCAAAGCCGATCAAATCTGCTGTTACAGCCCGAAGTGGTCGAAATCCGAGACGAATCCCCAGAACCAACTCAGACCGCAATAAAAAAACCCGTCGTGGCTTCTCTTTTGCCATCCGCTGATTTTCACAAAACGCCGGCGGAATCTCCGATCGCCATATCCAGCTCCGTTTCTCCCGCTCCCCAAGCGCCAATGCAAAACAAAGTGGCGGCTTTCCAGAATGATTATGTGGCCCAGTTCCAAACAAGTTTCCAGACAGAACCCCTCGAAGCTAAACCGAAAAAGGAAATGAACACGGCTGTGAAGAATGCACAGGCTGCATTCAATCGTACCTCCATCAGCTCCCTTGTGAACAACGAGGACATCCAGGCTGCGGTGGCCCCCAAACAACCGGAAAAAAAACGAAAAACAGCAACCAAAGCAGAGACCGCCAACAAGAAGGTCAAGGCAGACCCCAAGAATGCGGCTCCGGTAGCCACGGCAGAGAAAAAGGACTCCATAGTCTTTACGTCTGTTCTTACACCTGAAGGTCCCAAAAAAGAAGTCAAGAAGGTGGTCAAGAAAAAGACCCCTGAGACAGCTAGCTCGATGAAAGACAAATTGGCCATCAATCCGGCCGTCACTACTCAGAAGCAGAAAGTGGCCTCTGGGCCCCTAAACCTTCCCAAGCCAGCATTTCTCGAAATGGCCGAACCAAGCAGCATGGGTAAGGAGGGCGAGGGCAAAGACAGCGCCAAGAAAGCACCTGTCATATTTCTAGACGTGCCGCTATTGAACCCTTCTGACCCAAAACCAGGACAAGCCGAGGTGGTTATCAATGTGTTGAAACTAGCGGAGGATAAGTATGGCTGGAATGCCATACATCCAGATGCAAGATCTGCCATTGATATGATGGATGACATTTTAGACGATGATGACGATGGAGAAGACGATGAAGGTGACGATGACCTTCAGATAATCGAGGATAAGAACAAGAACCAGAAAGAAAACGAGTCCAGGGTCGAGGAGGATGAAGACCAAAAGAGTCGAAGATGGAGGGCGCAGCAAACAAAAATTAACCGGAAGGTTGGCAAGTACGACTACGAAGATCCGTTCATTGATGATGAAGAGTTACAATGGGAGGAAGAGATTACGACCACGAAAGAGGGCTTTTTTGTCTACTGGGGCCCGCTAGTCGATGAGAGATCTAGCGGATCGGCCAAAAAAGGACCAGGGAAAGCCAAAAAATGAGGCCATGATATTCTCTAGATAAATGACACAACTTCAATCGCGAAGCCTCGATAAAGCAATCGACAAAATGGTGACGGCGTTCAATATATTCGCCCTTGAGTTGTCTCCCTTCGATACTTTTTCGACCAAGCCAATGTTTTTCTCGGCCACAGAAATTATTTCAGCATACTGTTCGGCTGAAAAGATGCCATGGTGTTTCATTGAAACTAGCAAGTTCAAATAGGACAGCAAGGTAGGGATCTTGAGGAGATTTACACTTGGCTGGCCTTCTGCTTCAATGAAAGTCTGCTCTATGCAACTGTAGATGAGCTCGCTAAGATCAGCGATTCTTTCTTGATTCAAGTTAATAAACTTTGCGCTTTTCTGTGTGTCTCTTTTGGGCAACGGTGGCTGGTTCTTTTGAGACACATCAAGCGACTCCAAATCCTCGCTCAAATCTTTGACCTTGCGATCGTTGACGAGTAATGCCTTCAACGTGCCGGCTAACGCAGTCTTGGCATTTTCATAGGGACAATCCTTGAGGGAATTGAGAAGGAAACGATATGCTGCGTCTTCAGGCACCGAAGACAAGAAGCGTGTCAAAAGGGTAAGCGTAGCGTATCTCATCTGTGCGTTTGCCAGACTAGAGACAATCACAAATAACAACGTCAGCAAGAACGTCTGTAGGATAATACTTGGCACACTAGATAGTTCCAACTCCACAGCCCGGGTGTCTTTCGACAACCTCTGCAAGGCAAACCAGCACCAGAAAACAGCCACGTCGTGGAGGCCAAGATGACATAGCGACGGATGGACAAGGCCTGGAATCACAATCCTAAGAGTCATCGCCATGGCTTCTTTCAAGGAATAAGAGAATTTGGAAGCAAACGCAGGATCAAGGCCATTTCTCAGAACTTCCGAAGTGTAGATAAGCATGATTCCCGCCAAAGAATTCTGGATTTGTCGAAGATCATGATTGAGAATGGAGCTTGCAAATGTGGCCTGGTAGTCGATGACAAGCCGCTCGAATAGCTCCTCCGAGAACTTGTCGCTATCTTTAACATCGACATACACAAGATCCACGGAGGTCTTGGCGAATGAACTGAAGATCTCTTCATGCTCAATGTCAAAAGATGTGAGCAAGTTATAGTATCTCTCCATAACAGGAACATCTAAACTGAAGGACTCGTGTCCAATGACAGAATTTGGTGATTGCAAACTCTCGAGGTAGGCCACAGAGAAACCAAACTGCTGCTTCGACAAAAGCAACGACACCAGGTATGACACAAATGCCGTCAAGAGCTTTCTCTGCAAGTAGTCCTCATCCTCGGCAATCCCCTTCGCTTCCAGAGAAAAAATGTCCGTTTCGGCAGGCGGAGAAGGAGGGAAGTAGTTGCGAGCGAGGGTGTAGATACGTTTCATAACGAAGTCCAAGTGCAAGCAATTGCTCCTTGGGTTGAGATACAACGCGTTGGTGAAACTAGACACAATCATCGAGAGGAACCGAGATGGATATAGTGTCTGGATTCGGCGGTAGCAGCCGTTTATGAGCTCGAAAATGCAGTGAAGTTTAATGTCATAAAACTTCAATGCAATGTCTAAGTTGTCCGCAGAGTCGCTGACCTTGGTGGTGCTCAACAATTCTGTAGCTTTCAAAAAGAGCTCTTTTGGGTTTCCGTCGTAGACCAAGATGTCGAGAATCTTGAAGATACGGGCGATACAAGGCGCGTTCCGGAGGCCCTGTTTGAAGTCAAAGCTTGTGTCCACGAAGGGAATCACCAAGGAGGGGATATCCCAGCCAATTTCATAAACCAAGTCTGCATCTCCAGACAAGGTTTCAAGTAGTTGCTGAAGCAAGCGCTCCCGCTCATCGATGGAATACTTGGAGGGCTCCGAAAGATGGATATCCAAGATGGTAGAGAAGGATAAGCAGTCATCGAGTTTCTTGGCATCCACGGCAGCGTCTCTGAGCAGCGCAAGAATGGATTCGAATTCGACCGTCTCCAATGTCTCGTTGCTGGAAACCAGCGAAGTCTCGGAAGCAGATTGGGACATGGTAGCAGTAACTAGCCCCAGGTATCGAGAAGGTGCGGATGTCTGGGCGTGTGTGCAGGAACGCTTCAACTATAATGGTTTGGAGACGGAGAAAACACGAAATTCAGAGGCTGTGTGGGGTTGGTTTGGCTTCTTTCTCCCTGCTTGACAGTGAAATTTTATGGATTAATCTGCGGGTCCAATAGTCACTGCTGAGACCTGGCGTATGATGCAGGATATCAGCATAAATGATACTCAGGGTGCAATAATCCCCAGAGATTGGAGAAGCCTATCAGCTCGATGAATTCAGTTTTGAGGCCAAAGCACGCAATTGGTTGATTAGGCATGTTGGTCTTGGTGCTCCTGATTGATATAAAGCACCTTGTTAGCACTGGCTGTCGAGCAGCCTTTCAATTCACTGTAATCGGCGAAAGACAAGATACTGGTTTCCCTCTTCTTCTCTTTACTGAGTTGGGGCTGGCTTGGTAGTGTTCTTTTTCTCGATACATTGGAGTTTTCTTTGATGCAATAGTGCTTCAATGCACCTTCACATCAGTTGGTTGAGATACTCCAGTCAGCGTCTGTGAATTTCTGGAATTTTGCTAATCTCGGTGTAATAACACCGGCAGCTTCAGGAACTGAAATAGATGATTTTACAGCAAATTTTGAACCCTTCGCCATCTCGTGTACATTTACACTTTTACGCAGAGAAGCCTAACTTTACCGCAACGCGCACTGAAACCCTTGAATACCAACTGTATCATAACTGAAGCCCTGACTATTACTACCAACACAACAACAATGACAATATTCATAAACTCCGAATCGTCGTCGTGTTCTTCGGCCGATTATGCAGGACCCCCCAATTACCCCCAGCCACCCATAGCTGGTCCATCCCCCGAACAGCTCACCAAACAACTTGATAAGACACCGAGTGTGGATGCGAAAGTCAGCATACGACATGGCGATATACCGCCATTGGAAGCAGATGCAGAGGATAGTGTGCTTAAGGAGAGAGAGGCAGAAACACACGAAGTTATCAAAGAAGAGAAGCCCGCCCAAGAGTGGAAGCCGGTTCAAAGACCCGCCAAAGTTCCTATCCGGCTTCAGGCCATCGGCTCTACGGCCGCAATACACCCCGCCAGCTTCAGTGTTTCCGGGACGCAGAGTATAGCATCTGTGGCAAAATACATAATGAAGAAGCTAAGGCTCAAATCCATCCACGTTTACGTGCTGAGCTCGTTTGAACCAACACCAGAGGAGCTCATGGGAGAACTTTACGAGAGCTTCAGAACCAACAATGTGCTCAATCTAAGCTATTGTGAGAGCATAGCGTTTGGGTGAACCTCAAGCAATTCTATAGCTCATGAAAAATTTAACGTTATATAGTACAGAGATGCTCCTCACGAAGAGAGACTCGCTGATGGGTATCGAAAGCAGGCGGAAAAAGGACCTATCAATTAACGGACGATAAGCAATAAGGCTTAGTAGAAAACGAACTCGGCGCTACCGGAGCTGACAGTAAAGGTACAACCGTCGGAACCGTTACCACCCTCGTAGGAGCCGTCGATATAAGAGCAGGTACCGACAGTGCTGGCACCGTCAGTACCCTGGATCTTGATGTTGTAGTTGGGGGCCTGCTTGTTGTTTGGGTTAGGAATCAAGGACAAGTAGGTGAGGCCACCAGTCCATCCGGCACCAAGAACAACTGGGGCCCAGTTACCAACATCAGAAGAGGAGTCACCCCAGATACAGCCATCCTCAACAGACACACCGGCGTTGTTGACGTAGTACTGAGTAGAGGTTTTGCCGTTGCTCCAGGTGAAGTACTCGTCACCGTTGACAACAGAGGCTGGCACAGAGGAGTGGGCTTGCAACAAGGTAGGAACATTCATGTTCTCGGAACCTGGGTAGTCGGTTCTGCAGATGGACACGTCCTTGTCAAGCTTAGACACGAAGGAGGCGGTCTGCTTACCCCAGGAGCACAAGTACTTCTCGTTCTGGTTGGATCTGTACAACTTGCCACCCTTGCAGATCAAACCACCAACAGAAATACCGGAGGAGGGTTGGTTGGATGGCCACTGGGTCTTGGACATACCGGCCTGACAAGCGTAGGAGCAGTAATAGCCCTCCTTACAGGTCTCGGAGGTATCACCGTTCAAGTTCATGATCGAAGTGAAGCCACCGTTCAAGCCGCTGATCCAGTTCACGCCAACAACACCTTGTCCGGTTGGCAAGGAGCCACAGTCATGGACACCATCCTCGAAAGCCTCGGTTGGGTCAGCAAAAGCCTCAAGGTCACCGAGGACACCGCCGGAGGCGGAAGAGGAAGAGGACACAGCAGCGCTGGAGGTGGAGGTACCGGAAGTAGAGCCCTTCATGCCAAGACTGAAGTCGGCGTGGGCGTCAGCCTCAGCCTCAACAGTCACAGTGACAGCTCTCTTGTGCTCGTGGTGGCGGTGGAAACGGGAAGGAGCGGCGGCGGCAATGGCCAAAATGGAGGATAACACGATGGAAGCCTTCATAATGGAAATGAGGGGGAGTAAGGAAAGACGATAGTTGGTATACTAGGAAAATCTGGGTTTCTTAGAAACAAGGGCGAAGTGGTTCGGAGTTTGTTTGGAAAGAGTAGAAGGGAAAAAGAAACTGAATCGCCGGGATGTCTGTCAATAAAAAGGAATGAAAACAAAGGCTCGTCTGAGCTGCAGATAAAAAAAAATACTGCAGAAGTGTGAAAAAAAATGCGGAAATAACAATCCAACGTCGAATAAGAGGAAAGTGTGCGCCGGAATGCGGTCTAGACCGCTGTCGTTGCGATCTCAATTAGTGCCTTTTTTGGCTGAAAAGATGCGATTGTGCATTATATACAGGTACCGCACCTGCGTGATGTGCATGCGCGCGGCCATTGTTGTGAGCGCTGCTCCGTGCACTCCCACACTACCACTCTCGGCCTTAGGTCCGATACTTGTCTCATGGTGATCTGTAGGGGCTTAAGGGGCTGTAGGGGCTTAAGGGGCTTGAGATGCGCTAAGCGCCGCCTGGCATACTCACGGCAAAAAGCCTGGGTTCTTTCGCCGCACCAATAGCTCCGTCCAAGGGTCTCCATTCGCTTGTCAAGACTCTAGCTCGAAATCAATTGCTGTTGAGCTTGCTATGTTACGAACGTTGGGTCGCACGTCCTTTGAGCGGAAACCGTTTTGTATAGTCTGAGAGAGAAGCCGAAACGATAATGAAACAGACAAGGATACGTAGTTCAAGAACACCTCAATGTGATTGGCTGAAGGGTCCACCAATTTTACCTGATTGGCAAATCATTGCATGTAATGTGCCTCGATATCCGATTCCAGCCTATACCGATGAGAGGCCTGTACACCGCGCAGTCCAGCCTCGGATGTGATTCGTTTTACCCTTTTTGGTCAACTAATAGCTTGAGCGGTGACATCATGTGCGCTATTCCGTGAGGATTATCTGTGCAAACCAATCTGGAGCCGTAAACGATACCTTTCCGTTTTCAGTTGGTGACATTGCAACCAAGACAATGTGAAGGGCCCTTGCTTCTGGGCTTGGCTTTGCAGAGCCTGGTCGACAAGTGCCGTTTTCTGGCCCACAGAAGATTTAATGTGACTATTCCAGGAGACGACATCTTGATAGCTTGTAAGTCGGCATGGAGAGCTAGATATGTTTGAAGCGCTGAACTCGTCACCTCGCTTACAAGGCACTTAGAGTCACTGTAAGGAAGCCCTCGTTACGACGTATGCGACCAAGGATCTCGTCCCATGTGCGATGCTCGTGCTGATGCAGGTCGCGCATGGGGTGGCTTATAGACAGTATCTTCTGAGGGACCACGGAGGACAAGGGCTACGATTATGAGGGCGGCTTTAGCCCAGCCTCAACCCATTTCATGCTCTAGAACAACTCGGGGTGACGTCGATCGCTGCCGCAGAAACCCGAGTCGTGTCCGCTCCAATTCCATGGCCCAGACCGGGCCTACGCCGCGTGGAAGTCTAGTGCCTACGGGGGTTCGCGAATAGTAACATGGCCAGGCGGTGTTACTTAAATTCATTCTCTAAGACCGTGTCCGCAGGGGTGCGGCATGCAAGCACGTGCATTAATTACTCGCATGAATGCAAGCATCGCATCGCCGCTCTTTACATCGTTCCTTCATCCTCGATGCCAAGATTGAACCATGGGTGCTCGAGAGCCTCATTGGCAGTGATTCGGTCGTTGGGGTTGATGACAAACAACTTTCGAAGCAAATCGATAAAAAACCACCAGAAAGTAAAATTGCCAAAATTGATCAAGTGTTGATTGTTTTGGTAGTTCGCGCTAAGCGAGAGATCAAAGTTCATGTCGAGGCCAATTCTTTCGCTCACAAATAAATCGATTCTCTTGAGTTGGGCCACGCTTTTCACGTACTTCTCCGGAGTCACGGCGGTGGGAAACTTGAGCTTGAGCAGACTATCTTCAGTGTAATCACTCACAATTGTCTGCACGTCGTCGTCATCAAGATCATCGTCGATCATACCCTCGCTGTAGTCATTGGTGAAAAAATTCAATCCACACTCGTTCTCTTTCGCCTTTGATGCCCGCACCATCTCTTTATCTATGGGTTCACCAACAATTTTTTCAACCATGGCAAGATGCTCAAGGTTGTCGTGTGTCCTAAAAATTGGCTCACCGATTACCATCTCCACCAAAATACACGCAACAGACCACATATCACAGGGAAAGGACCAGCCCACACCCAAAACAATCTCTGGAGCACGGTAATGTCTTGTACACACAATTGACGAGTGATATTCATCATCAAAAATAGCAGATCCAAAATCGATGATTTGAATGAGCGGATTGTTCAAGATCCGCAGAAACTTCGGTTTTTTCTCCGCCTGTCTTTTGTCACTACCTGAGTTGAGCTTCAAGTAACTCGTCATGATTGTACTGCTCTTGATTTGTTTTCTTTGATAAGCGTCATCGTGTAGTAGGATGTTTTCCGGTTTGAGGTCTGTATGGATCAAGTTCAAGTCGTGAAAATATGTGACAGACCGGATGAGTTGTTTTGAGATGGCCTGGATGTGAGATCCTGGATAAGGGATGAATTTGTTGTTTTCCAAGAAATCGTACAAAGAAATCTTGAGGAGATCGGTGACGATGCAAATATGCCCTCTGTAATCTAGACACTCCCTCAAATGTATACAGTGATTCCTGTTTTCGTTGTCGAATTTCTTGAGGGTGGTGAGGACTCTGAGTTCGATTTTGGAGGCGTCGCGGTATTTCTGAATATTCTTGATAATTTTTATCGCCACTGTCTCCCTGTTGATTTTGTCGTAGCATGCCACAACCTTTCCGAAGGTTCCTTGGCCAAGCAATTTCTTGATAACAAAACGATTCGCGAAAACGTCATCAATCTTAATGATATAGTGGCCGTCCTCGTCATCACAAGGGGGTAGATTCAATTTGTGGGGCACCACAAGTGTCTTGATATTGCCGACCTTTTGTTGTTGGGTGATATAACTAGGAGGCAATTTCTCATAGAAACATTGGGCATGTGGCAATTGCGGAAGAGAATTAGTTCTTTGCTTTTTCGGCCCTGGCGTCACGTTGGGGGCAGTTTCAATAACCTCTTCGTTGTTAACGTTAAACATATTGTATGCCTCCCAAACATCCTTGTCTAAAAAAAGAAATGAGTCTGAATTATTTCTCTTTTGCCGAGACCTGGTAAAATTTGACTTTATCTTGCGTTCTTCGAGAAAGATAACGTCGTCTTTGTCATCTTCAAAAATGTCGTCGATTTCCGCATACATATCATCATCATCGTCATCATCATTGTACAGCTCCCCAACTAATGCAACCTCAGGCTGAGGATACTCGGTCGTGGTGGGCTGAATGTTAAATTGAAATCCAGGGGAGCCTTTGAAATTTGGAGTGCCCTTGGCAACGTCCACGAAGGCATTGTTCAGCAGATTCAAGGGTGACGTGGCAGCGGTACTGACTTTGGACTTCTCAAAGTTGCCACTGAAGCCACGGGGCCTTTTTCTATTGGATATGAGGGACATAGGGGTATGAACGAAAGTCACTGGTTGGGAGTAAGAATTGAAAGGACGATTAGACGCAATGGAATAGGAAGCAGTGAAGTGAAGCTGAATGGTAAAGCAGTGAATATCAAGAAAATCTGACTCAAAGTTATGGCACAGTCAGAATGGTTTGCTGGTAGGAGAATTGAAGTTTGTCAATCCGAGCAATTATAACTCGTAAAATCCAGGGAATTGGTTTCAAAGATCAAACGCCCAGAAAGCAGGCGGAGAAAGCTAGACCCGTGAGAATTGAAATGCGCTTTTCTAAGGCTTTAAGAAATGATATGTCTGGCTGATGTGTATGGATAAAGAATTGAATAAACGGATGTTGAGATAAGCGCAGGTCAGGGGGCGGTCGTGCGACGCATACGAAATAAAGTCCGCGTAATTAATAGCTCCGTAATCCATGACTGGAGAGGGACAACCTGACATTGCTGCCGTGCACCCGAACCACCACTAGCTCCATGTCTGTGCCGGGAAAAGAATCTTCAACTCTAGGTCTCCAATCAGGGTAGACAACCCGTATAGTGGTGAGATACACAGGCTAATTAACTGTGGAGCACATGTTGCACAGGCCACGCCCTGGTTTAGATACAGGACAAGCAGGATTGTGAGACCTGAAACCATCAAAGTCGGGGCACGTGCGCCCCTGGTCTGAAGCACAGCATTGATTTCCGTGGCTGGTTTTCTGGCAAGGAATAAAAGCCATACGTGCCAGCTCAGGAGTTTCATCGGTGGCGGTGCTCGGTTTTCCCTGCACTTAGCTATGCGAACTTTGATACTTAGGAGACAGTGATTTTGGCCCACGACCTGCATACGCCTCAGAGGTGGTGGGTCGCCTGCCAGTGCCACCGTTTATGAAGACGCATCTCTCGGCGGTCACGCTTTCTGCAATGGTCACGATGGGCCGGGTGCATTATATGCCGCACCAGAAAAAAGGAGTCACGTAATTGTCAGGTGCCCGTAGCAAGCGGTTGCGACGGGGCTCCGCGGAACAGGTGAAGCAGAAACCGCCGCGCGCGCGGACACGTGAACCGGTACAGAAGGCGGAGGTCCGACGCAAGGTCGCGTGTTACAAGACCACTCCGGCACTAAGGCCGAGCACGATGTGAGGAGTGGAAGAGATGCGGACTGAAAAGGGCTTCCGAGGTAGCAGGGAATATGCAGCGTATGCGCAGGCCCGCCAAAATTAACAGTGAGGATCGCCAAGCCAAGGGCCTTTACGGCCAATACAGCGCTTAAGCGGTGGTGCCTGATCACACAGTGAAGTATGCGAGACCATGCGGGATGTGAGGGTTACCATGCGCGATGCGGTAAGGTGTCTTAATTCCAGCGCGCGGGACCGCGCATCTCCGTTTCTTTTGGTGGCGTCACAGCCATAGCGTCTCCCTCCTGTGGTCCAAATGTCGCTGAAACTATTGCACGGTTTACTTTTTGGCAGCCACGCTAGAAAAGATGACAATGTTGGCTGTTCCGCAAATCGTCCGCACACCTGAACAGGGTTGTGCATTCTTCTTTCCCGCAGCTCAGAATTAGCTTAGTGCTCATTTTTTCTCTGAAAGGGTCATTGTTACGCAATCTGCTCCATTCTCCCGAATCTTTCTCCAACTGAAGTTGAAACGGTGGCCTTTCGGGTGACCACTAATTTTTAGCTGTAGAAGCAAAATGCACGCTGATGCTTGCTGCCTTTCCTCACAACAATGACCTTCTTCCTAACAGAGATGCATCGAGCATCTCGCTGTGCTAATGCAGCCTCAACTCTAAAGCGCGGGACCATATTCCCATCTATCGGATCACCGACATTTGCTTCGGAATGCCTGCATCCAGACGTGATGTTCGGTGCAGGTGCGCTGCCGTCGCGCAGCGTTAGTCTGGCACGCAAAAATTGGGCCCACTTCTTTCATGTCGCTGCGCGGTAGACCAAATAATAAGACCACATGGAGATCCGCTCGGACTTTGTGAACCTCCTTTTTCTTATACTTTTGAGCCGCCACACATACAGATTTTATATCAGCCCCAATCCCCTTTTCTCTCCCGTTGTACAACTTCCTATTCCATCCATCGCCAATAGAATCGAGAGTTAGCCAATCCTGAAAGCGTCTATCTCGTGTGCGCTTCATCATAGCCTGCTTTGTTTTATCCGGGAAATCAATTTGATGATCACTATCAATCCTCCACCATGACTGTACTGTCTACGCTAAGTCCACTGGCTAAAAACACCACCTACGATTCCACCACTGCCCATTCATCTGGCCGTTACGGCGACGTCTCCAACAATCACAGTCACAAGGGGAAGTTTGACCAGAACGAGCTGTCCAACGACGCTTCCAACGAGACATCCGAGTCAGACAACGCAAACAACACAGATGCTTTTTACAATTCCAAGCCGCTCTCGTCTAAGAACACTGCTGCCTCCACCGCTTCCAGTGAAAGTGCTAGTCTGTCTACCGGTACATCGTCACTCACCACTCCATCTACTGTGGATGATGACGGAGACCCCAAGCTCGAGGACAAAGTTGCTTCAGGGATGTCTAAGAAAGGATTGGTCAAGAAATTTTTCTGCAAAACATGCAACCAGGGCTTCACTAGAAAGCATAACATGGCGAGTCACGAATTGATACACACCACTCACAAGCTACATGTGTGTACGACCTGCAAAAGCAGTTTTCGCCGAATTCATGACTTGAAGCGCCACGAAAAGCTTCACACGGGAGAGAAACCTTACTTCTGCGGCACCTGCAACCGCCGCTTCGCCAGACCCGATGCTCTCACTCGTCATTTCCAATCCACGAACGCTTGCTCGGTCAAGCCGGCCCTGAAACCAAGCAACAAAGAAGCGATTGACGACTCGTCCTCGCTCCACGAGAGCTCTTTGAAGAACAAGAATGACTCCAGCCCCATGCAAACTTACGCGAAAAAAGAGAAGAGAGGAAGCCTTCCACCTGCTGGGAAGCCCTTCAACAATGAACAGCTGTTACCTCTAGGCTCTAGCTCCTCTCTCAACTCTGGTGGCAGTGCCAAGACATCCTCGTCATCTGATGACGGAAATTCCGAAACAAATCAGGCAAGCTCATCTTCCGATGTGCGATCCACTGAGACCAATGGTACAGACTCTTCCGCATCCATACCAAAGGCTTCTTTCGACATTGATAGATGGGATTCATCTCAGAGGTGTGATTCAAGTAAGAAAACGGACTCGAGTAACGAAAGCAACTCCGGCACAACCTCAAGACCCGAGCTTCCAACTACTTATAACCGGCTGAACTTCCCGCCTCAAAAGAAACCGGACATTCTCAGACACCCTTCTATAATAGAGTCCCAAACCTTGGTTAATGAAACTCCCCAAGAGTCCACCCTAGGTCTGACGCCCCTGTTATACAGAATGATCGGTCCCTTCACCACCCCGTCTAACAAAGAAGTTGGGCCTCAAAAGTTCTCTCCAAGCTTTTCAAAATCTGCACCTGCAAATCTGCCCTCCTTCCCACAGCAATTTCAGCAGCAACAACATCTTATACAGCAACAGCAGATGCAACAGATGCAGATGCAGCAGATGCAACAGATGCAACAGATGCAACAGATGCAACAGATGCAGCAGCAGCAACAAGACCACCAGCAGCAACAAGAACAGCAACAACAACAGCAACAACAACAGCAACAACAACAGCAACAACAACAGCAACAACAACAGCAACAACAACAGCAACGATTACATCAACAACATCAACAACATCAACAACATCAACAACATCACCAACATCAACAACATCAACAACATCAACAACATCAACAACATCAACAACATCAACAACATCAACAACATCAACAACATCAACAACAACAACAACAACAACAACAACAGCAGCAGCAGCAGCAGCAGCAGAAAGAACAGCCAACCCAATTTCAGCCTCCATTTTTTAATTCAGACCCCAAAATGGTGCCCTTCACTTTAGGGCAAGATCGTGGCAAATGGCACGAAAGTAAGATGGAATCATCAGGGGAATCATGGCATTACTCACGTGACCCCAACCATCAAACAGCCAACTTGAATGACCAATATTCATCATCAAGCAACCAGGATCCGAACAGAAATGTATCGCATGAAGATTACCAAAATCTCTTGAACTACACGAACAATTTGCAGGAAAGTTTAACCAAGCTTGAAAACAGAATGGAACTCATGGAGGCTCGTGATGCTCAAGGTCAAAGGGACCGTAGCCGGAGCAAGAAGAAGAGAACAAGCAAAAGCTGAACTAGTTTACACCTGGGCGCCATTTCTCGGCGTAATATTCACTAATATTGCTTGAAGATTGCTGCCTTGGTGTTTATCTCCCAAGGTTTATGAAAACATCATGACTATAAGTTACACTACATCATATAGAATACTTAACGACATCACTATTTAACTACATCATATAGAAAAATTAACAGCATCACTATTTCACTACATCATATAGAAAAATTAACAGCATCACTATTTAACTACATCATATAGAATACTTAACGACAACTATTGAGTACTGTGTCGCGTGCACAATGCAGGCCGCTGCGAGACGTACCACGTCACGTGACTTGGTATCCCTTAAATGGCCCCTTATCGCAACTGCAAATTAATCTCTTCACCCCAACTCAGAGCTTGAATAACTTGAATACACATAGGGCTTTATTTCGGTTATAATCAACTCTCTACAACGGACCGAACCCTAATATCCTGACTTGCCCTGCCCATTCAGCGTGAACTCAGCATAGAGACATTGATTCACCTGCCGTTTGTCCTCCTCTGATCTTCAATCAAGAGGATTTCACCCACCCAGAAGAATCCAATATGTCAACTATTCTAGCAACTGATGAAGAATGGTCGATAATTTCTTCCTCTGATGTCGAGGAACTCTCCGGAAGTACATCTGACAGCGGCAACGATTTAGAGAGCATTAGCGCACAGTTTGGATTGGAAATCCCGCAGATGAAGCAGGAGCCCATTGATTCAATCAAAGCTCTGGGACTTTTGAATTTGGAGTCTACAATAACGCCGATTGAGCCTGATATGGGTCGTGTGGACCGTGCGCTGAAGTTAAAGAAGCCAGTGGCGCACGGCACAGTTTCCCGAAACGGGCAGTCTTTTTGCGGTTTCGCAAGATGTACAAACCAAATCTCAAACAACTACCAAGCATGGGCTAACAAGCTTAAAGTTACCTCCAGAGCTGTTTTCGGGGTTATCTTCAGCCTGCACCTCTTCAAAATGAAACAACGTGCGAGATCACACTCCCCCTTGTCGCGTTGGGAAGCAACCACTTTGAAAATTCTATCATTATTGGAGAAAGTCCAAGATGAGCTTATTATATATGCGTTTATTTGGGTCGCATGTGCTTTCGCTATCCATTATGCCCTGGGCCGTGTCCAGCATGCAAAGCCGCTCGCTGAAACTAGTATTTTTTCGCAGCAATACGCTCGGTTGAAACACAACTTATCAGGTCGTTTCGCGAACGTGGAGAATAATGCTCCCACTGGAATTGAAGCTTTGAGATTGACAGAAATCTACAAAAAAGCTAGATCTGTTTTCTGCCCGGAACCCACAGTTGCGACCTTTGATCAAACGCAGTCCAATTGGATTTCCAAGCTCTGTGGCCCATGTCCAAGAAAAAAGCCGGCGGTGCTTTCCGTGGGTGATTGGACCAAAATCTATTGGCGCCAAATCCAGCGAAGCACCAATGATTTGGCCAGCCCTTTAGCGTTGTCTGATCGGGCACAATTCCTTGTCTCCAAAGCGCAAGCGCCTGTTGAAAGCATGCTCCAATCTTTGTCTTCGTCTCTAGCCAGTATAAAGATTGGAACAGTGGCTGCTAAAGCAGAAGTACAGACCATAGCTGTTGCTCTCCAGCAGCATCTTAATTCATTGTGGGTACCACATCTGGATACAGTGTGGCATGGTCTTGCCACTGCCAGGTCCAGGTTCTACGAAGCAGCTCATGAAATTCCGACCGTCCAATGGAGTTTCTGGAACTCCGCATTTTTCGCCCTGCACCTCAAGCAGCAACTCGATACCACTGCAAAGCACTCGTACTTGACATTTAAGAGAGTGATTTCAAGTTTCGGAAGTGCTTAGGATCTTGAGTCCGTTTGCGTACTAGAACAATGTCGGTACTAGTTCTGGAACTGGCAACTTTAGACGCGACCAACCCTAGACGCATGCGGCCCCCTGGTAACCCCTGATTTACAGTCTTATGTGGCCAGTATCACTCTCTCTGAGTTGTGAGGCGTCTCTACTTTTCGGGCCCGGTTTGATTTAGTTTGATATCTTATTGATTCTCGTAGCACCGTCGAGCGCGGCGCCAGCATTAGAGTGCATATGAAGTCGTGCGCACCCGCATCGTCCACCAATTTCTTTCAACTTTTGACCCTCTTCTCACTAACAGTATCTCCACCATGGGTATGTCACACATTAATCGGTATTCAAACACGGGTTCTTGTCTCGATCGGTCTATTTTTGTTGCTGCCATCACACCCACTGGTGTCAGCCATGGCCAATGCAACCCTCAATTGTACTGTTGCCGTCACCTTACTAACGCCCAGGTATCCCCAAATTCTTCAGATTTATCTCTGAGAGATGGCCGTTGATCTCCCAGTTGATCGACGGTAACAATATACCCGAGTTTGATAACTTATATCTTGATATGAACTCTATTCTTCATACCGCCACCAACTCCAACAGCGGCACATTGAACCGCATGACCGAGGACCAGATGTACTCTGCAATCTTTAACTACATCGACCACTTATTTACCATTATAAAGCCTAAGGAGGTGTTCTATATGGCCATTGATGGTGTTGCCCCCAGAGCGAAAATGAACCAGCAACGAGCAAGAAGATTCAGAACCGCCATTGAGGCGGAGGAGACCATGCGCAAGGCCATCGATCAAGGGTTGGACATTCCCAAGGAGGACCCCTTCGACAAGAACGCCATCACGCCCGGTACAGAGTTTATGGCTAAGCTCACAGAAAACTTGAAGTACTTCATTCACAAGAAAATCTCGGAAGATGCCCGCTGGTCGAACGTGAAAGTCATTCTTTCGGGCCATGAAGTGCCAGGAGAGGGTGAGCACAAGATCATGCAGTACATCAGAAGCATCAAGTCTCAGAGCGACTACAATCCTGACACCAGACACTGCATCTATGGGTTGGACGCCGACTTGATTGTGTTGGGTCTTGTTACTCACGACCCGCATTTTTCCATTCTCAGAGAAGAGGTTGTGTACAATTCTCGCTCCAGCAAGGCTTTGACCGATGTTCTGGAGCAGAAATTTTATTTGTTGCAATTGTCATTGTTGAGAGAATACTTGGGCTTGGAGTTTCAAGATCTCAACAATGATATCGGGTTCACTTACGACTTCGAGAGGGTCTTGGATGACTTCATTTTGATCATGTACGTCATTGGAAACGATTTCTTGCCGCATTTGCCGGACTTGCACATCAACAAGGGTGCCTTCCCTTTGTTAATTGCTGCTTTCAAACAAAGCATCAGACACATGGACGGTTACTTGAACGAAGGTGGTAAGATCAATTTCAAAAGATTGTCTATCTGGCTTGAGTATTTGTCTGAGTTTGAGTTAGAGGTGTTCGAAAGTCAAAATGTCGATGTTGATTGGTTCAACAAGCGTATTGAGGACATTTCGATTTCCGGAGAAAGAAAAAGGGAAAGATCTGGTAAAACTTTGATTTTGGAAGACGAGAAAAAATTGGTGGCTTTGATCCAACCGTGGTTGCTCGATAACGCAAGCAAACCAGTCGAAGAACTAATTGCTTTGGCCAACGAGGATAAATTGGAGAACTTCAAACTCCCATCTGATTTGGCATCGAATTATTTCGAGTTTTTAAAAAAACTCGCCTTAGAAGCTGGTTTTCTTCTAGTACACTCCCAATCGAATAATACTTATGAGGCTGCCATTGATGTTGATGGTATTTCCCCATACGAGAACGAGCAAGAGTTCAACGAAAGAATTGCTGACATCAAAAAAATTCTCAAGAAATACCAATCTGCAAACATATTTGCCTCTGCTGAATTGAGGAAAGAAGCCAAGGACCTTTATGATGCGAAATTTGTCGAATTCAAAAGTGCCTACTACAAGCAGAAATTGCACTTTACTGACGATCAGCAAATTACAGATTTTGCTAGGCACTACTGTGAAGGTTTACAGTGGGTTTTGTACTATTATTACAAGGGTTGTCCTTCTTGGAGTTGGTTCTACAAGTACCACTATTCGCCAAGAATTTCTGATGTGTCCAAGGGTATTAATGACTTGTTAGAAAAGTCGGAGGATGACGTGAAGTTTGATTACTCGCGGCCATTCAAACCATTTGAACAGTTGATGGCAGTTTTGCCCGCCAGGTCCAGAAAATTGATGCCTCCTGCTTTCAGACCCTTGATGACCGATGAACACTCTCCCATCATAGACTTTTATCCCGAAAACGTTGATGTTGATTTAAACGGCAAAACTGCATCCTGGGAAGCGGTTGTTTTGATTGATTTTGTTGATGAAAAAAGGTTGCTTGATGTTTTGAGGCCAATTGAAGCCAAGTTGACTCCAGAAGAAGCAAAGAGAAACTCTCATGGTGAGGATATTCGCTTTGTTTTCACACCCCAACACGATCAATTCTACCCGTCCCCGCTTCCTGGATTCTACCATGATCTCGAGCATGACAGGTGTTATGAGGAGACGCTTCATTTGGAGACGATCCTTCCAAACTTTAAATTTGCTTTGCACAAGAATGCCAAGCTCGGCAAAAATGCTTTGGCGGGATTTCCCTCTCTTTATACCATCCCATTCTCCGCTGAGTTGTGTTTGCTGGATGTGAAGATTTTCAACTTCCCATCCAAATCAGAATCCATGATTTTGACTCTTGAAGACGTGAGAAAGAACATGGACTTAGAGCAAGTGGCGAACAAATTGGTTGGCAAAGTTCTTTACTCCAACTGGCCTTTCTTGGAGGAGTCCAAAGTTTGCGAGATTTGGGCACAGGATATGAAGTATGAAGCCATCAAAAGTGCTACAAAGAAGACTGTGGTTGCGAGTGTATTGTCTCCACAAGAGATTTCCGAGTTCGATAAACTTCGCACCAAATTCTCGTCTTCTTACGCTAAGGAGATGGGTGTGAAGATTGGTGCAGTGACCCTGATTGCTTTCGTTCAAAAAGTCACTGGTTTAGCCAGAACTCAAAAAGGAGCGCTTGCCAAGTCGTTAGCCATTGAAAAAAAGCCTTACCCATTACAGACCATTGTTGAGAATGTGAAGAATAGAGACCCAAGATACATCACCCGTGGTGCTATTGCCGTCGAAGACGAGTACCCGGTCGACTTGCCTGTTGTTTTCTTGGGTGCGTTCGCATACGGAGCACCAGCAACAATTGCCGGACATACCGACAACAAGCTCAATTTGAAAATCGATAAGATTCTGTCTGTTATGGAACCAAACATTGGTAAGAAGAGATTGGCCATTGAGAAAAAGGAGATCAAATACTTGCCCTCCAACGAGGTGGCCAAAATACTCAATGTTAGCCCCTTGTTCTTGTCAAAGATTGCAGGTGCATACATGTTGAAGGGCAAAAGGGGGCAAATGGTCAATGTCGGTTTAAATCTCAAGTTTGATAATCGTCGTCAAAAAGTCATGGGCTACGCTCGAAAGACTCAAAACTTCTGGCAATACTCTATGTTAGCTGTGGATTTGATGCGCAACTACTTGAACAGGTTCCCAGGATTTATCAGCAAGCTTCAGAAGCTCCCTAAGAACAGCAACATGCCTCCTTCTTCTGAACTCTGTGATGATAATGAACTCGCTGAAATCCAGAAATGGTTAAAGGCAGTCCAGGCTGACTTCCAGAAAGTGTCTTTCGAATCCGAACGGTTGACGCGCTTCAGTGTTGCTGCAATTGAAGACTATATTCAGGATTACATCACTCGGCCATTGGAATTAGAGAAGAAAGATGTCAAAGGAGTGCCTGTGGATGCCGTCATCAACCCCGAAATCTCGTCTCAATTGCTAAGCGCCCAAAGATTCGAGCTCGGTGACAGAGTTATCTACGTTGCCGACGCCGGCAAGATTCCCAAGTTGAGCAAGGGTACTGTTGTTGGTATCATCATCGAAAACGAAGTTACCTCCTTGTCAATTGTGTTCGATAATCCGTTAGTTGGTGGTAACAACATGGGCGGAAGATTGAAAACCAACAGAGGGTCTGTCGTTGAAGCTTCACAAGTGTTGAACCTTACAGAGAGACAGTTAGTGTATCACTCCAACGCATCGAGGGCCAAGAAGCCACTCACTAATGCTGAAAGAAGTGCACGCTATCAAAAAGCTGCTGTTGGAAAGCAAACAAAACCAGCTGGACCAACTTTAGCCCAAGAACCCGAGCCTAATAAGGCGAAGGACAAGCGAAGCAACGAGTTGTTGGCATTATTGAAACACGGTCAAGGTCAGAACGCAGAGGACGCTGAGGACGCTGAGAGCGTCAATACAACTGAGACTTCAGCTCAGAAAGCTGATGAAGATGTGAAGCTCGACTCTTCGGCTATTAAGCTGATCTATGGCCAGATCTACAACAATGTCATGTACCAAGGAGCTGCGCCACCCATACCTGCTGGTCCATATGGGCAGTCATTCCAACATCCAGGTGCTGAGTATACACAGGTTCCAGGTCTTCCATTGCCCCCACAGTTCATGCAGCAACAGCCTCAAGTCCCACCAGGACAAATGCCATACGTCGGCAGACCCAACAATCAAAACGGCGGTCCCAACGGTGGTCCAACCGAAGCTCATATCGAGGAAGACCACAGTAGCAAACCCAAGGGCTGGGTTTCTGGAAGAGGACGTGGAATTGGTCGCGGCAGAGGAGGAAGCAGAGGAGGACGTGGGAGAGGCGGAAAGCCGCAAAACTAGGTACGCCCAACAGTTGTAAACGTCTTCTTTGTGTAACAAAGCCCAATGTTAGTTGTGGATTGAGTCTTGAGTTCGTCGCATTGACCTATTCGTTGTATTCGCTATGTACAATATTTACCAGTAAATTTGGGTCACGCCGGAGGCGCTTTCGGCATAGCCTTGTCGTCGGGTAAATTGACAAGCCCAAGTGAGTCCCAGTCGGAATCCTCCATCAACTGGTTGTCCATTCTGCACTTCAAGTAGCCCTTGGCCAAAACCCGGCAGTTGGGGGCGTTTTTGTTCTCGGTGAACCTCATGCACTGGAGATAGTCCATCATCTGTTGCTTGCACTCGCCGAAATGATCCAACGGAAAGGAGCCTCTCTCTGGAGGAGCAGGCGTCCACGATCTAAAGCCGCCGCCTATGGTTAGCAAGAAGTCAGCATTCTGTGGGGTACATACCAGGAGAGCCAGTAGCCATTTGGGGGTGCGTACGCGGGACAGCGAGAAGAAGAGGCTGCGGTCACGTGATGAACTGATCGACATGACAATTTCATGGGAGCCAGACGGCGCCAGAGGCGCTCTACCCAGGTGCCGTGCATGGTTTGTGTTGTTTTATCTTGGTGATCAAGACAATTTGGGGGCAAGACAATTTGGGGGTCAATACAATTTGGGGGTCAATACAGTTTTGGTGAGTCGGAGTGAGAATATGCAATGCTGCGAACGCACCACATCCAACAGTAGTTTACATGCTAATTTCAGAATCACCAAGCAGCCAACAGATCGCCGTTGGGTGGAGTGGCCACGATCAGCAGAAGGATTTGAGTCATGCGCCCGGTCTTAGCAGTAGTCCTCGCGACCACCCAGTCATTTGAGTCGCAGTGCTCGGTAATTCAGCTCGGGAGGTACTGCACATAGCGCCCTGTTTGGCACATGCAGAGTTTGGGCAGTTGAACCCCTGTCTCGGGCGCCGTAGTTTGAAATACCCCGGTTTGCCCATGTCGCTTGCTGTTGGTGGAGCACAGGTGTTCGCGCTACCCCGGAAAATGTCCCCACCTCGGGTGAGCGGAAAAGTCCACGCGAGCGATGGCGCGTGACGAAGCACATTTTCGATCGACCTGAATTAGAGATTTCCAAAACCCGAAAATGACAGCCAGTATATGTAGCGAATGCAGCCCGCTCAATGTAGCCCACGGCGGTCGCACTTACATAGCACATGAGCTCACAACATCTGGCATACACAACATCTGGCCCACACCGAACATACTACACATCAACACAGCCAGGAAGCAGACCAGTACACCCAGCAATACATCCATCTAAATAGTCTCCTGCACAAACGGTGGCCTTTGCAGCGAGGCACCGAGTCAAGTCTACGGCGGAGCGCTTTGCCGTGCCAGTTCGTGCGGCGCCTATCTCCGAGACCCCAGCTTTGGTCACATGAGCTACGGCCCCACGGAAGCGCGCCAGGCGGCCGGTCAAAGTGGAGAAGCAGAAAAGTGAGCGCGAAACCGGTGTCATTTAGGCATTTTTTCCGGGCTCGCCATATATATACTTTCACCCACTTTTCGGCCACGCTGCTATTTCCGCCCCGATGTCCTCCGAACTCAAAGCCAAAGAGATCTTTGAGCAGTTTGCTGCCGTCGACGATGCCTCCCAGGAAAAATACCTTCCGCTTCCGGAATTTGCAACGATCTTATCGCCGTTTCCCAGCGACTTGCCCAAGCAGTCCTATGCCTTGTTGTACTTGATGGCCGACAAGGACCACAAGGGCTATGTCAACGAAAAAGACTTTGTCTCGTTCATCAACGTGTTGACCTCCGACGATGGTGAGTTCAAGGTCTTGTTCAATGGCATTGCCAGGAGTCAGAAGAAGTTATCGTACACCGACTGCATTGAGGTATTGAACAAATTGAACAAGTCCATTGATCCGCTGTACCAGATGAAGGCCCGCAAGTTGAACTGGACCTACTTGGAGCGCTTTTTCTCTCCTAGCGGCGAGATCGATTTTTTGGACTTTATTTCCTTGATCAACTACTTACCCGTGACAAAACTCATTGGAGGCTTTGAGGTTGTGTCCAAGCGCTCTGGAGTCATTAGCAGCGATGACTTGGTGTACTTGTTGTCGACCAACCTCAACCACAAGTTGTCGTCCAGATTGAAAAACAACTTATCTACGTTGCCTGAGTTTTTCCAGAAAACCGAGTTCAACTTGTCCAATGTTCTTTTGATCTACAACTGCTTGAGTAAGTTGGACTTGGTCAACGAGGTCATTGCTAACACCCCCCCAACCACCTCCGACAAGTCCGACATCATTATATCAAAGAAGGACTTGCACAAGCATTTGAATGACCATTTGTTGAAATCTGCCAACTTCAAACCTATCTCAACCCACGAGTTGGACTTGTTGTTCTTCTTGATCAACCGGAACGAAGAAAAAATTCCAAGACGGGAGTTGATCTCTATCTTGAACCCAAACTACATCAACAACACCAGGTCTTTGGGCCCCACCTTCGAGCACCCTGCCGCGCAGCCCGTTAAAAACGACAACTTCTCTTTATGGCCAATTTTTGATTCAATGTACTCGTTCTTCTTGGGCTCCATTGCCGGGTGTATTGGTGCCACTGCAGTCTACCCAATTGACTTGATTAAGACCAGAATGCAGGCTCAGAAGCACAAGGCATTATACGACAACTCTTTTGACTGCCTCAAAAAAATCTTGAGGAAAGAGGGCTTCAAAGGCTTGTACTCGGGTCTCGGTGCTCAGTTGATCGGTGTGGCCCCAGAGAAAGCCATCAAATTGACGGTTAACGACTTGATGCGTAAAATCGGGTCTAACGAAGACGGTTCCATCACTATGCCCTGGGAAATTTTGGCAGGCTCTTCTGCAGGTGCCTGTCAGGTGATCTTTACCAATCCGTTGGAGATTGTCAAGATCAGATTGCAAATGCAGGGTGGAAGCAGCACTGCCAAGCCTTTGAATCCAGGAGAGATCCCTCACAAAAGACTCACTGCTGGCTCCATTGTGAGACAGTTGGGTGTGAAGGGATTGTACAGAGGTGCTAGCGCCTGCTTGTTGAGAGATGTGCCGTTCTCTGCCATCTACTTCCCAACATATGCCAACATCAAATACCACTTGTTTAACTTCGACCCTAGTGATCCAAACAAGAAGCATTCGTTGAGCACCTGGCAGTTGTTGGTTTCTGGAGCCATGGCTGGAGCTCCTGCAGCGTTCTTCACGACTCCTGCAGACGTGATTAAGACCAGATTGCAAGTGGAGACCAAAAAGGGTGATGTGAAGTATAGAGGAATTACCCATGCTTTTGGCACGATATTGAAAGAAGAGGGAGTGGCAGCATTCTTCAAGGGTTCTTTGGCCAGAGTCTTCAGATCTTCTCCTCAATTCGGTTTCACTTTGGCGTCTTACGAGCTCTTGCAAAGCATGTTTCCTTTGCATCCATCTAACACTAAAGAGTCCAACTTCAAGGCAATGAGTGGATATCCTGGAGTTTACGACTTAACTAATGATCAGGTTTACAACAGCAAGCCAAGAGTCATGTACTTCAACCAGGACCAGCTTTACAAGCAAAACGGGTTGAGTTCCAAAACAGACTTGTCCAATGCGTTGATCACGTTGCCTGCAGACTACGTCTACAAGTCTTCTGACGCCCTCAAACTCTTGATGGATGTGGACTACAAGTTTGGCAACTTTGACTATAACGCTTACTCCAACTACATAAAACGCTAGGCTGCAGAAGCAAGTCTTAGTTATTTGGCATGCTACTAACGACTTTTCTGGCAGAGCCACTATTTATGTCACAAAAGACAAACATTACGATGAGATTTGATGTAGATAATGCTAATTGAGTTTAAAGCTCGTTTTTGAATCGGACCAGAATAACTCCTGCCCGAAACACACTAAGCGAGGCTTGCCAGATCGAGACGCATTGACGTGGCGAAGTACTTTTTGCTCGGTCGTACAGTTAGCAAAATCGATGATTTTCATCTCATTGCTAAATTCCTCGACCACGAGACAGTCTCCACATTTGGAGATGAGAGGCAGACTTTGATTGTCGTTGTGAATGGAGATTGTCTGATCAACAGACAGTGTTTCAAAGGTCGAAAAATCAAGTTGGCGCCGGAGCACCTTTTTTTGAGTCACAACAATAATATCTAAAGTTGCTTGAAGACCGAGGATGGGCGGAGATGTTATCTTCAAGTCGAAGTAATAAATCTGCGACTCAAGCAGAAAATTCCTCCGCTGCAACGAATTGTAGTTCACCAAAAAGAGCTGCTTATGGCTGTAAAATCCCCAAATTCCGTTCAAGATTTGCAAGCTGTTCGCCTCTAGTTCGCGCCTGGGATGCAATAGTTGTTTGTGGTGGACCACTCTGTCCCGAGTCAAGTCGTAGATCACCAGATACCCATGCGACAAAAGGAGATATAAGTGGACACTTCCCCCCGATCTTTGCAAAGTGCCAGTGGCATATTCTGGATTTAAGTCGTCAAGATCTGGCGTGCAAGAATCAATGATGCGCTCCACAATTCTCTCTGTCAAGTTCACGATGTAAAGATTGTCTTGCGAAACAGGCAGACACTCGAAAATAAAGATTGCCTTATTAACTTGCAATAAAATCCATCTATCAATGCAAGCAACGTGTTTGGGCATAGTATCAAGAGAAGGGTCGTCAATCATTCGCGAGGGTAGTTCGGGCCTAGCACATAACAGGATTCGGGGGGAGTTGAGGCGCATGAGCCCAAAGTGTGAGTGACTCACCGTGAAGCAAGTTTGATTGTCAAAACTAGGCCATATACTGAAATTTTGTGGAGATCCGAGTTCGTGGTAGTCAGAAAGGACGTGGTGATGTAGGCGCTCTGGAGGTATGAGGCCTATTTTGAGTCGAAGGAATTGATCAACAGGACCAACAGAATGTCGGGCAACATCACAAGCCCTGCTTAATTGCGCTCTGTGATCGTTCTCTGTCTTTTGTCTTTTGGAGCGGCCTTGTTTCGAGTAGCCTTGTTTCTTGGAGATATACTCGTCGCGTCGTTCCTTGGCGCGGATAGTGTTGTTGGAATATGCGGTGTTCACGCGCTGGTCGCCATTGACGATTCGGAAATATTTTCGCTTCTCTTCGTCATAGTATAAGCCTGGAAGCTCTGGGGGACTCATGGCGTGCACCCTGATCAGCCCAGAGACGCGATGAGCACGCGGTGTACGGGTGCGCTAGTCGAAATCGTACTCTGTGTACGACTCCTGGAACGCCCGTTGGTTGATTTTGGAAACTTGGACCTCCTGTCGCTTTTGTACGATTCTGTCTTCGAATCCGTTGGAACGATCGATACCGTCCCAGAAATGTCCCGCTTTGAGCTGGAACCGATTGATGGGATGCACGCCATTTGCATAGACGGGCCGACCCGTGGCATTTGCTGAAACGGCCGCTGCTGATTTTTCAGCAAAAGAATTGAGCGGATCGTCAAATTGCTGTTTTTGGGTCATATGCTCCACGTATTCGCGGTCTGTTTTGGAGTAGTCGAAACGGGTGCTCTGTTTCTGTTTCGCCGCGTCCTGAGCCTGACGTATTCTATCCATATCACCGGTGTTAATCTGCTGCTCTTCGAGTTTTTTAACCTCCGCCTCTTGCTCCTGTTTCTGCTTTAATTCCTGGCGCTTGGCGTCTAAATCGACAATCCGCCCGCTCTGGTCTCTGTACACTGTTTGCGAGGGTTCTTCAGGGTCGCGTTGTGGCAACTCAGGCTCAGCTTTCGTCACTTTTCCATTGTCGATTCGCTTGAATCCCTTGTTAGGTTTTGTTGCGGCAGCATCTGAAACCGTTACCGGCGAATATTCATCCATGTCGGCGTCTAGGGAGCTGGAGAGATGACTTGGCGCAGGGGTGGTGGCAAGCTGTCCATGAACGACAATGCGGGTGAGCCCAGCATCTTTGTTTATCTTGTGGGACTTGTTCTTTTTTCTGGACTTGCTCTTCAGATCCAGGCCGGACAAGTACTTTGAGAGGTAGTCTGCTCTGGAAGTCATGCCACGGAGCAGAAAATTCGAATCGCGATTATGTATTCCGGTGTCTGCAGGACGCACTATTTACTGTAGTTGGCTCACCTCGGTGTGGATCTTTGCAATGACCTCACAGAGCTCCATAAAAAGACCATACTGGCTCTTGACCACCTCAACCACGTTGTAGATGTTACCCTGTGTCTCATTGCATGCTTGCTCCAATCCAGAAGTAACGTTTGTGCTCTCGATGATCACCGACTCGTAACTGCTCAACAAATCCTTGTATTTCTGGATTCGTTTGATGAAAAATTCATTGAGATGGAAGGATGATGAAAGCTTAGTACCTGGCGTAGAAAGCTGGATTATAAGCTGCATGATGTTGGTTATATCTTCTGTGAGCTCATCGTTCACCGACTTCAATGCTTTGAGTTGCTGCTCGTCATGCCTGAGAGCTTGCTTGATTGAGGAAATTTTGGTATGCAAGTAGCGGACGTCACTAGGTATGGACTTAATCAACTGATCATGCTTGGTCATGTCTGCATTCAACGTGGCCGCGATTAGGTGCTGCCTCTCGATGTAGGTATCGAGCTGCTGTAACTCATTCTTGGAGTCCTGCGGGAGATCCATGAAACGTGTCATGGCTGAGAGCTGTGCGGTCTGCGGTTGCTGCTGCTGCTGCTGCTGCTGTTGTTGTTGTTGTTGTTGTTGCCCACCAAAAAGGCTATTTGAATTGCTAGGATTGCTTCCAAACATGCCGCCTGATTGCTGCAGTGTATTCTGACTCCCGAAAAGCCCACCAGTAGTGGAATTGGATGTGTTTTGTGTTCCTCCAAAGAGACCACCTCCTGTAGAGCTTTGAGTGCCAAACCCAGAGAGCCCGCCGCCCGTTGTTGCCGCCGGCTTCAGCCCGAACAAGCCTCCAGTGGTATTCGAGCTACCAGAACCGGCACCCGCTGTATTCGACATGTTAGAAGTATTGTTGCCCCCGAAAAGACCACCAGATGTATTGTTGCCTGAGCCAAATAAACCTCCTGCTGGTTTAGGGGCAGAGCTAGCATTCGAAGATCCGAACAATCCGCCGGTAGAACTGTTGGCATTATTATTGCCGAATAACCCACCACTATTGGAGGTGTTATTGTTAGTACTGTTGTTGCCAAAAAGGCCCCCTGACGTCGATGACGGTTGAGCAGAAGTCGTACTTCCAAAAAGCCCACCAGCAGGTGCGCTTGTTCCCGAAGTAGCAGCTGGTTTTGAGGCAGAAAAACCCCCCGTATTGTTACTGTTGCCAAAGGAAAAGCTTGAAGGTTGTTGGTTGTTTCCTGAGGAGCCAAAAAGTCCGGGTCTTTGGGCACCGCCAAACAGCGAAGTGCCGGTTGAATTAGATACGCTGGGCATTGTGGATGTGGTGGATCCTAAGGAAAAAGGTCCAGGTGCTTGATTATTGGAAGCACCGAACATGGTGATGACGGTGGTGGCGGTTGTTGTGATGGGATGGAGCGTTGTGAGAAACGTTCATGTGAGACGAAATTTTGTGTGGTGCACGGGTGCGGCTGTTCTTGCCACAACGTATTATCAACGCCAGACGCTTCATAGATGCGAGACATTAAAATTGCAAAGTAGATGAAAGCTGAGGAACTCGATTATTAGCAGCAACAAATCCAATTGCTGTAGCTTGCCGAAAAAATTTACGATAGCGACCAGAGGCTAAATTAAGAAGGACTTTTGGCAGTGGAGAGCGTCAAGGAGACCACCAAGTGGGAGTCCTCATGTTAATTCACTGCATTCTGCTAATACCCTTTCAGTAACAGTGTTTGTGCTGCAATCTAACTAAGACTCACGTGACCGAGCGTTCACGCTCTGAGCAAAGCACCGCAGCAGGAGTGCATACAGCACGGCTAGTCAGCTCTGAGAAGTCGCACTATTTTGCAGCCATTGCGCATAGGTATTGGTGTCATGTTGCAAATTCGCGAAAAGACGCGCTTACATACAGGATGTCAACACGTTCACTGCGACTTCCTCCAGGGGCATCTCGAAGTCCTCGAGAATGGAATGAATGCCAATCGCCAGATCGCCAATGCGGTGGAGAATATACAGGAAGAACTTACGCGAATTTCAACGGTTGCAGGTCTTCTAGACCTCAAGCTTGGCGCCAAAACCGACAGTTACTTGGAGAAAATCACTTTGGAATTCAACACCAAACTCAGAGACTTTCGGCTGAAGAATAGAGACCTCCGGGAAGAAAACGAAGCGCTCAAGCTGAAAATCCGAAGCCTTGAAGCCCAAATGTCAGCCCACGAAGGCCCAAATGATCTTGCATTCAAACCTGACATATCCATGGCTCCGCCGAGGAAAACCCGAGAAGAAAAGATTGTTATTTTATCAAGTCCAATAAAGGCCGGTCAAGAAGAGCTTGAGGGTGTCAACACACACCAAGAATTTCCGTTCAGTGACAAGCACTCATTGCCAGGAAAACAATTCTTGATGGACAAAGAGCCACCTAAATGCGACGTGTCCAGCTCTCAATTCAATGGCCTACCAACGCAGTACTCCGATTCAAGCAGTCAATTCAACGGGCCAGTGGTGTTGGACAAACGAGACTCTCGAGGCGTCATTGATGATTTCAGTCCCCCGAAGAAGATAAAAAGGGGAGAGATTAATCTGACTGGTCGCTTTGTGCACGACAATGACAATAGGGAAATGGTGGTGGATTCCCAGGACGAATTTGAACCTCTAGGAGAAGCACGCCAAGGAAATGAAACCGAAAACATTTCCAAGAATCCTCCTCACTATACTGCTCTTCAACGGGTGGAGTTTCTTCGGGTATACTACCAGTCTAAGCAGAAGGATCCGAGGTACAAGGTTGATCTCCGAAAGAACCCCATTTCGGAGAAGCCATGGGCCCTTGACGATTTTGTGCCAAATCCCGAGTGGAAACCAAGCACAAAATTGAATCCCAACCTCGGAACAATGACAAAACGACAGGAAGTATCCTATCGGGAGTTCTTTAACGAGGCAGGCCTCGGGAGAAAAATGGGGGGCCCAAAATGGGATAGTGATGACCAGAATCAAGAAGAGCATATGAGCTGGGACCGCTCTCAGGTAATGGACAAGTACCTGTCGCCACCAGGATTCATGACCGGAGATTTTGCAGACACCCAGGAAGCAGAGGAACAGAAAAGACAGGCAAAAATCAAGCAACAGGACCGGATCAAACGGCGTTTTGCCAGTGTTTTGGCCCACGGCGAATTCATCTTTTACGAGGACACTTTGAACTTTTTCGTCAGGGAAAAACGGTATGTGAATGCACAACCAGTTTTCAAGCGAACTTGAAGCAGTGTGATTGACTAGAATTTTGGTGGTAACATTGAACTTAGCTTCACATTGTTGTGGTAGTGCAGCGTATTGCTAGGGCGTCCGACATCAGAGACAGGCCGCAGAAATAAAACCTTCAACCTGTGTATATACTCATTAATTGCGAAAAGGCCCGTTTTTCGGCACCCAGTGGCAGTGGAGATGTAAGCGTGTTGCGTGCAGTCTAAACCCCTTAAGTGATCAACCTGGAGCCAAGTGCACTACGTTTCCCATCTCACAGCTGAATCCTCGATACAGCAGTCGTGTTGGTCTGGGGCACTGATGTTTGACAAATGTTCGGCACAATTCGGCACGACCTGCATCCTCTCCCCGTCTGTATGGTTGTTTTAGAAAACGAGAAATAAAAAAATACCCCCTTGGGAAAATGTCGTTTGTCTGCGACACGCGCCCACCGCAGCAGCATCTGCAGTAGCCGGCTCGAGCCTTGCTAGCACCCACCACCGGCACGACCAGAAGCGTACACCTTAAAATGAAACAGGTGTCGCCCGTTTCTCTCGGTTTGAAGCTAGTTTTGCCTCAATGAATCGCCGTCACTAAGTCGGCGCAAATCGATGCATACGCTCGGAGGTCATTGATTATGGCTTATAGGGGAAGTTGGCATCGGCGTTCAGCGTGTGTGTATAAGGGTAGTGTGGGGAGTAGTTTCAATGTGGGTTGCAGGCATGCGCTTTTTGAAGAAAAGCTGTGGTTTTATTTTCCGCCGTAGTGTATATGATCCAATGTGCAAGTAGTGTGTAGGGTCTCAACTTGCATTCACTGCGCTATTCAACGAAATCAGCCTGAGATTTTTTCTCTTTATCGCTCCATACTCTTGTTCTTGCCTGCCCTTTCTCCACCGCTTCGAAGTCTTGGAATTATCTGACAATTTTATCGTGATCCGCTTCCGTTTGTGCTTTTGCTGGTCTGCTTGAAAGTTGTGCCCTCGTCACTTCCATATTTTCTGACACAAACTCGCTGATCCACGTTCCAGTTTGCCCAGTTCCACCCAATTAGCTGGTACTTCTTGACTCTGTGACTTAATCCGAGTTCGATCCGGTTTTCGACTCCAACATCGGGCTCTTGAAACGTCCTCGCGTGCTCCTGTGTTTCTCATTTGTCAAGCCCTCCACAATGTATCAAGATGGCGGACATGGTCGCAAACACTCCCACAACTTGTCCATAAACTCGGCCTCCTCCTTGTCTGAACCCACCACACCCCCCACGTCTCAGTCAGTGTCCAGAAATATGCAAGTGTGGGACTCGTCGAAGGGGGCAGGTCTTATGGTCTTGCCAAGCCTCAACGTGGACCACGATTCCAAACCCCTCCACAGACATAGCCGCCAGGTTTCCACGGACTCTTTTTCTGATAAGGAGAACTTGAAACCTTCCGGCCACCTGGACCGGAAGCTGTTGTACTACAAGAAGATCGACAAGGAATTTTTGGCGTCCGTCAACAAGACCCCGTTGTCAGGATTAAAGGATATGATCGTGAAGTTGGCCAAGGATCAACACGGCTGTCGTTTTTTGCAGAAGCGCATTGACGAGTGCCTGGTCCCCAGTTTACAGGAAAGACTCACCAACTCTGCTATCATATTCGAGCAGATCGAGGGCAACTTGTACGAGTTGATCATCGACCCCTTTGGAAACTACTTGGTGCAAAAGTTGATAGACTACTGTGATGAGTTGACTTTGAACAAGTTCGTGGAATCCTTGAGCACGAACTTGTTTCAGATTTCTATTAATCAACACGGCACTCGGGCTTTACAGAAGATTGTTGATAGGATGTCCAACGACTACCAGTTAGCTTTATTGGTGAGAGGTCTTTTGGACTACATAATTGAGTTGATCAAGGACTTAAACGGGAACCATGTCATCCAAAAGATCTTGAACAAGTACCCCCCGGAGAGCTGCCAGTTCATATACGATGCAATCACCCAAGATCTCTTGGTGGTGGCCACGCATAAACATGGCTGCTGTGTTTTGCAGAAGTGCTTGAACCATGTGAACGAAGCTCAGCGTTTGGACTTCTCCAAAGTCATCTTGAAATACTCAAACTTTACTCATCTCGTCAATGACCAATTTGGAAACTATGTCTTGCAGTACTTGATTTCAACAAACTCAATCGATGTTAATGTTCACTTGTTTGAGAACATCACACATTACGGCATCAGGGGTTTGTGTACCCTGAAGTTCTCCTCCAACGTCATTGAGAAGCTCTTGAAGAATTGTTACACGAACGAGCACATCAAGACAGAAATGAATACGGTATCTACTCTGGAAGGTGTCACTTTCTCTAATTTGAAATTCACCATGATCCATTATATTCTCAATTCCGACTTGAACAAGATCGTGAATGACCCTTACGGAAACTACGTTATTCAGACACTTATTGACATTTTGATTCATCCCAATGGTGCGTACTTTTCCGAGTCACCATCTGGCGAGAGAATCATGTTGCCCACTTTGGGGAATCTTTTGGACGATAATTTCCAGTCTTCTGTCGACTCCTTGCAAGTGCAAATCATCAAGAAATGGCTTATGACTTGCCAGATTACATCGTCGTTTGGGAAAAGAATCCAGATGAAAATCAATCTGATCATTAGTGGCTTTAGCAAGCCATATGCCAAGACACCCAAAGAAACATGGAAGTCTCAGACCCCATCAACTCAAAAGAGATTTACCTCCCAGCATAAGCAACCTAACTACAGATACTCGAATCTTGGAAGCTATGGCGATCATTTTCGAGGAGATCAAAGTTACGAATTCCACGAAATGGACCAGTACATGGCAAATATGAGTATTAAGAACGGCATGAGAGCTGAGTCATTGAAGTTGGGAAGCAACAACCATCTGCATAAACACGAGCCGTGCATGGGGGAATACATGGCTAATGAACAGTCCGTCCCCCGCAATCAATACAATACGTCGATCAAACAGGCGATTCCTGGAGTTCGAGTGAACAACAACCTCATTAATGTGAGTCCCAACATTGCTTTAGGCGCAAATGTCCCTTCCGAGAGCACCAATAATTTTTTATACCCAGGCCAGCAGTGCTACGCCACTTCAGGTCTCAATGGGTCGCAAATGGGGCTGCTTCACACCCAACTCATGCATGCCTACCAACCAGCCACCGAACACTACTCAGCGTTCGATAGTCAAACTTCCTCATGGATGGCGGCAGCGCAAATGCCAGGCCACGCTATGACTGAGCAATATCCCAAATTCTCATACACTAATTCCTCTGGCAGGGTGTACGATCCAGCAGAATTGACTCAAAGCAAGCGCTTTTACCCGTCGTTTGGCTAGCCTGACCTCGAGCACCTAGGTAAGCATTTCTCCATCTACATAGTTTTCAATTGATCCCATTCTAAAAACGTTAACAAGTCAAATCTAAGAGCGCTGTCTCTTGACTCTGTCCCACGTCGTGCCCGACGGCTTGTTTCTGGAGGTTCCCTCTTTGAGTCTTCTCTTATTGTTGAACATGGACCAATCTTCTCCCGCAAAGTGGTTGACTCTCTCAGCCATTCTCTGCTTGTGGGATTTCTTGGTAGCAGTGGAAGGCAATCTGATGAAATTGCTTTCCTCGTAATGCTGCACTTCTTTGTCTTTCTGTCTGTCCTTTCCAGTTCTGTCACCACCTCTTCCATGGCCTATGATCTGAGAGCCAATGGATGTTTCGGACTGCGGCAAATCGGACTTTTCGGCCAAGTATTCCTCCATACTCTGAAGTTTTCGGTTGGATTTCGTACTTCTAGCACGGTCGTCGAAGTTGGAAGGTGGCGCCACAGCAGAAATCTTAGGTGGCTGGTACACCTCTCCTGTTTCGGTATCCTTGGCCTTTTTGGGTTTTGTGTCGGGCTTCTTTCCTTTGGGAACCATCTTCGCCAAAGCGGAAGCGTCGGGTTTGTAGGAAAGGGCATCGTCGGAGTCGTCGGAATCGGAGTCGGAACCGGAGCCGGACTCCTCGGCTGAGACGCCGTGCTCCTCGGCCAAAACCCGTTTCTCCTCCATTTTCTGCTCTAGTTTGGCGTTTTCCTCCTCCATCCGGTGGAAGGCACGGACCATTTTATCTAGCTGGTACGTCAACTTTTTCTCCAATGGTTTTATGCCCTTTTCCAAGGTCACCCGCTGCTTTATGGCCGACTCCACGGCCTTGGCCTTGGTATCTTCGACTTGGGCATTTTCTAGCCTTTCGACATGGGTCAAGATGATCAATGCCAAATTTTCAAGATAGGACAAGAGCGAGTTGCTTTTCAACGACAACAACGACATTCCCTCCAACTCAGAGTTGGACTTGGCCATGATCTGCTTGACCATCGAGGGTATCATAACATCGGCATCGTCAATAAAGGTGCCTTGTGTGCTTTCCACCGACAGACGAGTCTGCTGTAAGGAATTGATGATCGCTGTGAGATGCTGATCCAAAGCAGACATGGTGATGAGTTAACTTAGAAAAAAGCTGAGGTGCATCGCGAAAATATGCTGCACTTCGGAGGCCGGTGCAACCATTTTCTACGCCTGGACTTGGCACTTGGTTCTTTGACATCAACTGAACAGAGGGCGTCTAAAATACCGCAATCATGTACTAGATATATAGTGGATTCCTGCAGTGGAGTAGTCGGGATGTCTCAATGTTGTACGCCTGGTATCTCATCGTATCCTACATATGATCAGGAACATCTGTCTCACAAAGGCCGGATTGGGAGCAAGTTGGAAATTGGCGGCAACTAATTTCCTGCAATTACTCATCCACCACTGTGTTTCGCCAATCTCTGTACCTCCTGAATTATCTGTTTGAATTCTAATGGCCAGCAGCCGGTGTACTGATGTGCACCTCATCTCATCTTTTTTTACTCCACGAATTTTCTCTACTACTCACCGCCATGCCTCAAAACGAATACATCGAGCAGCATATCAAGCAACATGGTAGACGTTTAGACCACGAAGAAAGAAAAAGGAAAAAGGAGGCCAGAGAGGGCCACAGAGTCGCTAAGGATGCCCAGAACTTGAAGGGATGGAGAGCTAAGCAGTTTGCCAAGAAGAGATACGCGGAGAAGGTGGCCATGAAGAAGAAGATCAAGGCCCATCAAGAGTCCAAGGTCAAGGGCCCCGCTACTCCAAAGGAAGACGACGGCGAAGCGTTGCCCACATACTTGTTGGACCGTGAAACCAACAACACCGCCAAGGCAATTTCCTCCAGTATTAAGCAGAAAAGAATGGAGAAAGCAGACAAGTTTTCGGTGCCTTTGCCCAAGGTGAGAGGTATTTCCGAGGAGGAGATGTTCAAGGTGATCAAAACCGGAAAGTCAAAGTCCAAATCGTGGAAGAGAATGATCACAAAGCACACGTTCGTGGGAGAGGGTTTCACGCGGAGACCCGTCAAGATGGAGAGAATCATCCGTCCTTCGGCGTTGAGACAGAAGAAGGCCAACGTAACACACCCCGAGTTGAAAGTCACAGTGTTCCTCCCCATTTTGGGAGTCAAGAAGAACCCCCAGTCTCCTATGTACACGCAGTTGGGAGTTCTTACCAAGGGTACCATCATCGAGGTTAACGTTTCGGAGTTGGGGTTGGTGACTGCCGGTGGTAAGGTTGTGTGGGGTAAGTATGCACAGGTTACCAACGAGCCAGACAGAGATGGATGTGTGAATGCCGTGTTGTTGGTGTGAGCCTGTTAACAATAGTCGCATCTCTTCATTTCTGATATCTTTGCATACTTACAGTGGAATCGTTTACGCTGTCCAATATAATTACGTTCATAAATGCTTGTATTAAATTTTAGTTGCAGTCACAGAAGAGATCTGGACAGTGGATGCTTGCTTTGCCGAGTGAACGGAGCCCACAATTAATGATCAACTTGGCGTTTTCCCGAACAATCTCCCACTGACTCTTAAGCAACTCGGCTCCGACTAGGAAACATAGGCCGCTGATGTTTTCCTTCAAAGTGATTCTCGGCAACACCCCACAGTATACCGAGACTGCTTCATGCGGCGGCACCTGTCTCCCGATGCCTTTTTCGACATGAAGCAAGTAATCTAACGTCAAGCCATCATTTTGAATATGCGTTTTAAACTCCTCGCGTATGCGGTGCAAGTACTCGTAACCGCGTTCAGCGACTAGCAGGTTAAGCTGTTCTGAGTCCATCTTGGCGGCCGATTGGAAGTCCATGTGTTTGTCTTGGTATACGGATGATTCGGCCCCACAAACTGTGAATGTGTAGCACCAGAGAACTAACATGGACACACTTATCGGATACATGGTGTCGTAGTAGTCTTCATCAATGGACCACATGTACTTTGAGTTGCCCACCGTTGCGCTTTCATTGGCGTCCATGGGCTTCAACATTAGAGTCCAGAGTAGCCAATAGCAATGTATCACGCTCCGATAATTAGCCATGTCACTGACTTGCTTGTTAGAAATCTGCCAGATCGTGGTCAATTTTCGTTTCACAGTGTTGTAGTCCTTAGAGGTCGCTTTGACGCTCATATTCTGGGAAGAGCCGCCGAAAATCGCAATGTCGTAGTGATTGACGTCTGATAAGCCAATGATGTGTATGAGATGATACATCGGAAAGCGACACTGACCTTTTTGCATGGCGAAGGACCGGTCGGACGAGCTATTAGCGCTGGAGACAGAGTCGTTCTGCACCTCACAATTATCTAATGCTTTGACGATGAGCTCTTTCCAGTAGTTATTATTCTTCGCTCTTGGATGTGATACTAGGAATGTGAAGCTATTTTGAAGTTCAGCCTGTTGAACCTGATGCATAACAGAAGCGATCCCACCGAACAAAATGGCTTTCGTGAACATCGATAACTTCCGGCATGATTGGTTAATCCGAGAGGGCTTTATAAGTTTTTTGAGAGCATTAAGAAAGTTCATTCCTGCTCTCACACCTTCTGTGGAACGCGAACCACTTCCTAAAGAGCTGGGCTTTTGGAGGCTCTTTTGTCTTTTCAACAACTTTTTGAATGAGCCATTCACTTCGTAGCAATCCCAGAGTTTTTCATCATCGCATGGAAGATTTAAAAATTGAAGTTGGAAGAATGGGATTTGAGGATTATGGCGGAACTTGATGTAGTCTGTGATATCCAAGTAAAATGTCATAAATGTGACTCGCTTCATGGACTCCGATTCAACCCACTTGTCAAAGAGGGTTGCATCATTGTCGACTGGCTCGTTGGAACCAATATCCATGGATACTCCGGGGTCGGAGTGTTCTTCTTCGCTTCCGCTAACACCGCTATCGCCAGTTGAAGTTCCGTGTTTCTGAGTGCTTTCAGGATTGCCCCCCAAAAAAGGCGACCGTCGCAACAATTGAACCGTGGTTCCGTGATGAATATAAGCCCGCTCATGCATATGTCTCAGTAGATAATTCTTCTCATTCCAATCTAATAAGTTGAGCGTCTGCAAGATCCACACCTTGATAGGTGACTTAAAGTCTTGATGCTGGAAGAGTTTGAAGCGCAAAGGGGTCGCCACAAGCATACAGAACTTAAACTCTGCGGACAGCTTAAGCTCCTGCAGATCCACCGAAGAAGTGCAGTACATAGCGCCCACACAAAGCATGGCAAAAATCAACAAAGGCTCGGCTGTGCCGGTGTTAAAAGAAGGTCTGTGCAAGATCAAGAACTTTGGGTGAAACACTTCCCAGTAAGCATGCAAATAGTAGGATAATCGGTTCGCCATACTGAACGACTCTTCATCAGGTAGTTCGCTGTGAAAAATGCTCTCCAAACTGTCGCGTGAAATCTCTGGCATACTCTTGAGCCAAGTCTTGAGCATCAGCTCATTGACATAAAAGTGTGAAAAATGCTCCAAATCGATGCGATGAAAGTGATGACGAAGGCGATCTTTGATAGAAGGCTTGAACCACTCGCTCGACGATTTATCCGACACAGACTGCGGTGTCAGAGATTCATTTGTATAGCTTGGCGAGCTTGAGGCTGCAGACTGGACCCCCATATGCTTGAGGCTTTGCTTGACTGGAGACGGATTGAAGGCTTCCTCTAAGGGATTATTGCTGTTCGCAAAGTAGTTGAGGTCCTGAAGCCCGATGTTGAGCATGGGATCCACATGGTTCTGTGGAATGTCATAGTCCAGCTTGTCAGGAAAGTTGGGGTTTCGAGCGTGCGGGTAAGCATTGGAGACCGGCGAAGCCACGCAGTTACCAGGAAAATCCGAGGACATGGAGGCCGATGCCGAGGATGGGTTGTGCAAGTGGTGCTGCTCGCTTCTTGACAGGCCAGGAGAATCCAAAAACAACCAAGAGAGAATGTCGTTTGCTGGTTGTTGCATGTAATTGCGCATGATATCATGGGGATTGACTGTGTCAGGATCAATGGGGGTTGCCTCGGGGCCATAGGCAGGTGGTCGCTGGGTATTTGGGGACTGTTGTAAATGTGGAGGAATGGTGGCGGACCCATGGAAATGAGGGTTTGGTTGGTTGTGGTGCATCTGGAATGGTTGGGGATACATCTGGGAAAGCGGCGAGTTGGGGCCCGGCGGTGGAAATGCGTATGGTCTCGAATGAGCGGTTTTCGGAGCCATGTTTTGGTTAGCAGACAGTCTCAGAGACTGTGGTGGTGAATGTAACGAAGGCGGTATTTGCGGCTGCGATAGTAGGTGCACTGGGGCTTGATGTCCTGGACCCATTTGACCTTGGCTGTGATGGCTTGGGGGGTTAGCCTGGGAATCGCTTTGGAGATTGATATGGCTCTGAGTCAAGAACGAGCTTGTACGAGGGTCAAAATGTGGTTCGGTCTTCACGATCATGGACGTGTCGCCCATGTGCTCGCCTGGTCTGTTCTCAGATCCAGTCCCAGGATAATGTATGCCGTCGCCTGCCTGCAAAGGGGTGGAGTGAGCCAGGGAGCCTGCGCCCTGAGATTCCACACCGTCGACGTTTATGTCATCCTGGCGCTCGTGACCGTCGCCGGGTTTCTCGATCAAATGCCGCTTGTAGTGACGTTCTCGTAGATCCTTTCGTACAAATGTTTTACCGCATGTGCGGGTCATTCCTTTGTGGCTGGTGATAACATACTCACACACGTAAACCTCTTTGGGCTGGTGGTTGAGGTAGTGACGGGCAAGGTGGTCAGATCGGGTAAACACTTTGGGACATGAGGAGCATGCGTATGTTCCGACATCGCGCCGCTTTTTGCGTTTGGGCTCCTGCTTAGCAAGAGGAGGTTCTTGTTTGGCCATTGTATGTTGCCAATTTGGCCGCGGTGACGAGAAGCTTGAAATGAAGAGGGGGATTGAGTCTGCGATGTATGACTGCGAATTTCTGTCACAGTATGCAAAGCGCGCGACAGTTGCCGGTCATATACACACTTTTCTTACAGCTCTTCACTTGTGTTTTACGGTAATCAAAAGTCCAATGGATTTTGAAATATTGCTGCTCCATTACACTCAGTGTATTATTGGCCATGAAAAATTGCAGCGGGGTGAATTATCGTGGGCAGTGCTCGTGCAGCCAATGGGCATAGGCCTAAATGATGTGTAGTCTGCTACCCAACACACACTTCATCTGTGAAACGTAGGGATTTCTTTTTCCTCGAACTTGTGTAATCCGGCTCGTTTCGGGGTGATTCGTCGTCTCGAGGGTCCATCTTCGTGTCATGAAGGCTGAGTTGACCCATCTGCAGCTCTAAGCCTTTGGAGTGTTTGCCAATGCCGTCATCAAGAAGATCTTGCATGTAATCTAGATCACTGAGAATCTTTTTCTTGTCGAGTTTCTTTCTCCGCTGCTTCATCAACTCCCACTTGTAGGTATAAAAGAACTTGACGAGGTTCATTCTCACCGCGGCCTCCTCCAACTTGTTGTAGAAGCGTTCTGCGGAGGTAAAGTAAGAGAATTGCCGTTCTTGACCCAGGTCACAATACATGAGCAAAATCTCGAGGTCCATTTCAAGAAAAGACTCGTTGTTGAGAGCCCAAATTCCAAGAAACTTATCGTAGATATCAGGATTCACAGTCGACTGTAGACTGCGGTTGAATGTGATTGTTTCAATGACAAAGTCCTGGAATTGATCGAACTTCAGACTTTCGATTTTCTCAATCAAATCCTGGAACATGTCGTGAAGAAGTTCTTTGAGTTCACCGCACTCTCTGAGTTCTCGGTATTCCTGACATATGACAGCCGGGTTCGATGACTTGAATTCTTGAAGGAATAAGTTGGTGCAGAATATCACGGCCTCTTCGATCGAGGAAGACTCGGCTTTCTTCTGCAAGCTCGTGAGAGTTTTGTTCTGGTGACTCTGCGTGAACTTCTCCAGAAGATAGATGGACATTCTCTTGTTCACCATCTCATTGAACCTGGCAATTGCAATCCAGTCCTCGGATTGAGATCCAGGTTTGAGACTTGAAATAGACGGCGTGGAGTCCACAGACTCACACGACCCACATGCTTTCTCCCCGCTATTGCCAACGCCAAGATCATACATGGCCAAGTCCACGTGGCTCATTTTGTCCGCATACGGATTTGCAGGCTGTGTTTCCAAAGGCGATGTGGCCATTTCTGCGTCCAGCTCCAAAACCCCCGCGTCCATGTCGATGGAAAGCGGCTGGCCAGTGGTGTAGTTACCGTAAGACTCTGTTTGGTTGCAATTTTCCGGCTCCTCCCACGCAAGCCGTGAGTTACCTTTGTAGTCTTGCACGGCAAATCTAACCGACACCCGAACTGAGTGTTTAGTATCGTGGAGGGCAAAATTGGTACACCGGCTCAACGGAAACGTCCGGGGTCCCAGCCGAGAGGTTTGGCTCTCACGTTTGCTCTTGATACACTGAAACTTGGCCTGGGACGACAGTTCTGCTTTTTCCAGGCTTTCTTCGCCGGGGCATTTGCGGTGTGTCTTGGTGGCATTACCCCCCTGGGAAGCTGGATGTCCGCGGGCATCAGCGGCTGCCTTACCAAGGCTCAGATTATGTTGATGAATAAAGGACCGTATATGACTGTTCATTGACATGTTGCAACGGAAGGAGACTGAGTTTAATCATAAGCTGGGAATAACAAATGTCTGTGGCTTTGTAAGAGCGTTCATCGCAGATTGTGTGCCACGTGAGAGCCGCGTGTATGCAGAACACACAGATCGGCGTTTGGTCTGGGCTCGCGGTGACACCGGTATTCGATTATGCGCCTCGCGCACGTGTATGCTTTGGGCTACGAAAACGAGAGACGCTGAAATCAAAATATTAGCGTTAGAGTGATTGTAGTATCAACTCCGTGGCAGCAAACCGTGATTGGGTTTTGCACTGTGATGCTTTCTGAGCTTCACTCACAGTAAGGGATGCCCATGTGTACTTTGGCCCGGCTAACTGCTTGCATCGCTTGGCCTTGGATCGGTATTGGATCTTGGTGTTGTGTTAGCGTTGCTGTTGCTGACGCTATTCGCTGGCTGGCGAAGACGCTGGATGATTGGTATGGGTGTAAATGTCTCCACCGGCCGGCGAAACAGTTCCCCAGTCAACTGTGACAACGGAAACTTCCTTGTCATGACTAGCTCAGGTTCTGGACACTGTGGCTTGGTGGGTGCCAATGATGCGGGGTATGACGGCGTAGCCCACGACTGGGGAACCACCGTGTCAGTAAGAGGAGTTATGCGGGGGTTGAAAGGCTTCCGGAACGGGTTGAAAACATCAGTCAGGTGCTTAGCAATGTGGTCAATGAGTAGATCTCTATCGGCCACGAAGAGAAAGTTGCAGTTGGCCTTAAGCACAGCAATCTGCTTGGAAATAGGGTCAGACTCGCTCAACGACTCTACCTCCTTTCGGCAGAGAGGACAACTGACGTGGCCATTCAACCACTCAATGATGCATGGCTTGCCAAACACGTGGCCACAATTGGGCATGGCCACCGGCGTGTGCAGGCACTTGGAAGCGTCCACCACCGGTGGGCTTTGTTTGGCCAACTGAGGAAACATATCCGTGTGAGAAATAGCTTCTCGGGATATAAGCCGCACGGGTGGCACTCGGATGTGTGTATGGGCACCAGCGTCCACGGGCATGATCAACGAAGGATCGTTGAACTTAGACTCCATCCGCTGAGACTGCACAATAGTGCCCGGGTTGCAAAACTTCTCTGTAGCGGCATCCACTCGTGCCGCATGGGGGTATTCCGACTCGAAGGCCTCGTCGAGCTGAGAGTGTTTTGTTTTCTTGCCACCGTCGCTGTGGCTGGCGCTGCCGCAGTTGAACTTCTTTTTCTTATTCTGCTCGATGTAGGGATCGTAGCAGATAGGACATGTTTTGTCGGCCAAGTCTTCCACTGCCACGTCCAGAAGCGAGGCAATGGCGTCCTTGGAGGCCACCTTTTTGTTGTTTCTGATGCCGCTGGCAGAAAATGCCCGATCTATGATATCACGGAACCATTGTGGCATTTCTGCGCTGTTGAGGAGATTTCCATCGAGGTCGGTTTCGATGAGTGTGGAATTGAAGAGGCCATTCCCGAACCCGCTCATGTCTAGAGTGATCCGGTTTAGCGTGCGTGATAAGCCTCTAGCACCCGTTTGAGCCGCGCACGCCCGCTTAATAGTTCGATTTCATGTAGACGTACCATTCACTGTATCGGGACGAATCGCTACTGGTTCTGATTCACTCACTACGCTACATTAGTTCCTGTTGTATCTATGGTAGAACCATTATTCTATATTGACACTTTGGATTAATCCAGCCGGGTTTCGTTTGTGCTAAACGCGTTAGTTAACAAGATATGATATTTGTGGAGCTTAACTCTACGCTAAGGCGTCTTTCCTGGACGAGTAACACAGAATTCCAATGAAGCTCCTCACATGATAAACACCAAAGAAAGCGGGTACACTCAGCTGTACTGTTGTCGGATACCAGCAACCAAGCTCTGTCGGTCGGGCGGCAAAGACACGATTTGCTCGGGCGTCAAGTTCAAAACCTGCACAATCATATCCACCTGGTCTGCAGGAGCATTGGAGAGTTTCATCTGAGTCAGAAGAGGAAGTCCTGGCCATCTGCCCTGGTTTGGACCCGAAGCCCCCTGATTTGGATAGCCATTTCTGCTCTGGGGGGGTGGAGGAGGCAAGTGGCTGCTGGAGCCGCTGTTCGTATGGCCTTGCGGTGGCTGCCCGAAACTTTGAGGTGGCTGCCCGAAACCTTGAGGTGGCTGCCCATATCCTTGCAGTTGGCGTTGTGGAGGTTGACGCTGTTGGGGAGGGTACTGGTGTTGAGGAGGAGCCGGCGCTTGAGCACTTGTACCGCCATTCATGGCCTCCGCGATGACTTCTTCGTTGATGAAACCCATAGCCAAGAGTGCTTGCGTGGCAGCAGTAGCAAGATGAGGTGATATCTGAAACACGTCTGCCGCACGAGCAGCCCCCGGTCCGCCAATGATGTTCTTCAAGTTGGCAATCAACTCAATGAGTTGCGCAGGTGGAATCTGGCTCAAAGTTTCGTTGATTTTGTCGGGCGTAGCAAATGGGAGACTGGCTACTTGGGGAAGATTCTGTGATGCCTTCAAGTGTCTGTCGGGGAGGGAAGGTCCAGACACAACAGCCACTGGAGGAGCGCCTATTCCTTGTTGTTGCATCATTGGAGCAGCTGGTGCGTGCCCGTGTTGGTCCACAGAGGGGTATCCAGGACGCACGTTGAGTTCAGGGTGTGCTTGTAGCATCTCCAGCGGAAATTGAACGCCTGGAGGAAGATCTGCGCTATTTAGCGGAATGACGGTTTTGTGATCGCTATTTCCAGTTCTGAACCCCTCTTTCAGCAACTCGATACGGAGCTTCTTCAATTGCCGGGTCTGAGGGTTTATCACTGCCACGCGGCTTAATGACTGCATAGCTATTTGTGCTTGCTGTGGCGTTTCAAACTCCACAAAGGCGTATCCCTTGTTCTTTCCCGCGTGGTCGTAGCCAAGACGGACATCAAGGACATTTCCGGCTCCACACACGACAGCCTTTAGATGATTTTCGTTCCACTCAAAGGGTAACAGGCCTATGTAGAGGATGGACGACGGGTTTTGCACCTTCGCCGGTGGCGGGCCTCTCCGATGCATGTTGGTAGGGGATGGAGGTGTGGTTTGACAGTAAAGCGCAGAGCGCGAAGTCTGTTGTCGCGAAGTGTGAAAAAAAAACTCCGATACCGGGAGTCGAACCCGGGTTTGCTCGGTGAAAGCGAACCGTGATAGCCGTTACACTATATCGGAATTTAACGAAGAAGAAGAATTTGAGGCTTTTATAAATACAGCTTCGGCGCAGCTCGATCGTCAATGCTTTGAGCTACACGCTGTACTACTCGAATGCCGAAAGAGTTTCCGCAATTTATTAATCTATGATACCGTAAGCGCCCTTACTCATCTCGTGTTTGATGCTCTCCACAACCTTTCTTCTATCTTCATCAAGAGCGGCTAATTCGGCTTCGGTCAAGATATTGACCAGTCGCAACAACTCCACGTGGGCAGGAGTTAAGTATTCCAACTTGGGATCGATTCGGTTGAGACACAACTGGATCATGTCTTTGGTGGTGACATTCACCATAAGACTCATTTCCACCAACGCATGCGAGAGCTGGGGGTACTGGTCCAAGAGCCGCTTCATGAGCTGCGGGTTTTCCAAACTCATTCCCCGTGCCTCCTTCAACATTTGTGATGCTGCCTGCAGATCTAGCGAAGACAAGACTGAGGAGATCCCTTGCTGTGCGTTTTGGTTCTGGTAGAGCTGCACTCCAAGAGGCAATGGCGGCAACCGATTGTAGTTGGAAAAGTCAGGCACCTTGTCAAAGGCGTCGCTATCACTGGCTAGAGAACACCGCAAATAACGGTTTCCAACATTCATGTTGTTCAAATTACGTACTGCGGAAGACGCCGTCTCGGGGTCCGAGTACTTGATGAATGCAGAGCCTTTGGATTTGCCGGTTGTGGGGTCGAACATTAACTTCAAGTCGCTGATGGGTCCCACGGATTTGGCAATCTCCGACACCTGGTCCTCGGAGTAGTCAAAAGGCAATGAGCTGAGGTAGATTACCGCATCTTCGCTCAGCATTTTCAGTATTCAGAACTGTCTTGTATCACTTGACACGTGACTGTGGGCACTAGCTGTAGGGGAGCAACTGTCAGTAAGTGTATGGCAGTTCCAGTGTAGTAGTACGTTTCCGCGTACCCACTACGTAGACTTCACCTGAGAGCCGCACAATGCGTGCGCTGGCGCCAACTGGCAAAGGAGCCCTCTTTACGGTGGAGTAGTTGCTGCCGGTTCTTCGGCACCAGCAGCGCCTCTAGCGGGCTTTTTTGGCCCGCCCAGGGCCGTTCGTGGCGGGTCGTGTCTCTACCACAGCCCTATGCATCGGCAAGAGCATGCTCGCTTCCCTCTGCAATGGAAGCTAAGGAGATCAAGTCCACGGTGTCCAATTTGGACAAGTCTACGGACGACGCCACGATATTAAAACTACTCAATATCTTGAATGACGGCGTGCAGCCTTCTGAAAAGCTCTTGCGTGAGACCAAAGTGGGTGTGGCCGTCAACAAGTTCCGCTCCAACAACAACAGCGAAATCAGCGGATTAGTCAAGAAAATGATCAAAAAATGGAAGGAGGCGGTGCAGAGTGAAAAGAACTCCAAAAAGACCGCTTCCAGGGATAGCCCCGCCGAGAAGCCCTCCCGCCCCGAACCAGGCTCTACACAGGGCAAATTCCACAGTGGCCCCCGAAACCCCAAAACCGATGGCGTCAACACGACATTATACGACAATCCTACAAGAAACGCCTCAGTTAGCGCGTTGTACACGGCGTTGGCCATCGAGAGAGACGACGACAGCAAAGCCATCATCACCGTGGCTAAGGAAATTGAAATGGAGGTCTACAAGGCCGAATACTCGGCGGTTAACGACAGCTACCGCAACAGGTTGCGCACTTTCACCATGAACTTACGCAACAAAAAGAACCCGGATTTGCGTGGCAGATTGTTGGACGGACATATCACTCCTGCTGCCTTCATCAAGATGGCGCCGAGCGAAATGGCCCCCGAGGCTTTGAAACAGGAGATCGAGAAGTTGCAAAAACAAAACCTCTTCGACGCCCAGGGCGCCACGGAAAAGAGAGCGGTTACTGACCGGTTCACGTGCGGCAAGTGTAAGCACAAGAAGGTCAGTTACTACCAGATGCAAACGCGGTCGGCAGATGAACCCTTGACCACATTTTGCACGTGTGAAAATTGCGGGAACAGGTGGAAGTTCTCATAGTTTGTGTGGCAGTTAACTCTACAGAGAGTAATGTATTATTTAATAATAAAGTCAAAGTTTCATTCGCTACTTTATGGTTCGTTTGTTCTCAATATGAAAGGGGGCTCCGATGTCATCTCTACTGTGACTGGATCGATTATGTTCTTGGATTAGCAATGATGAGAAGTATTAGTAGGTAATCTCCTTGGTCATGTAGGACAACAAGTCGACCTTGGTGACAATTTGCACAGGCTTCAATTCCGAGTCTGTCACAATGGCGTTGGAGTTGGTCTCAAAGAATTTGTTCAATAAGTTCAATGGAGTATCCAAAGTAATGGCCTGGTAAGATCTTTTGGTGAAACCAGATTGCTTGGAGATGTTGAAAGATTTCTCAAAGTCCGCCAACTTGGTGAAGTCCAAAAACACGCTCCGGATGGAGTTGGTCATTTGCACCTTCTTCGTGGATAACGACTTCAAGATCTTGGAGAGTGTGATCAATCCAACCAACTTTCCAGTCTGACTCAACACGGGCAACTGATCAAAGCCATTGCTCTGCAACAACTCAAAAGTCTTACCCACAGTGTCAGCAAGAGTGACGGTCACCACTGGAGGCTTGTTGGCCACGAGGTCTTTGATAGTCTTGGTGTTCAAGAAATCATCGGTCTTGGTTGCGGCTTGATTGTTCTCCTCGACCTCGAAGCCGTTGGTCTTCATCCACTCGTCATCGGCGAATTTGGACAAGTATGATCTGATGGAGTCTGGGAACACCACCACGACAACATCGTCCTCGGTCAAATCCTTGGCAACTTGCAAAGCTGCTTGCAAGGCAGAACCAGAGGAGCCTCCAACGAGAATACCCTCTTCTCTGATAATTCTTCTGGCCAACTTGAACGACTCGCGGTCGTCGGTCTTAATCCACGAGTCCACGTAATCTCTGGTCAAAACATCTGGAATGAAGTCGTAACCGATACCTTCGACCATGTATCCTTCGGAAGAAGTGTTCAAGGAGTCTGGCTGCGCCAAGATGGATCCTTTGGGGTCGGCGCCGACAACCTTGATGCTGGAGTTCTTTTCCTTCAAGTACTTGGAGATACCACTGATGGTACCACCTGTTCCAGCACCTGCAACAAAGTGGGTGATCTTACCCTTGGTTTGGTCCCAGATCTCGTAACCAGTTCCGTAGTAGTGGGCCATGGGGTTGGCCTCGTTGGCGTACTGGTCCAAAATCACAGAGTTGGGAATCTCCTTCTCCAACTTTTTGGCCACACCGATGTGAGACTCGGGAGCGTCCCAGGCGGCCTCAGTGGGCGTTCTGATGATTTCAGCACCCAAAGCCTTCAACACAGAAACCTTCTCGTTGGACATCTTCTCTGGCAAGGTGATGATGGTTCTGTAGCCCTTGACTGCACCAACAAGAGCCAAGCCAATACCGGTGTTTCCAGAAGTGGGCTCAATAAGAGTGTACCCAGGCTTGATTCTGCCGGTTTTCTCAGCTTCCAAAACCATGTTCTTGGCGATTCTATCCTTGATGGAGCCACCAGCATTGAACAACTCGACTTTGGCGTAAACCTTGGCCTTGATTCCATAAGACTGGGGGATCTTGTTCAACTGGATCATTGGCGTGTTGCCAATCAAATCCAAAGCATCATGCGAGAGGGGGGGGACAGACATGTTGTTGTTAGAAACTGTGGATGACCAGAAAAAAATACCGGCTCATGTGTGCGTGGTGTATGCAGTACGCGGCCATCCCCAGAGCCGCATTCGCGATGCGGCACTCAGACCAGGAGCAGCAGAAGCAGGAAAAACAGACGCTGATCAGTTGGCGTTGAAATAGTGTAGGATGCGTTGTGTCACGCAGAACGTAGCTGGTCAAATGCTGATGATTTTGCATTTCAAAACCTCCGGGTCCACACCCGGAAGGCCCTTTGTGAAATCGAACACGTGAAAAACACCCTTTCGGTCCACGGCAAAAATCTTGCCTCCATCAGAAGAAAAACATACAGAGGCCGATTCAGATGAACGGAGTGCAGGAGCGACTTCCCCGAGTAATACCACGCTTCTCCGTGTTTGGGGGTTGGTGCCGAAGTTCATCTGTGCATTCGGCGTAGACACCAAAAGAAGACGGCCCAGCTTATCAACGAAAACCATACCATTTCCACGTGGAGACGACTCCACGCCGTAGATGTTGGACCCGATTTCGGGCACCTTCATCAAAACCTCGACCTCTGCATTTGCTGGCTCATCGTAGTCCGAGGAAAGACTGTTGGTTAGCTCAGAGTAGAGTTGCGAGTCTGGACCAATGGCCTGGTTCGGGCGACAGTCCACGGCATAGCCGGTAATCTTAAGCACAATGGACGTCCGCTTTTTAAGCGACGATGACGTCATCACTATGGTATTGGAAAACGGCGTGCCGAATTTGATATCGGTGATACCTTCATTGTCGAGCATTAGGTCATCGTCCTCAATGCCCATAAACTCATCTACCTCGTCCGTAGTGTCGGAAAAATCATCGAGATGCTTGGAGCTGGACTTGTAAGTTGTTGCCGCCCGGGTATCAGAGAATACAAGACGAGGCTCCTTGTATGACTTGGAGCCCTTGTTCTGAAGCGAGATCAAAAAGTACCGCATCTCGTACACTGTGCAGCACAAGAGATGTGTGGAGGTGGCGTTGAACGTGAGAAGTTTCAAGGGATCCCGAAATGGAACTGTGATCATGATAGGGCTCACGTGCACTTGTAGGTTGCGGTCTCGTTCCATGCGATGTAGAATGATGAACGGCTGCTGCTTACCCGACGTTTTTTCTCTCGTGGTGATTCCACATGCCACCGTACTGCTATCGGGTGCCAAAGCTATGCATCGGATTGGGAAGTTGGTCAAGTATGTGTAAACCGGCCGGCCCACAGCGCCTTGAGACGGGTCAATGTTCAAAACCCGAAGGACGCCTCCGGTTCCTGAAAGCACCAAGGTCTTCTCCGAGAGTACGCACGATAGGAATACCGATGACTTGAGCCGCAACGCCAACTCTTTTTGATCGGACGCTTGGGCTGAAGGAAACTCGCTGCGGACAACAAAGCCATGGTTCTCGGGCATTTTCATGTCATTTTCCTCTCCAAATTCGCCGCTGGACTTTCCGCATGCCACTAGCACGGGCCGAGAGGAAGTATATGCGTGAAGCTCCCATTTTTTTTCCGAAACAAGACAGAAAAGTACCTTTGGCTGGTTCTGTGCATCTAGGCTGCGGGCAATTGCAGTACACACAAACTTGTTCAATTTGAATCCCTTATCAAACAAGAACTTCTTGGGCTGTGTGTTGTGACTAGAAACCTTGCGGTGAAAGGGAAAACACTGGGAGAAGTTTCGTTCCTTGTCTTCATCAAGGCTCTTGTTGTTCTGCATACTGACAGACTTGAAGCTTTTCGGTCCAGATGTTGGTTGGTTTTGCTCTGTCACTGCCAAAGACTTGAAGTTTTGCTGGGCCTCTCCAATACTTGCTGGCACCGTCAGGGCCGATTGCTCCTCGGCTTCTTTGGCGTATTTGTAGAATAGCCCCATCAAATTCATCTTTTCAGATGTGGCTGACTCTCGGGAACTTCTTCGGTCCCCTTGCCACAACAGCTTGTTTCTGGTGGGTAAATCTGTGACCTCTGGCTCATTCGGTGAAGTCAACAATTCGGTGTCTGCAGCACTGGAAGATTTGAGCCTCTGAACAATATGAAACAATTCCCGCAAGGGAGTGATTTGACTAAGAATTGATGCTTTTTTTTGGCAAGTCTGGCAAATTGGGTCAGTCTGCCCCAAGAACCCAGACTCTGAAACTAAACAGCCACACGTAAGAACGGCAAGATCATGTAAGACATCGTCGCCATATTCAGAAAGCTTGAGTAGTCTTTCTAGTTCGCGTATTATCTGCATGACGCCAGCCTTGAGTGGCCTAGGTTCCAGTGGGGATTGTGAGAAGTGTGAGCTTATGTTGGTGTACTGCATATAGTCCGGTTCGATAGGGGCTGGTGATTTAATAACCTAAATACTGATGGACCAAGAAATGCATACAAATGCCGATGAACTGAAAGAGAGCCTTTGCGGCTCACAAGTTGAAGTTGACTTCCTCGCCGTAGACTTGCGCCGCAGAGGCTTTTGGCGTGATTGTTTGCGATTTTGAAGCTAGATCTGCACCTTCGGCATCGGTGGCAATGTCCATGTCGACCACGGCTGTTGTTGGGGCTACGGAGGTTCCAGTAGGCACGGGAGCTGCGAAGGCACCAAACATGGACTGGCCAAAATTCTCCTCCTTTTCGATCTCCTCAACCATGTCCTGGAAGTCGAGCTTGGCCTCGTCCACGCCGTAGTCGAAGAACTGGTAGAGAGCCTGTAGCAAAGTTTTGGACTTCAACCAAAAACTCCTGAGAGACAGTTCCTTTTCCGCAGCCCTGGCAGCCTTCATGGCCAGCACATCGAAATCTGGCCGCAAAAGGAGGGCTGATCTAGGACATAAGTCTAGATCTTTCAAACGCATCAACTCCTGAGACTCTGTGAATGTCGTCCTGGTGGCCGGGGAGAAGAAAGCAAACCGAGAGGGCTTGAAATGACCAATAGTGGTGTATCTGGAAGCGACCTCATCTTGCTCAAACTCGAAAGAGATGCCTTTTGCCTTATGGAGCCATCTCTTGATATCCAATAAGGACTGGTCTGCAGAGAAGGTGCCCTTTATGATGTCTCCCAGAATTGTTCTGATAGATAAACAACACTCAGCATGGCCTGATGAGACTTCGGTTCCTTGTTCGACCACGAAATCCTGGGGACTTTCTATAAGTTGAGCCAAGTCCACGTCACTTTTGATTGCAGAGACGGTGCCGTTTTTCGTCATCACAAAATTACAGTCAGATGTAGCAGGATACCGCAGCAAGAGTAACAAGTGATCCAGGGAGCCATGAACAGTCTTTATAACTTTCAAAGTTTTTTGTTGTGGAAGCGCTTGAATTGCGGCCGGGAGAGCCGAAGCTTCCGAGTCTTCCGAGTCTTCCGAGTCTTCACCAGCAGGTCTTGGTGTGAAGCTATCGCTTTTTGTGATCATGATAAGAGCAGGAGAGCTGCCGGAAAATGCCTCGCTGAGCGACATGGGGAACAGGGTCGAATTATTTTGAGGGATAGTATCGATTTTTGAAGTCCATATAAGAAGCCGTGCTTCACGTCAAAAAGAGGTGTGAGGCTTAAAGTGCGGAAACAAGCAAGCAAGCAGGGGTCATTTCTGGCGCGGAAACTTAATGTAGTTTCTTTTGCGCAGCTGCCTGAGGAAGCCAGCCTAGAACATGGAATAAAGCGACAGGTACAGCAAAGTCGTGACTCGTGTGCGTTTCAGAATTGTTTCATGTTTCACACGGAACCAGCTTGGGCCGCCTGGCGCTTAGCAAACGACGTCAATGCATCCGCCTCTGCATATAGGCCGGTCTTGCATACTGTCTAGATTTCACTTGCTATGCATCCGTCTTCATCGCACACTTCCGCGCCTCGATTGACGGAAAGGCGCGCATCTCTACAGGCGCGCAAAACTGCTACGCCAGTACAGACATCGGTCACGTGCACGACGTCACATGCACGACGCATCAGTGCGAGTTTAATGCCAGCCGCGATTACTGGTCTGTTGACGTCGCTTTACTGGTCTCCCTACCACATCCTTTTTATAAAATGCTAGCTTGTCAAGTATAAAAGACGTCAAACTCCCGTGTTACATTGCTACTGCTGCTATACTGCTATCATACCAACAAAGACCAAAGACCCAATTCCCACAACCCTGCCTCTTTGCAACTAAGCACCCTCAAGCCTCTTCTGTCACCATGTCCACTAACATTGGTGTTCTTGTCCGTGTCAGGCCCTCCCTTCCAAGAGAGAAGGACTTGGAGTGTGTGGTGCTGATGCCTCCCGAAAACCCGACCAAACTTGTGTTGAACCTTACCAAGGGCACAAAGGAGTATACTTTCGATGAATGCATCTGGTCGCATGACCAACAGCAGTCGAACTATCTCGGCAACAAGGACTTCTATCAAAAGTGTTGCTCCAATTTACTCGTGCACTTGTACGAGGGGTACAACGTGTGTCTCTTGGCTTACGGCCAAACGGGCTCGGGCAAAACCTTCACCATGATGGGGCATCCGGGAGAAGATGGGATCATACCCCTGGTTGTCCGTGATATCTTGCTCCAAAAGGATATTCTTTTCCAGGACAAAATCAATTGTGAGGTGAGTGTTACGTATTTGGAGATCCACAACGAGAAGGTCAAGGACTTGCTTTGCAACTCCGAGATCCGCAAGGTGCGGGAGAATCCTCAAACTGGCCCGTATGTGGAAAACTTGACTGAGGTCCCCGTGAAATCTTTGGCACATATTCTTGGGATCTTGGGGCCTGCCGACAAATTGAGAAGCGTTGCATCGACAAAGATGAATGATGCCAGCTCCAGATCCCACGCCGTGCTCACTTTCAAATTGAAACAAACCAAGTTCCTCCAAACAGATACCTCTACGGGGGTAGGTGTTCCCATTGAAGAGATCGTTTCCAATATTAAGCTTGTGGATTTGGCTGGGTCCGAGAGACTCGGCCGGACTCAATCATACAAAAACTCAGAAAGAGTGAAGGAAGGAAGCCAGATCAACAAGTCTTTGACTGTCCTTGGCCGGTGCATCAATATTTTGTCGCTGTCTGCGCAGAAGAATGTCGTGGTGCCTTACAGGGATTCAGTGTTAACCTACTTGCTCAAAGAAAACTTGGCAGGTAACTCTCAAACGACTATGGTGTTTTGTATTTCTCCAACTGACTTGGAGGAGACTCAGCAAACGTTGAACTACGCTACCCAAGTAAAGCGCATCAAAACGAAAGCAACTGCCAATGCTTCTAAGCTTATTCGGTCATCAGGCGCTTCTGATGGTGATTACGATATTGACATGGCTGCCCTCGGGTCCTTGAAGCAGGAGATTGCCGCTCTTAACATTGAGCTTGATAATTACAAAAAATACGAAGAGGTCAATGGTGTCTCTGCATTGTTCAATTATCTCGAGCGGGAATGCAACAGGCAAAGTTTCGAGATCAAATATCTCAAATCTCAATTAATCTCGAAATCCGACGAGATTGAGGATTTGCAAGCCCGAAATGAATTTCTTAACCTCGAGATTCGGTCTGTGATTCGCCAGAAGCTTGAGCTTGAGCGCAAGTACCTTGCTCAAAAAGCTGGCGAAATCTCCGTCATCTGTAGCGCTGAGGCCCAGATGCATATGAACAGCGATATTTTTACCTAGCTGCCGTCTTATAATTATAAAAAAATCAAGATTATCTAACATATCAGTGCACCACACTCATTCCTGTACGCAGTCGCAACTTTGGTGAGCAGCGAACTGAAATTCTTTCGAGACTCAACTCCTACAACCTCATGGAATTCAAAAACTACCAGGTCTTGCTCCAGCTCAAAGACGGCCTGCATGTAAAGGGCTTCATCAGCAATGTGAACAAGAGCCAGATCACCATTGGAAACAAGAGCATTGAAAATAGTTTGGTTAAAGACTTGAAAGTGTTGCAATTACCAAAGGGGGAAGCGGAGGCGAACACTCGCAACAAGAAAAACGTTGAGGCACCAGCAGCTCTTTCTGGATTGGCTCATATTGATGATGCCGTGATTACAGCCAAAACAGCATCACGCAGTGGCACTCCAAAGCTGAACAAGAAGAAATCGGACTGGGGCTCGGATGTGCAAGACATCAAGAAGTCCGAGGACTTTGACTTTGCCGCCAACTTGGCTATGTTTGATAAGAAAACTGTTTTTGCTGACTTTCAAAAGCACGACCACGTTAATGCTGCTGACCGTTTGGTGGGCCACAACAAAGTGGAGAAGAAGGACAAGTACGACAACGATGAAATGGTTCTCCCAGCAAACAAAGAAGACACATGGAATAGGATCGGGTCTATCTCGCAGCGCTATTCTCTGCCTGTGAATGGTGTCGGAGGCCCCAACGAGTCTGCCAAGGAGAATGCGTCTTTCAAATTTGTTTTCGAGAATACCAACCTTAGTGTGCCACTCGCCTCTCCGGTGCAACTTCTTGAGATCGAAAGAGCTATACAGAAACACTACTTGTTGGACCACAAGAATACTGCTGAGATCTGCGCTTCAAACCTTTACAAGTTCATTGTCAACAAGATCTTGGGCGGATCTGTGAGACTCAGCAACCGAAAGAACCACAACTTGCCGCCCCTCGTCTTACTTCTAGTCGGCTCTAGTCGTTGCAGCAGCTATTCATTTGCTGTGGGTAGACACTTGGCCAACCACGGCATTCGTGTGCTCGCGTACGCCATCAGCGAGGAGCACTTAAGCGACGAAGATGTCAGCTACCAATGCCAGTTGTTTGAAAAGAGCGGAGGCAAAATCTTCCATTCGGGCTTCAAGGAACTACTGGAAATATTACAACGGCTCGAGACGCCGGTGGAATTGATCATTGACTCGTTACAAGGCAGCACCACACTGTTGTCGGATCTTTTCTATTCGGGTTCTGATTTAGATTCTCTCAAGCAGCTCATTAGGTGGGTCAATGAGCCCAGACAAAGCAGCAAAACCTTGTCGATGGAGATACCGTCTGGAATTGATGGTGGGTCCGGGACTGTTTCAGATTCGCTGTTACACATCAGAAGCTCTTATGTGGCTTCGATCGGGCTCCCTGTCAGCGGCTTATTGCATGCATACAACAACAGCACGCTTGTTGACGACGTGGCACATTTCGTGGTGGATGCGGGAATCCCCAACGCAGTTTTCAATGCCAAGCCACACTTGAGAAAATTTGACAAGTTCTGGTTCTGCGCCGAGGAGATTTTGAATTTGCTGGTCACAAAGGAGTAATCTAACGCAGCCCTTGCATTAGCTCAGCATGAGTACGATCATTGATCACACACACTAGTAACTATTAGCCATGAGATGGCTTTGCCGCATAAAAGGATACAATAATGTTGTAAAAACTAGAGTATACAGAAAATTTACAAGGTCATGAATGTCCCACTGAGAAGTACCAAGCAAACCAGATGGTGCCTACAACAGACAAGCGTGGATGGTGCGCGCACGCCCCGATCTCTTCAACTCACTCACGTTCACACCCAAATTTTCTCGACTACTCCTGTGCCCTTCCACAAACTCCCCGGAACTGACGATCCAAACCATGAATACAGCATCCAGCTGGAATAACTCTACTGGTTTTGGCTCTACCAATACCCAGCCGGGCCTGAATTCGTCTCAGGGAAACACGTCTTTGTTTGGCGCTCCCGCCCAGACAAATCAACCGCTGGGTCTTTTCGGCAATTCCAACTCCCTGAATGTCGCTAGTGGAGGATTGTTTGGTGCCGGCTCCAATGCATCCGGTGGCGGGTTGTTTGGAAATCTGACTGCTGCCAAGCCTATCGCTAGCTTTCCAGGTGCATCGAATACAACAAACCCACAAAACACAAGCTCTGCGAACGGGGGACTTTTTGGAAATTCCGCAACCTCCACAAACTTGGGGGCATCCTCGAATGCTGGGCTTTTTGGAAACTCGGCCAAACGTGCTGTTTCTGAGGGCCCCGCCACGGGCGGGCTTTTCAATACGGCCCCTGCACCTCTTAGCACTTCTTCAACAGCTCAGCCATCTACTTCAAATGGTCTTTTTGGATCCTCCAATGGTCTGGGTCCATCTTCCGGTGGTCTTTTTGGCTCCAATAACACTGGCCAAGCTTCGACCTCCTCTGGACTCTTGGGCAGCAACAACAACAAATCCACTGGTTTGTTTGGAAACAGCAATACGCAATCCTCAGGATTGTTTGGAAACAGCAATACGCAATCCTCAGGATTGTTTGGAAACAGCAATACGCAATCTTCAGGATTGTTTGGATCTTCTGCTCCTTCAGGTGGGCTATTCGGCAATTCCAATACGCTGACTGGGCTACTGGGCAACCAACCAAGTACTTCAGGCTCTATTTATTGCAATCTGTCTCAGAATGTGAACCCTCTGCCTGCAGCTTCTTCCAATGTATATGGCTCGGACTCCATCCTTTCGACTATGCAGATTGCTGAAGCTACGATGCCGCTGTCCATTACGAGCTCGTTGTTTGGATTCACCCCAAACACCACTATCAAGAATCCCAAGACGGCTGCTCCTGACACCAAGAAATTCAAAAACTCTTTGCTTGGCAAGTTAGCTCAAACGTTCAACATCTTTCGCCCGAGCAACAACCAAACCAAAGTGAATAACAGTTTGAAGGGCGTTTTCACACAATCCAACTATGTCAACAGCATTCCTGTGGCTGAAACGTCTAAATTCAAAGTCCAGAAGCAGACCGGCAGACTTCCATCCAGAAAACTCGGATCTGTTAATAAATTGGTGATCAAATCCAAGCCCAGCAAATTTCACTTAATCGACGCGGATAAAGTGTTCAAAGCAAAGCAAAGCAAAGTTCTCACCTCTGCTAATGATGACGACCTATCTGAAACTGAAAGTATTGAAAATGATCCCATCCCAGCACCCATTACAGATGAAGGCTTAAAATCTGCAACAAAAATGAACGGTCATGGCCTCCAGTCTGAGGATATCTTGAATCGGGACAGAAGCGATGACCCAGAACACAATCGTGGCTATTTCTGTTATCCTTCCCTCAAAGAGCTCGCGCAATTCAGCCCAGCCCAACTAAAGCAAGTTCCTGATTTTATTGTGGGGAGGATCGGTCACGGTCAAGTTGCATACAATTTCCCGGTCGACCTCTCGAATATTTTCGAATCTTTCTCTTATGATACGGGCCTCATTGCCGAGGAAATGTTTGGCAAACTCTTCATTCTCAACTCGCCATACGTCATTGTGTATGACGAACGCTACTACAAGTCACCGCCGCAATTTGAAGAATTGAATATGCCAGCAACGGTGACCATAAAGGCGCCTCCCAAAAATCGACCTTTAGAAGACCACATCCGCGCATTGAAGAATTTAGAAGGTCAGGAATTTGTCACTTATGACCCCATAACTTACAACTGGATATCTCAAGTTGAACATTTTAGTGTGTGGGGTCTTCTCGACGATGATGAAGTCGAGGGTGATGAGGCTGACGAGCTCAACAGGTTGAGAGAAATGAAGAAGAAACAAAATGAAAGGGAACATGAGATAAGCCGCTCCAACCTCTACGAGAATGAGTCCTACCACAACGAATTGAAGCGTCAAAAAATTCAAAGACAAACTAGCGGAATCCCTGGAGGTTGGGAGTTCGATACAACAATCAAAGCTGACTCCGGTCTGTTACTCGTCAAGCAAGGCTTGGTTCGCAATGAGATTAATCAAGAAGTGAATCAATTTAAAACCGACAAATCTGCCATTTATATTGCGACAAATGCTAGCGATATCACTTCTGATTCTGAAGAAGAGCCGGTTGACGAAGACCGAGATGGGTCGGCTATGGACGGCCTCTTATTTCCTAATGAAGTCAGAAACTACGATTACATCAAGGAATTTGTGCATGCAGCTCCTACAAACCTCGAAATTGATAACATTATTGACGAGAAAGCATTTGAGCCCGTTTTGGATGACGAGAGGGCTTTCAACTTGTTTGACAAGACGAGCTCTTTCCCAACTTCAAAAAACTGGCTACTACAGTTGGAGCTTGCAAATGAAATCAGCTCCGCCTTGGCCCCCGAATTGAGTCGTCCCAGAAAGACGCAATCTGCACTCAACACTGTTAATGAGATCTTGTTTGGAGATTTGCCTACCAATCTCGACAGCTCATATCAAGCTTCTACTCCTAAAAAGGAATCCTTGGAACCAAAACTTCTTCTCGATGATGCCTCTACTCGGGCGAGCAATGTTTTGAGCAAGTTCACTCATGATATATTGAAAATGTCTTCGATAAGCTCCAGGCAAAACGGCTTCCCCATTTTGGAAATTGACGACAAGTTGACATTCAAAACCATATCTGCCTTGTTTAACGATACAACCGACGGGCACTACTTCAATCTTTCAGCTATCTTGTTTGACCAACCCAACCTTAAGGCCTTTGCTAAATACCGTGATCTCGACTACTCCAATTTGCATTTGGTAAAGAGGCTCGAATGCATCGAGGAAAGGCAAGCTTTCGCCGCATGGCTCAAAACTTATAATAAGCAAGCCTATGAGGATCTACCTCAACCAGAGGACCCCCTCGACCAGATTTTTTGCAAGGTGTGCCTGGGTGATTTGAAGCCAGCAATCGAACTCGCAATTGAGTCACATAACTCTCATCTTGCTCCATTGCTTACACTAATGGACTCCAATGATGCAACAGTTAGAAGTATAGCTGAGGGACAGCTCAATTCATGGAAAACAACGGGTTTCTTGGACTTTATTCCTGGGTCATTGTTAAAGGTTCACAGAATTTTGGCAGGAGACTTCGGCTCTTTTATGGGTAACCTTCCAGACTATGTTTGTCTAGGACTTGAGTTGTTCTATGGCAATCCTGCAGAAAGCGTAAGCTCGGTCGTGACTCGAATCGGTGAAAAGCTCAACCTCGTAAATGAGCTTGGCAGTATTTTGAGAATCCATGCAGCTATCAAGCTGATGCTGTTTTCGGATGCTTGCGAGATTCTAGTGCAATCGAGCTTAAGCCCCAAGTTGAAGTGGATCATCTACCAGATATTGTCCAATAAAGAGCCCAACTGCTCAAACCCAACTGCTCAAAATGCAGTTGCAGCACTTTTTGGAAAGGAGCTTGAACGCTACGGCTTGTGGAAAGAAGCATTGTATGTTTATTCATCGATGGCAAGCGATAAGGACCTGGAGAAATCCATTAGGTCGGCAGTAATCAACTCTGTTGATCATTTCGAAGGCCAGAAAGAACAAAACTTCTTGATGGAAGTGTTGAGAATCCCTAAGGAGTTGATATTCGAAGCCATTTCGCTCAAGAAACGCAAGAAGGAGGATTTCTGGGGATGTGGTGAAGCATTGGTTCTCGCGGGTATGTGGGATGAAGCACACGACCTTATTTGCGAGAAGCTTGCACCACTTGCGGTTATTGAAGAAGGATCATACATGAAGTCAGTTGTGAGAGCTTTGATTAGCAGTTTCCCCCAAGACGGAAAATTGATTGCAAGCTGGAACCAAGGAGCGGGTTTGTTCTCAAAATACTTGCTTGTCACGGAGCAGTACGACAACGAAGAGGATGTGGACTTGTCGGACATCGACTACCTTCTTGACAATTTGGCACTTGTGCAGGAAAAACCCATCTACCTCGTCAATGTGGCCACGCAAATCATGGCCCGCAAAGTTGGCGACATTGCTTTGGAGTACCAAAACAAATTCCCCCAGGCAAAGGAGAAAATCTCACATTTGTCTTTGAGTGAAAACGAAAAGACCTACTTTGCCTCACGCCTCCAGTGAGTGTACTGCACACAGCACCGCGATCTTGATTACTAAAAGTCCATACTTGCATACCATAATACACTTCTCCACACTTCTTACTCCTTTTCACTGCACCTGCATAGCTCACAATGACACCAGCCAAGGAGGATCTCAAGGCCCCCGAGCCGGAGCACTGTCCCGGGCCGGAATCGGAAAATGCAGGAAAAGGTGACGCCTGCGATGGTTGTGCCAACAAAAGCATCTGCGAGAGTCTACCTAAAGGCCCCGACCCTGACATACCCATCATCACGAAAAGGTTGCTGAATATCAAGCATAAAATCTTGGTTCTTTCGGGAAAAGGCGGCGTGGGAAAGTCCACGTTTACCTCCATGCTCTCGTGGGCACTTGCTGCAGATGAGGATCTTGAGGTGGGAGCCATGGACTTGGATATTTGCGGCCCCTCGTTGCCACGCATGCTAGGAGCGGAAGGAGAAACCATTCACCAATCCAATTCGGGATGGTCGCCTGTGTATGCAGCGGACAACTTGGGGTTGATGTCGATCTCGTTCATGCTTCCGGACGCCGACTCTGCCATCATCTGGCGAGGCGCCAAAAAGAACGGACTCATAAAGCAATTCTTGAAGGACGTCAACTGGGGTGACCACTTGGATTACTTGATTGTTGATACGCCGCCCGGCACCTCCGACGAACATTTATCGGTGACATCGTATATGAAGGATGCCGGCATCGATGGCGCCTTGATAGTCACCACGCCGCAAGAGGTGGCGCTCATGGATGTGAGGAAGGAGATTGACTTTTGTCGGAAAGCCAATATCAAGATCTTGGGGCTAGTGGAGAATATGTCCGGGTTCGTGTGTCCAAACTGCAAGGGAGAGTCCTTCATTTTCAAACCCACCACGGGTGGAGGCGAGCAGTTGTGCAAAGACCTCAACATCAAGTTTCTTGGCTCGGTGCCTTTGGATCCACGAATCGGCAAGTCTTGTGACCAGGGCGAGTGCTTTTTCGATGAACATGCTGATTCCCCCGCGTCGACCGCTATTTTGGACGTGGTGGATGCTTTGCGGGATGAGGTTGAGATGCTGTTGGATGGCTTGGAAATTTCGGCCTAGGACAATAATTAATAATACTTTTAATATAGATACGGATTTGGGAATTTCGTCATTGGGTGGCAGTGCGTGCCATTCTTGTGAACGTGGAGACTCTGGAGAACGGTTCGTCCTGCGTCAACACACGTTTTGGGGACTCGTAAGCCACAAAAACACCACTTGTTCATCCAGTCGTCCATGTAGTCTGCATCGGTTTCTCCGCCGGTACTCTACCATAGCCCCTGCATAGAGCGCATCTTATCGCAACTCGCGCCTACTTCTTCCACATATATGTCAGTTGAACAGGCTTTTGCCCGGGTTCCCGCCTTCAAAGAAACGCGGCTCGCGTCCCTCTACTCGGACTTTTCTCACCTTAAGGATTTCAATCCAGAAGGATTTGACGCCAACTGCAAGGCTTGGAAGGATCTCATCATCTACTGCATAAGAGAACATGTCTTCGCATCCAGCGTCTCGATTCCAGGCTCCTTGGCTTCGGCGTTTCTGTCTGCCCAACATGGCGAGCCCAAAGCCATTTACAACGTCGTGGATCAGATGGTGCATGAGGGGACGTTGATGCCCTGGTCGCTTTTTCTGCTGAAGTCGTTTTCAGCCAGCGCCTCTTTTACTGACTACCTTTTCCCGTCCACACTTATCCTGAGAAGCTGGACTTCGCTCAAACTCTCAGTCTATTCGCTGAAAAACGCCGCGGCTGACGAGTACTACTTGGATATGGTGTCTTTGAGAGAAAAGGCCGAGGAAGCCTATCTCAAGCTCCAGAAGCAGGTGCTGCTGGCGGGCGTCTACCTGGCGAAACTATGGAATGAAGACTCACTCATTACGACGCTTCAAGCGCAGGACAAGGATATGTCCACCATCGACGCCAAGGCCATTCTTTTGTATCTCACCAGAGACAAACACAGGCTTCAGATTCTTCAGCGAGATTCGCTGGTAACTTACTACAAGATGGACAAGTCTGCCATCACCGACAATGATGTTGGAATTGCTAACCTTAAAGCTTCGATTAAAAAAGTCACCTCACAAATGTCGTCTTTGGAGACGAAAGTGGACACCGAGATTCCCAGCCGCATTAAGATGTTACTTGCAAGTGAAAAATCCGAAGTCACGAGAACCAGGATCAAGCAGCTTCTCCATCAGAAAGCACGTGCAAGCAAGTCTCTCGAGCAATCGTCGAACTTGCTAGAAAAACTTGCAGGCATTTTAGAAGAAATCGACAAAGCAGAGACAAATGCATCGGTGGTGTCTACCTTGCAATCGGCTAAGAAAGCACTCTCGGCTTTCAATGAGCAAGTTTCCATTGGGGATGTGGAAGATCTAATGCTTGATATTGATGAACAAGTTTCAAAGACTGACGAAGTCAGTAACCTGTTGAGCATAAGCCAGTCCGGTGATTTCGATGATGAAGAATTGGACCGTGAATTGGAGGAACTTGAAGCTTCTGAATCGAAGAAACAAGTATCAGAGACGGAACAAGATGCAAAGCAACAAATACTGGAGAAGGAACAGGATGATGAGGATGTCATTGAAAGATTACAAAAAGTCCTGCTTAATGATACATCAGCCCCAGAAGAGGTCGAGAACAAAAAGAAAAATGAACAGGTGTACGCTACATAGCCTTGACAGCTGACATTGATTCTATTGCTGGTATTTTGTAAAATTAGCGATGGTGGTTTGAAATTTCATTTCGGTGGCATGCCCTAGCCCAAGATTTGGGAAATTTGTTGAGTCAAGTTAAATAACTCCACAGACGGGTCATTGTACTCCATGTTGTCAGAGTTATTAAGAGTGCCTCTGGAGTTTTGACCCTCGCTCAACTTCTTGATGCCATGCAAAATTGATTCATTTTCCTTGATCAAGGCTTGGATCTCACTGTTGTTGGACTCCAACAATTGTAAAATGGTCCACAACGAGATGTGCTCGAACGTGGCATTTCTGCTTTGAAGAAACCTCAACAAGAATCCATGAATTCCTTCATTTGGTTGGGTCCAGTTGTCAAGAATGTAGCTCTCGTGTTCATTAGACACACGGGAACACAAGTTGGCCAAAGCGGCAGCTGAATTCCCGCAAACCTCACCGTTTTCACTGAAAGTCAACGGAATCAAAACATCAATGATGTGGCTCTCGTAAAGCTTGGGCTTCAAATCATCTGCCAAAGCCAAAATAGCAAAACATGCAGAAATTTCCAGCTGTACTGACAAAGGAACTTTCAAAACCAACTCCTTGCATTTTTCGACAGCGCCTGCATTCAATAAGGCAAGCCTATTCCGTTCGCTTGAGGCAGCCAAGTTTCTAAGGGTCGAGATAGCATGACACTGGATCTCTTCCAGGTCGTCGAAATCTAATAGCGACACCAAAGGCTTCAAGAATCCGGCCTCAATTATCAATGCTTCATTGAGTGGGTGAATGGAGATGTTGCGGATACAAGCCACCGCAGCCAAAACCAAGGGCTGGTGGTTGCAAGTCAATAGCTGGACCAAGTAAGGTAGACCACCAGCCCTTACGATATCAACTTGGTAGCCGGAATCAGAAGCCAAGTTCCTCAATGCAAGAGTTGCCTGACACTGGACTCTAGGCGATGGGGAGTCCATCAAGCTCACCAAGTGGCTGACGAGTTTTGGCTCGGTGGTTGACAACTTTTTTCTGTTCAGATCATCGACAGCAATGTTGGACAAAGCTGTAGTACAGTAGTACTGGACATCAGCATCATCGCTAGATAACAAAGACACGAGAACAGGTACAGCGCCCGCGTTCACCAATTCTTGTCTGTTTTCGAGCGAATGCGTCATGTTCAACAAAGCACCAGTCGCGTTTCTCTGGACACGAATATCCTTCGACTTGGCCAACTTGGTCAAAGGAATCAAGGCACCGCTTTTAGCGATTCTAGACTTATTTTCATCCTGGGTGGCTAAGTTGGTGATGCAGCCAACAGCATTGCATTGGACCTCGATGTTGGAGGACATCATCTGTCTGATCAAAGGCTCAATCCCTCCCATTTCGGCAATCAAAGATTTGTTTTCGTTGTTGACGGCCAAATTGCCCAAAGCGCCGCAAGCAGCTCTTTGTACCTCAGTATCATTAGATTGCAAAAGAATCAAGATGGGCTCTAGAACATCTCTGTTCACCTCACGCACATCTTTCTCGGTGATTTCAGCAAAGGCCAAGGCGGCGCTTCTTTGCAAATCGATGTTCTCGGAGTACACCAAAGTCAGCAAGGATCTCAAGGGACCGTTACTGAAAAAGTCCACATCGGACCTGTTCTCCAAGTACTGCAAAAGAGCAGAGATAGCCTCCCTCTCATTTTCAGCTAGCAAGAGAGGCGGGTATTTTCCGTCCCCATTGGACGGATACAAGCAACTGCAACAGAGACCCATCTAAAGATAGTGGCACGAAAACCAGGGTCGGTAACAAATCGGAAAATTGCTCACAAACACAAAAGCAACTCACAGCAGTCGTAAGTTTCGCCAGCTGTATTTCGAGGAGAGGATAGAGACACAGCAAGGATTATCGAAGTCCAGAAGTCAGAAACACAAACTTGCTGTTTGGGATTTTTTTCTCGTTTTTGGTTTGCTTCAACAATGAATACAAAAAGAGCCGGAAAACGCTGCAGCGATTTATGTGGCGTTGAGTCAATGGGCAATAGTAGCGGTTAATCCAATGATGACAATGCAATCGCGTGGTGGGTTTTGCTATCGCTTGACAAAATGCTCGTTTCGTTGTCTGCTCACGGTGAGGTGAATGTAGGGAGTGCGGGGCACAATAAGAGTTGGGTGCCGCGCTTACACGGCCGCAATCCGGGAGTGCGATAAGCACGCGTACGCCGAGACCATAGTGTGACTATAGTCGTGCATGCAGGATACTTGTCTTATAAGCAGTGGCATCTGGATGTCAAGTCTGCCTTGGTTGAATCTGGCAAGAATGTGCGCATATTTCCACAACAGCGCTCTGCATTTAACTCCGGGATAATAATGGATGTGGGGGATTTAGTGTAGTAAGGTTGTGGTTTAAATACAAACAGCCCTATGGAATTGTTGAGTACCGAAATCTTCGGCCAAAATTCCTTTTCAAAGTGAATTCTTGTCTTGTCCTAGTAGTCCACAGCGCTGGATTTCCCTGTTAGGAAACGTACCCGCTCTGACTCCCATACCAGAACCCCCAAGAAAGCTTTACGAATACACTACGTGGAGGTGCCGTGACCCGCAGGTCACCCGCCCCGATACGGACTCTCGTATACAAATCCCGCCTCCTGTCGTAAAGGAAATCTCGTATGTACATCCGTGCAGGATGCCACACTAGAGATTTCCCACTATATAAAGAGATACGGCACCCTTTTCAAAGACCAGTTCCTAGGAGTATCCCGATTAGCAAATAATAGTGCACATCATCTGGATAACACTCCGTATCTCAGTATTTTCACAAATGGGCGTGTGGTCTAGTGGTATGATTCTCGCTTTGGGTTGGGTCGCAAGACCACAAATCTGCGAGAGGCCCTGGGTTCAATTCCCAGTATGCCCCTTTTTTGCATTTCAAGAAAAGCACCCGGCCTCCGGTCTTTACGTCTTGACCTTGCTAACCCGCCCTTCCGTATTTAAGCGGACTTTCGCGTTCCCCGGATTATGCCCAGCAATCTTGGGCCGGTGCCGATCAGGGCGCACTTTTTCTAACACCTTCGAAATTCAGCCCCCAGAATACTCTCAACTTCTCCACCAACTACAAAATGGGCATCAACAATCCAATCCCCAGAAGTTTGAAGAGTGAGTCAAAGTATGTGGTTTTCCAATGCTGTACACACCCCGCGTTCTTCCATGAAGATTAAGTTTTCCCCATGTGGTCGGGCTTTCCCACCACCGGAGCTGACAAAGTACAATACTAACGACCAGAAAAGCAGCCAAGGTTTTGGCCAGTTTCGTGAAGCCAAACCAGGTGGCAGGACCTGACCAAATTATTCCGCCCGAGATCTTGAGAAATGCAAAGGGCCTTGCAATCATCACTGTGTTGAAGGCAGGGTTTCTCTTCTCCGGGAGGGCCGGATCGGGTGTCATTGTGGCCAGATTGCCCGATGGTTCCTGGTCGCCTCCTTCGGCCATCGTCACCGCTGGTGCCGGTGTTGGAGGTCAGATTGGTGCTGAGCTTACAGATTTCGTTTTCATCCTCAACACCGCCTCCGCTGTGGAGTCGTTTGCACAATTGGGTTCGGTGACTTTGGGAACAAACTTGTCTGTGGCTGCCGGTCCATTGGGCAGAAATGCTGAAGCTGCTGGAACTGCTTCATTGAAATCTGTGTCAGCAGTGTTTGCTTATTCGAAAACCAAGGGTCTTTTCGCAGGTGTCTCGTTGGAGGGCTCTGCCATCCTTGAAAGACGTGATGCTAACAGAAAGTTTTATGGCAACAACTGCAAGGCCCGGAACATTTTGAGTGGTCAAGTGGAGAATGTGCATGGGTGTGAACCGCTCATGAGGATCTTGGAGAGCAGGGTCTTTTCTTCCAGAATGACCGACGAAGACTTCTACAATGATGACTACTACGACGACATTCCTGACGACTTCTCTGACTCCACTTCCGAGTACTCGTCGCGTCAGTATAGAAACTACAATCAGGGCAGCAGAAGATACCCCGACGAATACGGCTACTCCGATGACGAGTATTCCGATGACGCTCCCAGCCGCCGCCGCACAGCCTCCAATGCTGGCTCTAGATCAGGTGATTCCAAGGGCGGCTCCCGGCGCCCCGGATGGGAGGACAACATCTACGACGGAAGCAGTCGAAGACGCGGTGACAGCGACATTGACCACTTGGGGTCGAAACTCAACAAAACCAAGCTTGCTGACTCGGGTTCCAGTCCATCTAGACCTTCCTCTAGCAGCAAACCCGACTTTGGAGGTCAACAAAAGTCCAATTCCACTCAGGCCATTGCTCTTTATACTTTTAAAGGCGAGCAACCGGGAGATCTACAATTCAAGAAAGGTGATGTGCTAGACATCATACACAAAACAGACACTACGGATGATTGGTGGACAGGAAGGAACTACGGTCGCAGCGGTATTTTTCCTGCCAATTACGTGGAGTTGATTTAGGTGTTGGATTCGTGAGTCATTTCTTTCTATTGTCTTGATGTGGAGTTGCCTGTAAAACTTCATGGAGGCACTCAAATTGATCATAATTTCAAGACCTCCTGCACAAAGTGCTCAACCACAATTTTGCCCTCATCGAAGGCTGGGTCTTCGTGTCTGTATATCACTGCTGCGTGCGTCGCCTTTGTATGTCTTATGATCACCGGGTACTTGTTCCACTCCAACTTGTTGAGGTTATTGACGATGTTTTCCTGCGACTCTGTCAAGTTGACATCGAAGCTGGCCATGGATTTCCCCCTAAGATCCACTAAAGTGCGCCCCGATTCTGAAAACAGATTATCGCTGTCATTATCAAACTCCGCCACACTGTTTTTGTTTTTTTGCTTCAACACGCTGTATTGATACTCGGAGTAATTCTCATTGCTCATGGCTTGGAGGATCGAGTCCACCAAGTTGTCCGTCTGATCTCTGACCCTTTCGCTGAGTCCAAGCGAAATTCCAGAAGCATGTGAGCTAACCTTGGAGAGGGCATTTGGTTCCTCGGGTCCTTCTCCGTAATCAAAAGTGTTATCTATTGTGTCGTAGAGCACCCGAAGACTTTCTGCGCCCTCGTTGGAGAAGTCCTTCATTCTTTTATTGAGCATGACTCTTTGCCAGATAGAGTTTCCAAGGACGTAGATACCATAAAGCGGAGCCAAAAACACAAAGTATAAAGTGAGTTTCAGCCACAAGAGAGTCTGAAAGAAGAATCTGCGCATGGAAAACTGCCTCGCGGGAGCATCGACCTTGTTGAACTGGAGCAGCTTCGAAATATCAATCACGGTAGGCTCGTAGCCCTCCACATATCCCAAAGCGTACGCGCTTGTCCTCTCGTTCACCATGTTCGTGAAAGGATCAATTGGCGATATGGATGTTGTGTACCATGCCGTCCGTCTATCGTTGATAGTGTTGGCGTACAAGTGACGGTGATCAAAAAGGCTCAAGGCTTTGTAAAAGCTGGAGGCCGGGTTAGCCATCCACTCAAGCAATGGTAGCTCGGAGTCGCCAATCTCCATCTTGTCTTTGAGAAACATCTGTCTCCCCGTGTGTACAAGCACATATGGAGCCACAAAGTTGTATAGGCGTGCCGAGAATGACGAGCTGGCGTTCAAAGCACCAACGTTGGGAGTGCAGAATGTTGTGAAGTGGCACGGGCGGATGTTGTCAAAGAAGCCGCCATGATATAGAACCCCCAAGGCATACCTGGAGATCAAGCCGCCCATCGAGTAGCCAACGAGCGAGAATTTGGTAACGCTAATGCCCTTCAGCTTGAGCTCCTCCACGTATGCCCAGATCTCGTCAGATATTCGCTTTCCATTCACATCCACGCCGTCATAAGTCAAGTACCCTGAGTGAGAGCCCGTCTTATATACCACCAAGCGTTCGGTGGGGTCTTCCGGAGAACAGCAGTTGTTGATCTGACTTTCTAAATAAGTCATGTGGGACTGGTTACCCCAAATACCGTGGACAAGGACCACCAAATGGCAAGACATCAGGAAGAAGGTAATAGGGGTATCAGAATTTTGGGTGCGAAACCGGAGTATTTTGCATGTGCTTCCGCGAGGGGCATGGAACGGCACTGCACATGCAATATTGACAGTCCTGCAACTACATCTACAAGGCATCATCATTCCTGTCATTCACAAAATCTCGGGCATTATTTCTCAGATACGTGTGTAATTTTTTCCTGGTATGCCACATCACGCCAAACATTTCTCGATCAAAACACCCGCCGCTACACCCACATTGAGTGAGTCCACCAAGTCATCACCCAGGCGGCGTTTCTCCAACCCAACCAAGTAATCTGATCTTAGTTTCATGTTGGCTCTCACACCCAGGCCCTCACTTCCCAAAATCATCAACATGGGCGCCACATTCAAAATCCCCGCCAAGTCTGACGCTTCAATGTACTTGCTGGACACGTGCCCACGGTGCTTCCCCCGCATGGAGCTCAAATCTTCGTCCCTTCCACACGAGCTGGTGGTAACGACACTCCAGCCGTTGCTTTTGGCAGACTCCACAAAGCTCAAGCTGCGGTCTGCCTTATAGATGGGCATGAGATCAAGTGCTCCTGCAGACGCCTTTGCGGCCACGGGGCCAAGACGGGCCGAGTCCATGCTTGGAACCACAACGAAATCGGCTCCGAAAAAGTAGGCAGACCGGATGATGTTACCCAAGTTCTGTGGATCTGTGACTCCGTCCACGAAAATGCCCAAGGGGAATTTGTTGGCGCCGGGAGGCGTCGATCTGGCCACTTGGCACTCTTGCAGAACAGGCATGTCGGTTTGCTCTTCAAATACAGTCACGCTGTACAGCCCCTTCGCACCATCGCTGTTTGCATCGAGCTGCTTCACTTCGGGAATGCGTAAAGGCTTGGTTTCCAAGACCACGCCATTGTGAACGCCGTTCGAACTCAAAGTGTTCATTTCGCCCTTGGTTTGCTTCTCAATCACCCTCACACCATACTTCTTGGCAAGCAGAAGGATCTGGCGGGGGTTGTCCTTGGAACTCTGGATATAGAGCGTGCTGAAGGCATCTCGCTTTCCTGCAGTCAAGGCAGACATGACAGAGTGCGTGCCAAAGAGATACTCAGAAAGCGGGTTCAATGCAGGTCGACGGTTTCGGCGGGCGTCGTAGTCATCGCCCATTTCGTGCTTTCGCCTTTGCTCTCGGAGCGAGCGCTGGCGTGTGACCTTGTCATCCAAGGCCTTTCGCTGTTCCGGCGAAATGTTGGCGTACTTCCGGATGAAGTACTCGTGTTTCGAGATGTTCAACTTATCCCATATCTTTTGCTGGGGCTTTTCGTTTGGACCCGGATTAAAAGACGCCTCGAATTTCTTGATGCCCTTCTTCAGATCATGTGACTTGAACACTGGCCGGATAGCCCGGCTGACGCTGCTGGTGTGGAGTCTTCTCATGGTGAGCAGTGAAAAGATGCGCATCGCCTTTTATGCGCGCCCTCACATCGGAGTCAAGTGAAACCCCAACCTCCCTAAGTCTACTTGAGCTCATCTTATTTTTGGATCGATCATTTCCAGCTAGATTGCTGCTTCCTGCCCCAGGATTTGTTCGTTCTGCCGCCATGTCTGAAGCTTGTAAGTTGTCTGGTTCTAGAACAAGACGCCCTTCGTGGACGGCACGTCGTTGGTGCCATTCAGGCTGATGGCCTCCTTGATCGCAATCGCCAACGCCTTGAATGCACTCTCTGCTCGGTGGTGGTCGTTGAACCCACGGAGACAGTCCACGTGGAGAGTGAGAGCGGCGCCTTGCGCAAAACTCTCCAACACATGTGGAATCATCTCCGTGGATAAGTCGCCGATCTTCTCCCTTTTTAAGCCCAAATCCACCACAGCGTATGGGCGGTTGGAAAGGTCCACCACGGCCCGGCTGAGCGCCTCGTCCAAAGGTGCAAACCCGGACCCAAAGCGCTTGACGCCGCGCACGTGACCAAGTGCCTTGTGGAAAGCAAGACCCAAGCTAATTCCCACATCCTCGGCAGTGTGGTGGTCATCAATGTGTAAATCGCCAATGCACTCCACGATGAGTGACCAGCCCGAGTGTTTGGCTAGCGCGTGAAGCATGTGGTCCAAAAAGCCGATGCCAGTCTGGACATTAATCACCTGGGTCTGGGTCTGCTGAGCTGCGTGTTCCTCGGAATGCTTGTTGCCAAGAATGGACTTCTCCACTTGGACAAAGCCGCCATCAAGCGAGATGGCGATCTGGATCTTGGTTTCGTTTGTATCCCTGGATAGCGTAGCGGAGCGAACCATATTGGTAGTGCGAGTGTGGAGATTGGAGTCGTAGGTCTGGCTTGGTTGGCGCACGCCCAGCCATTGACATAAACCCTGTTTCACGGTGGCAATTTTTGAATGTAGCTATAGCCAGAAAATGCATCGTTGAGGATCATTTCTAGCCAAGCGACATTTCCAGGCATTTATAAAATCGCATGTGGATACACTTTCGGCCCATTTCTGCTGGTACCGCTATAAGATCTCCAACCGCCATATTCCTGTCCACTGAAAATAACTTCCATCCACTTAAAGTGACAACCCACTCAACAAAACTTCAGTCCAAAAACAATCTTTAGTACTAGAGTACACTTAACAAAAAAGACACACATCCAGGACTCCTTATAGCCGAATTCGCGGTATGGTTTTGCAGGCGCGGCATTCAGTTTGTAGATCCAGGTTACCGCGCCTCAAATTTCACATCAGTGCACTCCTCCAATTCAACCTTCATTGTCCCTACTCCGTTATCCCAATTAGTCCCTTCAACCACGTGAAATCGCCCCTGGTATTGAATTTGCAGCAGCAAGAAAATCAAGCCTCCCCGACACCTCATTGGATTCGTTCCTACTGCATGAACAAGAAACATCGCTTCAGCTATCGCTAGGTCCTAGGACTTATATTCACACATCCATCATGCTAAGCACCGCCTCCTACCAGCGAACAAAGGTCATCGGCCAAGGAAAGTTTGGCGTGGTGTACAAAGGCTACCATAAGAAAACAGAAAAGGTTGTGGCCATCAAGGTTCTCGAGCTAGATACAAAGTACGATGAAGTGGTGGACGTCCAGCAGGAGATCCAGTTTCTTGCCGACTTGAAAAACTGCCCCAACGTTACCCACTACTACGGCTCCTTCTTGGACGGCACCAAACTATGGATCATCATGGACTACTGCGCCGGTGGCTCCTTACGAACTCTCTTGAAAGCTGGTACTTTGGAAGAAAAGCATATCGGAGTCATTGTACGTGAAGTGCTCATGGCGCTTCTGGCTGTGCACAAACTCGGCGTCATACATCGAGACCTCAAGGCGGCAAACATCCTCATCACCAATGAGGGCCATGTCCAAGTCTGCGATTTTGGTGTTGCTGCGCAGCTCACGGCTAATTCGAATAAGCGGACCACCATTGCAGGCACGCCGTTTTGGATGGCTCCGGAGGTTATCCGCGAGGGTGATAACTATAACGTCAAGGCCGATATTTGGTCTTTGGGAATCACCATCTACGAGCTAGCCACGGGGAACCCCCCTTATTGTGAAAAGGGGGCTTCTTGGGCCATGGCCATGATCGAAAAACAAGCCCCTCCTCGCTTGGAAGGCCGAGAATATCCTGTGGCGTTGAAAGATTGTATTGCCCTCTGTTTGGATGAAAACCCCGAAGAGAGACCGTCCGCTGATACCATGATGAAGTGCAAGCTCGTGAAGCAGTACAAGAGTCTTCCTACGGCAGTTTTGAAAGAGGTCATCTCTCGTTATCTATTATGGAGAGACCACAACTCCTCGCGAGATTCGGTTTACATGCATCCAGACGACGCAAAGACCAATGACTCTGGACTAGAGGTGAAATGGGACTTCGATTCGTTGAGCTCCCGAGAGTACATTGTTGAAAACGACATTGATCTCGAAGCGGCTGAAGGCTACGATCATTTCAAGACAAACGACAACACCATGAACGCTGATACCCTACACTACAATGCACCGACTTTCCGCTTGAATGATACCCTCACTCAAGGAAACTACTCACTGGCCACCCATTCAACGAGCAAATTGGGCACAGCTGAGGAACGCGGGCTGTCTGTTCATTACAACTCCAACACGCAGCCAACATCCAAGACTACATCCCATTCCACGAAAAATATTAGCTCTCCGGTTCCCAAATCATTGATCTCCCTTTTCGAGGAAGATGACGACGAAGAAGACGGCTCGGCAGGGTCGGGCTCGAATTTTGATCTCGCTCGTGCTCCCAACATGCCCTTAAATGATTTCTTACAAATGAGCTCCCCAACCATCGAGATCCCCGACATGGAGAGCTTGTCTAAGCTTGCTTCTGCCCCGAGAAGTCAAAATCTCCCGGCGCCTTCCACAAAGGCCCAACCACTCCATACTCCTCCCCATCACAATTTTCCAATACTTGACAAGCCTCCAGCTTTGGTGCAATCACTGTCTAGTGGAAGCGTGTCGGACAGGATGGGATCTCCAACGAACGGATCCAGAAACCGCAAGCACACCATCTCCAATACCGGCAGCTCGATTTCGTCGGGGGCCTCTTTCTTGGACCAGACAGCGCCACGAACTCCACCATACGTTCAAGACCTTTCCAGTCATCTTTCAGAAAAGAGCTCACCTACCCCGGCGATGAACAACTCGAATGCTCCGTATACCGATGCATCGCTCAACAATAGTCCTTCAAAGTCCATGAGAGCACTTCAATCCAACAACAACCCAATGCTACAGCCAATCAACTTCAAGCTTCATGCAGAGCCGTTTTCAAGCAAAGCCACCAGTGGCTCTACGAGCTCATTACCAGCAACAACTGCGTCCCTGTCTGCACACCCTGGGCTTGGAAATGGCGCCTCGAGTCTTGACTTACCGAAAGTTGCTAAGACCAAGAAGGAAAAACCAAGTCTTCGGATCCAAATGCCTGTTCCATCGGCGTCATTCAACTCTCTCACTATCTTGGCTGGTGATCTGAATGATACCAAACGCCCCGACAATAACGTCAATCAATTTGGGATCAACCCAGCCTTGGTCGGCAGTGTCACATCCATGACCCCAGTGGCGGAAAAGGATAACCAGCTACATGAAAGCTTGGATCCCAAGCCCCGAGTGCCAGAGATGACAGGTGCGGTCCGCTCAAACTCAACTAAAAGAGCAGTAACTACGCTTGGTCCTGCATCGGCGCCAATAATAGGCTCTTTCACCACCGATGACAATACCTACAACCATTCTGTGCCCAAGTCCTCTTTGAGAAGAGGCTTGAAATTTCCCACGATTCCTCCGTTGGACGGAGACTTGTTCATGGACTCAACACCTAAGGCCAGGATTGTCAGCGAGCTAGAAAATTTGGTTGGGCTCTTCAAACAGGGTCTCGAGTCGCTAGAGGAGTCTTTTTAGTACGTTCGGCGAAAGGCCGAAGGATCAAGAGTTTGACAAATGGAGATATACGTGCGCAACACAAATCCTGGAAAGGCACGTAACACGATCTCAGTGGCAGTGCAGAACATAAGCATGCCGCCTCGAATGAGACGTCGTATTACGACGGCTAAGCTAGAAGAAATAGAAAACGAGCAAAAGATCTTAGATAACAAAATCGTCCGCCCATTTGAGACTTTAAACGGGCTCCCCATTTCATACAACGCGCCACCCTACGGGAATTACGAAGAGATCCTCAAAAACCCCTTAACAATCAAGGATTCAGCCGTTTTATACAATTCACTTATCCGCTCAAGGAAAACTTACGTTTATCATGCTCCTATGTTCAAACTACACTGGGTCAAGCAGACAACATACGCCAAAAAGCTCGCAGAAATGGACAAAGAAAAGCAAAAGGAGATCTTAAAGGATTCCAGCAATAGAAAGAGATTTGCAAAGGCAACCACAAATTCGCTCGAAGCGAGAACTAGAATTCCAGTTTTAAGCCCTGATGTCAATGCCCGTGATGTCATGTCCAAGCTATGTGAAGCATCGATGACTCTTGGACCTCACACTATGGATATTCGGATCTTTATTGCTAAGGACGCGAGGTCTGAAAAATCTAGAGCTATTGAAGAGATAAAGAAGTTCGGGGGAAAGCCTGCTGAAGCTGATAATCCGATAAAACGAGAGCAGTCCGTTGGTTTCACCGAAGGAACCTTGAGCGGCGCGTCTTCGTTGCTGCAGCAATACTCTTCCATTGGGAGACCAAACCCATTTCCGAAAGCGGCTGAAGCAGAGAAATCGTCGCCATCAGTTGGGGCCCCAGAGAAAACGCCCACCTCAACTGTGGAGGATTCGAGAAAAACGGAGGTCAATCACGAACAGCAGAGTTTGAATGAAAGCAAAGCCTCAACCCCTCATTTGAGCGCTCAGAGGAGTCCGGCCATCAGCAATTCCGACAACATCATCATCGGGGCGAGAGGGTTCAGCTCCAAAGCAACCCTGTCTAGTGGCTCGGGCATAATCGAAGATCAAAAGGACAGCACTGGGGTCCCGGAAAAATCCACCGAATCTGAAACTGCGGATAAGGGTAGCGGCGGTGTCGATAAATCGAATCCAGACACCAAACAGAAGTCGATGTCAGATACAGCAAGTGATAAGCCTGAATCGAAACCGCCAGCACAAGCAGCGCGTCCGCCACCCGCAAACCTACAATCGGTGGACAATACCATTATGATTTCTAACTTGAATGCCATCGCAAAGGTCGATGTTTCACTCAATGATCTCATGAAAGAAGTCGCTCTGGGAAAAGCTTCTGAGGTCCAAATCTCGACTTTTAAGAGGTACATCGAGAGGGCCAAACAGATGGGCCCTCAGCCACACCATGCTGAATTGTACTTCTCTAAAGGTCTACCTCTCCCACCAAATTTCCCCAAACCATACCAACCACGGCCGATTGAAAGACGGCCCACTGCGCTCCCGAGAATGAAGATGCATAATCCAATGAAACTCACGGCTTTCCAAGAGAAATACTTGCATAACGCCACGCTTGTTTTTGAGTTTCTCGAAAACCCGAACGTGAGATACATCATCCCACAAGACTCCATTTGTGAGGTTCTTGAACCTCAGCTCCCTGCACCTGCTGATGCAGAAGAGGGAACAGATTTCAATGATGTTCTCTTCAGCTTCATTTGGGTTCATAATATCGATGAAGTTGAGTCCTATGAGAAAAGGCTACAGGAATATGAGGCCGAGGTTGCCAAAAAAGAGGAGGAGGAACGAATTGCAAAAGAGGAGGAGGAAAAGAAGCAGAAAGAGGAAGAGAAGGCTGAAGATGAAGAAGCGGCAGAAACTCCTCAGCCCGATGTACGAGCTCTGAGAACAAAGAAAAAAGCACCTCCCCCAAAAAAGAAGAAGCCACTAGTGCCACCAGAGGAGCCAACTTTGAGATTCACTACTTTTTCCTTCACTGTGCACAACATTCCCTCGCGTTATGTTCCAATTGTCAGAAACAGTATGAAACCACTCAAGCAGGTGCAGGAAAAGATGCTGAAGATCCTATCCACTGGTAATCGGGTAACGAGTTTTTATCTTTGGTATAAAGTTGATGCACGTTTGGATGAAGGGTTTGCAGAGGACTTGAGAAATGCTGCGGTTGAAGAAGAGAAAGAAATGACTGGATTCATGCCGCCGGTGGAAGCCAAGAAGAGAAAGCCAAGAGACTATAAAGCGATGAGATTGAAGAAGCTCAAAGAGAGTTCCGGAGAAACAGCTGTCAAGGCGGAGGAAGGTATCGGAAAGCCGCCTTATGGAGCCGCGCCCCTGAGCGAGGGTCTTTGAACACATGAACAGTACGCTTATAGGTTAATAAAATATATACAGGCCCCTATTAATTTCCTTGCTTGGTCAACAAGTTCAAGAGAGACAGAACTTGCGATTGGACCTCATCATTGTTTCTCTCGTAAATGCCTCTTGGGTTGGGGTTGGATGGCGGATATTTGGACGAAGACATGCTGATGTCAGAACTTTGCATCCAAGAGCCAACCTTGACACCATCAACAAGCATGTGCACCGAACCCGAGGGGGTGATCTCTGCACCAGCCACCTTGAACGGAAGAACAAACTGTCTGGAGTGCTTTCCAGGGGCATTGTTAATGAAGTTCGACTGTAACAAAGTGGTTCTTTCGCTGGTGCGACTGATAATACCACCAATGGCTGCTGTTTCGTTTCTGACTAGTCTTCCGGGAAGTATAACTTCATGCTTTACACCATTGGGGCTGTTGGCAAGTCTGCCGGACTGAAGGTAAGAAAGACCAGCCGTTCCTTGTACGCTAGTCGTGGCTCTGCGAGGGGTAGAGCCGACCGTCTTGGTCAAGTCCTTAATCGAGGGTTCCCGTTTGACAATGTTTGGAGAAGAAGCAACGAGACTCTTCAACAACTTTTCAAGAGGAGATGACGAGGATTTTTGCAACAACAGACTCGGGTCATGCTCGAGAACCCAATTTTTGAAGTCTTTGTAGAAGTTGGGGTTTTTTTCGAGAAGCTTCTTGACTTCGCTTAAGGACGCAGACAGGTCCAAGTTGAACTTGCTAAGGATCGAGGCTCGTGACTCTGCATCGCTTTTGCTCAAAGACTTGTTGCCTTCCCATGCAAAAAGAGGGTTTTGCTTCGAGTTGGAGTTTTTCAATACAACGCCGGACTCTTGAAATCTGAGTTTGGTATAGTGGGGACCCGAGTATTTTTCGACATCGGGCATGTTCTTGAAGTTATCAATGTCGTTGAAAGCAATATGAGATCTTCCGATCTGTTTGGGGAGCGCCGATTTCAAACCGAAGTTGGATCTCTTGGCACTCTCCTTAGGTGTATAGATGACCTGGTGCGTTGGGGTGGACACAGAGGGACCTCTCAAATTTTTGCTAGTTGGAGTAGCCACTTGAGCCAACTTTGAGTTCTTGAACAACCGATACAACTCTTGATTGTTCATGGCTGCGGTTGAATGACAAGAATGACTGGATGTGCAAGATTTTTTCTCGGGGGAGGGTGGTGTCTTGGTGCGCGAACTAACAGGCGTAAGCAAAAGTTACTCCAAAACGGCCCACTTCTGGAGTGCGATTCACAGGATTCAATGTGAGCTTGAAACCTGTGCTCACCAAAAAATCCTTGTAGCGTCCGACCCAAAGAATTTTAAGCATGCGGTCGCTTATGCTGGTGGAAGCTTTGAGCACGCTGGAGAAGTTGCTTTCTTTCACGAGATTCTGGAACGCGCTCATCACCTCTTGGTCTTTCCGGGACTTGAGAAGCGGCGAGTTGATGCGGTAGCTGCCATCTCGGCGCTCGACTGGGTTGAAGTCGATTGCGCTGGGAGTAAAAGACGGCGCCAAAACGTCATGGTGTATGGAGAACGGGCGGTCCTCTTCTGTGGGTTCATGGTGGTCTCGAAGCGCACGCGGTCTTGCGTGCTTGGGGGTCGAGAAGATGGTGGGGTTCTTCAGGAAGTTGCAGAGCTCGATACCAAGAGAAAGATTGCTTGCGTAAGAGAACCAGTTGAAGTCATACTTGGAACACACCGTGGACGATACGGACGTTTTGACGTTGTAGGTCAGCGAGATGTGGCCCAAGATGGGGTTACAACTCAAGGTCATGGTGAGAGGCTTCCCCGTTAGTGTAGAGCGCGTGGAGTACCGGACTGCCGTGGATAATCCCGGGCTCATGGACTTGGCTGCGTACCAAAGCTCAGTGCCAACCGAGAACACGGAGTTGTCGAACTTGGGAATAATCGACTGGGACTTCTGCGTGTTGCCAAAATTGTAGAGACACCGAAACCCGATCAACGCCTCATTGGTGGAGTAAATGTACTCACGGGAGAAATGCGGGTTGTTCTCCTGGAGATAGAAAATGGCCGTGCCGTTGCCTTTCATCAAGGGGTTGTTGATGCACTTGATCAAGAGCTGGAGATTGGGCGTGATTCTCCGGACGAGCATGGCCTCGAGCGCCGTGCCAGGGAAATACATTCTCCCGTATAAAAGCGACGCGCTTGTAGGAATGGAAGGTTTCCGCCCCAGGGATCTTTGCCGCTGGGAGGGGATGGAGGCGTGCGGCTCGATGATCCTGAACCCGGAGATGGCGTCTTGGAGTGAGATATCCTTGGTTCCCGAGGCATTTTTGATGGGAATGCTTGAGTATAAGTAGGCCAAGGAGCCGTTGATGGCCTGGCGGTTCAGGATGGTCATGGACGAGGCCAGTTGAGGGGTGGCTTGCGACAGCACCTCGAGCTTGGAGCCATTGGGGATGCTGAAATCTAGCATTGCGTTGGAAGTCGCCAGGATGTTGGCGTATATGTTATCCTCGTTCCATGCTGTTGTTTTGTGGAAGCATTTCTGGAGGTATTCCATGTGGTTATACATGGGAGGAGTAGTGAGAAAGCAGCCGCGCGCTGCTGATAGTGGGCACATACAGGCGGGATCATGCAGATGATCATGAACGTGGGTCGTGAAGGGGTTTCTATAGGGCGATGGTCTGGATGGACTTGAGGTCGTTAAGATTCTCAATCAAGTCGTTGATTCCCGGGAACTCTGGCCGGAACAACTCAGCCTTTTCCTCTAGCGTTCTGCTAGAGACGCCTTCCAGAGTGTACTGGGACTCGTCGGCCAAGTAGATCATCAAAAACTCAATCACCTTGAAGTACAAGTTCTGCTGATCCGGGCCGCTGAAACCGGACGGAATCAAGTTCAAGTGGTGAATGATGATCTGGCATCCATTGTTGGCCTCGAACACCCGCATGTTCTTGGTGTTCTTTAGTAGGATGTGGATGAGCACAGAAAGAAACGAGATACAGAGCGACGTGGAGTAGAGCGGGTTCTTGGGGTTGAGGTACGAAAGCACCAACACCATGTTTTTCCGCCGACTAAATAGCTTCTTTGAGTCCCGGTGTATGAGCACGAGTCCGCTGAGGTGGCGGCATGCCAACGAGATGTGGGTGTCTTGAATACTGTGGCCACAGTGGAGAAAGGTTTCAAGTGCCAGGAGAAGCGCCAACGTTAGATTGTACTGGAATTTGTCCTGGAGGCTCCGGAAAAGCGTGAGTTTGGAGTCCAGGGCGCCTGTGACATGGAACTGCCGCACGGACGGCACCAACCCCGCTAGAAACACATCTAGATCTTCCAAGCCGGCGCTGACAACGCTGTAGTCCTCAGAAGATAATTTTTCGGCAATCTGCTCGATGGAGTTTCGCGTGGCCTCTGCCTCTTTCGGCATGCTGGTGTCTGGCGGGTAGCTTGTATGGGACGGCTCAATCTGCCGCTATCCGTAGATATCTTTGTTTTCCGGTTGGCGCTTGGTGTGTCCGCCGCTGCTGTTCAAGTCGTCTTGCTGCGTGTGCTAGACTGTGGGCTGCGTAGGCCATCACTATGCAGTGCGCACGCTTATTCGCCGCCAGCACAAATATCCGGATGGTCTGTGAAAGCGGCTCCGCAGCAATCGCGGCTCCTGCACATTCGATCAAATCGGCCCTGCTTTGCCTATGATGAAGGTCACATGACCATGTCCTTCGGCAGGTGGTGGGGTCTGCGCGCGCCCAAGTGACCGCGTGTCAGCCGCTCCTACTAGCTCAGCAGCCAACCCACCAAATTCCCGACATCACGCGCCTGAAAGACAATCTCTGGATCTGTATATGGAATGCCCACCTCTGCTGTTCTCTGGGGCTGTGTCGCCGCAGTGGTGCTGTCGGGCGTGCAGTCCTTAGGGATCACGCTCCAACGCAAATCCCATGTGCTTCCCTATCCACATCAACTCTCGGACGACTCCGTGGTAAGCTTGAGGAGAGATACTCTCCCGGCAGAACCGGACTCGTGTCGCCATACCCACACGCATCGCCGCAACTTGTGGCTTGTGGGCTTTTTTCTTTTCATCTCCGCAAATATCTTTGGCTCCTTGGTGCAGCTAACGACATTGCCGCTCATCATTTTGTCGCCGCTCCAAAGCATTGGGCTCATATTCAACTCCGTCCTTAGCTGTTTGCTTTTGCCCGGCGAGCACTTCACCTGGAAGCTTGTTCTGGGCACGTTGATCATTGCCTTTGGTGCGTTCATTGTCGCCTACAAAGGGGGGAGCGCCACCGCACCGCCCACGGATATCGGCACGGATGAGCGGTTCCGTATTGTCATGGACAAGTTCCTGCGGCCCGGCTTCTTGGGCTGGTGGATCTTCACCTTCGTTTTCATGGCGCTTTTGGTCCGCATCAACTGGGGCCTTTCCCGCAGAATCAAAGCACTCCAGCACGAGCCAGTCAAATGCTCCCGCAAGATGCTTCGAAAGGAGAAGGACTCCGCCTCTCGCTTGACCTTCAATGCAGGCATCCTATATGGGCTCATAAGCGGAACGCTTACTGCCCACACCTTTCTTTTTGCTAAGTCCATTGTCGACGTGTTTGTGGAATCGGTCATGCTGCGCTCCAGTCCCAAGAGCCTGTACACATATCTCATCACTGTGCTTCTACTTTCACTCACGTTGGCTATAGTGGGCATGCAACTTGTGGCTTTCAACTTGGGGCTTTCCAACATCCTGACAGCAATCTTGTACCCGTTGTGTTTCTTGGTTTACAATTTGGTCAATCTCATCAACGACTTGTCTTTCAACAGCCTCTTGAGAAACGGATACATCTCTGTTGGCGACTTGATTCTTGTGTTGTTTGGACTCGCGGGTGTATTGTTCGGCGTGATTTTGATCAGCTGGGACAGCGCGTTTGCCAATCAGGACGATTCCAAGGACGAGAACAGGCAATTGATGGCGGCCAAGTTTCCCTACGAGCAGCTATACAAGGACGGCGAGAGCAGGGTGTTATCGTACGAGGAGGCCGAGCTTCTTTCTCAATTCCGAGTGCGATACAGGGACTAGTGCCACCATCTGCGTCTCGCAAGCGCAACCCATGAAAGCTGGTCTTTATTGAGTTTCACTTCAAAGACATGCCGTATCAATACATAGCCCTCGCGCATCTCGTTTGGTGCGAACTCGTAAGCGCGATGACTCCTCCACTACATCTGATGCACCAGGGTGTAACACCCTACAAATCCATCGACGATGTGTTTGCATTACGAGACGCCTTCTTCGTGCAGGAGTTTCTTCCAGCGGCGCTTGAACCCGCTGTCAGAGCCGTTCATTTGTGGCACACAAAGGGTGCAGTTCCTCACGGCATCAACATGACTGCGTTGATCATCTCCATTCAGCTTAACGACCCAAGATACAATCCCGCCGCTCTGGTCTCCCGCTCCAACATCTACACGCTACGTGCTGCATATGCCGAATCCATCATCACGTTGGTTAACGGCCTTTTGGACCCGTTCCAGGGCGACGTGGCGCTTCCCATTCTGTTCATGGCTGCCAAAATAGGCCTTCCCAACTACTTCGTTGAGTTTCGCCACGCTGCAACACACGATGTGCTTCCGCCACTAGATACTCTACGCTATCTTGGCGAGAAAGCGCTAGCATGGCTAGAACACCACTTCTGGACCGACGACAACTTGCTTCAAACGCCACTGGTGGCCATGGAAGTTTCTGTGCGCCGTTCTGCGGCCAAGGTCTCCAGCTCAGAATGCGTGCAATTGATCAAGCTGTACAAGGGAAACCGGAAGCGAGGCCTAGATACTGAGCCTGTGGTGACCCAGCTCGTGGCGATGTCGCGTGACCCAGCGCAATATAACGTTTTGGAGAAACTCATTTTGAACTCCAAGGTTCTCTTTTCAAACTCTGGCCTGTTCGCTAAGCTCAAGCTGTTTTATCTTCCGTTGTTGGATGGGTTCCCCGATGCGTTTATCGTGCACCTACTCATTGGTGTCTTATCCAGGTGCTTTGAGAACCACAATCTCTCGGTAAATAGAGAATGTGTGCACTCGTGGCTCGGATACTTCTTTGGCCGACTTCCTGAGTTGGCTTATCCAGTGACATCATTGCATACCTTTGCGTCGGCCGAGGAGATAACGCAGTACTTGGAGAAGTACCTCGGGCTTCTCAGCTCAGACTCTGCGTCTTTCTTGAAAAATCTCCTCTCTGGAAAGCCCTCAAGAACATTGAGAGCAGCGCCGCTGCTAGCTGATGTTTTGGGAGACACGGACCCGGCGCCCGCCCCTATCATCCGATCAACTCCGGGCTCTCCCCATCCGGAAAAGCGGCAGCGGCAAAATCCAATCATCTTTGGCTCTTTTTCCGCATGGAAGCCGGTGCCTTTCGGTGTGTACCCCGAATCTTAATTGCGTCATGCTAATTTCGCAGGTGCACGGGTGCAACGACTTATCTAATACGGGGTCTCAAACTAGCGCCACAATCAGAAGTGAGATCATTGTATAGCAGAAAACCCCAAGTCCAAAAACTCCCCACACTTAGTCCCCTGTTGTGAACTGTCTCATGGCGGCACTTATAAATTATCTGTGAAAACTTGATCCCCTCCAGATCAATCTCCGAAATCCCCATCCATGTATTCCAGCTGGTTACCCCAAAACATCCAGAAAAGGCTTTTGCTTTACATATTACAGCAGCTTTCGCTTTTTTCCGAAGTGGACCTTCCGAATTTAGAGGAAGTTTCCATCAACAATATCCACCTCCGCTCAGTTTCGATTGATCCGGAGAAATTTGACAAAATCCCCGGCTTCAGGCTACGCCATGGAACCATTCAAGATTTCCTGCTCACGGGCGGGGTTGTGGATGGTATCAATATAGATATCACAGGTGTGGATTTGGTAATGGCTCCCAGTTTCGACAATATCAAGCAGGACTTGAAGGATGTGGAGACTTCTTTGGCTCAAAGCACAGCGGAATTGTCCCAGGTCATTTTAGATGACCTGGCATTGAGCGATGGCGAAACTCTGCCACAAGGAGAGCTATATCAATCCCTTTTTGAGTCTAGTCGGGGGGAAGTTCCGCCGCAAGATGCACAGCGGAGATCCTCCTATTCTGGGGGCATGATGACCAAAGCACTAGATATGGCATTGCTGCGTATCCGTGTCTCTGTTAAAGATGTCAATATAAAGGTTGTCATCGACTCCATTGATCTCGAACTCTGTGTTGAGAAAATCACCTTCGACAGCAAGAATGGATTGAAGTCATTTAGCTTCCTTGGCGTGTCTGCTTCTGCACAAGGGCCCAAAGTCTCATCTGGAAACACCGGTTTCAACCCAGCTACTCCTGATTCTTCAAGCTTCGAATCTGACTCGACTTCCGATTCTGATACTGAATTGGATAATGCAGATTTGATGGAAAGCAAAGTTTTTACTCAAGAAGAGGCCAGTTCAATCTACATGAGTGCTGTATCGCTGAGCTTCGAAAAACCTATCCCCAAAGAGCTGAAACAATTTCCTAGAAACCGTGCAGTGCTTTTTCTCATTGACCAAATTGATGCCAGTCTAGAGAGCTTTTTTCCTTTCACCAACTTGAAGCTCGAAGTCAACAGGATCAACGTTGCTATGGCTTCGTTAGTTCCAACGCTTCTTGATATTATTGGCAGTTTATCTAAAACAGTCAGGCTCAAAAACCACCAATTACGAAAGATGAATTTCGCCCAGAGAGAATCAAGATTTCAGAAAGAGTCTTTCGATAATGGCGCAGTCAATGACAATGGTTCAGAAAGCACTCACCGCATATTCGATGCCATAAAGATTAATTTATTTACTGTCGGGGTAACCTCTTCGTTAACACCCCAGGGCAACTTCGCATCCAGAGATGACGACATCGAGCTTTTATTTCAAAATCTCACGATAAAGCAAAAAGGCAATGGCTTGTTTTACGGGGGTATAGAGTCGCTCGTGGCCTTAAATTTTAAAGATAGAGCTGAGTCCAAGCTTTTCCATTTTGTTAAGCCGGTCCCGAGTGATGTCCCCACTGACATCCAAGCCTCGAGCTCCTCGAAAGCCGATGTCAGATTCGAATTTTCAATCAAAAAGGATAAAAGTCTCACCCATGAGCATGATACTGAATTAACTGTTCTCATAAACAAGCCAGGAAAGTTTGAATCCGACGCATTGTCTTTGCAACACTTGGTGAGCCTTTCAGTCGCCCTAAACTCTTTAACCCAGGACTTCTCCACATTGATAAGAGATATACGTCTCATGTCAGAGCTCACAAATGACGCACGATCTACTAAGCAACCAAGCGGAATCCACAGGAACTCGAGTTCAAAGCAATCTGCAAATTCCGGAAGCCAAATCCTTTTTCAGACCGCTTCCATCGAAATCAATTTGACCTTGCTGACACACACAGCATTGAAAACCACGATCTATCCACTTTCCTTTGACAAACTCAAAGATAATTTGCACCTGCATCGGGTGATATCGACATACATTACACATGGAAAAGAAATTCAGGTTATGACGTTGCCTAGCACCATTTTACGTTTCGAGCCAAGGGATTTCGAAGTATTCAAGTTTAGTTCAAGCAAGGAAGTACCTGAAAAAACGTTTTTGACTACAGCAATATCAATTCAAATGGGCGATATCGAGATTTCTATTGACCAAAAGAATTTTGAGGCGCTTATAGCAGATGCAAAAGCTTTTCTTGCCACTTTGGAACTTCGACCCAACTTCGTCAGTCATTCAGAAGGCAGTTCTAAGATGTCTTCACCTGAAGACCAAAGAAGGTTTTATACCAAGTCAATGATAATAAGCCTGACACGCTCTTTGAGAGGGAATAATGGGCAGATCAAATTTGGCGAGGTGGAGGCTCCCAAGGCAAATTTCAAGATATCTATCAAACTGATACATGTCAATATTACCGAAATAATGACTTCCATGGGAGATATTGACATCGAAATCTTTGACTTTATGCTTTATCAACACGATACCGGAAATGTCGGACAAGTGAGTCTGGTCAGTGTTAACCGCTTCTCAAATGAGAAAAAACAAGTCATCATATCGACATGTCTTAATGAAGAGTATCCGATGATTCAGTTTAGTCTTTTGAAAAATAGACCAGCTCCAGAAGTCGTTTTTCGGCGCTTTCAAATTGATTACTATACAAGCTTATTGCAGAGTATCCAAGATCTCAAGCAAGCTACAGGCAGTGATTCTGCCTCAACTCAAAACAAACTCGAAAAACAGAACGACTCCCCAAAGTTAAGCACAAAACTACCACATACCAAAGGTGAAGGCGGAAGCTTTGAAGTCCACTGCACGAGCTATAATTTGATGTTGGGTATATCTCCCTTGAGACTACCAACAAAGTTGAACTGTGGCATAACCAAAGGGACGATGTACATCAAGTCAAACAGGGGTGATCTCCTGTTAAGACATACTTTTCGAGACGTTGAGGTCTTGTTGATGGATGAAATCTCCAACTTCCGCGTGCCAAGTACAATTAAAGATTCACGCTTCACTTCCAAGTTGATTCCTGGGGGATATTTACTGCTCGGAACAATCAGCACTTTGCATGTTGGTTTGAATATTCCGTCTCGCATACAAGAGATTTCTACCGAGACCTCCAACGAAACTTCTGCGGTTGAGGTAAAAATCAATATTGACAATGTGCGAGCTTCTCTATGCGCTGATTCTTGCCACACACTTCTACAAACTGTGGGTGATCTTAAGGTACCGGTCATTTTCAGCGACAAAGACAAGTACAATGTCAATGTTGGCCCGGGATTCGAATGGCCCGAAAATATACTCGAAGAGTTCCAAAATTTCGGCCGAAAAAACACCCAACCGCGTCAAAACCGGCTGAGTAGTAATGTCAGACTGTTGAGACTGGTTGCCGATGAGCTGTTAAACTTTGTTGATGAATATTGCGATACGACTACTTCCGAGATGTTAGCATCTTCCTCCAGCATCAAATCAAATTCAGAAGCAGTCCTTAACCAAGAAACGGGAGGCAATTCTTCTAGTCTAGAGTTTACTGAGGGTCATTTCTACCAGAAAGAGAAAGACCTGGAACATTTTCCCATCTCTGTGAACCTAAAAGTTAATGTCTCAAAAGTCGAGATTTTCTTGCATGATGGCTATGACTGGAAGCTGACCAGAAAATCTTTGGCGGATTCAATCAAATCATTAAAAAAGCGAGCCGCTGAAGCCAAAAACAGGAATCAAAGAAACGACGCAGATTGGAAGACGAATTCTGAATCAGCGCCCGATGCTAATTCACCAGCGCCCGAATCAGGTGGAGCGACAGAGGTTTCAGACACTTTGTTTCAGTCCATTCATATTTCTGCTGATATTAATGCCAATGAAGCAAACTTAGTTGAATTTATCAACTGTCGGTTGCAGGGAGACACGGTGAAGTCGGCACACACCAATGTTGATGTCAAGGGGCGCATCAAAGACCTTAAGTTGAAAAGGTCAGTGGCGCACAAGATCAAGATCGAAGTTAGAAATTTGAATGCTGATTTCACGAACTGCACCAGCCGTGATCCCAGGTTTGATGATACCCCGCAAAATCTCACGGTCGAAATGTTGAATAAAATGGCATTCCGTGTCGAAGACCTAACCATATTCGACAATGTGTCCACATCATCGTGGCATAAGTTTCTCACATATATGAGCATTCTCGGAGATCGAGAGTTGGGAATGGGAATGATAAATCTCGACATGATCAATGTTCGGCCAGATGCCAAACTAGCTTTTGCTGAGACTTTGATCAAGCTAAAAATTCTTCCCTTGCGCCTTTACATTGATCAAGATACACTTGGCTTTTTAACCCGCTTTTGCGAATTCAAAGACACAAGGTTTGCGCAGCCAGAGGAAGAGCCAATTTTCATCCAACGGTTGGAGATAGACGCTTTGAGACTAAAATTTGACTACAAACCGAAGAAGGTCGACTTTAGCGGCATCCGCGATGGCAACAATGCAGCGCTAGTCAATTTCTTTGCATTAGATGGCTCTGACTTGTCTCTTGAAAGAGCCGTTGTTTACGGAGTACGTGGCTTTGCCAAGGTTGGAGAAGCTCTCGGGCAGGTCTATGGTCCAAATATTCGCAAAAGCCAAATTGCCGGGCTTTTGGCAGGCCTCCCGCCTGTGAAATCCATGTTCAACTTCAAGAGCAGCGTGAAAGATCTAGTGGCTATTCCGTTGGGGGAGTATAAGCGAGACGGGCGTGTTTTATACGGGCTTCAAAAGGGAACCAAGTCGTTTGCCAAGACAACTTCTAGCGAGCTTCTCCGCCTTGGGGTAAAGATCGCTTCAAGAACCCAAGTGATTTTGGAGAATCTGGAAGAGTATTTTGGTGGAGAAGGAACCACTGCAAGGCGGCATGTGATGCCGAAATTCAAAAAAACGCCATCTACCCTCCCCAGAGCGAAAAACACCAAGAAAAACCTACTTGAGACTTCACAGATTCTAAAGAATGCGGTTTCTGTTGACAGCGAACCGAACCTGAAACCTAGGCGATACCTCCAAGCATCGATTGATGAGGAAGGTCACAGCGACATGGAGCAAGAGCAACAAGAGTTCGACGCAAACTTAGGTAGCGATTTGGGCGACATAGATTCGTCAGTGTTGTTTCTTGAGGATTCTGACGAGCTGCCCATTTTTAGCGACAGCGAGTATGAGCAGTTGGCGGAGGAAAGCCAAGGGAAGGTGACCAGCTTGTATTCAAATCAGCCAGCGAACTCGGGAGAAGGTCTCAGATCTGCATACGCTTCTATGGGCAAGAACCTCTCCAAGACCAAGCGAAAGCTAGTGGATTTGAGGGATGAGTTGCGGCAAGCAGATAGCTACCAGGAGCAGCTCACCAGCATTGCTAAGTCCTCGCCTGTTATAATCATCAGGCCCATTATCGGCACTACAGAAGCGGTAATGAAAACCCTCATGGGCGTGAGCAATGGCATTGACTCCCGGCTTTTGGTCGAAAACCACGACAAGTACCGGCTGGACGAGCTGCTCCACGATGGATAAAGCTCTGGTCATGTGATGCGGGCCATGTGATCTAGAGCCACCCGCCGCATGCTACTCGGCGCATGCGGCTAGAAGATCCGCAGATGCTACCAAACTGCTCAGATGTCTTATCATCCGCCTTGTCTGATTTTTTGGGGCGGCAATGTGGGGTCTGAAACAGGCGACGAATGCCGCATGGGGTGCACCTCGGGCGCTGCATCAAACGGCACTCGCAGAATTGATGCCGGCGGCTAACGTACGGCGTGTGTACTGTATAGAAGCACACATGCTTGGCTGAAATTTGTGGGCCAATTTCCGCTTGGGCGGTAAAAGCAAGTTTGGATTTGTTGCAGAAGAAAGTAAAGAAAATTTGATGAATACAGCCTCATGATCAAGTAATTCGCCAACACCTGCAGTCAAAAGCGGAATTCCCTGCAGTCTGCGCGGCGAAAGAAGCACACTTATCATGCGCTCATCGCGACGGGGCCCTTGTACCAAAACTGCAATCAATCACGCGCGACGCATCAGATGTCATCGGCACATTTCTTTCTTTCCACTTGCATCTGATCGTGCCTGCAGATTCTTTCTCGCTCTTCTCCTTCTTTTTTCTCCCCACAAAGAGGCCTTTGAAGCATTTTATCTGTCGGTCCCTTGGCAGCTCTCAAATGAAGGAAACGGACATTCATATTGGCGACGAGGCCTCAGTGCCGGAGAATAAGGAGGCCAAATTTCAAAATGAACTCCACGAGCTGGAGCGTGAAACATCGGCTGAATCATTAACCAAGATGCAGAAACTTAAACACAAGTTTCCGTGGTACAAGATCGCCATCCATATCTTCGTTGGCTGTTTTTTCACCGCCTGGTGGATTTCCATCTTGGTCCAAGAAAAGCATAGGCACCAGTGGTTAATTCCAACGGTGTTTTGGGGTATGCTCATGGTCCGTTTGATCTCTTGGCACTGCCGGATTTTGAACAGAGGCTTGTCGTTGGCCAAGGCGGTATGGGACTTTGCCTGTAACATTGTGTACAACAAAATCTTGGTGAAGAGAGTACACAGATTGATAGCCGGTGGTGTGATCACGGTTTCTGTGATTTTGCTCGGAACTTTTGTGTCTCCAGAAGCTGAGTTTTCCAAAAGAAAGGATAGAGCCATTTCATTCACCGGGCTTGTGGTTGCTGTGGGAGGTCTCACCATCACGTCACGGGATGTCACCAAAATCAACTGGAACGCTGTGATCGGAGGCATTTTGATGCAGTACATCATCTCGCTTTTTGTGTTGAGAACCAAATGTGGTTACGATGTGTTCAACTTCATCTCCACGTTGGCCCGTGAGTTATTGGGTTTTGCCAAGGACGGTGTGGCTTTCTTGACCAACGCCGAGGTTTCTCAGTTGGGCATGTTCTTCTTCACGGTTTTGCCCGCCGTGGCCTTTTTCGTTGCTTTCGTCCACATTTTCTATTACTATGGCATCATTCAGTGGTTCATCAGCAAATTCGCCAAGTTTTTCTTCTGGACCTTGCGCATATCTGGTGCCGAGTCCATCACTGCTTCTGCCTCGCCGTTCCTTGGTATTGGTGAGTCGGCTGTGTTGATCAAGGACCTCCTTCCGTATTTGACCATTTCTGAGCTACATCAGATCATGACCTCGGGCTTTGCCACCATTTCGGGTGCCGTTTTGGTTGGGTATATCGGCTTGGGTTTGAGTCCTCAGGTGCTTGTCTCTTCGTGTGTCATGTCCATTCCTACGGCTATTGCCGTTTCCAAGTTGAGATGTCCGGAAACCGAAATCTCTTTGTCCAAAGGATGTGTCAAGTTCACCGACGATCTCGACGAAGATGACAAGACGCCCAAAAACGTGTTGCAGGCTTTCTCTGACGGCGCCAACTTGGGGTTGTTGACTGCTGCCACCATGATGATTCAGTGCATGTGTATCATTGCTCTAGTGGCGTTGGCCAACGGAATTTTGACCTGGTTCGGCAAGTTTTGGAACATCCCTGCCTTAACCTTGGACTTGATCTTCACATACATCCTCTATCCGTTCACGTTTCTCTTGGGTGTGCCCAGAAACGAGATCTTTATCATCTCCAAGTTGATCGCCACGAAGTTCATTCAAAACGAGTACGTTGCGTACAATTTGTTGATCAACGAGTCTCCTTACAACGAGATGTCCAACCGGGGTACCATCATCTGTACATACGCACTTTGTGGCTTTGCAAACCTCGGGTCCATGGGTATCACTCTCGGCGTTTTGAACACCTTGAGTAAAGGTAAGAGAGCCGGTGACATTGCCAAAAACATCATCTCGGCTTTAATGTGTGGATTTATTGCCACCATGATGTCTGCTGCCATTTCGGGAATGGTGATCAATGGTTGATGTAGACAGGCGGACAACGAAGAACTAGTCACGAGATATTCATTCACACGAACATTCAGTCATGAAGTCATGAAGTCATCAGGAGCATTGAAATGTGCCACAACTAACCCAAACAATTCAGCATCCATTTCAAGATCCATAGAACTGCTAATGAGAAAGTTCACATAGTCAGCTTCAATCCATCGTAGTTCATATCCTCCTGAGTCTACTCTGGGGTGCGAAACGCAATAGTCGCGCTCCATAGCTCACTACATTCCGCCCACACTCAAAGTTCCACATTACATCACAGTTTCACATTCAACCAAGCAACCCACATCGCATTATCATCAATTGACAGACCGAAATCTCCTTCCAGTCTTTGCTGATAGAAAGATTATTATTGCGCCTTCTCTCGTGTCTTAGTTGTGTACCTATCGGCTCCACGTCACCATGAAGGATAAAACCGCCCTCGTCACTTCACTTAATGCAATCAAACACCAGGCCAAGTTGATGGAAAGCAACTTGAATGACGGTCACTTGTTGCAGGCGTTGAAGCACTGTTCCAACCTCCTTAATGAGCTTAGAAGCTCGGCGTTTTCGCCCAAGGACTACTACGAATTGTACATGGCGATTTTCGACTCTTTGGAACTTTTGTCTCGCTACTTGCTCCAGTCCTATGACTCCAAGATTTCCAAGAACAAGGAATCCACCTTCTTGACCGATTTGTACGAATTGGTGCAGTACTCCGGTAATATCATTCCTCGTCTATATATGATGGTCGTCATCGGCACCACTTGCATGGCTACAAAAGATTCCTCAACAAAAGACATCATGAAGGATATGATTGAAATGTGCAAGGGTGTCCAGCACCCTATCCGTGGCTTGTTTTTGAGGCACTACTTGTCGCAAAAAATCAAGGACCTTCTTCCTTTGAAAGACATAGATGATTTCAAGGACAGCGTGAATTTCTTGATTATCAATTTCGTGGAAATGAACAAGTTGTGGGTTCGTTTACAGCACCAGGGGCACTCCAGTGAGCGCGAGCTCAGATACCAGGAGAGGAAAGAATTGAAGATCCTTGTAGGCTCCAATTTGGTCCGCATATCCCAAATTCTTGATGATTTCACTTGTGAAGGTTTTTCTCCTCTCGATTTCTTTACGGAGAGCTTATTTCCGGTTATCACTGAGCAAATCATCCAGTGCAAAGATCCTTTGGCCCAAAGCTACTTGATTGACGTTTTGATTCAGATATTTCCCGACCAATTTCATTTTGCCAATTTGGAAACCTTGTTGAATGACACCTTCTTGAGACTCCATCCAAATTTGAGGATTTCGGAGTTGGTCTCCAAATTGGTAGACCGTTTTGTTACCTACCATAAGTACGAGGAGGAAAATTCCACCGAGCCAAACAGCAACTCAAAACCAGAAGAATCTGGGAAGGACTCGCTGTCTAACCCTGAAAATGTCGAGAATAACTTCGATAAACTCTCCTTGAAAGCAGATGTTCCCGTGAATGTTATCTTCCTGGCTTTTTGGCAATTCTACTCCAACTGGAAGTCTTCTGCAGCCAATATTGACCAAGAAGAGTGCATTTCCATTCTTCAATCTTTGACAAAGCTTTCTCTCACATTCGATGTGGACAACTTCCAAAATCTTGACAAAATTTACAAGTTTTGCTCGGAAATTCTGTCAGGTGCATCCTCCGATGAGAATACCGTCAATGCTTCTGGTGAGGCGGATAACGAGACTCAAGCTTTATGGGCGGCATTGTTGACAACACCGCTAGAATACCACGAGTCAGCAAAAAAGTTGTTGCAATTGCCATACTTCTTTGAGCTATATAATAAGATCCTGAATCTTCTGCTCAAAAAGAAGCTTTCGCTCACCATTGCTGAGAAGCTTCTCTCTTACCTGGTAAATTCTGATGAGTTCAAGACTACAGAGGAGCTTGACGACGCCTTCAAGTATTTACTTGTTCTTGCTCGAGACTCAAATATAGCCTTGAGTACATCAAAAGACTTGAAAGTGGAAAAGACAATCAAAGTTGGGGATGACAAATTCACCACTCCCGAGTTCCTCGTCAATCAGGAAATGGTGGCCAAATGCATTCATCTCGTCACACACGATGACGAGTTCAAATGCTTGTCCAACCTACTTTTTGTCAGAAAAAAGTTCTTAAACAAGAACCCCGAAAATATTGTCTATACTTACCCGACATTGGTGACGAAAATGACAAACGTCTTGAGAATTGCAGCGTTTAAGCGGTGGAATAATAAGCTCGATTCTGAAGCTAGTCAGGCTGACTTGATGATTAGCAGCAACTTCAAAAATATTGCGCTTGTCATCGAGGAGCTTTATCAACAGGACAGACAACATAATGCTGAGTTGGTGTTGAAATTGTACTTGAATTTAGCATCAGCAGCAGATCAAGCTCGTCAAGAAAACATTGCGTATGAGTTGTTCACGCAGTGTTTTGTTGTGTATGAAGAAAGCTTGATTCTTCTGTCACACTCTAACAACACCAATCCGCATGAATCCATGGGGCAGTCAGTTTCCTATCAGTCGGTTATACTGATTGCCAACCGCTTGGCTACGCTGAGATACTTCAGAAAAGACAACTACGAGGCGTTGATCACAAAGGCTACATTATATGGTTCAAGGTTACTCAAGAAGCAAGACCAGTGCCGCTCAATCTACTATTGTGCCCATTTATGGTGGTGGTGTGATATCTTGATCGATGGCAAATCGCCGACTGTTGACGAAGAGCCTTCTGATGGAAAGGCGGCAAAGGCTGACAACGAGACTGAGGATTCTGATACCAAAGAAAATCTTGAAGAGATGGATGACAAAAGCGATCATGGCATTCTCAAAGATGGCCAGGAGCAAAGTCTTTACAGAGACCCGAAAAGGGTGTTGGAATGTCTTCAAAAAGCTCTCCGTATATCGGACACGTGTATGGATCCTTACCTCCTGTTGAAGTTGTTCATTGAGATTCTCAACAGGTGCTTGATCTTCAGCATCTACGGAAACTGGTTGGTTGACTCTCGCTACTTGAACGGATTGATTGACTTGATAAAAACCAATTTGGCAAACTTTGAGGTCAATCATTTGTCACAAGCCGACGACGATGGCCAAGAGTCCAAGCTTTTAAAGAGATTGGGGGAGTACTTTGAGAGAACTCTCCAATACATCGCATCTCAAAACGAAACTGAGGACCGGTTTCAAAGCGTTGTTGTCTAGGCTATCTGCCTTATGGCTCGTGACAGAGATCCAATGTGTACATGTGTTAATGGCTAGTCTGCTGTCTCATGGCTGGTGTTCCATTGCTGCTTTTAGTCGCTGCATAAAAATGATAACGCGCGTGACATGTGACCGAGATCCTTCTCACTTTATCCGCGCAATCTTAAGTTGCTGCTTAGAACGATGAGAGACGAACATCTGATCTGGAACAGATTGGTGCATGGAAACCCATACAGATTGGTCCCTGTCGACACGGAGCCTGGGTTATCAGAAGCTGGGCAGCTAGATGAAAAGATGGAATCCGAAAAGCCAAAATTCAAGAGAGTCACCTTGGAACCATACAAATATGCGCATCCCCTAAACGATCCGAAAGTTAAAAAGTATTTATACTTCCTCAATGTTTGTCTTGTGATCTTCATTTATTGCCTTGGAAGTTTCTTGGGTCGTGCTGCGTCCCTTCGTCGTTCAGCAACATTGGTTGGAAATCTTGGGCATGAGGCTTCTCAGCACGTACAAATGTCCAACCAATCCTCTGAAATCATTAGCTTGGCTTACCCATTCATTCCCAAGGCTTCTTATGGCGAGCCAGTTTACTCCAAATTATTGATCAACCAAACGTTTGACTCATGGGGCTACCCAGCCGTTGAGAAATTTACTCCTCCGGAGGACACTGATTACAACAAGGTTGTTTTGACTCTCAATGTGTCGGTGGATGGTTTTCAGTATGACAGTTTGGGTCATTTATATGTGGGAGGGGCTGAGATTTGGAGAACATCTACAATCGAACCGGGTTCAAGAAGTGTGTACTCCTCTTTCAAGAAAGACGTGACTGAGTATGTGAGCTTGTTTCAAGAGGAGACTGACATTGTCTTCGAATTGAATAACCTCTTGACTGATCGCTTGACCGGAGTTTTTGATGTGCAATTATCTGCGGACTTTTACTTGTCGGAGTATTTCCACAGTGCAGAGGAAGAAGCACTTGATGAGTCTCTGACTAGTATCGCCTCCACGGCTCACAAAGACGAGGTTTACAAATATTTCGATGTTCGTGGAGCTGCCACCAAGGTTTTCCCTGCCATCAAGAACAACACTGCATCTTATCCAGAGGACCAATTGGTCATGAAATTGCCAAAAGTGCCTCAGAATACCACTCGGTTGAAGTTGAATATTTTTGCAAGCGGAAGCTCTATGGAGGAGTATTGGTACAGTAATGTCCTCGACAAGTTTGTCGATCGCTTCGAAAGCGATGGTATAACCTTTACCGGCCACGGACCACTTCGCTTTGTCACCGTTTGGCTCGATGGAAAGAAACTTGCTTCTCAGTCCCCACAGCCTTTTATTTTCACTGGTGGTTTCTCCCCCTCATTATGGAGAGCTGTGGTTCCCACCAATGCCTTTGACTTGCCCAGCGTGGATCTTGACATTTCTCCCATTTTGCCATACTTGTGGGACTCTGAGGACCACGAGTTGAGAATCCTGATTGAAAATGGAATCGACGAGTTGGACGGCGGAGAATCGTCTGTTGGCCCTGACTGGATTCTCAGTGCTAATTTACTCACCTATGAGAAGCCAGAGATTAAGCTGGCTAGCGGAAGTGTCTTGCACTTGGCTGATACTAAGGATGGTAAGTCATTCGGAGTCTCCGTGCCATACACCAACAGCCTCGTCCAAGATGCCAAGGGCAAATTCGAAACTGAGGTGACTGGCGAGTTACTTGTTGAGCTCAACGATGGTGAGATCTTCAATGCTACAATGACATCTTTCTTCAGCGGAGCTATCAGCAACATACAGGAATACAGACACCTGGGTTTTGTTGCTGACCTTGTTCATAAAGGTACGTCCTTGAAGTCTTTCAGTTTGATTGTTAACGAAGAAGAGATCAGGCTGTCTGACATCAAGCTTCATTACTCCTTGACATTCGCTTATTCTCGGACTACTGTTGAGGAAGGAGATGACATAAGCGTTTCCCTTGTCAGTGTCAAGGTTCTCGACTTAGATGTGGATAAAAAGCCCGCCATGAAAGAGACGGAGACTCAGAAGGGAAGATCCGTTCATCACTTTAGAGAGTCATGCGAATTCGGAACAGGAAGTCTCACAACCAAATTCAAATCCGAGGTTCACGGGCCGGACTACGGGTTTGTCTACAAGAGAAAAGTGAAGGTAGAAGATGACAAGATCATTAAGGACAAAGACTCTTTTGTACGCGAGTGATTCTTACCCGAAGCCAGCCCATTCTATAGAAAATGCTTTCAGTTGTTTATCCTCCGTATCTGTAGGCACTGTCGCATCGACTAGAATCCATGCCTTTTTGACTGCCGTCGCTAGACGTCCACATGCCACTACATCCAACAATTTGACCTTCTCTTTATGACGTAGAGCCTTGACTATCAAATGTGAGTGGAAATTGAGCGGGTCTCCAGGATACGCCACAAAAGCACCGCCAAACCGCAAACCAGGCATGAGGTAGTAGCCTTTATTTCGGAGGTAACAGAAAGCTCCATATTTCTCCCAAAAATCTGGTTTTTCGGCATGCAACGTGACAAATTCGGCCACAGAAAGCATGCATGGCTCGAGAGCAGACCCCGGTGCAGGAAGCGAGTCTGGGGTCACCACATACTGCGTTTTTTCCAGAATGTTGACTTGAAACGTTCCGCTTCTTTGTTCACATGCGGTCCTTTCGTTATACGACTCTGAATCGACAAAACAGCAGTGGCCGGACTCCACTAACCATAGAGCTTCGTAGGGGGTCAACTGAAGAGGCACGCCCAAGAACACATTTTGTTGTGGAGCCTTTGGAAGCGATCCTGAAAGGACACCCACTACTCCAAGTTCTCGAAGCGCTTTGATGTGCTCTAGGTCAAAAACAAGAACCTGCGTTTTGTTGACCAATAGAGGAATCATGGTGTGGCTAGATGAGTGTATCGGCGGTTGTGCATGCAGCACACACCAGTACACCTTTCGCGCCAGCGCGGGTGATAACCGTGGTGTACGGGTGTACGGGTGTACGGGTTTATGGCAGGGACGAGACCTGCAGCATCTGTTTCGTTGAATGCAGTCCGCACATAGAATTTCGCCCACGACTCAACAGCAGGGCTCCTGTGCTGATGCATGCATATGCATGCAGCTCGCGTACACGCTTCGGTTAGAAACCGCAGAAATATACATCGTCCCTTGATGATCAGGTGATTCTGGCAGCAGCAACTTTACATGTATGAGATCTTTCGGGTATGAGTCCAGAGAAAATATGTCAGTTATGCATGACTAGCCGGGACACATGAGCTGATGCCTTTTGTGAGCCTGTATGTTACACCACTGCGTGCATGGTACACCTTCCAGATGTTTCGTCAAGCGCAAACCGTTTCATAGAAAGAAATCTTGTTTGTCGATATTTCTCTTGGCGAGAAATGGGTTCCCTTCCTCGGTTGCTTGAAGACTTGCGTGTGGCGTATTTTGACACGGCGGCACCCCGCTTTAAGCGCACTGAAAGATGAAATAAAGCAATTGGGCTTTGTATGTACCTGCATGTTGAGATGCCTTCTTTGCATGCTGACCCGCTAATACACCAGCACTGGGCTTCAGTTGAAGTAATCATGCAGCGGCGGAGTCCCACATAAAAAGAAAGGTGCAAAGTTGGCGACGCCTCGGGGACATATTTCAAATTCGACTTGTCCTTTCATCGCCAAGGTACCGCTTTGGATTGCGACGCTAAGCCTCGTGTCTTGTCTCTCTTCGGGTGTGCACGCCCGTAACATTCAAATTGGCAAACTGCTTTGGCCTGCAATTGACCCAAAGTATGGAAGCCAGCGTCCATCGTCCTGATTTGTGTCGCCTCCCGTGTCAACAGTAGATTGGTTCCCACTAAGTAATCCTCGGAGTTGACTCCCATGGTCATTGCCATTCTTTGCCTATCTATTTCCATTTCTTCGACTGACTTTCGTCAACTCCAAGGCCAGATTGTAGTAGCAAATCTTGAATCCCTTGTCTGAACAGTCTTAGGTTATGAAGTGCTAACCCTCGGCAACTGAAGATCTACACTCAGCTACTCGAACTACTGTGCATTGCAATTGAAGTGTGGATTTGAGTGACTCTATTAGTGTTCAATTGATCAAGCTGGAGACTTTCATTCTGACCGCAGGGACATTCTTGTTCTCAGTGGAGGCGTCGGACTCACCATCCGAAGTTCGTGGGGTTGGCTCTGCCGAAGAAGCAGATTTGGGCTTTTTTGGCGCATGGCCGTCTAGTGGCATCGACGTGAACCAATTCGGACCCACTGCCGAACCGGGCAGCGAAACCCTATTGTGGGTGAATGAGCCCTTGTTCATGTCATCTGATGATGCAATGCTCAGCGCACTGGTACGAGCAGCAGTGACAAAATTTGCAGACTCGTAGAGCTCCTGGCCATAGGGGGCGGGGTAAAGAGGCCCATGATAGAATGCAGGCAGTGGAGGAAACACGCTGTGGGTGACGCTATGTCTTCTTTCGTCGTCATAGCGCCGCTTCGCCGAATGCACCTCGGAAGAAGTGTGGTCAATAGAGTACAGTCTGCCGACGTTGGCCACCTGTGGATGCAACATTGGTTGGCCCATGGATTTCATGGCAAGGCTGCTGGGAGCCAGTTGGTTCGTAGAATAGTTGTTGGGCGTCATGAACATTGAAGTCTTGAACGACACCAGCGGGGGGAAATCAATCCGGGGCAAGCTGTGCTGGTCTGCCAACCCCAGAGGTCTGCACGGAGCATTTCGGTTCTTGAGGTCAATGTAGGAGTTCTCTCCCCGGCTCTTTGCTTCAACGTAGGAGCTCTCCAACATCTGTGGCAGAGGAAGCTGCCTATCGCCAGGGGGCAGCGTTCTTGTGTTGTAGCCCGTTCCAGGCACATCAATGGTACGATCCATTCCATGGTCAGCCATGCGTTGGTCAAAAGCAATGTCATGCGGAACAACCACATAGCTTCCGGGCATGTTCCGGGCCGGCGACGGGCTCCGGTTGTGTATTTTCGACATGGGAACCTGCGCCACACGGCGGCGTCTGCTGGCACCGCCATTCCACCAATTCTTGATGGCATTGTCGGAGCGACCGGTCAAATGACGGGCAATCTCGGCCCACTTCTTGCCATTTTTGGCCACAAGTTCCTCGATCAAGAGGCCCTCTTCATAGGTGATGGGATCTCGGTTAAGCAGTGGCTTGAGGTTCTGGTGGTAGCGTTCTCGGCACTGCTTGGGAGACCTGCTACCCAAAATCACAGAGATGCGTACCCAGTTCAGCGGTCCACACTGGGTGATAATGTCCATGAGTTTGCAGTCCTCTTCGGGACTCCAAGGCCCGCGTCTCACGTGGCCGGCGTCGTCCCTGGCTTTATTGGTGTCTTTTTTGGGCTCATCAGACAAATTATCGTCCGACCTAAGAGTCATGGAGTATGGAATAGAAGCGTCCGATCGGGGCTGCCAGTATGTGTAGAAGGAATATGTATCCGGATGTGCTGCCAGGAAACAGAAGGGAAAATGGAATTCAAAAGACGTAAGGCCGGTCAATATAACCTAGAGGAAGGAAGAAAAGAAGTAGGTACGCGGCTGGGCTACATCCCGGCAGCAGGCTTCGGGGGAGTTTATGCACGGGCTTCAAGCGACGCGATATGCATATGGACTAAAGCTTATCAGATCTATATCCAGTTCTAAAACGCTTCTGTCTCGAGCGTGGGAACTGATGCAGGGTGAAGCACTACAATGCAGAGTTTAGTGCGAAATTGTCCGTGAGAATCGATCTGCATTAGCGCAATATCGTTTACGAAAAAATGCTACCACATTCGGCATTCTGCACCGAAACCCGACGCTGTCTCGAAAAATGCACGTCGCTCAAGGCTACGTAGCTTGCATCTTCTGCATTGCAGGGCTTCGCATATTCCGAGAACCCATTAACTCCGGGACGTACTTGCTACGCAGGCCTTTTCCGCGCGTCCGAGTGATGAGCTTTCTAAAGTCAACGGCAGCCACAAACCCCTTCCCCTGTGCCAAATTCTCGTTGGTTGCTTTTTTGAAACGATTTCTGAACGCAAGCGGGCGCCTTGAAAAAGTGGGCGTCGCCATGCGGTCATGAAACGTGGTTCCTGCAAATCCAGCATTGGCCTGCGCAAAACGTTCCATGCGGGATCGTTGTGAGAATCACTCTATTGATGGTTTTACCGGTCCCGTTAACTAACACAACGCAGGCCCTGCAACTTAGTGCCGCAAGTTTCCCCATAAGTGCTTGGTGCGCATGAAAAAAATAAAACTACTCCTTGCTGAGCAGGTGCATGGTTTCTGAAGTCCATGCGACTGGGCCAGATACAACCCACCAAGTTTGAGATGTGTGTTTTCAGATTTGCTTCCATCGGCATTTCCAGACGCTACATGCCTTCCATTGGGTGACCTCGGATTTAGACCTTGCTGAAGCATGGAATTTTTGCGCGCATATGCATAACGCACCAACACTTAAGTATTTTAAGCCCTCAGCAGATTTTTCATAGTCGCGCAATTGACGCATATACTGCTGTCAAAAATGGTGCCTGAACTCGGCTAGCTTCTGCCGCTCTAGCTGCGCATAGACGCGTGTATGCGTCTGGCTGCATACACTTAAATTTTTGTCCAGCTGGCTTCCTGCAAATCCTCTAGCTGCATGTGAGCATACCCCTCTATCTTGTGTATTCTCACGCCTCAAATTGGGCCCGCTTTAGGGTCGTGTGGCCGTCACGTGGCACTGTAAACTCTCGCAATTTCGCCTGGTGTTCTTTCCTGTAACCTCTGCTCCGATGCAGTGCCTCTTGTCTGTGAAGTTGCAATAGTCTGTGGGGTGTGGTGATGTCGCCAGCTTCCGCAGACGAGCTGGGCTGATAGATTCTACATCCGATTGTGATTCTGGCAGCTGTGACCCATTGCTGATGCGGCAATGTATATGGTAAGGTGGAGGCCAAGGTATGTTGAAGAAATGAACTATTACCGCCGTGCCATTGTGTCAGTGCTGGTATGACTCAACTCGCTGGGGTATTTTAGTGGCTGAAATTTATAAAATAACTTCCTAAAAAGTCTGGTTTTTTGTCAACGAAGCGATTCTTGACGTCAGACATGGCCACCAGCACTTTGTATTGACCTAGTACATTTCGGGTGGTTCTTGGTACCTGGTACTCGACGCCTATTTCTTCTCTGGCCGTGCCTCTGTATTTTCTACAAGTTGCCCTGGGCTTTGCCTGTCTATATCATATTCCAACCCAGAATCCTATGTACCGTTTCAACTTTGTGGTTCTTTTGTATCCAACACATTACCTAGTCCTCTTGGAACTCTGCAAGATCTTCCTCATCGAAAATCACCCGCACCATCAACGAACAGCTGGGGCAAACTGCTATATCTTCTCCATCCTTAAGGTCTTCTAGCCCGATGGCAAATTTATCTCCGCAAGGGCAAGGATACTGGAAGAGCTGTGTGATGGGGTCAAAGGTAAAATCCTCGATTTCTATTTCATCGTAGATTGTTTCCATATTATTTGTCTTGCTTGAAGCTGCCTTTGTTGTCGGGCCGACAATGTATGTCTTGATGTATTCCGCTGCTATGCTGCTGTAAACAGTGATGCTAGAGTTAAACGCTGATGTCTCGTGATCTTCTCCTCTCGCACATCACGTGTGGGTACTGCATACTGTGCTCATCTCCTCCGCCCTTATCTTGAGGTTTGCACCTCCCCGCAATTGCTTACTATTTCCACATAAATGAGCAACTGAGAGAATGCTGACTGGCTTACTTTCTTCACATGATACTGTTTGGCGGTCCATCCTAGTCTTAGACCACACTACATCTGATCAAGAAGACTCTTCTGATACATGCTTCACGGTATCTGATCCCTGGTGGCCGTGTGTAATCTTATTATCTGCACTCCTCATACTCTCGACCACTATTTTTGTACCTACTCTTTCACATACTCTCTATCAATCGCCCTCTATCACTTACTACCAACATCACGACCTCTCGTTCACTGACTACCTCGTGACTTACTTCTCACTTACTACCAGTATCACATTCTACCACTCGGCCTAATGACTCTATTCCCACACCATTTTTGTGGCCGATACTCTCTTACTGATCAATCAACCCTCTAACAGGTTGTGGTTTTGTCGAAGGCCCTGCTACGATGTATTCGCTGCGTAGGCTTTAGGGCTTGTGCCCTAAGTCACTGCAGCTGCTCTAACCAAAAACGTGACTATCCACTGCACCGTTTTCGCGCGCACATCCGTACATCCTCACCTTGAAAAACTGTATGCGTCGTCAGCATGGCTCGCGTTCCTGCACAGTCGACCGTGCGAAAATTTTTACCTCGTCCTACTCAGTAACAAAAATTCTTTTTACCTTCTTCTTACTAGACAGTAACCAACGAAGTATGTATCCCAGAATACACCAGACCCAATGGACAATCATGACATTGCAGCAGTTGGAAAGAATGCATGAGGCTGCAAATAATCACGTTAGCTGATTCCCCCAATGGAATCACTGTTGATTTGCCGTCATCTCAAACCAAGTTTCCTTCTGTCAACAATCAGAAAAGATTACGGTGGTTGAACACAGTCCTTCTTTGCATAGCTTACTAACTTATCAGAACATGGGTATTTCTAGAGATTCTCGTCACAAGCGTTCCGCTACTGGTGCCAAGAGAGCCCAGTTCAGAAAGAAGCGGAAGTTCGAGTTGGGAAGACAACCAGCCAACACCAAGATCGGTGCTAAGAGAGTTCACACTGTCAGAACCAGAGGTGGTAACAAGAAGTTCAGAGCCTTGAGAGTTGAGACCGGTAACTTCTCGTGGGCCAGTGAAGGTGTCGCCAGAAAGACCAGACTTGCTGGTGTCGTCTACCACCCTTCCAACAACGAGTTGGTCAGAACCAACACCTTGACCAAGTCCGCCATTGTTCAAATCGATGCCACTCCATTCAAGCAATGGTTCGAGTCCCACTACGGTAAGGTCTTGGGTAAGCACGTCGAGGGTGAGAAGGCCACACCATCCAAGGAGGATGAGGCTAAGTTCGCCGCCAGAGCTGCTTCTTCCAACATCGAGGGGGCTGTCAAGCAACAATTCGACACTGGTAGATTGTACGCCTGCATTTCTTCTAGACCAGGTCAATCTGGTAGATGTGACGGTTACATCTTGGAGGGTGAGGAGTTGGCCTTCTACTTGAAGAGATTGACTGCTAAGAAGTAAATAACTTCGTATATAATATACTATCACGTTCGATTCTGTGTAAATAAGACGGTAAGATTTGGGCGTAGCACTGGTTCTGTTAATTATGGTGGGAATTAACGTGCGGTAAAAGTGTAGTCGTTGATGCCGTGGATATCCGGCCATCAATATAACTATCAATGGAAACACTGGAAACAAGAGCTTCTTTCCTGAATCTTGACATGCGGTCGTTAACATTGATCGCCGACGTCAGTCAATGGAGTACAGCTTAACTAAACACGAGCGCCTACAGAATTCATCTACACATTCGCCAAATCTTAATCATCGACTGTCCGCGACGAAGCATTGTTGGAGAAATAGATCTCTAATAGTTAGTACTATGTTCGTCAAAGGTGCAATATCAATTCAGGAAAGGCAATCGTTGTCTGCAGAAAGCGGAGCTTTATTCAGTTCAGGTCTGTGATTTTTCTTTCATCACTTTGATACTCGGCTTATACATACTGTCGACAAGTGTTGAGTAATGCACTGCGCAGAAAATTCTTCTTTTATACCAGTGAGGTGTGCGGGTAACCTGGCGTACTGGAGCCCTAGTCTGGTTATATGCAGTACGGCTATTCTACAGTGGCTTTTACATGAAAGAAACCTTGGGGCAGCTGCAAGCCATTTGTTCAAACAGAGCAAATACCACAAATCATCACGCTTTTTCAATATTCATAGGCGCAATATTTTTACTCTCATCACTTCCAGTACAGCCTAAGTAAGCTACTACGCCGCTTGTTAAAACCAGTCATACGGTCATGTCTTAGATTAGCGATTCCAGGTCAGATTCCATTGAGACTATTCATATTTATCAAGCGCAAGAATTTCTATTGCAACTAGTTGATTTGCGAAGTAGAGAGTATTCGCATTTTACGTGGAAATCTGGTGGTACTTTACGTTAAGGCTGCGATAAACACACCAAAAGCAAGCTGAAAAATTTGTTTATTTAAATTTATGACAGGTCTCTTAAAGACTGAAAGACGGTGGCCATTATCAGCTTTAAGGTTTTAGGCTTCGCCGGCAAAACAATATGTCAGTGTGTGTTGGTGCCCGTTTTTTGCACCCGCGAGTTCCTATAGCTACTGGAACACTCAATTCGTAAAAACCGCACGACATAATTCCTCCGTTTTGAGAATGTTTCACTTACTGTTCAAGCACGACCCAAAATAAGAATCATAGGCGCGAATGACTGTTTGATTACCCTGCTCATCTGCCACTCAGGTAGATAACGGTTCTGGCCAAAGTTTATGCCTACGCCTTTATTAATGTGGGGTCTGAGCAACTTCCTTTGTTAACAAGGTTGCACATTAATATAATTAATTGGAATAAATGAAGTCTCAATGTGGATTTGAAAATGAAAATGAAAGTAGGTCTAAATTGTTCCCGCTTAAGCTCGACGTAGCCGACAGCAAGTCTGACAGGGTTTTCATGAAGCTTCTTTATTAAGCTTGAAAACATATTAGGAAGTACCAAGGTGAGATCAAAACTTAAACGACTTAAGCAAACGCACGAGTAAGAGAAATCTGAACATCCATAAGAATCATCAATTGACGAGGTTAAGATGATACAAAAGGGTTTAAAGAATGTGACTCATTTGGAGGCTAAGTGCTTATCTTCTTCGTTCCTAAGTATCTCTCGAGGCTCTAATCTCTGATGAACTGTAATTGCTTCAAAGTTTTGCAAAGAATCACGGAAAAATAGAAAAACAACATAGAAACCAATAGAGTCGAACCATTAGGACGTAGTTGTATTTATCTAGCAAAGAAAAGGGACATGTGTGCCTCTGAATTGCTTTTCTAACTACCTTTTCATTGTCCGCGAGACAGAGTATATAGTTAGGCGTTTCAGATCATATTGAACTGTGTTGGTGTTCTCACCTTTTACGCAGCTCTTTACAGAGATACCTCATTCCCAAGTAGAATTAGCTAATAGCGCTGATTTGATGAATACTTTTAAGTTATTTTTGCGGCAAAACACGACTACCTATATACAGGAAAACAGAAATGCTGCAGCCCGAGTGAGTGCGTAAGGACTAATAGGAGGTCTTTGTGGAGACCACAATGACCACTTCACCTTTCTACTAAAAATTGCTTCTCTCAAAAAGGTGAAAATTTCTACTTCTATACAACGGTCCCTTGGCCCAGTTGGTTAAGGCGTGGTGCTAATAACGCCAAGATCAGCAGTTCGATCCTGCTAGGGACCACTTCTCTGGGCGTGTGGCGCAGTTGGTAGCGCGTTCCCTTAGCATGGGAAAGGTCTCCGGTTCGAATCCGGACTCGTCCATTTTTTAGATTTTTGCTGGTACAGTGATGCCATCATGAATTCGGCCGGCTTGGGCTTTGGTTGAGCGTCAACGTCTCACGAGCTCGATACTCAAGGCCTCATGATTCTTCAAGTATACTTTGTGCATCTCATTGATACAATCGAAGTTCACTCAACAAAAGCTCATCTTTCAAATGAGATTGGGGTATAAGAACATTGTACAGAATTCTACTAATCAACGCGTATATTGGACGACTCTAGGCGATCTTGAACCAAATCTTTTCCCATGTGTTTGTAGGCACTCTCTCAGGGAATTGGCTCTGCTCAGCCTCCACCAACTCCAATTTGGAGAAGTCAAACTCTTCAGGAGGAGTCAACCATCTCTTTCTGCCAAGGTAGAAGTAAGAGTAGGCTCTGTGGCCAGCATAAAGGAACAACACAATCGGAAGGGTGATGTAGGCCGCGATAAAGTCGGGAGCATTGAAGCGAAAGAACACAGCATAACCGTTGGTGATTGTAAGCACGGAGACGAAGCCCATGACAAAATAGGCACCATATGGTTGGAAAGGAGTTCTGTATGTGACACGATCCTGGAGGTTTTGCGCAACAATTCCCTTTCTCCATCTGGTGTAAGCAAAAGCAACAAAGATCCAAGAAATGAATCCGGAGATGGTGGTAAGGTTGGAGAACCAAGTGAAAACTTGGGTGGAGGAAGACGAAGCATTAAGGTAAGACAAGCATGAAATCAAAAACACCACAGCCACACAGTTGTAAGGAACACCGAATCCGTTGACGTAGGTGAATATCTTAGGAGCCAAACCCTTCTTAGCCAAGGAGTACAACGTTCTCGAACCAGCGTAGAAAAACGAGTTACCGGCGGAAGCAGCGGAGGTCAACACCACTGCATTAATGATATGGTTCAACACAGGAATTCCTGCGTTCTGGATACCCAAGACAAATGGCGAAGCAGAAGCGTCGGATGCACCCAGCAATCTAGGCGACTTGGAGTCAGCAATCACACCAATGACCAAGGAACCCAAAATGTAGAAAAATGCCAATCTGTAGACGAATTGGTTGGCACACTTTGGCAAAGCACGACGCGGGTTGGTGGTTTCTCCGGAACAAGCGACAATTAACTCAGGGCTCATGATGAAGGAGTACCCTGCCTTGATAATGGCAGTCCATACAGACAAAAAGCGGCCAGTGGAGCCACCAGTCAAGTGCTTGTTGAAGGCCTGGCCATGCTTCCAGTATCTGAAACCCAAACGGTCGTGGCTTGGACCTCCACCAAAGAACAACACAATACCAAGAATAATCAAGCCGGTGATGGCGAGCAACTTGATACCTGCAAAATAGAACTCTGCCTCACCATAAGCTTTGACAGGGCACAAGTTGAGTGCTAAGATGGCGAAGATAAGGATGGAGATCCACACTGTGATGTGGACTTTTTCAGTCCAGTATTGAATGACGATTGCAGCAGCAACCACCTCTGAGGCCACCAAGATCGAGAAACCATACCAGTAGTTATAACCTAATGCAAAGCCAAAAGAGGGGTCCGTGAAGTCGTTGATGAATTGCTGGGCGCCTGCACCGGGAACGGGCAAAAAGGTGGCCATCTCGGCCATCATGTTCATGACGAACCACACCACCACTGACAATACTATATAAGACAATAACAAAGCGGCGGGACCACTGGTAGACAAGGCCACACCGGAACCCACGAAAAGACCCGTACCGATGGCACCACCCAAGGCGATCAATTGAATGTGTCTGTTTTTTAAACCCTTCTGCAACTCATTTTCATTGAATGATATTATAGAATTGTTCTCAGAAACAATGTGTCCCTTTTCGTCGACATTGACGATCTTGGAGTTTGTGATTTCGAAGTCAATATAAGCGGAGTTGCTTCTGTAGATGGAAGGCCTCGAGGAGACGGGTTTGATATCAGGCATACTAGACGGCAACGAAGCAGAGAACGGGGAAGAACGTCAGGGGATCGTTGCTGATAGTGAAAGCGTCTGAAAGTATTACGAAGATAATTCAGCCCTGAAGAGGAATGTGGAGGGAGCAGGTGCTTTATATGCGATGGTTATCTGCTGGACGCACAGATAAAGAAATAGGTGCGGCGAGTGCGTCCAGCTGCAGGACACAGATGGCGTGCTCAACCGATTTTAGCTGACAGATGACGCACATCCAATCCGGTTATACCCCACACACTCAGTATATCGTTCATTTTGCCGTGACAGTACGGAGACAATCGAGGCTTCTCGCGCAGCGCGCCAGCCGGGACATTTACCACAGTGCTAACACAGGCTAAGAAGACACGATGTTGGGGCGTCACACAACCACCACTGCTGGAGAGCGCGGGCACAGGCCAATCGTGCTTCCGAAGCTGGAGATCACGGACTCAGACTCCTGAAGCGCGGCTAGGAGCGCCTGCATACAGACACATGCTAGATGATGTAGGGCAGACGAGCGCCATCTGTTTGAGAAAGTTTCGCCGAGATGGCTGCGCGCATGCAGGAAATAATTTCGCCTACCTACAACCGCGAGGTATTGGACCTGCACACGTTGCCGGTCTGCGGCGTTTTTCATCTGCTGCTGCAAGGCCCCAATGCCACCCAGGAGGTGAATGCATCGCTTGTTTAGTAGCCGTATGCAGATTGCCTTCTGAGAAGCCGTTCGACGACGGCCAAGTTTTCCCTGTATACTTTGACCGGCGCGCCACACTCCTGCCCCGGAGAAACATCCCCGGTATTATCAGCTTAGAAGTTTCCGAATGGTGAGCTGAGGCGGAGCGTGCCGGCTAATCTCATAGGGCTAATTTGCGCGAGGTCTGAAAACGGCTTATATTCGCGGCCGGTGCGCATCGCATCGCGAGGCGATGGAAATTTCTGCTCGTCATGCAGTGTGTGAAATAGTGGGGTTTACAGAATGGGGGCCTGGGGCTCTGCGTGGCGGTGTTTAAAGTCAAAATTATCAGATTTAGGGCTGGGCGACGCTCTGCTTATTGATTGATATTGCACCGTTACCTTGTAGATTTAGTTGAGTACAGCCTAGAAAGAACTCCAGTCTGAGTAGAAATTTGGTGGCAGACGCGAAAGCTGAAGAGCCTGCGGCTGAAATATCGCCGGATTTCTTGGTCTTTTCACAGCTAGTGGGGAAAGGTTGGTTTACCTCTTCGTGCGTCTGTATGCAGGACACAGTGGTGCATCAGTCCGAGTAGAAGCGCTAGTTTTGGGTGCGAGTTGCTGCACCGAAAGCTAGCAATGCAAAGAACGCAGAGAAGTCTGGGGATTCAGACGCTAATAATGTTCAATAAGATTTCCAGGCTCCCGTAGCTTCATAAGATTCCAAACTTCTAGTTCCAAATCCAGTGTCTAGTTCCGGATCCAACTCTAGTGTCTAGTTCCGGATCCAATTCTAGTGTCTCGTTCCGGATCCAACTCTAGTGTCTAGTTCTTGATCAATAAAGCACTTCTGTACTTTATGAATTGATTCTTATTCATAAGCGGGCTTCACTGTATCCAAAGATTGATGTTTCAGTTCGATGAGCTGATTTATCTTCATCGAATAGGCTCAGGTAAAGTGTGAAAACATGTCCTGAGCAGGTCTCTCAGGATACCAATGATGAGATTTCATGCTATAGTAATTAGTAGAATGGTGTCAGCAATAGCAAGAAATATTATAATGGTGTCAGCAATAGTAAGAAATATTATAATTTGGTAGAGCTGATAATGCACCTGATCAGTGTATTTTCGATTTTAGCTGCAAGTTTGCGGTGCGCCGCACAAAAGCATCCGGGAACGACCAAAATCAATGGCTAAATAGAACCTTCCCTGCACACGGAAAACATCCCTTGCGCAGCTTGAAAGACTCAGTCTAGCACCGTGTGGTTTCAGGTGGTGCTGCCCGCGCATCGCATCACGTGACCTTGCACCCATCTCATCTCCGCACACACTAATTTTTCAGCCCACCATGAGTAGTTTATCCCAACAGCTTCAGGCCATCGGAGAAAGAAATGCCTCCGTGGCGCTTGATAGAAAGGCTCGTGCACGGATTCACCTGCGGTCGTTGATTTTCGAGGCCAAGGTCGCTGCCACTCAGGACTTCGAGTACATTCACCAAATTGCATGCGAGGGGTTGGATGAGTTGATTTCCATCGACTCCCGCTTCGCCAAATTTTACCCCACGCTTTTCTCGGAAGGCTCCGTCAACTTCGACAGGAACGTCTCCTCCAAGGAAATTGTTGCCTTGACGGAGAAGAACTTGGATGCATTTGTTACTTTGGTAGCTCCCTATCTCGGGTTGAGCCCCGCCTTCAAGGCTTTGGAGTGGTTGATCAGACGCTACCACTACAACATCCATCTGCCGGAGCTTCTCCTTCTTGCCGCTTTGCCTTACCACACTCAGAACCTCTTTGTTCGTGTGATGAACGTCATTCCCAAAAGCTCGTGGCCCAAAGTCTTTGAAGGCATTCTTGGCTACAGGGAGTTGATGAAGCCGCCACCACAGCTGTCGCTTTTGAAGACGTTTCACAATGACAGCGAGTTTTTCAAGTTATACTCCCAATTCATCATGGACTCGTTGAGAAACCAAACCATTTTCAAAGAGCAATTGATATTCTACTTGTCCAACACCGCACAGACCTTGGCGTCACACTCGCGTGACTTGAACAAGTTGAATAACGATTATGTTCCCGTGATCTTGGAGGCGTGCGAGGAATTCTTGAAGGCGAGAAGTTTCGTCTACTCCTCTTCGTTGAAGTACGATGTGCGCTTGACTATTTACTCCATCATCTCCATCATGACTTCGTTGGTTCCCATCACCAACGATGTGATTTTTGGCTTGACGGCCGAGATTGTGGCCGACGAGGTGGCCTTTGCCGAGCCTTTGAAGAGACAGACGTTCATCATATTGGGCCAGCTCTTCAACTTCTACAATGAGGACGAGATCAAGGAGTCCGAACGCAGTGTGCTTCGTCGTCTCGACTTGTCCCTTTTCTTGGAAAACAAAGATCTTTTCAAGACGTTGGAGTCTGAAGGTTACAACGTCGACAAGCTTCTCTACTTCTACTTCCAAGAGACTGTGGACAAAAAGGAGGTCGACAAATTGGACTGCTCTCTTGTACAGGTTTTGGAGCTAATCGATATCGGAGCCTCTAGAAACAGCGTTTTCTTGACGCAAAATATCTTCACCAAGTTGATTGACTTCATCGACAAGGTCAACACGAAGGTCGACAGACGCACCAAAGACACTCTCGTTTCCATTATCGAAAAGCTCATCAGAATCGACAAAAGCACCGTCCTCACCATTTTGGACAAAAAGGGAAAATCTTTGGGAGATTTGGAATTGTTTTTCTCGAAGGCCTTGGGAGACGTGCTCGACGCTGAAAACCTCGACTCGATTTCTGAGGCAGTACAAGGTGAAATCGTGGCGGAATTGAACGATGCATCTGAAGATGTCATCTTGAACGAGATCACTAGAACCTTCGAAGCCCACAAGACCGAGACGGCTTCTTTCTTGAGCCAAGCAGCCGATGCCGAATTCCATAAGTTGGTCGAAGTTTTGGTTAGTTCTTTGGGTGCAAAAGACTCCCATTTACAGTCCAAGATCACGTCTGCTTTCTTGAGAGTGGTGATGGGTAAAAACAGCGAGGTGCAACTTTCGTTCTTGTTGAGATTAGCCTTAACCCAATCTGTTCCTTTGAGCGCTAGATACATTGCATTGAAGGTGGCCATTATCATCATTGGCGACGAGGCCACCCACAACGGCTCTGCATATATCGCGTTCCACCTTATGTTGCCTCTTCTTCTCGTGGCTTTTGCTGATGCAAATGCCAACATCAGAAACTACTTTACTTTGTTGGTTAAACTCATCAGCAGCAAAGACAAAAAGACCAGCGAGGAGAGATTGGCGGCTGCGGCTTCTAACCCTAAACGCAAGTCGAAGAAATCCAAGGCCAAGCTCGGAAAAGTCCGCTTGTTCATGGAGGAGCAGATCTACGGATCCGTGGAAGCATCCAAAAGATCCATCATCTCATTAGACGACGCTGTCAAGTTGTATGAGGTCATTGATGCTAACGACGCTGGCATCAGGGATGTCATTGTGGATGCTTCCAGACTCGACCGTCTCTTGTTCGACGCCGTGTTCAAGTCGGACCATGGCTCCAAGAATTTTGGATCTTTGTTGGTCAAGACCTTCGTGTTGACTCAATGGGCCATCACGGATTTGCCTGTGTGCGTCAAGGCCAGAGTTTGGGGAATCATGTCCACCAGAAACTCGCACTTGGTGTCGAATTCTGGCTCTAAGGGCCACGCCAACTTTGATGAGAAGCTCGTGTTTATCAATGACATTGAGTACTTTTTCGCCCACCTCGACAAGATTGAGAACACAGCAGCTATCGAGAACATTGGCTCGAAAAACATCGAGTCCGCTGTGATAAATATGATTGGAGGAGGGCCCAATATCCGAGAAAACGAGATGGAATGGTTGCTCAAAAACTTGGCTTCCACCAGCCCCAGCTTGCAGAATATCGTCAACGAGCGTGTGATCAAGATCTTCCCCGCCTTGGTCAAGAACGAAGATAAGTTGAGAATCTGCAACGAGTTGATGAATTTGGTTTTGGATGAGGATCAGTTCCTTCATTATGATCCGTTAGAGAGCTTGAAAAACTTGACTTTCTCCAGCCAGGCCATCATTAGCTTGCTTAATTCTGTCAACTTGGTGGCCAAGGTGCCGGAGCAACAGAAGGTAGCAAAAAGAAGAAGAAGATCTTCGCTGTCCACGCAGAAATCCATGGCTAGAGATGATATCAGCTCAATGGCTAGCCAGCACCTCAAGAAGCTCTCAGTTATCTTGGATATCTTGGAGTTTCAGATCAAAAATTCTTTCATTGAAATCAAGAATTCCGACCTCTTGAAGGAGTTGTTCAAGATTCTCACCGACTTGGATTACTTGTGCAATGACGGAAAGATGCCGGTGTTGTATGCACAAGAGACCTTGGCCTCGTGCATGTTGCACACCATCATCAGAATGAAGAACTACAAAAGCTTTGACTACAAGATTGACTCCAACTCTATTCGTGCCGACTTGATTGTCAACTCCATTAGGATGTCTCAGTCGCCGCAGGTGCAGAACCGCTTATTGTTGGTGATTGCAGAGTTGGCCTCCTTGTCTCCCGAAATCATCTTGCACTCTGTCATGCCCATTTTCACTTTCATGGGTGCACACACCATCAGACAGGACGATGAGTTCTCTAACTCGGCATTGCAACAGACGATTTCCAAGGTTATTCCTGCCATCACGTCTTCGTCAGACCTGTCCAGCAACGAAATCGAATTCTTGCTCATGAGCTTCATCACAGCATTCCACCACATCCCAAGACATCGGCGTGTGACGTTGTTCACGTCTTTGATCAAAACCTTAGGATGTGAGAACTCTTTGCACTTTATCTTGTTTTTGATTGGCCAGCAGTACTCTTTTAACGTTTCAAAACATAAGGTTCAGGAATGTGATTCGTTGTTGGAGTTTGTTTCTTCGTTGTTCAAAACTTTCAATGAATCCGAGTGTATGCATGCACTTGTACGGTTCTACGAGTTGTGGGACAACATTCCACTCTCTGCCATGGAGAAGGACTCCGATGAGTACGAGCAATTGAACTCTAGATCTATTTATGGCTCTCACATTGTCAACATGACCACCAAGGAGTTAATGTCCTTGAAATTGAATCTTTTGAGCTTCGTCAACTCCTGCTTGAACGATGAAAGAACGCTTTCGAACGGCGCATCTTCCTTGAAGATGAAAATCTACGTGGTTTTGTTCGATTCCGAAAGACTCCAGACTGAAAAGGATAGGGTACTCGACTTGTTTAACAGGTTGTCTTCTTTTGTCCTTCTCTCGTTGGAGGGTTTGACCAACATGTACAACTCTTCGACCCAGGATATAATTTCCGAGTTGTACTCGTGCTTGAGAAGCTTGCTTAACCTCTTGCCGTTGAAATACTTCATTTCTTCCATCAAAGACTCTTTGGTGAACGCCACAGACGATATGTCCATTAAGGTGGCCAGAAACTTTGCTGTTTTGGCAGGTCAGAGATTTGAGACGGAAATCACTAAGAATACTTTAGATGATGAGGTCATCGATGAGGTGTCCCAGGAGTTCTTGCCGGTTCTTATTAGCGGAATCGAGAAGTACGACAGCGTGGAATTGGTGCAGTCATACTTGGACACGTTTGCTATCATTGTCACCAAGTTTGGCTCAATTTCACCCGATTTTGCCAGCTCAGCCAATGCCAAGTTCTTGGTTGGATCTTTGAAGGTCATCACTTCTGAGAGCGGCTTGTTAAGTCCCCAAATAGAGATCCTCATCTCTGCACTCAACGCCATCACCAGCGTTATCAACTGCTTGGGTGTCAAGTGTATTGGGTACTTCCCCAAAATTTTGCCGCCTGCGTTAAAGATCTGGGAAACAACGAACACGCATTCTGACGAGAAAAGCGACGACGAGAAGTCCGACGGCGAAGACGAGGAGGACAAGGAAGAGGACGAGTCGAAGATGCTCCTCCAAAGCTCGATTTTGGCTCTTATCTCATGCTTGGTTAAGAGATTGCCAGCGTTTGTTGTGTCCAATTTGAAGCAGTTGGTTCAGACAATCTTGCTCAGTGACTACGTCAACACCGGTATCAGATCGGGAGTTCTCGGCTTGGTCGTGGAACACATTGACAAGGCCCAAATTTTGCAGACCATGAGCAATCTCGCAATCAACGATGAGATCTTCGGCTTGGACAGTGCGACTAACTTGGGCTTGTACTTGTCCACCATGAAGAAAGTCATCGAGGTGAGCGACAAAAAGGCTGTCACTGGCCAGTCGTCTTTGTTCATGAAGTGGTTGATCAAGTCTTTCGAGTTTAGATCTGAACACGGCGAGCAGAAGTTCAACGACAATACCATCCACAGCATTGAAAGTTCGATTCACCAATGTGGGTTGGTATATGTGATGAAGTTGAACGACAAGAATTTCCGCCCATTGTTTGCCGGGTTGGTGAGATGGGCAGTCAACGGCGAGGGCAACTCGGTCACACCAAAGGACGAGAGGTTGATTTCATTCTTTAAGTTCTTCAACAAATTGCAAGATAACTTGAAGAGTATCATCACCTCCTACTTTTCATACTTGTTTGACTCGTCGGTGCAGTTGTTGGACGACTTCAAGAGCGGAAAGGCCAACAACACCAACTTGAGAAGATTGTTGTTGCACTCGTTGGCCTCTTCGTTCAAGTACGACCAAGACGACTACTGGTCTCACCAGTCCAGATTCGACTCTATTCTTGAGCCTTTGGTCGACCAGTTGTCCAATATCGAAGACTCTTTGGGTAAGAACTTAGTCAAGGCCATTACTTTCTTCATTGTCAACGTTTCGTCGGACGAATACAACGAGAAGTTGGTGCAGTCTTTGATCAGACATATCTCCAATGAGTACGAGAACACCGCGCAGACCAAGATCTGGACTATCCGCGTGTTGAAGATGGTGTTCCAGAAGATGGGCGAGCAATGGTTATCGTACTTGCCAACATTTATTCCATACATTGCTGAACTATTGGAGGATGATGATGAAGAGGTTGAGATGGAGGTTAGAAAGGACTTGGTCCGGGTCATTGAGAACATTCTCGGCGAGCCTTTGGACAGGTACTTGAGTTGATGGTATAAGAATCTATAAAGCAGATAGAGAAGAACAAAGCAGATAAGAACAAAGGAGAGACCATGATAAAGAAATGGAGTAGAATCAAGTAAATGGGCGAAGCACAGTAAAAGCAGAGCACAGAGTGAAGTGGCAACAAAAGCAATAGAGGAGCTGAGATAATTGCACCCAATGTCCGATTTGGACGTGTATGAAATGGAGCTCCCCGAATGCGAACGGATTCTATCAGTGAGCGTGGAATTGTCTAGAAGCAGGTCGGTGCACGGGTTTGCGGACAGTCGCAAAATTTTATCACTACTATCTATTACACCCCACACATCATTTACAATGGTATGTTTGAAACCATGTTTGAACCACGTGTTGATAATCTTTACTAACGCCAGTCTTTCTTGAAAAACGTTAACAACTTGAAGCCTTTGTTCGACAGAGTCTTGGTGCAGAGAATCAAGCCCGCCACCCAAACTTCCAGCGGTATCTACATCCCAGAGAAGAACCAGGAGAAATTGAACCAAGGCACAATTGTCGCTGCTGGTCCTGGTGTCACTGATGTTAATACCGGTAAGTTGATTCCTGTGTCTGTTGCTGTTGGTGACAAGGTCTTGTTGCCAAACTTTGGTGGTTCCCCTGTCAAGGTTGGCGAGGAAGAGTACTTGTTGTATACCGACAGAGAGATCTTGGCTAAGATTGAGAACTAATCGCCATCTGAAAGCCTGTAAATAGCTAATGCTTATGACTAATAAGCGGTGTCGCATAAGACGTAGAACATGTGTATAGGGGCCAGCATTGTCGGGAGCGCTGGGATTGTGAACAGACTGCTCAACACTAGAATGCAGAACTTCTTTAGCCCAACCCCAAGTTCAGCTTGGGCCAGTCTAAAATTAGAGGTCGTGCGCATACCACGATAAGACCCCGTCTATGTTCGTGAGCTGCTCCGCATACCCAATCACCCACCAGCTGGCTACGAAGTTTCGTGCTAATCAAGCCCACAAGCAACTGTGCCTTTTTGTTGAACTCGCTATACAGATAGATCGGTACAATGACAGATAGCCGCCCCGAGAGCAGGTTTGCCTCCTTCAAATTGGTTTTACTTGGAGAATCCGCCGTGGGAAAGTCCTCTATAGTCCACAGATTCGTCAAGAATACCTTCGATGAAATGAGGGAGTCCACTATTGGTGCAGCATTCCTAACTCAGACAATCACCCTACCAGAGATCAACACCTCTGTCAAGTTTGAGATCTGGGACACAGCCGGCCAGGAACGGTACAAGAGTTTAGCTCCTATGTACTATAGAAACGCTAACGCTGCATTGTGTGTCTATGATATCACCTCAAGTTCGTCGTTCCATAAAGCGCAAGATTGGATAAAGGAGTTGAAGAAGCAGGCCCCTGAAGGAATCGTGGTTGCCTTGGTGGGAAACAAGGCTGATCTCGCCGAGCAGAGAGACGTTAGTGAGTCTGCGGTACAGGAATACATTTCAGAGTTGACCGACGTTGGCGGCAGTTTCAGGGTCATCCACAAGGAATGTTCGGCCAAGTCTGGCGATGGAGTTTTGGAGGTCTTTGATGCCATCGCCCGTGCATTGCCAGCCGAAGAGGCCGGCTCCAAGAGAGGCAATCAAGCAAAGAGAATTGAACTTAACAAGAAGCCGACGCCGCAACAGCAGAGCTGTTGTTGAAGTCCATACGCCTTTTATTCGAATTCCAAGAGGGGACGGAGAGGAATTGCATCGGAACCATTTCGCCACTGGTTACATTCGAATCGCCTGTAGTGCAGGCAGATATTACAGAGGTGAGGTGGCCTTATCCATTATGCTAAATAATTTGGAGGTGACACCCAAAGAAGCCATCAGAAGCTTTCGTCATGAGTATATCGTAAAATCGTCAAGTCCGAATCGGGCATTTAACTCTTCTTAGCGAACAATGGCTCCCCAATGTTCTTGCCTCTCAACTTGACGCCAAGAGCTCTCTCCAACTTACCCAACAATTGTTGAGAAGGAACGGCTCTGCCAGCCTCGTAGTCGTTGATGACTTGCGGCTTTTCGTTACACTTGGTGGCCAACTCTTTCTGAGTCAACTTCTTCTCCTGTCTAGCTTGAGAAATGATCTTGCCGACAGAGACGTCGAGCTTCTTGACGGCAACGACGTCGTCGGTGTCGTCCAATTTGGCCAATCTCTGGCCCTCAGGGTTGTTCTTGACGTTGGTAGAACCGTACTTCTTCTCGGTATTAAGAACGGCGCCACTTCTTCTAGCTGCGTTGATTTCTGTTTGCGTACGGGCGACTCTCTCTCTAGGGCCTCCGCCGCCAACGCGGGCTTTGCTTCCGATCATAGTAACAGTGTCCCAGTCCGACATTTTGTTGTGTTAGTTAAAGTGGTGTGAATTAAAGTGGTAGTTAGAGTGTAAGCGACCCCTCGCAAAATGCTCACTCGCGGTGGTTCCATGGATAACTATGGAAGGTGCCTTCGCACTATATGCACTACACTTGCCACGTGCTGTGTGCCGGTCTGAAACCATGCGTTTGCTCCGGCGGCGGCAGTCCCGTGTCAAAGTGTGTAGGGGTGATATTGCCATCACGACGAGAGGGGCCGTCATATGTGCACAGAAACGGAGAGTGTGCCGTTCTAACGCCATAATCGAATTGCCTTTTTGAGAGATATAAACCTGCGCAACAATGGCAAATTTGGTGATAGCGTCTTACATTGATGCCTTTAAAAGATAACGCTGCGCGCACCGCGGGTGCTGTGATAGGCGCACGCTAGGATTTCAACTACGCGTGAGCAGCTGTCAAATCGCTTGAATTTCCCCTCGCCAGCGAACATGTCCACAGTCACAATCAAAGCAAGGTCGCCTTCAATCAAGGGATTCACTGAGGAATTGGTGTCTTTGTCGGTCGACGGAATCCAGGCCAAGGTCGCTGCCAAGAGCAAGTTGCCAGTAGCCCAGATCCGTCTCTCCGTGTTGGACAAGAATGGCAAACATCTCCCAGTGGACAGCAACAAAACATTGGACGAGTACTTCCAGGCGCAGGGTCTGCTGGGAGAAGTCGTTGTTTACGCCAAAGACCTTGGAAAGCAGATTGGTTGGAAGACGGTGTTTATCTTGGAGTATTTGGGACCATTGTTGATCCATGCCCTTGTGTATTTGATGTCGTCGTACGTGTTTCAAGTTACTCAAACTGAGACACAGAAGTTGGCGCTCTACTTGTGTTTGCTTCATTTTGCCAAGCGTGAATACGAGACTATGTTCGTGCACAAGTTCTCCAACGCCACGATGCCATTTTTCAACTTGTTCAAAAACTCCAGCCACTACTGGATTTTGTCGGGGGTGAACTTGTCAGTGTTTGTGTACTCGCAAGATCAGACAAGTTTGCAGGATGCCGGTGCGTTTAAGAAGTTGCTCTTCCACGTCAATCGCTTGCCTTCCGGCGTGAATTACTTTCTTGTGTTGGTGTGGCTCTTTGCTGAGGTCTCTAACCTCATTACACATCAGAAGTTGTCTAACCTTAGGTCTAAAGATGCGAAGGCTTATGCCATCCCATACGGCTACGGGTTTGATTGGGTGGTGTGCCCCAACTACTTCTTCGAGTCATTGGCCTGGTTTGCATTTGCTCTTTTAGTGGGTAATTGGAGTGCCTGGCTCTTCCTTGCTGTCAGCAGCGGTCAGATGTACGTATGGGCTCTTAAGAAAAACAAGAGATACGTGACTACGTTTGGAGATGAGTACAAGAAGTTAAGAAGAGCCAAGTTTGTGCCCTTTGTCTTCTAGATACGGTAACTTGTAATACACATTTGAAAACAAAGCTATTATGAAACAAAGAAATATGATATTCCAGTAATCAATCCTTCAACTTCAAGCATATACTATTCACGCAGTGTCTCTCGTCAGTTGGGGTTTGATAGCCCTCACCTTTGAAGATATGTCCCAAATGACCGTCGCATTTGGAGCATCTCATCTCTGTACGAACCATTCCAAACGACACATCCTCGATGGTTTTGATGGAGCCGGGAATGGCCTCATAGAATGCAGGCCATCCACAATGGGCAGGAAACTTGGTGTTGGCCTTGTACAACGGCTGTTCACATCCCACACAAAGATACTCGCCTTCTCCGGCCGGGGTCTTGACGTACTCGCCACTGAAAGGCGCCTCTGTGCCCAGCTGTCTCAAGACTTTGAATTGGGCTGGCGATAAGATGGCCTTCCACTCTTGCTCGCTTTTCATGGTATATAGTCTGTAGGGGTTGCGCAGGCTGGAAGTGATTGTTTTAAAGACGAAGTTGCTGGCAAATCTGCGAGTTAAAAGTTTAGTATTGAAAGAAGCCGGGGCTTTGATCATTACAGCAATATCAGGCTGCGCGGCCGTGATGGCAAAATGGAGCAGTGTGCACTACGATAATGACCAGCCTTCGACGCGTGATCATTTCTTACTTCTCGTTAACCGGGAGAAGTTCATGACAATATCGAGGCAAATAAAGTGGGATTGCCTTTTTTCATGATATGGCGGATTTTTGGCAGGTGTTTCATTTTTTCACATTTCAGCCCCAACTCATAAAAATTCGCAATACTAATCTGTGCTCGTCGCTACTCCACCGGTGACCCCGGAACTGAGTCGGGTTCTTCGTGAAAAAATATATGTCATCTTTTATTGCTTAGCTCATGAGCTCCAGTGTTTATCTCATGAAGTAGTTGTATTTTCCCTTGAGCTCCCGGGACGCATCCTTGCCGGCGGTCTCCACATCCCACTGGAGCTCGATGTCCAATTCCCTTGGATTCTTGTGATTGGGTCTCGATGCAATGGTTCCGTTGATCACGTCACCCTTCTTCAAGTCAAGCACCTGGTCCATGTAAAACACAGTCTGCTTCCAGTGGGTATACTTGTTCATGGGACCGGTGGGCAAGGTGACCTTCTCGTCTCCGGGGAAGTCACAGTCAAACCACACAATGTAAGCATGGCAGAAGTCGCTGTCGATAGCCTTCAAAGAGAAGGTGCGGCTGAACTCCAAATCTTCCTTGGTGCAGGTGTTAATGTCGAACTCGAAAAACTTGCAAGGCGTGGTAATCAAGCTGTTGTTCTCAACGGTGTCGACCAAAGGCTCGCTCATGGCCACCTCGATGAACGGAGTGTAGTCGAATCCGTACACATCCTCCCAATAGTGAATCTTGTCGTTCTTGTATTGACCGTCTTCGATTCCGGCAATAGTCATGGAGCACTTGTCGGGCAAGATTAATCCGCCGGGCACCAAGTACTTGTCTCTGGCATACAACACGGTGTCCAACATGGACTCGTACAACAAGAAGTAGCCCATCCACTCCGACACAATGATGTCCACGGAGTCCACGGGCAACTCGATGTCCTCCAACTTACCCTGGATCAATGTGATCTTGTCCTGGAAGCCGTTGAGCGAGATGATCTCTTTTGCCTTGTCAATGATATTGGACATATCCACCGAGTACACGTGTTTGGCGCCGGCCTTGGAGGCAAACATGGACAAAATCCCGGTACCACATCCGACGTCTAGGACCACTTTGTCCTTGAACAAGTGCTTGTTCTTGTACATAGCCTGGCGGTACGACAATGTTCTGCTGGTGTCTTTGAGCATCTCCTCGTGAATACCGAAATGGTCGTACGAGGAGAAGTAGTGTTGTTCACTGAAGGGCAATGATTTTTTATCGGTGGCAGACATGGCAAAGATGATGCAGAAAAAGTGGTGTCCGCTGGCGATGAGATGAGTAGGTTATTTTTTCGAGATGCGATGCTGGGGAACATGCAGCCTCACAATTGAGAATGATACCTAAGGATATTTGAGACAGAATCCGAACAAGCGCCAAGAGAGCTTGTGGAATCTCTATTAAATTGTATCGTTCTATTATTAAACTCTATGTCTATCATTTGGTGTGGCTGCATGAGGACTTAGTGTGCCTTGAAAACACCCCTGCCCGTCTTGTTTCTTATCACGTGACACACACCCGAAGATATAATACTGATTCCCAACATTGCCACCAACACCATGTTGGAGTCTCTGTACAACCTGGCTTTGTCTGCAGGCCAGCCACGGTAGAGTGCATAAGTGGCGGTGACCGAACCCAAATTACCCAAACCAGAAACTAAGGCGGAACTCACAGCCACTCCACTTTCTCCGTAGGCGGGGCCGAAAATCTCAGCGGACCACGACATACAGATCGGCACCGTGGGGCCCAATCCAAAACCAGCAATCAACAATCCACCGTATTTGCTCCATGAGCCCTTGGCAAACGTAGTGACAAACATTCCACAGATGATAATGAGACTGGCTCCCGAGAAAAACAAAGCACGGTATTTCTTCATGCGGTCAGCAAACGGTGTGATAAGCAAGATTCCGGCCAAATCAAAAAGCCAGATGGGCGCATACAACAAGGAAACATTAATGGACGAGAGGCTGGGGTTGTTTGTTGCAATGATGGTGGAACCAAAGACAGCAAGGCCGAATCCGGTACCGACAACTCCAAAATACATCATGATAAGGGGCCACAAGCGCAAGTCAAAGAAAATGGCCGTGACGTCGGCCCACGTCCATTTCACCTGCATGGTGCGGCCCTCGAGATCTCTCCTGTGAATTTCTCTCTCCTCCTGATTCAAAGGGTACGTTGGCATCAAGAACTTCCTGTAAAATGCCATGTATCTGTTGCTGGACTCCTTGTGCACTTTGTTCGGTCTGTCTGGGAGCCACCAGAGCAAAGAAAATCCCACGGCAATGGTGATGCACCCATACACCATGTACATCCACTGCCAGCCAGTATAACCTCTTGTTCCGTCCATTTTCTGAAAGCCAGCACTAACCAAACCAGCGGCAGCAGCAGACAACTGAGCCGCGGTGAAGTAGTAGCCAACACGGCGGGTCATTCTCTCGTTAGGGTACCACAAAGAAATGTAGTAGGACATGCCCGGCCACGTTCCTGCACCAACCATCCCGGAGATGAAGCGGATGGCGATCAAGGATCCGGAAGAGTCGAGGGCAATGTAGCACGCGTACACAAGTCCCACACTAATAACAATACGGGCTAGCCAAGACTGGGGGCTAACCCGTGTCATGATCAAGTTCATGGGCACATCGAAAATGATATACCCCACGTAGTAGAGCGCCGAAGCTGTGGAGGTATCCTTGGAGGTGAGGTCGAGTCGCTGACCCAAAGAGTGACCCTGATCGGTATTCATGGTAAGAGTCACACCGTAGACACTGGATCCAAACGAGGTCAAGAAGTAGAGAGTCCACAAGGCGGGCACAATGCGGTAGTCCAACTTGCGGTAGATTCTGTCAAGCTCCTTGCGAGATGGTGGAAGCTGATGCGAAGCAATGGACTCCTCCCTGCTCTTTGAGAGGGACTCATTGGGGCTTATGCTCATTAGAAAAGAAGATGAGTCCTGAAATAGGGGGCCGTGAGCAGTTTATATGTTGCACGAAACGCCTGCATCACAGGTTTTTTGGGCGGAATCGCAGTCCTGACTCAGGCACTCATCGACGCAGACTGCACACAAGCATGACTCCGAGTCAATCCAATGCGCGGCTCGCGCAGTATCGCTGACACACAGCAGCGTGTTCGAGGTTGAAAGTTGGCAGTTTTAAGATCTCATAGACGATGTTGGAAAGTTGGGCCCAACATTTTCAATCACTTCAAAGCGGCACACGTGATCTCGGCAAACTCCACGCTCTGATCAATGCAGAATGAGTGCGTTATGGCCCTGCATTTCTCGTTAGACGTGCTGCCGATCTGGAAATCGACGCCGTTTTGCAGCTCCGAGTGGTAGCGTGATAAGATGTAGTCTCTGGAGTTGTCGTGAACCCAGTAGTCTGTGGCGGCAAAAAAACACCAGAGTTTGACACCGTGCACCCTGGGCAACTCCCCAAAAAACCAATCATTCATCGGGTCATCTCGGTGAATAACTGCAAGCTCCTCCTGCGCTAGTGTGAGTGCTTGCCGCACGATTCGCTTCGACTTGTATATTTTGAATGTCGCATCAACTGAGTTATTCCACGCTTCCTCCAGTCTTTTGTCACTTGAATCAGGCCGCGTGATGATCATCGATGAGATGATATACTTTGCCCATGAATCAGGAAGAACCAATTGCAAAAAGGAGATGAGTGCTACGGCCAACAGCACCACCGGCAAGAACCGGAAAAGCCGGGAAAAGAAGATCCCGGACTCCGATTGTGCAATGTCCACAATTGTCGGGCAAATGAGCCCCGCAAACTCGATTCTGAGCTGGTGTTTAACCTCTTTGTCCTCAAGAAGCTTGCAGATGACACGCTGAACAATGTAGCTGCCAACCGAGTGGCTGAGAAAGCTGAGGTTGGTACTTCCATTAAGAATAAGCTTCTTCAAGATCTGACACTTGTGTTCGATTTGGTACTCGAGGTTGTAGAAGCTTTGGTCGCCGTTCATACCATCATGAGCATAGTCGCCAGAGGTTTGGAACCCTGCATGGCTGATGGCCAAAATATCGTATTCTGGGTACTGTTCATGTATCAACTGCAAGTAGGTTGTGTAATAGTCGATCAAGCCGGGGTTTCCGGGAATAAACACCAAAAGCGGTGCGTGGAGACTCTTTTGTTTACACGGGATAAAATATTCCGAAGTCAATGGCTGGGTCTTATTTGTTGTTATCATGGCTGTGGGAGTTGGTGGCCTACAAGTGGCGCGCAATTGCTCGCGCGAATACCAAGCACTATTTCACTGACTAAGTCCTATGTTGAACTCATACTGCTGCTCTTGAACCATGTGCACGTCTCTCTCGTAGTAAGACAATTTGCCTGCCCTATCTAGTATTATGACAGTTTGTGTTCGAGTTCCGTACTCGGTCTGCGCTTTCTGCTGGCTGGGTTCCGAGGCCATGTGAAGGGCCGGAATAAAGATGGAGTTTTGTAGCTCCTGCAATTTCTCTTGCGCTGAACCAGTTTTTCGTACATCCGGGCTGTAGGTGTCTATAGACAAAACTTCGAAGCACCGGTTTTTGAGCTCTTCAATTGAATACCCTTTCTTCACCGCGTCCTCTATGAGGCTCGAGAGCTGCTGAGCAGCAAAGTTGGACTTCTTCCACGGATTGTAATACAACGAGTTGGAGACCGAAAAGGTCGTGAGCTGGGACATCTCACGGTGTAGGTCATCACAGACCAAATCCTGGGCATGAATTTTGCCTTTGTCGCCGCGGTTACTCATAATATTCAAATGGCTCAACTTTCGGGTGGTCGGATGCAACTGCAACTTGCCATAGATCAAGCTAAACCCTCCAATCAGCTGGAGTCGCTGCAGATTAGTTAATGCATCCAGCCATTCATCATCGGTCAATTCTGAGCTGAGGTATTCGACGGGCAAAACTCCACGTGAAACCTGACTTAGCCCAACTTCTTTTTCACGATAGTTCAAGAGCACGGCCAATTTACCACTGGAAGACACTCCTATCCATGTGCCTCTTTCTTCTCTTTCAAGGTCAACCGGTGATATGATCTTGTGATTTCCCACGGCTCGCTCAGTTGCTAGCTGTGTTGGCCGTCGGAAGTATTCGTCTCGGTTCGAGAGTACGATCAACGGATATTCTGGGTGCCGAGTCGACGTGATCAAAATGCACATGTATCTTTCTTGTTTCACATACGTCCAAAATCCAGAGGCAGATCTTGAAGTGGAGTGTGCAGGCGCGTTTGGGGTCGTTTCGCGGGGTCACTGGTCACTGTTGGCGCGACAGAGGAGGTCGCTTGTGCCCAACGTTTCTATGCGCTCAGCATTTGATCTCGTGACTTCCAAAAGAGGTATCTGGTAACGTGCCATCTTCATGATGATGTCTTGGGGTGGAGTAGCTCTTCTGACTGGTTTCATGTTGCGTTAGATCGGGCAAGATGATCTCCAGCACTGACTCCAATTCATTGTGTGCTTGGCTATCGTTGTCCGATTCAACTCTCATGTACCACACGGGGTCAAAGTTTTTGGGATCCGACGCATCTTCCAAGGAGAACAGACCCCCGAATGCTTCTGTTTCCATGTTGGTGCCCTTGGAAGCAGATGCACCGCTGCCGCTGCAGCCAAGCACGATCATCAGAGAGTTGGCCTCTGATTCGAGGTTCTGGCTCGATGCGGCCGTGAAGTATTCTTCATGGACAAGAACTTCTGCCGTAGGCCTCTCTTTGGGGTCCCACAGAAAGCAGTTTTTGATGGTTTGTGCGAGCCCCTCGTAATCTGGCGCCAAGATATCCTTCATGGTCTGGCCCGAAATGTAAGGAATCACGAAGCCCAAGTTCTCCGCTAACTGTACGCCTTCGGGCCATATGCCGCCAATATCCTCAGCAGAGCGATCCTGATAAAGCGGATGGCCGAGCTTGGTCAAGATTTGCCATATCTGATCAGTTTCATTTATCCCGGCAAAGAGAGGACGAAAGTTCACCAATTCGACTGCAACTGACGCAAATGCCCAGATATCAATGGGCCGTGAATAGTGTTTTTGCCGCAAAAGGATCTCCGGGGCCCTATACCAACGAGTTGACACGTATTGGGTGAGATCTCGAGTGTTGGTGACATTTCTTGCAAGCCCATAGTCACAAAGCTTGAGGATGTACACATCTCTGGCATAATTCGGAGGCACTATTCCACAGTACAGCTTGGTGGCCGAAATCAAGATATTTTCAGGCTTGATATCTCTGTGGAAGTACCCCTGGCCATGAATGTGGTTGATGGCGTATAGTAACTGTCTTAAGATACTCCGCACCACTGAGTTCGAGACAGACCTACCCTCATGTTTTTGCATAAAATGGTATAGGTTCTGGTCCATGGGTTCCATGACAATATTGAGCTTACCACTGAAACTGTCGATGAAAAGATCGAAAATCTGTAAAAGGTTCTCGTGTGACGGGACAGAAAGAATGAACTTGATTTCGTTCATTTTCAAGTAATCTTCGGGCTTTCTGAGCTGGTTCTTCATCACCTTGATTGCCACAAGGCCGTTTGAGTGGGGCTTCTCAGAGGAGTAGTGGGCCAATGGCTCCAAAAGAGATCCACTATTGGACTCACACCCCTTGAGGAGATCCTGGATGTCATTCTTGTACTTTGCAAGAACAGCACATCCAAAGCTGCCAAACCCCAACCTGGAGATCATGAAGTAGTTTTGCAGAAACGACTTCCGCTTGATGACTTCCTTTGAGCTGGACATTGCGCTGAGTAAGTTCGTGTTGGCAGTGCTCGAATGATCGAATGATAAAAAGAAATAGGGTTCAAAACACAAGTATGCCAGACCAAACACAGATAAAAAGGAGTCAAGTAGCCGGTTCGTGCGTGGAACACAGAGCGCATTCCTCTTTTGGCTGCAAAAACATGGCGCGCAAAAGAGAAGTGGTTCACGGTCTGCACTAGTATCGTCACTGCATTTCACGAAAGCGACTGTTTTGACGATGTTTCACGAAAGCGATTTTCCTGGTGCTTCAGGAATGCAATGGATAGAGAATGCTCTATGACCGTGAGTTTTGTTGGCGAGAGGCTGTGAGATGACAGTCCAATAGAGCTTCTCTGTCAGCTGTGCTGTTGCACAAACAAAAGCTCCGGATTCACCGTGAAACTGCTGATGATTTGCTTTTCCACGATGGCATCCCGGTCCAGAGGTGGGGGTCCAGCCCACCGCTGGTTTCTATCGGTGGTGTTGTGCTGTAACGAGCACGACTTGCCTCTTGGACAAGTTCTGTTTTCCTCATAATCGGGACAATCGAGGATATGGGCGAAAGGGCACGAGTGTCCACGCTCGCAATACCCACCAATGGCAAATGGGCGACAAGTCCAGATTTCGAATCGGGGATTATTGGACTGTTCGGGCAAATTATGGGAATACTTGCAATCCGTTTTCCGGCAAACACCTCGGAAGGCATAGCGGCAAATGGGCGTATTGAACTCTGTGGCTTGGTGTGAAAGTAGACAACCATCACAGTTGCCGGCCAAGTATTGTCTGCATAGAGCTACTCTGCTCACGTCGTGTTTGAAAGGACACCTTGTATCTTTCACACAGCTTCCTTTGCGAGTGAAATAGCGGCAACTTTCGTCGATACCACCAAAACCGTCAGAATGAGAAGGCCTGGCATTTGGGGGCATATCGTCTTCGACCTTGACTTGCATATCGTCTTCCACCTTGACTATGCTGTCTTTGAATTTGACTGTACTCCCTTGCACGTTATTTGCATCAAGATCTGACTCGACTCTGTCGTTGTCGATGCCCGTTTCATTCTTCACAGGGTTTATTCGAATGAAGTTTCCGCTTGATGTTGCAACATAAGTCCTGTCCATCCAAATGATTTCTTCCTGCCCTACAGGTCGCCTTCCACTGAGAGGAATGAGTTTGGCCCCATCCTTGGATACGGCCAATTTTCTATCGAGCTGAATTCGGTCAAAAAAATCGGTGATTGTGGCATTTCTCGAGAGCTTGGTCTCCCATCTCTCATTTGATAGTTGAAGACTGTGATTCAAGAAGGTATTTGCTAGCATCCGAGGATACACCCGAACAGCTTTGTGAAAAATGTCAGCATTGTTGAAACGAGACGGGGGACATGGTAAGCGATGGGATCGTGATCGGACCTGCGAGATGCGCTTTCTATCACGTAGCCGGTTGGAGCTCATCTTAAGGTGACGGTTGACCAGGCACAACTCCAGCTCCACTTTCTTGAGTTCTCGTTGAATATGCTGTAAAACAGTTTGTCTTTCACGCATGCGATGGATGTGCGGGATAGACACCGCATGCACAAATGTGTGAGATGCCGGACCATCCCAAACTTGTTGGATAAACACACATGAAAAGCCGAGACGGCTGAAGTCTCGAGTGGCCACCAGAAACCAAAGCCTTTTCCTATTGACATGAAAACTTCACAAAACCCCGATTTGGGGCGACTTATCTCGGCGCACGTGACGTGCAACATACTCACCGTGTGGGACCACTCCAGCCGACCTCCGATTCCGGAAGAGGAAGAAGGCCCATAGCCTCTTTTGTCGTGGCTAAGAATTGCCAATATTCTTTTGGGAGGTACCGATGTATGGTGCCACATCGAAGGCGCGATACTACCAATTACCTATATCACAATGAGCTACGACCATGCCCGCTCATATGCATCCAGGGCCATTCTAGACATAATCCCGCTTGATGAAGAGACTGCACAGGAGGTTGTGAACTACTCACTCTCGCTTCCCAATGCAGAAATCGAAAACCATCTAATAGGGTTTCTTGGTCAGAGTGAGGACAGTTTGAATGTGATTTCCACGTTTCTCCAGCTCAAAAATGACGAGGACGAGCGGCTTCGAAAATTGGCAGAAAAAGCAGCAGCCAAGAAAACACCAGTCAAGATCCCACTGGTAAACAAGGGCCGTGCTTGGGCCGAAGAAAAAGAACAGCCAAAGCAGAACCACGGTCCGCGGCGGCAAACTACAGCAATGACTGTTTCAGAAATGATTGACAAAAAACCCAAGAATCAGCTCTCGGGAAACCAAGCAAAAAAGAACAAGAAAATGAATCTTGATAGTCTAAAGGATATCGAGGCAGTATTGAACGAGTTGGAGGTTGAGGATTCTAAGTTGCTCACCAGCATGGAGAACTCGTCTACAGTCAGACGAGTCTGTAACTGCATGGCAACGAAGCATCCGTTGTTTGAAGTGGCTCCTAATTGTTTGAATTGTGGAAAAATCATTTGCTACAAAGAAGGCCTCCAGCCCTGCTCTCACTGTGGACGAGAGTTGCTCTCCGAGCAGGAGAAAGAGGAAATTGTGAAAATCCTTCGGTCAGAACGTGAGCAGTTGGAGACAAAGCGCAAAGACCCCAGAAACAAGACCGTTCAGGAACAGCCTCTGAAGTTGGCACCCAAAAAAATCAAGTATGGAACAACTACAGGCGGTAACTTGTGGAAGTCGCAGGATGAGGCTCTCAAGGCCATGGAAATGGAAGCCAAGAAACTGCGTGAATTGGAGGCCGAAGCACAGAAAAAGGAGCAAGAAAGGCAAGAGCAGCTTCGTGAGTTAGAACACTACCAGCGAACTAAAGATGTTGATCCCGATTTGCAAAAAGCTCAAGAGAGGTTGGACACGCTTCTTTATTTTCAAGAGACTGGAGCAGAGAGATCGAAGATAATCGACAACGCAGCCGACTTCGAAATGCCGGGAACGTCCAGCGGCAGTATGTGGCTTTCACCAGTGGAGAGAGCGTTGCAGCTCAAAAAGCAGCAAAAAGAGCTTCGGCGAATGGAATCTCAAGAAAAAGCGATGAGTGGAAGAACTAAGAAAGTCGTGGAGATGGTGATTAAGGACGGAAAAGTTAAGATGGTGGAGAAACAGGTGGTCGACCACGACGCTAAAGAAGAAAGGAGAGAGATGGACGAGTTGGAGGCAACCATGAAACAAGATAAGCTCGCCCTCGAGGCGCAGTTGAGCTCTCAGACCTGGGATTTCGAGAGAGAAAACGACAAGTGGCAACGGCCCATCTACGTGCTGACCAAAAAGCATGAAGACTCTACGGAACCGGTTCCTGCACATAATAGAGTCCAGCCACCACTGATGGATAACACAGAGCTTGTTGCGGCGCTTCCTTCTTGATGCAAACGTATATTTACAGACTTATCCTCATATCGCCCCCTCTTCCATTCAAGGTCTAGCATTTTCTCACCTAGCGACGCTTCATGCGCTGCTTAAACTTTTTGGCCCGCGGATCATTGATCTTCAACCGCTGGTAGTTGTTGCTGATTGGATTGATCTTCGTACTCAAATTTGGATTCGGCAAAATAGGTTTGGTCTCGTGGTCTTCATCGGTGTCCTCGCTTTCATCTGCTGAAGCCTCCGACTCTTCCTCGGCTCCGTTCATGTACATTTCAAGCTCGGCTTGATTGGCCTGTTTGAGTCTGTGCATCTCTTCGTGGACGTCTTTGTTTTCAGAATCGGCCCCTTCTTCCATCAGCCGGGGCTTGATCTTCCATCTTCTGGTGGTTCTCTTCTGCGTCAAGGCCTTTTTCCGCTTTCGTGCCAACGATGGCGCCTCCTCCAACTTCTGGGTATCAGACTCTCTTCGAAGAAGCTCCTGCACCTTCAGGGTCTCCATGTCGATTTCCCGTTTCTGTTCCTCGAAGTCTTGGGCCGCTGCCAAACTTTGAAACTCCTGGAAAATCTGCGACACTTTTTTGGTGCCTCCAAAGGACAAGTACCTCTGGGATTTAAGAGGAGACGGCGAAGCCTGGAATTCTTCTTGCGAAAGGGTTGGCTTTTCCGGCGTCATGATCAAGGCTGGTTTTGATGTCGGTTTTGACGGCGACTCCTGTGAGGCATGTAGAGCATCGCTCAAACAGAATTTGCTTGTGGTTTTTCCAAGGTAGAAGGGAGTTTCCATGATGTCAGCATCGTGGGTATCTGCGGCGGCAGTTCGGAGTCTTTCTATCACGTTGCTCCGTGACGGCGTGACATTGCTGGGGTCGATGCGCTTGACAGACTTAGTGGGCGTCTTGAAAACATCCGGCTTCAGAGGCGATTCTGCGGCAGCATGTAACGCGTTTTTGACAGCAAGCCCCCGTCTGATGGGCGAAGAGTTTGGGGGGCTCATGAGGTCGAACAAGCTCATTACCTTCCCATATGCCTGAGGGGTAGGACCCAACTCGGCATTGCGCACCACATTTGTCTCCTCCTCATCTGTGAGATCAGGTGGTGGCTTTTGGTTGTGTTTTGAGGCTTTTGGGGGTTTTTGGGTGGGGTTCTGGGCTTGTTTTTGGCTAGGCTGAATTGGGACCAGTGATGTACCTTTCTTCAACTCATTGTAGACTTTATACGCCTTTCGGATCTCTGTATCTGCCTTTATGTCGCTTTTGGAAGGCTGTTTCCCATGTTTCAAGGCGAAATTCTTTTCCCATTCCTTGATTTTAACCTTGTATTCTAGTAGAGTTGACATGAGGAGGAGGTACGCGTCGCGCGCGCTTGATAGACGAGCCGGTTTTTCCATCTTCACACAACTCTTAATCCCTCCTCTGCATATGTGATGACTTCTGAATCATGGGTATTTCATGATTTCGTAACTGTTTCAATTCTCACTTGGTGCACAGATGAACATTGTAGTGACTGACGTCGTAGGAGGCAATAGAGTGGGCTTCATGCTTTGCAGAATGGGTCGCTTGAGTGTATCGCTGAATTCAGATGATTTGACGGTAATACTGATGGAATACGCCACTCCAGTCACCACTGACGACCTCTCAAACTACTTTATCGATTTGATTCGACAGTGGAACGAAGGAGTTTGACTAGTAGATTGAGTAGGACTAATTACATCTTAGAAGCTGTGTAGCTGCTCTTTTATGCCGTCGAACGCAGGTCTTTTCGGCGAGTCCAAGAGGTCCACCATGTGGGTGACGGCTTTCACCAACACCTCCTTTTCAGTCTCGTTGTTGAAGCCATTGTTCGACTCCAAGGCCTCGAGAAACGAGCCGCTAACACAGGCACTGTTTTTCCAGTAGTTGTTCAAGAAAAAGAGTGCCTGGGACCTGTCGGAAACCGAGGCCAAAAACACCACAAGCCTGATCCACAACTTCAAGGCCTCTCCGGATTCATGTGCCTTCGGGAAGTGCATTTTGTTCCAATGATCCCAGAATTGGTTCCATTTGCGTGCGTTTCCGTACGTGAACATGACCATTTCCTTGAATTCGTCGGTGATGTGTGCATTTGCCACATTTTCCAGTTTGGTCTGTTCAATTAAATCCAAAACATTCCGGGCCAGATTAGTTGCAAGAATGTAGGCTGCGGAGTCTGCAGGGGGCGGAAATTGTGCCGAAACTTTTTGGTCGATGATGTTGGCCACGTCCTTCTGCATGACGCCAGGCAGCACTCTCTGGAATGATAAGCTCCATAGAAGTGGGAGGAACTCTGCATTGTGATGCATTTGAAATGTTTCCTGGCCAATGGCGTAGAGATTCAGAATGAAGGCGGAGACCTTGGCAAAACTCTGGTCCACCGCTTCGATCGTTTGGTCTCTCAATGGAGAATCCACAACAAGCTTCAAGAATTCGGTCACGTCATCACTCTTTTCACTCTCGGTCACTTCAATGACACTGTGCTTCTCGTAAAAAGCATTCTCCACCTCTTGGAATGTAACTACCTCTGGTTGAAGACAATGAAGCATCTTGAGAAGGCGGATCTGAGTGTTGTAATCACCAGCATCTTTGGGCATGAGCCCGCTCCGAATTTCACTTTTTAAATGAGCAAAATCCTGGGGGGGCGAGTCCACAGGCATCTGCATCAACTTCTGGACGTACATGCTTGCTGGCGCCTTCTGTCTGCGTGGAACCATGGTGTGGAAGCGTCTGATTCCGCTAAAAATGTGGTCGGCAGACGAAACAAGGGGTTGCTGCTGCTCGTACATGTGCAACTCATCAGGAGAACACCAAAGAGACTCCAAGTTCAAATCACGTCTTCTCTCTGCGGTCATGAGGTGCACATCCACATTCTCGTGGTGGAAAAGCACCCAGCTATTGGCAGCCTTGCCGAAATCATTATCGGTGGCCGACGGCCCCTTTCTAGCTTGCCTTAGAAGGCGTCTTCTCTGTGCAGGCGTCTTGCCGCTGGCCACCATTCCCTCAATCAAGGGTATGACATTGTGGGCGTGCTTGATGTGGTTTCTCAACTCGGTGGCGGCCTTGAAATTGTGCCTCTCTGATTTTCCCGTGCCAATCAAAATGTAGTCAACGGTCTTGTTATTGGATCTGAACTCGTGCAGGTCGTCGAGGCGAGTCATGTCGAAAAGCAGAAGCTCCTCCATGCCATAGTCCTTGGCCAAGAGCAGAAGAAACTCCTCCAAAAGAGGCGGCGCTTGTTCGGGGATTCTGGGAAGTTTGATCTCTTTTTCTTCAAGTAACGTCGACTTCACGTCACTCCGTAGATACCAGGGCGTGGAAATCTCTGACACAAGCTCCTGTGGTTGGGCATTTTCGGCAGAGGTGGCGTCCGTGGGCTCGGCAGTTGTGGCACCTGTACCCAGACTCACCGGACGGAAAACAGCAGTCCGTGATCTTAAGAGAGGTAGGTTTCGGGCTAGATGGGTTCTGAACATGTAGTAGGAGCTGTGCGCACTGAGCAGTGGATATGGACCTAGTACCTACACACGCATAATGGAGCACGTCAAAAACACATGGGTCCACGCATGTCGAGTACACCCAGCGTAGCGTGAAGCCAAGTTTCACACCACTTTTGGCGACTGGGTCCAGGCAACTGAATGAACGATGGCGAGGCCCGGTCACGTGAGTGCTAAAGGCTCAGACACAAGACTAAAGGCTCAGACACAAGACTAAAGACTCAGACACAAGACGATTTCCGGAGACTCCGAAAGCGTCTCTCGAAGAAGCTTTAAAGCCAAAGACATATGCCCGGCTTGCTTTCGAAGGTGCCAGTTTAGGCCTCAACGGTGGGATGCGTATGCACTCCTCGATGAGCATAGTGACATTTTTCATCCCACTACCACCACACACCATGGCCAAACTCGTGCACAACGTGCAAAAGAAACAGCACAAGGAGCGGTCCCAGACGCTGGACCGCACCAAGTATGGTCTCCTAGAGAAAAAGAAAGACTACAAGTTGAGAGCAGATGAGTTCCACAAGAAGGAAGCCGCATTGAAGGTTTTGAGGGCCAAAGCCGCCCTGTACAACCCCGACGAATACTACCATGCAATGAAAAACCAGAAAACCGACGAAGACGGAATCCTCATCCGGGAAAACGGGGCCTCGTGCCTCTCTACGGCGCAGGTTAAGCTCTTCAAGTCGCAGGACGTCAACTATGTGAGAACCATGAGGCTCAACGAGGGCCAAAAAGCACAGAAACTCCGCCGAGAATTGGATTTCAAGGCCCAAGGAAAACACACGGTGTTCGTGGACTCGGAAGAGGCCCAGCAATCATTCAGCGCCGCCAAGCATTTCAACACGGATGAGAGTATGCTAGAAAGAAGAGAGAACCGGTTGCGCATCGACCAGCTCGAGAATAGAGAACGTATCATCAAGAGCGATATTGAGCATTCTGTCAAGCAGTCCACTGACAAAGATAAGCTCCAGAAGTACCGGTTGTTAAAGGAAAGATTGAAGAGGGAGAAGGAGCTCAGAGAGGTGGAACAACAGTTGGAGTTGACCAAGGAGTTGATGAAGAACGGAAATAAGCGCAAGCTTGTGGACACAGAAGGAAATGTGGTTTTCAAGTGGAACAATGCCAGGAAAAAGTGATGATGGCGTGCCATCTATTCTTGACACCACTACTCGCCCCATCTATTCTTGACACTACTCGCTTACATCAGAGACGCCTGCAACCATAGTTTATTCTATTCCCGGCCAAGCGCTTGTCTATTCCTCGTTCAAGCTCTTGTTCACATACTCGACGAAAACGCTTTGGATTCTGTCCAAATCAATGCTACGCATGCGGTTCAAACTCACGAACGCACGGCGGATCCGCTGCAACTGAGCAATACTGGTCCCGTCTGCAGGCAATTCCACCGAAAGACCAAGCTGTTTGTCAATGACAGCCAGGCCGCCGCCCATCAACTGCTGGTGCAGCACGATTTTACCCACAACCTCCGAGGTCTTGCGATCAAGCTCCTGCAAATAGTTGTTGCCCGAAGTGGGTTTCACCAAAGTGGCTGCGTTTGGAGGCGGCGGCCGCTTAAGTACCAACGCATCCCAGATCTGCTCCATCGGCAACGATTCCTGCTCGTAGTCACTGACCACCGTAAACAACGGGCTATCCCAGCGAGAGTCTGGGTTGGGTTCCTCGTAGCGCATGGCAAGCTGCGCCATGACCTCTTCATCCCAGGCATTTTCGTGGGCCTTGTTCCATTGCAAGCACGTGTCCAATGGGCTCATCACTTGTACCACACAGTGTGGTGTAACCACGCCTTTGGCCTCGCAGAAGAGCTGGTATCTGAAGCCCTTGATGTAGGATAACGAGTCGAGAATGACAAAGGCAGAACGCGAGAGATCTCGCTTGACCACTGAAAGTTGTGTTCCTCGAGCGTGCTTTTCCGAGCTGGACTCTCTGTAGACGTCGTGCGAAATGCCTAGGCTTTCGTCGTTGTGGTAGATGATCTTGTAGTTGGCGCCTGGCGCGTTGTTGGTCTGAGCGTGTTCTATGCGCTCCTGTAGCTGGGCCATGAGCTTCTTGGCCCACGTGGTTTTGCCTGAGCATGGGGGGCCGGTGAATGTGATCAAAGGCATGTTGTTGCGTTCGCATCGCACTCGCTTCGCACTTCTCCACACTACCACTCTTCGGATAATCCAGCTACCACTCTTCGGATAATCCAGCTACCACTTTTCGGATAATCCAGCTACCACTCTTCGGATAATCCAGCTACCACTCTTCGGATAATCCAGCTACCACTCTTCGGATAATCCAGCTACCACTCTTCGGATAATCCAGCTACCATTCCTCGAATAACCCAGCTACCATTCCTCAAATAACCCAGCTGTGGCCATCTCCCATTGATTAATATTGAAGCCATCTCAGATTGCCATCTCGGATACTGGGCTCCAGAGCTCCATCAGCCTTCATTCTCTATTTCAAGGCAAATTTGTGGTCATAGCTCATCTGCCCGACTGTCAGTTCCAAACCTCCAAATCGCCACCTCACAGCTTCTGCCAACATCCAAATCCCAAGTCTGAAACATGTCTTTTGTTCCGCGTGTTGCTTTTCCCGACTACCGCTTGACGCTAGCCAACTTCAAGGGCCACCACCAGAAGGCGCTCACCAAGTTCGGCCACTTGGCACCCCAAATCGACTTGATCTTGGAGGTCCGTGACTCCAGAGCCCCTCTATCCACCACAAATGTGCTCTTTGACCGGGTGCTTGCCCGCAAGAAAAAGATCATCTTGTACAGTAAGAAGGACCTTTCAATTCTCAAGCCTGATTTGCTCAACAAATGGCACGGCAACGAGCCGTTTGTGTTTGTGGACACCCGCAGTAGATCGGATGCTCTCAAGGTTCTAGCGGCCATTGGCGACCACTATAAAGAGATGCTGCCGCCGCCACCGTTGGGTCTTCGCACCATGATCATCGGTATGCCCAACGTGGGCAAATCAACTCTTGTGAACACGCTACGGTCCGTGGGCTACTTATCCAAGCTTCCGGAAGCGATCAGTTCCAAGAAAAAGAAAGTTGCTCGCACAGGCGGTCAGCCTGGCGTGACCCGCAACACCAGTGAAATCATCCGGCTCAGCCAGAACCCCGATATCTTGGTCTACGACACCCCGGGGGTGTTTTTGCCCACGGTGAAAGACTCCGAAACGATGCTTGCGCTAGGGCTTGTGGGCTGCATCCACACTTCCTTTATTGACCCAATCATCCAGGCGGACTATTTGTTGTACGTTTTGAACCTCCAAGACGCACTGGGTGCAGGATACTCCGAATACATGAAGCAGCCAACCAACGACATCGGGGAGCTCCTCTACCTGGTTGCCAAAAAGAGACGGAAGCTTCGAGAAGACGGCCTGTTTGACGAAACCGGAATGGCCATTCACTGGACTAATCTTTGGAGACAGGGTAAATCTCGCAAGTATAGAGGTCTTTTTGACCGCCCGGCGATTATGGATGCGGATGTGCTGCAAGTGCAGCAGCTCTTGAAGACTGAACGGGATCGTATTGGCGACACCTCTGTCAATGAGCGCATCACAAACAGTTTGGGCGCTGACGGCACGGGTCAATCCAAAAACCGCTCCAGAACCGCCAAGGACAGAGAATATGACTTGAGAAACCAGCTCTTCAAGTTGTAGTTCTGTGCCGATGCTTCTAATTCCCAGGGCTTTATAATTCAAAATCTGGGACTTGTCCATAGTCACCTTCGTCTGCACCGTAGTTTCCCTTGCTTTTGTATGGCTCATTGGAGTCTGGCTTTCTCTTCTTAGTGTCTTCTCTGCGCTCGTACTTGATATCGAGTTTTTCCACCAATCGTTTTTCTGCTGTCAGCGCTTGACTGCCGGCCCAGCTGGCCACGTCAAACGTGGAGTTAGAACTCATACACGTGGGAATAGTGTACAAGTTTGTATGGTTTTCTCCCCTGAGGTTGTGTTCAATGAATTCGGGGTCCTTGAAATGTTCAACCCACTTTTCTGCATCTAGCGAAGTAAGGATGACCTGACGCATATAGTTATTGAACTTTGAGGTTGATGGCGCCGTGCACAGGAGGGGATCGCTTGTAGCAGTTTTAGGGGGAAGAGACAACTTGGAAGATTCGCTCCCAAGCATGGTAATCTTTGGATCAGTAAGAATACTTGGCTGGTCTGCAACATTATCAACTGTCTCGTTTGCTGTTTTCCGCTCTATGAAGTCCTCCATGAGCAGATTCACAGCATTCTCGTCATAAGACTCCTCACTTTCCTGATATATCTTGGAGCCTTGTGAAAGAGGGGGAAAGTTGCCGATTTTTTCATCTTGTTTGAAAGGCAAGCGGATAAACAAGAGACACGGCGTGTACTTCTCCGTACGCTCGATCCTCACGGGAATCAACGCCCCCACTTCAATTTCCTTTTCTTGTTTTCGTATAAGTCTGCATAAGCCAGCAACTTTCCGGGCAAGTAAAGCCTCAGCGAAAGCCATGAAGGCTGACATACTTCGCTTGCTCGACGCCTTTTCTGGCACAACATAGAAGGGCTCTTCAGTAAACAAATGCTGAGGAATGTGATCTAAGTTAATGAAGCCAAAAATGTCAAACGCAGACGTCAATTCAAGTTTTGTGGACTTCATAAGATCGTCGTCAAGCGCTATGAGGTCATAATTTGAGAACTCTAGACCAGGGGTAAGTTTATGGGCATCCACCGGCACCTTATCGTATGACTTTTCGGTATCCACGCCAGCCTGTGTGGGGTTCTCTGAGATAACGGCATCGTTTCCCTGGGCACTTTTTTCTAGAACATAGTGAGAGGTCACTTTTTTGACCTGGATCACATCGTCGTTGTCGACAATATAATCGTGTGTGTTCAGCTGCAGAGATTCCGACCTAACTGCTGGGAAGACTTCGATGTCAAAACATATACAGAGCTCGTCGGCTTCGGCCCGATAGCTCAGGTGATCAAGAGCGGCAGGATAATCTGCCCCAAGGCGAAGCTGGCCCTTATATGCTGCCAAGGGACGAGTTTTCTTCAACGGGTGATGACGTTTCAACGCATCTGCGGCTGACTCAGAGGTGAATATCAAGCTCGAAGCAAACATCGAGCAGAGCGTCTCGTAGACGTGCGGAGTCTCGCCATCGTGGATCAAATATAGATTCGTGGGATAATCAGCGTAGAAGCGAGGAACCTGGTCTACCAATTCCGAGCCCGGCACTTCTTCTGAAGCAATTAGCACAATGTTCCTGGTGAAAACCTTTTTCAAAGTTGGTTTGAAGAACTGAGACGCAAAGAGGACTGTTTGGATGGCATCACTGCATTCCCCCGACAGCGAAGAAGATCCCTTGCACAACTCCAAGAGTCTTCGACGAAGATTCTTTAGTCCGTCAAACGTGGGCACCTCGAAGTCCATTAAGGTGTTGACGCCCACGTACTTGCCTGTGTCAGCAGCAAAGTGGTCTGTGGCGCTGGCGTTGAACGCTACAACCGAGACGTAATCAGTTTTGAGCCCCTTGATAAGTTTCGCTGCTAGTGTTTCGAATAGGTAGTCACAGGAAGCAGGGGGCACGTGGGTGTCCACTATAAACACGGACAATTCCTTGTCTGCCATGTTGGGGAGCGGTGGTTGCGAGTGGAGGAGGAATGCGTGGTCGAACGGTTGTGGCGAAAAACGGCGGCTAACTGGGATTCCGGGATGGCATGGGATGCCTTAGAAGATGTGGGTGAATGTTGTGCCTTTTGCGGGTGGTATATGTAGACGATGCACCGTAGCCGCACCAAAGCCATTGTTCCAGAAGATGCGGCCATTATCAATAAAATTTGGTAAATTGAGCGCTCTTTCGTGATGCTTGTTGCAAGGGTATCCTTTCCAAAAGGCTTTTTTGTTTGTTTGCACTGTTCAAGTGTGGGGTAAGTCATGTAAAGGAACCGAAGTCAAAAGTGGCTCGGTTTATGGATTGCGGGCTGTTTTCAAATGTACCAAGGATCTGGATATTTCGGATTGGCATTAACGTTTTGGGGCTAAATCGGGTGGTTTTTTGGTACAGTAAAGTAGCTCTTGCACTCCATGAATTGTGTCCGCGGATGCAAAATAAAGGCTACTCGTCTATCCGCACAACGCCTTACATATACAAACTGGAAGCATCAGCTGAGCCAGATTCGCCTGTTTCAAAACCCCCTGTTTCCCTGCCGTCAAATCCTCTTTTTGTTTCTGGTCTTTCTTCAGTCTCTGTTGTCCTGTATCGTGTCCTACGCGGCATGCAGCGCCACGCCCCAAGCCCGTAAGTACACCTAACCTCCTTTCTTCCTCCCAGCATGGATCGCCACGTCAATTCGCCATTCGGCTCGGCAATAAAAAGCGAGTATCCTTTGCCTGATGGAAGCCAGCTGCTGGATACTCCTTTGGGCCAGATTCCGCCCGTGAACTTCAATCAAATTCCCCCGATCCATTTGAGCTCTTCCAACAGTTTAAGCAGCAGCGTTGGCTCCCTTTCACAGACACCCTCCATGGGCCCCCCAGCTGGCAGTTATTCTTCTGTCACTGTTGGAAGCGACATCGACAGAAAACCCGAAATGTTGGCTGGAAGTATGGCGCGTCCTCCGCACCCATACGTACCGTCGAGAAACTACCAGGACCCGAGTTTCTCTGGGCTTCCGAACAACCCACCTTCACTACCTGCTAATTTTCAATTCTTCCCTCGCCTTGGGGTACAGGCTATTCCCGATTCCCAGCTTCGTCAACAGGTCTTGATGAGGCCTGACCCACGCCTGCTGCAACAGCCATACCTGGCGTATGGGTTCGGTCTAGAACTCAATCGCTCCCCCATCTACAACACCCCTGGCTATAATCCTATCGGCTATCCAATGGGGGCTTATACCCCCATCAGTGATAGTCCCGGTACATATGGTGCCAGAAACCCCATGGCTCCCCTTTACAGTCACCAATCAATGTGCACTCCAGGACAACGGACACAGCAGCCCGGTAACAATATAGACTCAGAATTGTCTGCTAAGGCTCCAGAAGTAGCGAGTGCAACTTCTAAACCGCTACAGACGAAGAAGAATTCGAGGCCGAAGATCAATAAACTTCAAAGCGACTACAGAACCTCTCTGCAACTGTCATCTAATGGAGTGAAGGAGCATAGCCACGATAAGATCTATGAGAACTTCCGCAACATCTTGGGAATATCTGCTCCACGGGCAGACATCAGAAAATGCTGTGAAATACAGCTTAAAAGCCCGCTCGAGAAAAAATTGTTCGACCTCTTCTGCAAAGATATTGCTGGTTTCATTGACATCTTTCTCACTTATGACTTTTTCGAAAAGGTCGTTTCTGAGCTAGCAATCTATGATGACACCCGAATGATGCTAGACTCCTTGCTCTGCCTCAGTTCTCTCATCTTCCAGAGGAAATACCCGCAGGAAATTGATCCCTGGTGCCCGCTCAAATACTACGAAAGAAGTGTCAACTCGATCCGTCACAACCTCAGCTTGCCTGAAATTGATAACCCAGAATCGGGCCTCTTGGCCAGGTGCTTGATAAGCACTAATATTTTGTGCATTTATGAGTTATTCTTCATTGCGATTGATAGCACTTATGTGAAGGGTGCAGGCAGCATCCTAATATCCATATTGTCCAGAGGCACGGCCACCAAGAGTCTTTTGAAGGACTCACAATTCTACCAGTCTTGTTTCTGGGCAACCTACGTCTGTGACTTGATTCTTTCCTTGAAACTTGAGCTTCCTAATTTGTTTTCAACCACGGAAATATGGAAGCCCTTGGATCCGATCTATTTCAGCACTTTCGACACCTATCCATCTGAAGAATCATCTCTGTCCAAGCAGCTCGAAGACTATTCCAGCTACGTCGTGTCCAACGAAAGAACTATTTGGTGGTCAAATAAAATCATCTTGCTCTGTGGCGAAATCAATGACTTTTCCACTCTGACTGCTGTCATAACAGAAAAAGACTATCAGTTGAATACGAGATACTACTCCTGGCTCCAACTCAGCGCCAAGTTGAGCGAATATGTCAAGCATATGCCTATGTTTTTGAAGCCTCTTGTTCAGAAACCTGCACAGAATGAATCTGAGTTTCCGAAGATTTACTTTGATGATGAGAGAACCGCTATCATAGCGATAAATCTCAAGATCTCCAAAATACTTCTTTACTTCGCACTTAAGAATTTATGCTTGAACGACGACAAATTGGTTAAGGCCGAATTGCTCAAGTACCCAGAGAATTATGGCGAAGTTCTTGCTATAGAAATTGCTGGAATCATGCAGACATATGACTCTAGTCTCAAGGTTTGGCCAGTCAGCATCCACTCTTTAAGACAAGCTTCCAAGTTCATCCATCCACAGTCCTCGTGTCATAATAACATGAAAAAGTTGGTGAATAAAGTGATACAGGTTTGTCAGACTCGCCTGCAAATTTTGACTCCTTGATCCGTTGATGAATATTTTTAATCAAACAATTTTCTCCTTTAACTGCAACACCAAAGCTGTTCTGGAAGGGATGTAGATGAAAAGGGAATTCTTCCTGTCATTCCAAGGTTCTGGGTTTGTGACGAACGACAACTTTTCTCCAGTATCAGCGACATCGTTGATTCTGCTGAAGCCTCCATTTTTTTCTGTATCCGAGTTCAAAACAATTTGGTAGCTTCCAGGTGTCTCGACGCCAACCTTGTAGTCAGGGAATGAAGAAGTAGGATGGAAGTTGAAAATGAAAAGAAGACCAGCTCTTTCAAAGACAACGACCTTGTCTCCCTCGTGCTTCAAAGAAACAAAAGCCTGGCTGGATTCCAAGATGCCATACTTGGTGTCCAAGTGGCACATCTCTGAGTCAAAATTGAAAAGAAATTTGTAACGTAACAAATCGTCCTCGATCAAATTAAACTGGCGCCGAGCGTAAAGATACGACTCGTTGTTACCTTCTCTGGGGAAATCCAACCATTCTGGGTGGCCGAACTCGTTACCAATGAAATTCAAGTATCCTTCACCCCCTAAAGAAAACGTCAACAATCTGATCATTTTGTGCAATGATAATCCCCGAGAAATTGTTTCGGTCATTTCGGACAACACGGACATATTGGTGTACATCTCCTTGTCCATGAGCCAAAAAGCAATGGTTTTGTCCCCTACTAGGGCCTGGTCATGGGACTCGCAGTAGCTGATGCACTTCTCGCCATGTCTCCGGTTGGTCAAAGTGAAGACAATGTTACCCAAGTCCCACTCCTCGTCCCTGAGGTGCTTCAAGATCTTGATCCACATATCTGGGATAGCCATAGACAATCGGTAATCGAATCCAATCCCACCCGCAGCCGTAGGCAAGCACAAAGTAGGCATACCACTGACATCTTCCGCAATCGAGATAAACTTGTAGCCCTTTTCTTTTGCGCTGATCTCTTTAAGAAGCTCATGAGCCAACATGAGGTATGAAATAGCGTCATTGTCAACATAGTCCAGGTTGAAGTACTCGTTGTAATCACCGCTGAAACCAAAGCTCAACCCGTGGTGTTTATACAACATACTAGTAACACCATCGAATCTGAAACCATCAAACTTGAAGACCTCGATGAAGAACTTTAAGTTTGATAAGAGAAACCTGAGTGTTTCATAGTTGGCGTAGTTGAACAATCTTGAGTCCCACAAATCGTGGTTTCCTTTGGCACCCCCATGGAAAAGATAGTGGTCTGTGCCGTTGAAATTGTTGAGTCCGTCTTCCACGTTCTTGGAGCTGTGTGAGTGCACAACGTCGAGTAAGACCCTTATGCCCAACAGGTGAGCATGGTCAACCAACTCCTTCAAATCATCTGGCGTTCCACATCTCGAAGAGATGGCAAAAAAGTTGGTCACCTGGTATCCAAAACTGGCATAGTAGGCGTGCTCCATAACCGCCATCAACTGAATGGTGTTATAGCCCAAAGCATGGATCTTGGGTAAAGTATCTCTGGAAAAATCCTTGTAGCTTGCAATCCGTGGCTGGCTGGAAGAGATTCCCACGTGAGCCTCGTAAATCTTGATACCATCGTGGTCGGCGAAGTGGGGACGAGCGTTTTTAAATTCGTATGACTCAGGAGGATTCCAGAACCGGCCGTCGTAGAGAGGGCTCTCTTTGTTTGCAGTTGCTCTCACTCCCCATGGGTCAAGGCGGAAAATGCCCTCCCCGGAGGGAAGTTTCATGAAGATCTTGTACCTCGAGTCGTGGGCAATGGCAAAGTCTCCGTTGACCGGAGCAATACGCAATTGCCACAAGCCGTAATCATTGGCTTGTTTTAATTGATGAGATTCCGTATTCCAGTCATTGAAATCTCCAACAATTGAAACGCTGACCACATTGGGAATGTACTCGTGAACGACAATCTCCTTGGTTCTCCGGTCACAGTGCACCCCGTATTTCTCATAAGCGGAAGCAAAATCGTAGAGAGAGCCCTCGGATTGCTGAAACGTGTCCATCCACTTACGGAACACCAATTGCCGGTCAATTAAGGGTTGGGAGTATGGTTCCAACCAAGGGTCCAAGTCCAACGCCCCTTTGATCAATTTTTTATTATCTGACATTTCAATGTTTGAGTAGTATACAGTTGCCAAGCGGGACTGTTAGTGTGAAAATGTGTGGGGTTTCGAAATATGTGGGAGTAGAAAAGTTGGGCGGAATGCGATCTTATATTGGCGACCCCACCCGTAATGTGCTTCGCTGTATCGAATCGACTGTATGCAGGTTTGGAAAATGCGACTCAGTGCCCCGCTTTGGCGGCACCACTCCACCCTGTAATTCGGGTGGCTTTCAGCAAAATTCATTTGGGTGTTTTTTTTCCTTGATTGCTATTTCCGGCGCGTTTGTGGCCTGTTTCGGGTCTGTTTCAAGTGCGTTTCACGATTTCTTTGTCGGACAATTTTGCTGGTGTATGCGTACCGCTAAAATGCGCATTGCTGGCTGAAGTCGATAAGCTGATACATATACGCGTTACTTTTTCGCTAGCACTACACATTTTTACACTTGACACATTCCACCACGACGTGTGAGTTTTACATCACTGCGTGTTGATCGTCATCATTGTCAATTGTATTGTCAACATCGTCTATCAGTATGCGCTCAAGTCCACCTCCCACGTTCTCACTGTAGCATCCAAGCCTGTAGTGGCCACAGAGCCCTTACTTCCGTCATAGATGAGCCATTGTAAACCACTCACGCCGCTCTTGTGAGCCTGTGGCAACTTGAGTACCTTAGCAGGTCTGGCCACCGAGTAAACAAAGAGCCAACAGTCCAAACCGCCACTGATCAAGTACTTTGAGTCACTGGTCCATTTGGCATCATTGACTCTGCTGTTGTGGAATGCCCAACGTGTGGTAATTGCGGAACGATCCTTGGTGGAGTAGAGCGTGTACTTGCCTTGGGTCTCAGCCACTGCGAGGTACTCTCCGTTTGGAGAGACTCTCACCAAATTGGGTGCTGCTCTCAAGATGGGGTAAGAAGCAACGTGCCTGATGCCGTCCAGAATATCGTATTGCTCTGCTCTTTTGTCTGACTCGTTTGTAACAAATAGAGCGCTAGTCTCTGCTGTCCCGTCGATCGATGAGGCCGTGTAGTTCAATTCTTGCTCGGCCAAAAGGCTCAATGACTCATCGTAAACTTGGATTTTAGACTCCATCAAAACGACCACCCGCTTGGCCGCGACGAGCCCTTTTGCCTGGCTAGGCAAATCCACAGACTTCTTCAAATTATCATTCTCCCACAACTTGAGCTTGTCGTCCCAGCCCGTGGTGACGATTTTCCCATCAAATGTATTGATGCTTGAGATGTAGTTTGAATGCGCCTTATCTTCGGAAGTGTATGGTTTGCAAACCAGATTCAAAATACCGTTTTCAGCCTTCCAGCTAAATAGCGAACCATCAGATGCACCAGTAATCAAGGTCTTTTCGAAAACAGCACTAGCGGTCAATGGGCGTTGGTGGCCATAGATCACGTCAGTGAGTTCCAGCTTGTCGTGCGCAAAAAGATTGAAGTGGCCGTTAAGGGAAAGTGACACAATATAGTTCTTGGTCACCACAACACTCACTTGCTGGTCCTCGACAGAAGAGCCGGAAGAGATGACGTATTTCAATTCTTCCTCGAGGTTCTCTGCACTCCACTTCTTCAAAGTACCATCGGCAGAGGCCGTAACAAAGGAGCTGGAGCCTTCGAGCCACGACACAGAGTAGATTCCACCGTCATGTGCTTTTTCTTTTTTCTTGATGAATTCTCCCGTTTTTCCATCGTAAAGCACAATCAAACGATCAGATCCCACTGTCACCAACCACTTGCCATCTGGAGAAAACTTCACACCCCGCACAGAGTTTGTGTGGTGATTCCTGGAACTCTTGTCAAACTTAAATGGAGGACCCGTCAAAAAAACCATGGACTTGTCGTCACCCACCGTAGCAGCACGGTACGGTCTCTGGGGCTTGATATCCACTGCATTGATTGTTTCAGAGTGGCCCTGGATCTCGCCAATGGAATTGCCCGAATCCCACATAAAGCAGTGGCCGAATTTCTCTTTTCCGTCTCCCACTGCTATGATCCGGGAGCTGTCCGCGTCCCATACCAACGACTTGACCGCGCCACCTAAAGCCTGGATCTCACTCTTCAAGTACAACTCGTCGTCACGAATAGTGGTCTCCCAGATCTTCACGTTTCCGGATTCATCTCCAGACGCAATGTAGTGGCCGGAAGGGCTGAAAGCTGCGGCGGTTGCAGTGACGGTGTGTTTGGTGAACTGGAGGGGGGCCAGCTTGGACTCTGGATCTAAGGACCGCACAAACACCGAAGTTCCACAGGCATATGCAATTCTGTCGCTGTTTTTGTCATAGGTGACAAAAGTGGAAGACCCCCGGGTGGTGGCAGGCGCAGGCGGATATAAGGCGGTTTGAGTGATCATGTTGGCGTAGACACGGTTGGGTGGAGAAGTGAGCGCGCCTGAGGCTCTGGTCACGTGAGGCACATCTTCCGCCGCCTTCCGATAGAAAGCATACTACTCCAAGCCTCTTGATACTTCTGTCCCTTTATATATTACATCTGCTTGAACGTGTGCACTGCACATTGCAGCCTCAGCCTTACCACCACGCTATCTAAACCGTTGAGTGAAGATGCGCTCGACTCCCACTTCCTCGTACTCTGCCTTGCTGACCCACATTTGATGGAACGTTCCCAAAGAGGCAAGCACGCTTCCTCCGATCCACGTCTGATTGGTTCTCTCGATGGCATTTCCGATGGCATGAAGTCTGATTTTCAAGCCAGGATTTGCGTTCAGCAACTCGCTGTTCAATCTCTCAGTCAACTGTGGAATCAACGATGTGCCTCCAGTGATGATGATGTTGTTAGCAATGGCTGTTCTTAGGTCGATATCCACAGAGGCTATGGCATGAGCAATCAACTGCGTGAGCCCACGCACCGTTTTGGTGGTACTTACGGTCTCGGGGGTTGTGGCTGGCGTCGACTGGGAGGTGTCAGCTTTTCTTGCTCTTTTAATGGGACGGTAGTCGTCGTAAGGGCTGCTGATGGAGAGCTCGCCGTTATCAGGGGGGTACTTTTCCTCTAGCGTCTTATCCTGGAAAGGATAGGCACTTGGATCAAATAAAGCATCAGCCAAGGCAAAGCGATCTTCCGTGACTTCGATGGACTGGCCACTAGGAAGCTCAAGGACTCTGGCATTGCTTTCATCCTCGTACATCTCCTTAGCCTTGGCGGTCTGTTGCTGATTGCTCGATCTCATTGCCTTTTGTGGTGCTTCTAGCAATAGCTCCTTGAATTCCGCATATATTTTCTGCTGGTGGAAGCTGTCAAAGGATTCGGTAACTTCAAGCTCTCGAGGCGTGTACTGGGCTGCCTCGGGGTACGCAACGGCGGTTTTGTCCTTAATCTTGAATCTTGGAGTCAAGTCTGCCTCGGGAAATTTGCTCTTTAACAAGTCCTTAATTTGGTCATCGACAAACTGGCCGCTATAGTTCGTCTTCATGGAGTTCTTGAGCAAGCAGATGCCATCAACAATCGGCACCACGCTGGTGCAGTCGTGTCCAATGTCCACCACAATACACGTCAGCCTACCTTGCTGAAACGACACACACGTGGGCAGCTTCGCCAAAAAAAGAGCAGGAAAATCAAATTCCTCATAGATGGTCTCCACCAACTTCTGCCGGTAAGGCTGGTCAGCCCATACAGGCTCGGTTATCAAGATCGGTTGCTCCAGGTAGTCCAACTTCAACACCTCATCAAAATAATGCCTGAGCTGGGCTACCATGGCATCCCAGTCTTCGACCAAACCGTCGCTGATAATGGGCTTGATTTGCCTGTTTGGTTTGGGAAAATCAAGGCTAGGACCAAAATGTTTTTTCCCGTCTTCGTCCTGGGCGTACCAAGAGGGCACGATAACCCTGGGAAAGTCGTCGCCGGCAAAGCCAATCCGCGTGGTTTGGGAACCAAAGTCTAGAACCACGGCATTGATCTCGTCGCCTCCGTAGACGGTGGCGGAAGCAACTGCTGAAGACATGAGGTGTGTTTTTTCTGACACCGAGATTATATCTCACGCGTCACGTGACCCGCATCAAGCGGCTCCTACTGTGCCATGGATATGAACGCTGTCGGGCGAACTCAAATCTACTTCAGTACATTGTATTCTTTATTCGTCTCGGTACGCTACAAGAGCTTGGTCTCTGACTCAATCAAGTCGACCAAGAACTCGGCCTCCAACCTCTTTCTTCCCTCTCTAACCCAGTCGTCCGCCAATTGTCTAGTCCAACCCTTCAAGTTAGCCACATCTTCAACGGCACTGTCTAACTCACCACGGGACAAACTTTGCTGCACCCTGCCAATCACAGACTCGATGTCTTTTCCATCGGGCTTAGCACCCTTCACAGGCATCAAGAGCTTCGAGAATAAGATCGATGCCAAGTGACCAAGCAAACCGGCGTTGGGAGGCAACAAGGATGCGGATCTCAACTCGGGCGTGAGCTGTTCCCAAGCTGCCAATAATTGTGGGGTGGTCAAAATCGACTGGCTGCTCTCCTTGTTGAGCAAAGGCTTCAACTCCTCGACAGCCAAAGCAATCACCTCATCATTCGATTTGCTTGTGGATTCGTCCAACTTGTCCACATAAGGCTTGAAGTTCTTGGCGGTGGCAGTTTCGGAGGTGTTGAACAACAACGACTTCAAGTTAGACACGGCTTGCTTGATCAGGGACTTGGATCCAGCAGCAGTGACTTGCTTCTCCAAGTCAAGAGCAAAGGCCTCGAGCTCTTCCAATCTTGAGTTCACGGCATTCAAATTCTTCAATCTGCCGTTTCTCTCTTGATCAATCTTTTCCTTGATAGACTCTTCGAAACGCCTTGTCTGTTCGACGCGAACCATAGTTGTGGCATTGACTGCAGCTTGACTAATGGCTCTTTTCACGGCATCCACCTCCAACTCGATTCTTTGTTGGTATTTCTGCTCCAAGTTGGCCTTCTCTGAGTTGAACTGATCCAACAACGACTGAGTCAAGTCCAATTCTTTCTTGGTGTGGGACGTGAGCAATTTAACTTCGGATTCCTTAAGTTTAGTCTGCAACTCTTGCTCGAAAGACTCGTTCAATGCTGCCAACTTCGACGACAAGACCGTGATGTTGTCACTGATTTTCTTAACCAAAGCACTCTTATTGGGCCCGAGATTGCTTCCATCAAGCAATGCAAGTAAGTTGTTAAAAGAGTCAATGGTATCTTGTACAGAACTGTCACAAATGCCATTTCCACTGGTCAAGGAGACGGAGGGAATCTTGTCGAAGTTGTTGGAGGTTTCCAACTCACCTGGTTTCTGCGATTGCTCCACTGGATGTGACTTTTCAGATCCGAGCTTCTGTTTAGTCTTCTCGACCAAGTCCTCGCCCCTTTGTTCGATTTTATGGGACAAATCTTGCATCTCCTTTTTGGTGAACTTGGCGGAGACATTCTCCCAAGCCTTCTTCAAGTCTTCGACTGAGCCATGCTCAATGGCATCGATAATCTGCTCGTGATATGGCAAGTCGTAATCAATCACAAAATCCATCACACGGTCGTTTTTAGAGGCAGCAAACATTGTGCCTCCGTAAACCACTGAGGAGTAGAAGATCGCTTTAAGCAAAAAACCAAAAAAGGAAGTTCCCTTTTTCTTGGGGTCGGCGTTGTTCTCGTGCACTTTCTCCTTCACGGCCTCGTTGACTGCTCCACTGGCAGCTTTGGTTCCCATTGGCGTCACGTGGACCTTGTTGGCTTGGTTTTTGACTGGTTGGGAGGTGACAGCATTCTTAGCTTGATCCTGAGGAACGCTGAGCAACCTCGGAGAAACGAGAAGTGAACGCCGGGCGGCCTGCGACAAGCCCAGAGTAACCGTTCTTTTTTTGGCGGCACTTAGCATGATGGACCTAGTGCTGGATAGTGTGTTGGATTGCGACTTGATAAAAATGATTCTTGACCAACCATTTCGCGTTGGTGCACGGGTTTTGTTTGTTTGTCACGTGCCGGTTTTACCTTCGCCTTGCCTTGAGCACGGGTACATTTTGATTTAGCTGGTTCAATTTCTCGTTCATAATCCAGGCAAGCACTGGTTATGCCAATGGTTCTGGACGCTGAGAGGCCCGGGGATTGTATGCACGACGCCCTGTATGTGAGTCCTACCCAGCGGTTCCGGCCGTTCAACCGAAACCGAAAAGTGGCGGATTTGCTATATTCGTCGTTGTTATAAGAGTTCATGTGGCATGAAAAGTTGTCCACTCACTGTGCCACGCTGTTAACCAACAACGAAGGTCCAAGCCCCATATCAATGGTGTGCGGCTTTTCCGTACATAGCATAATCAGTAGTTTAAAACGTGCTTCATTACAGCTTCCAGAACTGGAAACATTAGCTGCATTAAGTAACAATGGAAAACTCGCGGCTTTTCAGACACCATGTCGTTTCAAATTGATCATAGTATGAATTGAGATAATATCTGACAAGTCGCCTGCCTGCAGTAGATCCAGCATACCCTAAGTGAGCCTCAAATATGCCATACATCCCAGAAAACTGGACCAACCTGAATTGCTGTACCGCTCAAATCCATGAGATATTTCTGAAAACTAGACTTGGCCCTGAAAGAACACAGCCCTAAGCAAACAATGGATTCTCCCGGGTCATTTGCCAAAGTCATTTGTAGCCTTTGTCGCCGCAGTGATGATATGGACTTGTCATAACCCACAACTTCGCTGACGTCTTTCTTTCTTGTTCATTCACGTCCATGTTCGATTCTAGTAACTGCACATCCCTAAGATTACTGGTAATTGCTCGTGGCCCCAATTACATGTAATTGGATATCTCCATTAGAAGCCACTTCACAGAATCTATCATCACCACGGAATTTATCATCGCCCGTTATTTTGCATTCTCAGCCGCCGCTGTCTCATTTGAGGAAACGCAGGCTGCACCATGCCCCATTTGAAGTTAATGTCAGTGATGTTCGAACAACTTACTGCCCGCCCCAGAATCGGTTTTTGGGCAGGTCTTGAAGAAGGCCTTGTTGAAAAATTTAATCACCGTGAATCGATCGTTCAGTCATAAGAAATTTCAACTTCACCAAGTCTGAACTTGCTTCAAGTGCATTGCTGATTCGGAGATCAATAATTCTAGAAAGCGCCCCACTAATACTTTTGATGGGTAATACAACCTAGAATTTTCACGAACCTTGCTGAACAATCCAAAATAGGCTGTTGGTTGGTGAACTCATAAACACTGATGGAGCCCGTTCACAAACTCAAACTGATCCCGAGGCGTTTGTGCCCCGTACAGCCACCAGTATATAAGATTGATCGATTTCTGTAATGTGCGTCCTCAGATCGGAATAGATATGCGGCCGGAAAAGGGTCTTCTAGTTTCTCCAAGTAAACCGTGTGAAGCGGCTTACTGAAGCCGAATAAGTTTGCACGCACCCTTCTAGGCGAAATGGCCGCTTTAAAAGAGGCATCCCAAAAACACGATTGATTTTTTATCCCGCTCTAGGCACAGTAACATGGAGACTTCGGGTAATCGGGCTTTTGGTATCTTCAAAACTCTTTCTCCATTTCTGCATTATTTTTCAAACCCGCGTATTTTTACGATGCTACATATTTTACGACTTCTCCTCCTGCGCATTGCGCTATTGGAGCTGAAATATTCATTCAAACTGGCATACGTTCGGAAACTCCTCAAAGGATCTTACAATTATTGTTAGGGACCCTATTCCGGCCTAAGACCGGGCTCCACGTACCCTGTGTCCTGCATAGACACAGGTCCTCGTTCTAGAGTCCCTGTCTGAATGCACCTTTAGCCAGCTTTAGCCAGTTTCCGGCATACAGCTGCATTAAATGGCCAGCCCTTGCCTTTGGTCAGGGACGGGCAATAACGAACGAGCCTTGTACTATGTCAAGCTACTCACCACTACATATATGTATTCTTGTTTTATCTCCGGGCCCCAAAAGTGGTAGAGTAGTGTTGAGTGGATGCCCATGAAACACGAGTTTCAAATCCATCTAAACTGAGGTGTTGACCACT